>JAWWEW010000112.1:94454892-94474128 GCA_035583185.1 Anabacerthia variegaticeps
CACTTTTAAGTGTTTTTAAAAAATGTCTTTAAACCTAGCTTTGTGCATGTGTAAGTAAATTCTTATGACTTAGGCCAAAGCTGAAGCTATAGATAACTGGAAAAGATTTAGAAAAAAAGAACAAGACAGCAGCCGTGTTAAATTTAAATACACACATGCAAAGTAATTTCCTAGTGTTTTCTGAGATATTTAAAATAAAAAAATATCCAAAGTCAGTTTCTTCAGCCTTGTTAAAAGAACTCCCCAGAAACAGATGCAGTAGGTTAAGCTTGTTCTAGTCAGAACAAAACCAAGATACAAAAAGAGGATGAGCACTCAGCTTACAAAGTGCAGATTTGGCTGGGCTCAAGTCTTGCAGTTAATTGCTTGCTCCCTGATTTCCAGAGGGCAGGCAGCAAGGCTGGAGGAGGGGGAAGAGCAGATAACATGTACTGGAGGGAAACACAGACAGCGAGGCTTTTATTCTCACCAAGATAAGCAACCTGCAAAATGAAAATAAGGGTCCCGTGAAATAACACTCTGTCCCCAACCCCTATACTTTCCAGCCATGGGGTGCTGACACAGCTCACAGCACACAGCTGTGGAGTGGCCCTTGGGGGTCTGTCCCTCACCAGCACACACTGGGGTGCCCTGAGGGTTTTGCAGTGACTTTCAGCATTGAGCCCCGCCCTGCTTGTCCCCACTGCACCCCACACTCCATCCTCCAAGCACTCAGGGCAGGCAGCAAGAGACTGCCCAGGTGCCAGAAAAGACTTTCCTCTCACAGAGAGGGCACACAAGGGCAGAAGGAGAGGAACCAAGTCCGGGGCTCCTCCCAGTGTGAGACTGGAGAGATGCAGCAAGGTGAGGCACCCATATCACCGGTGTCCTCCTGCCTCCTGGAGAACAGACATAGCCAGATACTAGACCAGAGAAGTGTCACAGATGGATCATTTTAATCATGCCACCTCTCTTCTCTCCGTAATAAATGGTACAGAGTTCCCTTTGATTACAAAAATCTTTTGTTTTCCTGGGGTTTTTTAAGCTCTGTCACCTTCAAACAACCAAAGTGATACAAATCTAAGACAGAAAGGTAGGGAACACTGGTAAACAGTTTTGTGACTTTAATCCCCCTAAAGATCCTAAACCTTCAATTCTTGTCAGGCTTATCCCTATCTGTTCTTCACATTATTTTCCAAATTCATTGACCACTTACACTAATCCAGAAGCTGCAAAAGAAAAGGTGAGGAACCACCCACAAGCAAAAATAATCTCATTTTTAGTTTCACTTTTATCCAATTTCAGGGTTTTTTTCTTTTTCTTTTTTTTTTTTTTCCCCGGTAAGGAGCTTCTGTTTAATATTTTGTCTTTTCCCTGTTACATTTTGTTATGTACTGTCACTTCCACACTGACTCACATCTCCTTTCAAAAGATGCTGTTTGCTTTTGAAAAGAGAAATACAGGTGAGAAAGACAAGTGTTGGAAACCAGGATAACCTCAACGACTGAGCAGCACCGGAGGATACATACATGTCTCTTGTGGTTGCCTCGCAAAAAGGAGCTGGGAATTCCATTTTTACACTCAGAATCACTCTGTTCTTCATAGCTTTCAAACTCACTTGAACTCCACCCATATTCCAGTGAGCTGTTTCCACCATCATCACCATTTTCAACATCATCATAAATCATTTCCTCTGCAAGAATTAAACCAAAATACACTGAAATTTATGGGGTTTTTCAACAACAAAAAACTTTTTCAGGATGTACTATAAAGAACTGTAAAGACTTTTCTAAGCACATGAAAAATTCTGAATTAAACACAATATTCAAACAGCCAAAGTAGGTTGTCTTTGTTGAAACTAAAAGAGGACAGTGTTAAGGGTACACACCATCATCCTTTTCAAAGCATGTGCTACTCAGAACACTTATGTCCAAATCCCACAACATATTTTAGAAGAACTCCAAAGAAAGTTTGAACTGTGAACACACATTTCCACTGAGAAGCACCATCCTTCCATTTGCAAGCTTGCCATTTGTCCCTAGGAACCTTATCAGCTTAAATGACAACTGCAAGATTCAAAGGAAAATGTCACTACTTCAACCAGAACAGTTCAGACCAAAGTAGCAAGAAATATGTTAGATTATGGTATTTTAGGACCCATCATTCTTGCAATTCCACCAGTCCCTAAAAGTCTCCCACATCTGAGGGTTACCTCACTCATAATTTCGGCTAAGAACTTGAAGTACTAACCTTTTCAAGATATGGAAAGCTATATTGCAAAGGCTGACCAAAGTACTTCCTGTGAAAGACACAGGTCTTTTCACTAGCACAGATGTCAAGTACAAAAAACTGACTCAAAACAAAATGGAAAATTTAGTGACAATTACTTATCAGGAATGTGCTTTACACACAGCATCACTTGTCATTACAAGTAGAGAAATGTGGGTACTTTTGCCAGGATTCACTAGTCAGAGGTTATGACACAGTATTTAAAACTGTCTTATATTATTCATTTTCAGATTGAAGTTTCATTAAAATAGAGAAAAAATATGTACTAAAAAGAAAAGCTGACATGTTTTACACATCCATCTAAACCCTGGATTCTGTGATTTTAAAACTATATTTTGGCTGATATTTTAATATTGACATTAATTAAATTCTTCATAATCAACAGAGAAAATTCTACTCTGACTGGGGAAATTCAGATTTGAATTTTTTTAAACCCCCATGCATATCAAGACTGTCCTTAAAATATACTTACTGAAGAAGACATCTTAGTGATAATCTAGCAAGATGAATAATCTGAAAGAATCGCCATAATAAGTCAAAATAAGTCAAGATTTATACAAGTCTAACTTCTGTGCCGTCAGTACTGGGGCAGGGTTTGCCCAAGGATGTGGTGAACTTAACTTGCCCAGATGCTAAAATAGCCTGAGCTCTGACTGCAACTTTTTTTGGAATAGTAGTGTCTTCCTGACAAAATAAAAAACAAATAATACAAATAATAAACATCAAGATCACGAATGTACAAAGATGAAATTTCCCTTACTACTTTCTCAGAATCTTTCTGTGTCCTTGGGGACAAAATGAAAACTGAAATTTTATTGTTGTCTTCTGTATTAAGCTGAAAATTTTGACCAAGATGCTCAGCAGAGCTTTGTTGCATATGCCATATCCCAGCCAGCTCAGCCTCCTGGGCCTGGTGTACATCTTTCCTGACTGAGCAGCAACAGCACAAAGATGTCCCTGCTCAGAGTAGCACAGTCCACTGAGGAATCTTCCAGTAATACAAGCATTCAAATCACTAATTTAACACTGTATCTTCCAATAATAAATGAAAAAAAATAAATCAGTAGTAATTTGTAACACCTTGCCTGAACACCACTAAAGACAAGAAATTAAAATGCTACAGCTTTAAATATTGATGTGGCTTTCACACAAGAAAGCTTCAATGTTTTCTTGAATCCTTAACAACTTCAGTACACCTATACCCTCAGAGACCTGTGACGAGTAGATGCCGAGTGCCTAATAAGCTGATCCACTCCAACACAAAATCAGTTAGTAGCAACCAATCTTTAAACAGACTTCACTATAACCAGAAACTGTACACCAAATCTGAGTGAGAACTCACTGAAATAAAGCTTCTTGAGCCCTAGCTCCCGGTAAAGGTAAGATCTTGGCTCCAGCAACTACTTTGAGATCTATTCTGTCCTCTCCAAACACAGTGACACCATCAGGAGCAGACCACTCCAAAGCTGAAACAAAACATTTCTGTAGAGTCATAGTCAGGATGGCAAACCGCCTCTCTGAATCTCCTCTTCCATCTACCAGGCATTTTTATGCTGAAGGGGACTTTCAAGAGCAGTCCTCTTTAGCCACGACAGCAATGCATTATCATACATAATTTAACTATTTAAAACACCCTTTTCCTACCTACCTTGCCATGTTTAGGTCACTATAGCTAAAACACCCAACAATATAATTCTCTAATATGCAGAATACTCAAGCACTTGGGACAGTATCAATAGAATAAAGCAGAGTTCAGCTTCTGAGAAGAGCAATGCAGGAGACTTGCTGAGATACAGTTTTTCAATCATCAGTTTAATTCTGACCTTTACAAGACCTACCAATGATTGACAAAATGTTAAACACATTTACATATATTTAGGTACTTAACATATCTGTTCAATATACATTCATGTAATTCCATATGACATTGCTTTCAATGTGAGCTGTATTACAAAGACCTCAAACCTGGTTCAGAGTCTGAATCTTCTCTTGGCACATCATCATAAATTACCTCATCCGGGTCTAAAATCAAAACAGAAAAAAACATTAAAAAGAGAAACTTCCTTAAATTCAAATTGAACAAACAATCCTTAACATGCTTTAGCTTTTCGTCAGCCCTGTAAAATATACTTGTGCATATAGATTCACATATTTGTAGATCACAACTTAAAACTGGCCTTTTTCTACAGTTGTACTGCAGTTCTCAATGATACTTACTTTCCATCCATGCTGTATTTGCAGGATCTGCAACCCATTTGGCCAGGGCATCATCCTCTCTCTTGGTCTGGTTATCTTCACTTGAAACAAAGGCCATAAAATAAAAGCATTAAAAGTTACACCACAAGGTTTTTAAACAGCTGTAAAGACAAGACAATAAATATCTTCCTGCCTTCCAATTCCTGCTCCAAGGCTGATGATTATTCAAAAATTGTGCTTCAGTATGTAGTTAGGAGATTAATAATCTATTCTATTTAGTAGTCTGGCAATTTGAAAACACTTTGCTTTTGAATTCTTCTATCACAACATAGAAAATTGTCTTAGAAAGCAGCAAATTGAGAGCTAATACTTATCAAATGCAAGCTTTCTTAGGAATTAAGGTTTTACAAATTACTAAAACATACTGAACTGGCAATCACCTATTTTGAGGCTCCTCTGAGTTTACAGAATTATAATGACATTCTTCAGCTGCTGACTGCATACCTGAGAAGTGGAAAAAAAAAGAATCATGAAAATGCTTGGAATAATATGTTGGTTTTGTCCAAATGGCACATTTTTAGCATAAGAAACTGATTTTACTAGTTCCTTGCTAATGAATAATCTACTTCTATGCAATATTTTTACTCTTAAATGTGTCTAAAAAACATTTAGAAGTTTCTTCATTCTATCCATTTTTGAAAATTAAATAATTCAAAGACACAGTCATTTGTTATAAGAGCAAATCACAATTATCTGATGCACTTAATTCTAATCTCTCAAACATATTCCTCTACGAGTAATAACAACCACACAAACATTTGCTTTTACTCGACAGCATTGCTAATGGTGGTAGAAAGCAGAGACTGGAAAGAAGGCTGGAATCATAGTATGATTGCTGCCTAGGTAAAGAAAAGTATATTCAAAATATAAGAAAAAAGAAAAGGCAGGAGGATATGGGGAGATTTGTCTTCCTAGAACTCTCTTGACATTAAACTGTCAGCTTTGCCAACGCTACAAAATGAGGGATCTCCTGTTTCTCTATTAATCCATAGTTATTTCCTTCTCTAGTTTCCTCTACTGTCTTAAAATCATACTAAAAGACAAATGGAATTCATCAAATCATCACAGGAGAAAATCCCACAGCGATTCTAAATCCACAAGGATTGGAAAATAAACAAAGAGAAGTGCACACAGAGAAGATAAAAGGGACAGAACTCTGCCAGGACCTAGAAAAAGTAATATAAGGTATGAGAAGAAGCCGTTTGGCTTGAACACTGAACTATGGTTCTGGAAATCATTTCATGACATTAAAAAGGAATTAGCATTAATCATTCTCACACTTGTCCAGGCTGAATGCTATACAGGCACTAACAAAAGAGCACTGGTAACTAAAATTACAAAAGAATTCCCCTTCAAATAAAGTAAGGTGCATAAATACAGTACCTTCTTCGTCTACAGAAACACTGCGAATTATGACAGGACTGGAGTATGCTGGCAGTATCAAAGGTAAGTTAGATGGCACAGCATATCCACAAGGCACAGGAACAGAATATCCACCAGATAAGTTTGGACTTGCACATTCATCTTGAGGACTTAGTTCTGGTGACGAGGATGGATCCTTGTCTTGGATTGGTGAAATATTTATGACTGAGTAGGGATTTACTTTGGCTGGAACACCTTCCACAGCAGTTTCTGAGGTCTGCAGCTTCTCACTGTTTTCTAAATTATCAGCTCCTTTAGCTGAAAAATTAAACAAAAATATAATGTGTTATTTTTCATACCTTTTCAAGCTGCCCGAATACCTATCTCCGCAATTATCCTAAACACTGACTTGATCTTTACCATACAATTTGCTTACAATCTGTGACTCAAAATTCACAAACAGTAGTGCCATCATCCCCATCTTACAGATGAGTAGTGCAACAGTAGAAAAACAAGATGAGTTTCAAGGATGCCTATGGAAAAACAATAGCTGGATTGCAAGTCTTGAAGAGGAGGATACCTGACAAGCAACCAAGGTCCTCTTTTGCTTGCCATAAGCACATGGCTCAAAACAGTCTTAAACTCCAAAGGTTAAAATTTGGGTTCTAAATTACCTGGATCTTACAAATATAAGAAATATTTTAGGAATAGGCATGAGGAGGGAAAAGTTCACTGAAGGACACTCTTCAAAGAACAGTCCTGAAAACGCTCTGTTAAGAAAAGGGAAAAAAAATAACTTTCCAAGTTTTCCTCTTTCAAAACATAATTTTTTTCTTTTATGCAAAGTCCCTGGGATTTTTTTGAGACACAGCAGAAACAAAGGCCCCTCTGAAGTGAGCTGCAGGACTGAATCCTAAGCAATTAAACAGCTCTGAGCTGTAAGCACAACTTTGCAAAAAGGTGAACAAGCAAGAAATTTTCAGGGAAAGATGGCATTTAAGTTCCAGGTTATCAAACTGCGTAGTCACCTTAAGAGTTATCTACCTTTAATTGCCATTAGAACAATAACTCTGCTTACAAAAGGAAACTGGATCAACGTAAGCAAGATCAGCTGTTAGCAATTTGAGCAGAAATGCAGCAATTTCTAGACTACACCTCAGCACTGGGAACATCTGCAAGTGTTGCAAAAAAAGTTTTAATTTTTAGTAAGACTTCTGCTTATGAACAAAATTCATACATTCAAACTCCATTTAGCTGAATGTACAACATCTTAGGATAAGCAACCAGCAACATACCATAAGATCGGCAAGGGCACAAAGCTCCCCTGCAGCATGACACTGTGAATGTGACCAATCCATTGGTTTAGATGTCACACTTGGATGGGAAACCTCACAGGAATTACATGTGGTGGCCATTTGACTTGTCAAATTTACCACAAATGTAACTGGCAGGAATGTTCTGAACACTTGCATGGAAACCTCTTTTTACAGTATTTTTATTGCATTGTCAAGAAAAGGCATCCTGTGACCAGCATTGATTATTTAGCCTTGTGGAGGTGCAGACTGACAGGCTGACTTACCTGTGGCATCAACCTCTTGGTGCTCTATGTTATTTCCAGGATCAGGAATAGGTGGCACAAGGGCTTGTCTGTCTGCTTCTGGTATCTCATCTCCACTATCAAAGTCAAACTGTTCTCCCTCGTCCTCCTCCTCATTGTTTGTGCCTGTGGCTTTTGGTTCATGCTCTAGAACTGTGCAGAAAGACATGCTTTTGGTTGTTTATTCTTGATAATGATTTCATGGGACCAAGTGCTCCACACTACAAATGAAGCTTATACAATGAACCCTTAGATTTTTGGGTTACTGGAACAGAACAAAAGCTCCTTGACGTATTGATAACCTCATGCAGTTTTCAATAAATCCTTCAGTGTAAACAAGAAAATTACTTGGAAAGCAACTAGGATGTGATAATGCAAATACCATTGGTTTTGTCATAATGATCCAAGACAAATTTTAGAAAAACCCTTTAACCGCCAGTTCGTTAAATGAGAAAAGTTCACAGGTCAATTTATTTGTACAGGGACTTTGGAACTTCATAACTTCAAGTCATTCTTCCTTTCTAACTCAAACTCCTAAGTCTATTCTTTTTTAACAGTGTCCAATGTCAATGACAGCAACATTCTACACATACTTCATGAGACCATACTCCACGGTTTTCCTACTCCAATCTGCAATAGTTTTAAACCAACAACTTTTTGCAGTCCTACACAAGGTGCACTGTGGTAGAGGTGGGGAGGGCTGACTTTTCAAGAAGTAATGACTGAAATAATTACACCTTAATATGAATATGAAATGTGAATGTGGACTGTTTTTGTCTTTGCTAGTGAAGATACTGTAGCACAGATTTGGCACTGTACGTGGGCCTGAGGAGCAGGAACAGGAAGAAGTGCAGGGCAGTTTCCTTTCATGCCATTGTGGAAAACCCATGAAGATTTAAGCCCCCTCATGTATCTATCGCATAAAACTGTATACTAAACTAGATAAAGACATAAACACACCAATATGTTATAAAAATATACCTGAATTTGATAAGGTTCCCCCTGTCTCCTCTTGAGTCCTGCAAGGGCAATTGGATCTCCTGAGTCAGGATGATATTATCAGTTATTCTACCATCCAGGGCATGCTTTTTATCTTTATGATAAAACACACACACACCCCCCACAGCTCCAGACTGCTTAGATTGTCATGGTAATCAGCATTCCTGCCAAGGCTTCTGTTTCTTCAGGCAGGCTGAGCCAGCATATTTTACCACAGCCACAAATAACAAGATCTTTCATGCTGGCTCTCTGCAGGAGAAAAAGTGAACTAATTGCAAAAATAGTAAGGAACAAAAAAAGGGGCTATCCTGCATTTATTGTCATGGTTTATGGCTGAGGCAGCAGGACATTTAACTTCATTTTGATGCCTTTTAAAAATCCTTCTGTATGAACTCAGCCTTTGGATTAACCTTCTCATTTTTTGCTTTTGTTCATTAGCAATTCTATTTTACTCTGAAAGATGCAAGAAATCCTGCAGAGCTCTTCCAAGTGATTAAAGACAAACACAGCATTCTTTCTAATTCAGCATCCATCTGACTAGATTGTACTACTTGTTGCTTGACTGTAATGAAGAAAAGAAAGAAAAGGGGGAGATATTGTTTTATCTCTGGGGTTTTTTTTTTCAGTTTCTTTATGTTTTCAATATGGCTGCATACTTCAAATTTGGAAAACACAAACCTGAAATGCCAAGTAGAGTAGTTTCTGTCATTACCAGTGTATGAAGTGTTGGTTACTCACTCCGGCTAGGCAGATAAATAAGTCTATGGCAGATACAAGCAGGTAAGAGCCAAAAAACCACAGTTTGTCATAGAATCATAGAATCATTTGAGTGGGAAAAGACCCTTAAAATTGAATCCAAACAGTAACCTAACACTACAAGATCCACCACTAAACCATGTCCCTAAGCACCACATCTACATGACTGCTAAACACCTCTATGGACAGCGACTCAACCACTTCCCTGGGCAGCCTGTTCCAGTGCTTGACAACCCTTTTGGATGTACTCATGCTGCTATCTGCCACTCCTCTCACTGTACCACGTAAGTGAACCACAGCAACAACCTCTTCAAATATATAAAGCAGCTCTGTCTGTATTTTGTATGGTGGGAGAAGGGGGAAGATGAGGTTACTGAAATGAGTTGATCATATCTGCAGGATTAGGCCCCTTGGGAAACTGGGGATTTGCTGGAGGAAGGCTCAGCTGAGAGGCATGAACTCCCCTGCTAAGTGGAGGTGAATTCTCGACATCGGCAAAAGAAAAAGTGTTGTATAAGCTGATGAAACATCTGAGTCATGCAGGGGAACATTATGGGAGCAGCAGGCACCTCTGAGATTTTGGGGCTGATAGGTTAGGGAAAATCTGGATTCTAATGCTTCCATTGGGCATATAAAGGAAACTTAGGTATCAGGTGCCTGGTAACTCTCCACTCCAACCCTTTCACTCTGATACAATTCCCCAGGCACCCAAGCGCAGTGCAGTGCCATTTGTCAGACAGCCAAGATCTGGCACTAGCTAAAAAAGGTAATTTGAGACACTACAAGCAAAACAAATGACTCGGGATCGAGGAGCAAAACCTGGTCAACCAATGCAAAATTTCACTTCAACATGCCCCCTCTACTTCCTCTGAAACAAGTAACCAACCCATATTTCATAATTGTGGGAAGAAATCTTAACATAGGAATTGATTTTCTCAATTAGAGTTAAAAAAAAAAAATGGAGGTGCCACCTAATTTTTTTTTTTGTGACGGCTGTTAACACTGCCCTATTTCACTAATTCCGAAACATTTACTTTGCATCATAAACAAGACACAGAACCCTATAATTGAGCACCGCACCTGGAAAGATCCCCTAACACATCACTTATGGGGCAGCAGGTGAAGATTACAAAAGGGACAAAAAAAGGAAAGAAAAGAGAGAAACTCCTTTCTCAGATTACATGTCCTTTAGAAAGGGCAGACTGAGACTAATATCTTCCCTTCAGAAAGTTTTAAAACTTTGCATCACTTCTGCATTTGTTTAATTCTGCAGGTACAAACTTCAACCTTTTAAATTTACAGATTCCTTCCACCTCAGACTTAACAAAAATATTCTCCTTTAAGCTTTTAATCTCCAGAGTATACTATTTCATTAGACAGAAAAAGCATTTTAACAACAAAAATAAAAAGAGGATGGGGGCTTTTTCCTTCAATTTAAGAGCTGCTCATCACTGCAGATAAATACAGATTATGTCATCCAAAAAAAAAAGACAAACTCTTCTTTTGACAACATGTACTTTTTCCAGAGTTCTTTGTGTTATGTCACAACAACACACAGTCAAAAGCACTTGTGAAATGCTACAATTAGGAGAACACATAGCAGAATCAAACTCTGGCTGAATCTGGCTACTAAAACCCACCACAGATCGGGCAAAATGTCATGCTTGTGAAGAAAGCCCCAGTTCTTCCTACCCTTTACCTGCAAATCAAAAGGATCAAGCCAAAAAGTGCACTTCCAGGCAACGGTGGTTGCAGAAAAAAACTGAGGGTGGAGAGTATATGGGGGGGGGGCAGAAATTTCAAAGGCACCCTCCCCTGTAAAAAACACAGAGAGGACAGTTACCCTCTTTTTTTTTTTTTTAAACCCAATTTTAAAATGCACTTCCCACCCCCCCAAGTAATAATCACAGACTGCTTAGCATGACACAGTCTGTCTGAAATTACTTCAAATAATTAAATTAGTTACTAAAAATCCAATTTGCCCTTCTACCACTACTCACATCCATAATTTTGTGCATGCCAACCAGAGCAATGAGAATACAGTAATTGATTAAACTTTTTCATCTTATGCCAATATCCCTGTGAAGCTCTGCAAATGCTTCAGGGAAATTCTTGCATTTATAAATATTTCTATTTGGAGTTTTAAAGCATGAAAAAAATAAATCTGATATAACGGGAAAATTGTCTTCAAGTTAAATTAAGTGTGAAAGTGCTAATTTAGAATTAAAAAAGGAATATATTCTCTCATAATTGTTAGCACAACACACAGATTTATGACTTTTTTCTGTGGTATGTTATTCAGTGAAATGACTTTTCTTAAGCTTACTTCAAAAACAAGCTCACTTAGGCTGTGTTTACAGAGACCTGCTGGGGCATAAGCAAATATAAACAAATTTTGGTCACTGTGCCAATTGCAAAGCATTCTTGGCACCACCTGCTTTCCCATTCATTATCCTTAGATTATTTATAGTTCAGTGTAATACAGCTAAGGAGTTAAAAGAGTGACATTAATTGTGAAGGCCAGATTAAGCTAGTGAAGCTTCATTAATAGTTTTCTTAAACAGTTTATTTTAGAGACACAGAAGTAAAACCAAATAGCTCTGCACTTGCTATCATGAGCCCTTTCGATACGATGTGAACACATGGTGGGGCGGGGGGGGGGGGCAGGGGGAGTACCCCAAATCTCTATCCTGCCTTGCAATTGCGTACATCAGAGATGGTCCTGAAGAAGTCAACTGAGTTACTTCAATGAAAAACCATGATAAAGGAAGAACAAAATAGAATTCCTAGCACGAGTAGTTCAGCAGCCTGGAGTCCAGTAACAATAGACATGGAAGCACTGGACATGAACAAGCACATGGCCATCAAGAAATATGAGTACTTTAGGCTATGTTTTAAGGTTTACAAAATATTTTTAGAAATAGAAGATAATAAGGAAAATAAATAATGAAAACAGTAAAAGAGGAAATGTGTCTATTATATTTTAAAAGACTCAAACCGTTTTAGTCACTTCTACCGTATTATCACCTTACACAGATGAATGAAGGAAATAAGTGTATAATGCTTCAAATGGAACATATCTAGTTATAATTTAGTGAAAAAATATGAATACAATTGAACCTCAAGCAGACCGGCAGGACCTGTTTGCTCTTATTTCAGTGTGCAGTTTTAAAACATATTTCATTGTGTTATTTGGATTGCAACATGACACTTAGGACTGCATAGACACACCTTCCTTCAAACTGAATTCCCCACATGTTTCAACTTTCTACAAATACTTGAGTGTCTTGAAAAAAAAGTGAAAGAAATATTTTAAAAGTTTACCATCTTAGACTATTTTTAGGTATTATAAAATTTGATAACTTACACAGTTTACAAGTCAAAACAAACTAGCAGGCATATTAATCTGAGTACTTATTTAACCCTGATAAATTCTGGAGATTTCTTTGATGAGATATGCTTCCCTTTACAGACCCGTATTTCTAGAAAACGAAAATCTGGCCAGCTCCTTAAGTAAGTGCATAAGGCACTAGACAGAAATAAGAATTGGAAGTGTTCAGATACCAGGAAATTACTGAATTTTTAAAGTTATAATTACTTTTGTAAAGCTAACCATTTGAGTCCAAACACACCATGCTGACTGTGCTCCAGGATGAACAGGATCTCAAATGGTTCAGTTTTTATTTCAGGTGAAGTTTCATAGCAGAGGCTTGGCATTTGTCAGGAAGGTGAACCTTGTGCTAGGAAACTCTCATGCCTGCAGAAGTTCCCCAATTTGGCCAACTTGTAAACCTACAGAAAATGACAGCTCTTTCATATTCAGCAGAAACTTGCAGACAGGTTTTAAGAAATTCAGTCGCCACTGGAGAGCCGCTCATTTTTCCCAGCTTTTAAGCACTGATTACGCTGCATTCCTACAGCTAGGAAGCACCACGCTATTTTCAACCCACTCCCCTTTCCCGCTTGTGACCACTAGTTCTTCAGTATCAGGAGAGAAAACTGAAGTTAAACATTCCTTTGATCTGGTACCCAGCTGACACATTACTCGTATGCCCTTCCCCAGAGGACACCTCTACTGGCACCTGTGCAGGGAGAGGGGTGAGGTGCAGGGCAGAAGGGACCCCACAGGAGGAAGGCTGGATTCTAGGAGCAAGTGCTTCTGCAAACACTGCCCTTTACTGACACTTCCAAGTCACCTGTGACATCCACCAGCATACCACTGGCATCCAAAAATGAGCTCCTCATGCAGTCATGCAGGTGGAAAGTGTCTATTTTGCTGGGGGAAAAGAAACATCTAAAACCAAACTGTGTATGCAAAAACACATGCATGAGCGCTCCTTCCCGTGGGAAGCAGATCAGAGCCAAGGACTTTGATTCCCCTTGCCCTTGCAGTTGTGCTAAGCTGGCGCGGCAGGAAGCCCAGGTCCCTGCGGCCCAGGCACGCTGCTAATTACACACAGCTCGCACACACACCCAGAGCATGACCACAACGTCAGCCTTAAAAGTCTCTGTGATAAACAGTTACTAAAAAACCCCAACCAAACTAAACAGTACACATTCACGCAAAAAGTGTTTCTTTGGAAACAAAAGCAAAACCATATGAATTAACAGGTTTTCCCTGCAAATAAACTACAAAGAAATAAGCACAAATGCCTCTAGTATTTTGCAAACACACACATTAAATACTAATTATGTTGTCGAGCATGCACAACAGATATTGTTCTTCTGGTTAAAGAAAACAAATTCAAAACCAGAGTCAAAAGAGCAATGAATCTGCCTGCTTAAGTTTAAGAGAGACTGCTAACAACAGCATGGCTAATTCTAAAAAATTGCAGTCCTTGAAATAAAGCCCAGATCTGCAGATATTGGGAAAGACTGACAAATAGCAAAACCCTCTGAACTTCACAAACTACTTGCAGTGCTAAAAATTTAAGCTTTCGTTAGCTCAAATTTAAATGATCCAAGCTGCAAAAAAATGAAAAGTCTAAAATAAAAAACATTAGACATGAACCAGACTGTCCAGAGAGTAGCGGCAGCAACACCAGCAGACTTGTACTCCTTTGTAACTCCTCAAGGTGCTTTCCAGTGCTGGCTATGCTATAACCAGAAAGGTTGCTATGTAAAATCAGCATTCTGTGACCAATTACTTCAGCTGTCTCTATACTCAATACAGCAGTGACACTGGGACTGCCTGCCACAGTCAGAAACATAGACTGAGCCTGGTCCTGAGCAGGCCTTTTCCACCTCAGCAGCTTATTAGTCAATTCTGGCATTCAAATTTCACCAAAAAAAATTTGCTGATGCTGTAAGGAAAGCACATACAAATGTTATTTGGAAATGTGCATAAATACACAGGAGATCTTTCTCCATACTGCAAGGCGTCTTCCCATATTAAAGGCTACTACCTTTCCATCAGTATTAAAGGAATACCGATACTTAAGAGTACCAAGGCCACCAGGTATAATATGTGTATAAATGCCACCAGGCACCTGCCACGAGGCACAGCAGTCACATCACAAAAGCCATGCCGCTGCCTGATGTGCCTGTTGGTGAGGTTGGTGCTGATGACAGCGGTGCAGCTGAGCTCACCCTCAGCTCCTGTGCACATGAACCACTGAACTAGCCTACAACACGCTGTCAAGTGGAACAGGAAAACCAGAGAGCTTTAATGAAACAGAAATCAGACAGTAGAAGACTACAAAATCATAGAGAAAATGAAGTATCCAGCTCTGGCAGGGAAAGGACAGAGCATGTTGGCTAACCATAGGATACAAATATCATGTGAAGTAAAAAAAGAAAAATTTTCTAGGAAATGTAGTCTTGACCATTTGCTTGATGTATTTGTGGAGAAGTAACTGTTTTTAAGGAAATTTCCACTAGTGAGAGCAGTCTGGCTTGTCATTTATTTCTACGCTTTTTTTCTCTATCAGATACCATTAATATTTAGTTTCCAAAGCAGTTACTCGTACTTTGAAGTAATTACTCTTTAATGGTTTGAGGCATATACATTTCTCTAATACAGTCTGTTTAAATCTAATTAGCAATATAAAACTGTTGTATCATCTGATAATACCTTGGCCTGAAAGCTCTTTAAGAGTAATTAGGAGTCCCAGGTAGCAGAAAGCAGCAGAAAGACAACCTGGACACCTGAAACAGGCAGCAAGAAATCCCACTTCTACAGAAAGAAAACATACAAGTCAGGTACACAAACTGATTATTGTACTAAAAAAGAGGTTGAAACCCAACCAGAGCAAAAACTTGAGTATTTTAGCTCTTGGACAGTGTCTAGCAACATCTGTCTACCTGGCTGGCACATTCTGAATATGAAGTAGCAAGAGACTTGACTTAATTTTCGGATCACATTTCTTCTTCTACCTTGCCAGCAACCGTACTTACTTCCTAGACCGAACCTTCAGATGACTTAGGCAAAGGGATGCCTAAATTCTGGGTCACTGGTCCAGGCTGACCAAGCCTTTCTCTAGCAATGTCAGAACTAAAGTACTTGCTGGCATCCCCCAAAAGCAGAACTTGGAACACCTAAAAACATCTGAATTCCAACAGATGCTAACAGTGACTGCTCATACGCTCAGCCTCCTTCCGTGGTGATGGCCCAGGTGGGGCTCAGAAGATGCATGTGGCTTCAGAGGTCCATTTATCTCTTTGGATACACTGCCAAAAGTTCCTTTTTCCTAACAATAACTCCATCTCACACCCAAAGCACTGTATGCAACCTGTTCACACACTTAAAAATAACTTAGATTCATCTATTTTCTCCTTGATGTATTCTGGACAGGGAAACAAACTAGAAATTAAATTTTACAGCAACTTCCTGTATCTTTTGCTACACAAAAATGTATACAGTAGAACAGAATCATTATGTTTAGTAAATCCAGGACAATACTGGAAATATTCTGGATTTCAGCTGGCTTCTCACCTACTCATTTCTGCTGTTACCACTTCACCCAGACTAAAGAGAACTCTTCAGACAGATTGAACTGTAAACAAAATATATGCAAAATTTAACAAATTTCATTATCCCAGCAACTAATGGAGTAGGGAGTTTAATACCATCCCCTTTCTTAGTTTTTTTATTATTATTATTATTATTATTGTTTGAATATATCTTGCTCTTCTTTGCCCTAATATACTAAGATCCTGTTGTAACAGTTCAAAGCTACCCGTGGAATTCAAGCAAACTCATGAAAACAGTAATTCTTACATGACCAAACTCTCGCAAAATCCTGTTTTACAACACCCTTTTAGCACAGATTCTACCAGAAATTCTACCACCTCAGTGGATACTGGCTTGAGCTGGGCAACAACAGTATTTCCTTGGGACCTTTCAGTCCATCAGCCTCAGAGTCCTTCTCACTACCTCCTTTTAATTAGCCATGGAGTGGCAAGGAAGCTCTGCTTTGGCTCCCACACTGCCCTTGAAGAAACCTACATCAGTGTAACACAAGATTATTCAGAAACTATCATTCTTTTCCCTAAACAAAGTTATTGAGCTCAACAACAGACTATTTAATAATGAGTTGTATTCCTGTAACAATCATCCTTTGTCAGACTAAATCATCTTCCGTATTCATTTTAATGAAATGACAACAAGGTCACATTTCCTGGAAAGATTATTTCAATGAGGAAGAAAAAAGAAAATCTATAGGGGTTGGAGGGGTTTGCTCCCTAAAATGTTTTCAAGAATGTTTTTCTCAAATTGCTAGGCATAGTTTCAGTTCCTCTCTGCAGCAAAAGCAACCAGCACCTAGTATATGTTTCATTCAATAAATAATAATTTCAGTTATCATAATGCAAACAAGCTTTTATCTGTGCTTATGCACAAGAGAATTATAACAATATATTAAAAAAAGTTTATCTTTCTATAAACTATAGAGCAGAATCATTACAGAGGCTTTAGGCATGGTTAATGAATATTTACTGGGATCAGTGAAACAATTAAAAAACACCAAAAATAAAATAAAATCCTTCAGTTCTTTGCCAGCAATTTATCCCACCCAGTTAATGATAGATACAAGCCCTAAACAGGCAAAAAATGCAAAGAAAAAAATAACTCATCCCTTATATGTTGGCTCACTGGTTGAAATTAAAACTTCAGAGCTTAGCTTACAGAACTATTCGTAGAAAGTATACCCAAAACTTAGCATAAAATCCTTTACATTCTTTTATGTTGCTGGTTTTTTGGGTTTTGTTTTCTTTTTGAAGGAATCAATAGTAGTTACCCCAGACCAATGATGGAGTTTTGTTGCAATCCCTTGACAGTCCTTTATCTCGTCATCAAGTACTCTTTCTGATCAACATGTCTGGGCCTTGTCCCTGCACACAGCTAGCGAGTTAAGCCCAGCAGTAAAGTCACCTTTCGGAGCAGCTGAATAAACAGAAAAAAAACCCCAAACTATAACTTGTTGTTCAGAAAGAAAACACCAGGTAATATATAATAATGTCAAGCTCCAAGCAATCCATAACAGTAAATCACATTTGATCACTTAACACATTATAAACACCTAGAAAGTTTTGTTACTGTTTTTCTTCAAAATAAGATATAATTATATCCATGCATACTGCGTTTTCTTTGTAGATGCTAAAACCAGAAAGAAGCCATTTATTAATCTATTTATGTTCTTTCTATTTTTTTGTTTTTCCTAAAACTCAAATACACTTGTATAGAAAAAAACCCACATAATTAGGAGTGACACGTGACACCATAACTGGTTTAGCAATTGGAATTTTCTTGTTACTCTTTGTTACACAACTTGTCTGAATTGTCACAATGAATAATTGATCCTTACCTTAAACAATGCATTTTCCTTCATTTACTGAGAGAAATGTGACCTTTAGAAATAAATAAATTGTTCTTTTACAGATGGGACGGCAGACACCAGCAAGCTATTGCCAGCTTCAAAGACAAGGAACCATTCATAACTACAATTCATATTCTGTTCTCATTCTTCTGAAATCTTGGCTCTCCTTTTAGCATCATTTGTAACTGTCTGTATGCAGAAAATAGATACCTAACAGTGTTGTTTATCCCAAGGCCAACTCCCTTCATAGCTACAGTTTAACTTCGGGAATGTTCTTATTTCAATCCCCTAATCGTAGTAAGTAAATACAATTTTAGGGCCAGTGTTCTCCACTTTCATAAATTAAATCATAAAACATCTCTTCAATATTATAAAAGACAAAATTTAACCACCACTTGTCTCAGTCACAAAATTATCATTTTAAAACAGTTTAAACCTAAATAAGCTACAAAATTACTCAAAAACACAACACAAAAGTTAATTAAATAATCTAAAAGGAATACATATAGGACACAGAATAAAAAGCAGCTCCCAAAGCAGAGAAATACAGTTGTCTCTACAGCAAAACACAACAACTGTCCAGCAACTCCTTACTAGGATTAATACAATAAGCATTTTTTGTTGGGTTTTTTTGTTTGGTTGATTGGGGGTTTTGTTGTTGTTTGTTTGTTTGTTTTTGTTAGAATATGTAAAGTCATCCCAATGTAAACTTTTTTGAGAGCACAGTTGTTTCTACTTCACTCTTACGCACAGACTCAGGCCAGACTTCCTGCTCATGAACAGAGGCACTAGGACTATTTTAGTGTTCCAGCACTGGCAGGCAAACGACAAAAAATAACTGTGGAAAGACATAATCACAGCACTCAATTGCATACAGGATATCCAGATTTAAGTCCTTGGCCTCTTTGCTCTATGTGTCTCCACATCAGGAACAAAGAAATATCCCACTCACAGCTCTAGAGAGCTGATCATTTACATAAAAATGTGTACAAAATGCTTTTACAATCAGTGTCTAGGAGATAACCTCAGTCTATTTTCATCTAAAAAAAATAAAAATTAATTCAATTGAAGAACATTTTAAATCCCAGATTTTGGCATAACAAGGTGTGCTGGTTTAAAAGCAAACTGGCAGGAGGAATGGACCTACCACGAGAGATATTGTAAGTCAGAATTACAGTTTAA
>JAWWEW010000112.1:94474228-94491954 GCA_035583185.1 Anabacerthia variegaticeps
GATGGGGGTAGAATACACAGCTTTAATCACTCCCACACAGTGATAACTGGTCCCACCTACTGAACTAGGACACAAGGTTTCTCACCCATCTTTACCCAAGGTACTGGGGACAGTGGTGTGGTGAGTGGACATCCAGCTCTCCCCTACACTTGGTCTTTAAGGGCACCTCTAACTTCTGAAATAAAGAGTTACAATTGATTCTCTCTCAGGTAAAGAGCATATTTGGCAGTAATATGAAAGTTATGTATTCAAATTAATTCTCATTATGTCCTTGTACAGACACTGAAATTTCATTATTTCACTTTAAAGTTTTAATATAAATCGTATGTTAATATTCTGAAAATATGAAACAAAATATGCCACCTGTTCACCATATCGCAGTGCAGCCACGCTCCAAATCTCAACACCATACATTACTCTACCTTGATAGACTCAACTAATTACAGAACATAGCTTAAAACTTACTTTAGGTCCTAAAACTGTTGTAAAAGGCAACTTAGCATAGGACAACTGGGATGAACACTGGCAAGTATATTCAATATGAGGAAATACACTTAATGCTTTCTAATAGTTTTCACAGAGAAATCATGAGGCCTAGTGCCATGTCCCAGGAACAGAAAGAGCAAGATATATTCAGAGATGAAAATGCAAAACTAAGCCTACTTGACACAGAAAGTACACCCCACCCTCCAGCTTCCCTTGGGCAAGAAGCTATTTGTCAGGTATCCATCCTGCCAAGCAAACAAAGCCGGCTTTCCTTTGGAAGCAGGCCCTGATAAACATCCCTCAAGTCCTCAAGTCTTCACCTAAAGAAAAGGATTTCCACTTTGCAAGTTCACCAGATGTTTTCCAAATAGAGGAATGAAAAACAGCCAGAAACAACATAGTAGCAGCACAAGCGCAGGCCATCACATGTGAACACTATCCCAGTATTAAAGATCCAGTCTCCAGTCCTAGTTGGTCAGTGTGAAGGTAAATCCTCTACAGGGAAAGACGTGATGTGATTCCCAGTTCTGAGAACTCCTAGCTTTGTAATTCTCCCTCCCTGCAAAGTCTGCAGTATATCCTTTTCTTATCTAAATGGGCTTGGTTAAGGACACTCCATTACAGCAACCAATTAAAAACATAATTATAACTTACAGCCATGATAAAATTTGCCATTTCCGCTTAGCTTTTAAAAAAGGACTTTTTTTTTTGTTCACAGAAGAAGAATCATGCTTTTATTTCACAAAATACCCATGGAAATCTTTTATGTATAAAATATTAAATATCCACACTTCAAGCACAAATTCATATGATAGACACACTAAAGAAGGGAACACAAGCGAGATCGATCATCTCAAGTTGCTAACATATACATTAACTCAACATATACAGAGGGAATATATTGGGGAATTCTTAATCATGGCTAGAAGAAGAAACTCTTTTTAAAGCAGTCTAGAGGACAGAACATACGGGCATTAATTTTTCCAAGTTACTCAGTACTTGAATTTGCTCTGAAGTAGGGAAATTAACTAGCACAGACTTGCCACTGCCTAATTAGCAATGCATGAATGGAGTGTCCAAACACCAATGAAAAGATATGTTACATAAGCATAATAAATTAAATATGTTACATTCCATTCTTTCATCGCATATAGTTTTTCCTTATCAAGTAGTGGCAGAAGCAGCTCCATTACTGACCTTACCTGTATCTTAACTTAAACAAGGTGTAGTGACAGATAGCTATGGCTAATGAAAATACATTATTCAACGTTGTATATGAAAGCTACACAATTAATTAATTCTCTCAACATCTCCAGGACAAAGATTAAATTTTACTATTATTTTTCCCCTTCCTATTATGGAATTTACTCATGGAATTATGGTCAAAACCGTAGAAACCTACTTGCCAAGAATAAAATTAAGATTTATAGTGGTATACACTTGTAAATGGAAAGGCAGCCACACAACTTTCAGCACTACAGCTATCTTTGTTAGGACAACAAACGGGTAAAAGAAAAATATTCCCATAATGTCATAAGAATGTTTTTAAAAAAAATAAAAGTCATTAATTTCATCTGTGGCCCCAGTGTAGGATTTTATAATCATTATGCAAAAGCTAAAAATATTTTTTTATGATGTCGCAAAGGGTTTCTTATCCAGCCTCATCCTCACTATGAGTTACGATAACCCACCCACGTACCCATTGTCTGAAAGCAGTGACAGGTGCTGCTCATCCCTACTCAACCGGCCCATGGGTGGCCAGTGTATAAACATGCAAAATAAACCCTCAATTATTACAAAAAATACTGTTTGTCGCCTTTCTTTAGTTGTTATATGTATTTGCAGTTGTGCTTGGCCCTAAAATTCTCACTTCTTTTTCACTTGCAAAGTGGGTCATTAGAATTATCTAGAAAGTGAACTAAAGTGTATTTTAGTGTGATTAAAATTTTTCTTCAATGATAATCCCTTAAATGTGCTTTTTTTAGGAGAGTCAGCAATGGTAAAGTGAAAAAATACACAAGTTCCATTAGTTTCTGATCATATTTTTTGAGATGAGAGGAAAATAACAGATTATTTTGAGTTGGAAGGAATGCACAAGGATCATCAAAGTCCACCCCCTGGCTCCACACAGGGGAGCCCCAAGAATCACACCATGTGCCTGAGAATGCTGACCAAACATTTCTGAAACTCTGTCAGGCTTGGTGCATCTCCCTGGGGACCCTATTCAGAAGAAAAAAAAAAAAAACAATTAAAAAAAAAAAAAAAAAGGGAAAAAAAGGCACCAATTGACACAAGATCAGGTAGAGGAGAACCTCCATTTATGCTAAATAAATCTAATCCCAGTCTATTAAGCAGTGACATGTGTATAAGAACACAATACACATAGTTCTACATGTCACAAAGAGCTTTGCAGAGAAAGAACCTGAATTCTGGAATCATACTGAACTATATCACCATGAAATCTTGCCAGAGTATCCCATAAACTGACATGCTGCACACAAAGTTAGAGCTGTTGCTACAATTATTGGCTGTCCTTGAAAAACAGCAGCCCCTGCTCAAGTGGAAATATTGATTGCTTAGGGATGACTCTTCCTTCACAGTAGTGCATTACTTTGGAGATAGATTACCCAGTAGAGATAGTTTCACAGTAACTGTCACTAAACAAAACTGACCTAAATTCAGGATCCCGACCACATGGATTACGACAAGGACAGTCAAAGCATTTTGCCAACAATAACTTCAATGACATCTCAGAGCATTAATGAAACTGTCAGTAATGCTGGCCAGAAATCTAATCCACTAAAAGCTGATTTCACAAGTTTCTGCTTCTTTCACATTCCCAACTCCTTAGTTAGTATCTAGTAACAGACCTCTATCTGTGGCAGTGCCTAAGCTAGAGAGAAAGCAGTTCTGATCTAGGATAGCAATTCCCAAATTCCTAAAGAGTTACAGCTGAACAAAACTAAGATTAAATACTCTTTCATACTTAAATAACTCATCTATGCTCTGTGTGAACAATGTGGCATGCCCTATAAGCAGTCAGTTATATTTATATATATATATTAACATATACATCAATGTATGTACTAGAGTACAAGTCCATAAGTAATATTATCCTACATAAGGAACAAATGAAAATTTTATTGAAAAATCACTATCTATACAAACTATAGTAGCAACTTTACCAAAATAAGAGCAACTGTATTGGGTTCAACCACAGGTCACCATAACCCATGTCTTCATAAACCTGTGCTTTGGGATGATCAGAACAAGCACATAATACTTCCATGAAGTCTCCTGGCATCCAACTACAAAAAGCCAAATCCTGTTAAGAATTAAAATATGTAATAACAAGCACTACACAATGGTGTGCTTACAGGAAATCAAACAAGATTAAAAAAAACCAAAACTACATGCAGTGCTCTCTTAGAGAGAGCACAAACATAGAAGGCAATGACACAGTGTCTTTGTAGATCCTGCCTTTGTGCCCTCAAAAACCTGGGCTATGCCAGTGGCCATCCAGCTACCAGCATACAGCAGGTAGGGGGCACTGGCTGTTAACTTCACACTATGAGCCTCGTAGCCCACCATCCATAATACTCTTCCTTCATTCTCTGCGCTCTGACTACAGAGATTTGTCTTAGAAGACAGGTATTTTCAGATTTGGACTGCAAGGACCCATTGTTCCCCAGGTTTCTTCCCATCTGCCCAGCAAGCAAAGTCCAAGAACAAGACTGGGTAGATGACAGGAGCTCATGTTTCAGCATAATACCACTGGGACCAAGCCCTAAGGATGATATGGAGTAAGGGAATGTTGGAGAAGTAAAAACACTTTTGGAAAGATAATCAAATTGTTACAACAAAATTGGCTTTAAACTCCAAACCATTTCAATTACCTTCTGGTGGTGGGGGAGGGAAATCCTCTGTGTCCATCCTAACGTATTCACTGCACCTTTAGCAGACTGCAAAATCCTGCAAAAATGAAGGGAACACGTTTTGTAGATGAACATAATTTCCAAATATTGAGACACTCCTTTTCAATTTGGCCAAGCTCATATCTATTAGCTAATACCATTATGGAAGAGAGGAAATGTGCCTGGCTTCTTGCTTCAATATGAATACAGTCCAAATTTTTATGTATACAGCCCTCAGTACTGGAGCCAATTCTTTCAATGACCTCAGTAAGCCAGCTGAAGAAAGATGAAGTTTTTAAACTATTTGGTACTCTGCAGCTCCCATTGTGACAATCACAAGCAGATTACTAAAACATGTTATTTCAGTGTTTGGAGCACATATTCTGTTTTAAAATCTTGATGAAGGGGATAAAGGCAAAAATTCTAGGAAGCCCCTCAGTTTTGATGATGCTTTTCTCTGTCTGGCAATCAGAAATAACAAGTTCTAATTATACACTTTGTACACAGCTTCTTTACTCTTTTTTTTTTTTTTTGCCAGTCTTAAAAATTCTGCTTGAGCCCCTTTAGTTCCACCTTTCCTGAGAATAATGAAGTACCAGTGAGCAAATTCCTGAACACTTTCTCTTTCCTCCTCTTTTCTCAAATACCATCGATGTCATGTTTTAAGGAAAAGAATAACCCTAAAAAGCATTCCCTTACCTCAGTAATATACAGTGGGAGAGAGCAAAGCCCAGAATCCATGAGAGACATTTTCCTTCCCTCCCCATAACGCTATTTAATAGTGGCATTCCAGTATCCTCTAGAAGGAAAACCTATTGTGCTAAGCAGTGCATATACTCTGCCCCAAAACCATTTTCACTCTAACTCAAAAGACAACATATCAAAAAGACAGATTTCAGAACAAGGCTGAGGAGGAAAAGCAAGTTTCCAAAAGCCCCACAAGATAGTGGAAGAGTTAATGCTGAATTTTCTGTCCTACTCTTGCATAGCCCATAGATATTAAACTACCATAGTTAACCCATAGATGTTAAGCTACCACTTCTGCTGGCAATTGCATACAAAACAGATCAAGACCTTGGAAAGTCTCCACAGCCCACGTATGAAAAGATTAAGTTGAAGGAGAGTGAAATTCAATGTACAGTGGAGAAATAATAAACTAAATCGATCAAGATACAGAGATCAAATGAATTGTCACTTACAGAAGTGGCAGTGAATGAAAGAAAATGCTTCAAAAAAGGATCCAGCCCAAGGAGGTACCACAAAATTTATCTCCCTAACATTCAGTATGCAAGGGCAAATCATCAGGACAGATGTACCAGGAAGGGTAAGAACTCTGGTAGAGCAAGATCCTATTGTGATGAAACAGTTCATAAGAACTTGCATTTACTAAGCACACAAAATTCCCTTTTAAAATGTCTTAAGCTTTGGTAATTCTTAATCCAGTCCTAGATAAAACCAAGTAGCTTCAGAGCTAAGGCTCCAAAAGGATTCACCCATGTATACAACATCTGTCTGTAACACAGAAAAAATTCCATTACATGCTTTCACTATACAGTGTCCCTTCTAAAACCTCTCTCCAATTTCTATCTGCAGAGCTCCAAGGCGTGTTCCTGCTTACAAATGTCTGGAATGCATCTTGCCACACCAACACTGTGAGCCAAAATGAGTGATAGCTATGGTTTGAAAAAAGGCACTTTCTTTATTCTTGTAAAGCTGCATCATAAATGGAGCATAGGTTTTCAAGTGTGAAACACACAAAGCCAGCAAATCTCTGAAAGTGTGTCTCAACACCTTTTCCAAATGCATCTTTAAGAGTAGCTAATAGACTTTGAGGATTTTTTATTTTATTTAAACATATGATGCAAGTTTTTAAGCATCTATGAAAGTTAACTTCAACAATGATTTTTTAAATCAATTTCTTCCCCACAAGCAAATATGAAGAAGACACAGAGCTGAGCTATGAAACTTTATTTCCATTTTGATCTAGCTCACAGTAACATGCTTCAAATTACACAAGAATTGTGTCAAGGAAGCACACAGACCCAGTGTTAGAATCCTAGCCACTGACCTGCTTGCTCCTATCTGAACAGTGCAGTTATTCACAAGAAGAAAGATACACTGTCTCACTTAAGAATGCCTCAGGGGTTGATTTATACATTGCATTAATTCATCTTGAAGTTCCACATATTTTTCTCTACTTTTTAGACACTGAGAAAAACCCTGCAGCAGCAAAGAGTGCTTCTGTATTACACATTCCATTAATACCCTCCACAAAAATAAAATGATAGTCATTCTACGTAGCCGATAGCACGTGTATGAACAATCTCTAATAGCACCATATTTCAAAGAGAAGTTCGTCACTTTTCTCTTGAGAGGCAGGGGAACTAAATCCAGTTAAAGATGTTTAAATCAAGATTAAGGCAGACGATTTGACTAGCAGCACATAGTACCTTTGCATTTGTAGCTCATATGGTTTTCCCCATTGATTCTGCTGCTAAGAGGTACACAGCACACAGCTGTACAGGTGCATTCACACAATAATCATGGAAATCACAGCTCAAATTAACCTGAAAGGGACTTCTGAATGTTCCCTCATACACTCAAGACAGGTGTTTTCAAAATTGAATCAGGTTACTCGGAGCCTTTGTCCCTCTGAGTTATGAAACCTTATTATGGTGGAGGTTTTACCACCTCTCAGAGCATCCTGCTCTTGTGCTTAACCAGACACTCCAGGAAGAGTTTTTCTCATATGCCCAACTGGAATTACTCTTGCAGCAGTTTGCAGCCATTGCCTCTCATTCTCTTGCTGCACAGCTCTGAAAAAAGCCTGGCTCCATCTTCTTTCCAGCCCCACCTTGGGAAGCAAAGGACTGCAGTTCAATCCCCCTCAGTCCTTTCGTCTCAAAAAGATCCAGTTTCCCCAGTGCCTTCTGACCTGTTCCCACTCCTAACCATAGCAGTGGCCTTCAGTGGACTCACTTCAGTTTGCCAGTCCCTCATTTGTACTGGGACTGAATACTGAATTACAGATGCAACATGAAGACCACTGATTAGATGTTACTTGGTTTAACATAAAATTATATAAAAAATGTAACAGCTAAATGCTTTGAAGACACATAATAATGAAATTTTGCTCCAAAGGTATTTAAAAACTGCAAATAAAAAAAAAAAAAAGGAAAAAACCTACTAAATATGAAACAAGCATGCTATTATATTCATGTGTATTCCATTACAAAATGAACAACTTCCCTGACCTACTGGACATGACAAAGAGGTCATAAAAATATGGAGCTTTTTCCCCCATAAAAACTGATTTCTCAAACATGGTATAACCTCTATTTCAGGATTCAAATTGCACCCTTCCAGGCTCTAAAGCAATCACAGAGACACTGGGACAGAAAGAAGCTATTGAAGTTACCTAGCCCAAAGTTTAAGATTTCCCACTGGCATCCAGATGCGTGACCAATTCACCTGCATGTTCTTTCCTTCAGATGTTGAGGGCAGAGGTAGCAGTGACTGTGTGGACCAAAGTGGTGATCTACAGATTGCCTCCTTTCCCTCTCCTTCCCCACATTTCCCATGTGTCCAAGGTATAGCAGGTGCGGGGAGAGAGACCAAGGATCTCCTGGATACTTTTATCAAAGGCAGCTGAACCCCTCTGGTCAAAACATCGCCCCAACACTTCCCATGTCTGCTTCTTGAGTTTTTGTCTGGTTCTTTCCTGTCAAACTGTTAGGAGGAACACATAATTCTTACTTATATTTACAAAATGAAAGAGGAAAGGTAGTTTTCCATTTTTTTTAAGTCCACAGTTTACCTGCCCACTTTTAACTGAACCAATCCATCTAGGCAAATCTCAACTACTTCAAGACAGAGACTACTACCATTAAAAAAACACTACTTGTAGCACAGTAGCATGCTTTTATTCCAGGTGTTTAGCTAGTAACTTCCTAAGTTTGGCATTAAAAATAAGGAATAATCATATTAAATGCATGAATTTTGAAAGAAAACCAGATCCTTTATTATACTGCAATATATTCAGTTCCTCACCAAATTTCTAAATTTTAAATTGCTATATAAGGAAAGAAAAAAAAAGGAAATTAAAATACCATATTAAAATCAGGTGTTCCTTGGCAATGCTCCTGATGCAGAGAAGTCCCACACACTCAAAGCATTCAGATTTCCAACGGTCCTCACACAAGAAACCAGAATTGTCCCAATATAAAATGATCCCCAAGGACAGCTCCCACCACTTCAGTTTTCGCACCAAGAACACTCACCTTTGACCATGGTAGTGAAGGTACCTTTGAAAGCTGGCACTGAAGGAAGTGGGAGTCTGTCATATTCCACAACAGACCTCACAACCTCAGAATGCTTACACCTCCATAATCTGAGACTGAAATTCTGATTCCATAGCAAATGGCAGTTTCAGCAAAGCAAACAAAGGCACATTTATACTTGTCCAAAGACTACAGAAGAATGTCAGCATTCCTCTCTGCGACTCAGTTTCCCTTCTCCTAACCTCTGGTAACTCCTCCTGCCTCCAGGACTAGGCTTCTCAGCTACGCCTGTGCATCACAGTTTGGTCAATGATTTCCTCTAATTGTGGGACAAACAACAGACCATCAGTCCTCAGCTACAGGACTACAAATACTGATCAACATCTGCATTTCCACTTCAACAAAACTATTTTCTGAAAGTCACTACTTGTGCAGAGGTCAGTAGGTAACAGAAACAGGACCGACACAAACTCTGCCAAACTACGAGGCAGCGCAGCGTTCAGATGTGGGGGCACAGTATCCACACACTGAGCTCCCAAGGGCACAGTGTTTTCAGCTCTACTACCCTAAGGTGACTGACATACTTTCTCCTTAGGGTGTGTGCACTGTAACTGCAGCAACATCAAGAGTCTTCATTCTTAACACTGAAGAGAGAATGAGCCAAGGAGCATGTTATAATGAGAAACACAACCTGAATCAAGGAGACTGATTTCAAAGGAACTCTGACTGGTGGAGAAAGCTTAGTCCAAGCAGCAAAGCAACATCTCTGAGAAAGCCTTGAAGTATGAAAATCAAACACAAAAAAACCCCACCAAAACAAGAAAACCCGTGACTCATGTCTGTGTCACTTAGTGACTATTACTGTGTAATGCCCAATTGAGTCTTCTTCCACCTATAACTACAGAATTCCCATTGTGAAGTAAATCTTGCTGAAATTTGATAAAAAGACTCCCCTGAGGTGCAGAGAAATATCAAGATAAAAGAATGCAGAAGGTAGAAGCTTAATTTCCTTTTGTTTCCCCTCCTGTACCTCAATAAGGCTCTGCTACACAGAAAAGAAAAAAATGATAGTACAATTTGTTTTCCATAGAAGTTATTCCTAAGAAACAGAAACTGTAGATTTTTTTAAGAGGTGTCTGCAGTGGGTATGAATGAAGCAACCATTCATAATATGACAGCTTCACATCACATGCTGTAAGCCATGGAAGAAGTCTCTATCAAGACTGGATCATTATTTCTTTTAATGTATATTTGGTTTTATTAAACGCTAACATTCCTACCCTATACAAATGTTATTCTTAAATTTATAAAAAAAAAAAAAATCTAAATCATGGACAATGGAATAACAAAGGAAGTACCCAGATTTAGGTAGAAAATTAATATGAAGCCCAGTTCCTGGTTCATTTAAGGTTGGGGAAAATTCTATTACCTGCAGCAATTCAAACTAGGTCAGATCTGCAGAAATGCATATTTTTCAGAATGCAAAGAAATCTACTTCCACGAAAGCTAGTTGGTTTCTTTTTCTGCTACCCTCTCACACTAAGCAGCATCCTGCTCAAAGCCAGAGAACAACACAATAGCAGCAAGCCCTGAACATGAAGCAATCTACAGAGACACTCCAGAAACACGGCTGAAGTTTGGTTTTTAAGTCTTTCTTTTTAAAGGCTATTATTTACAACATTTCTTCACCTAGAGTGCATTCCTGCTCAGTACATCCTCTAGAGAAGGGGAAAAGAGGAAAACAAAGATTGCATTTGTAGACTTGTCCAACAGATCCTGACCACAGTGAAATCAGAAAGCACTAGTAAGTTTTCAATATTTATGTTCATTCCCTCTACAGATTATTATTGCAAGGCAAAGTGTAGAATCACTGCCTGACAGACTCATTCAGGTTGGCAGGAGGTCATGTAGTTCAACCTGCTGCTCAAAGCCAGGTCAGCTACCAGGTGAGACCAGGCTGCTTTATCTACTGAGATACTGAAAATGTCTAAAGACAGACCACGTGACCTTGCCAGGCATGCTGTTGCCTTGTTCTGTTGTCCTCCTAGAAAAAAAAAAATTGCCCTTAAATCCACTTAGAACCACCCTTACTTGAGCTATGACCATAGCTTGCTGTCCTGTCACCTTGCAGACAGCCTGCCAGCAGGCAGGAACACACTGCCATCAGGCATCTCTTCTTCAGGCCAAACAGGCCCAGCTCCCTCAGACTCTCCTCCAAGCCACTGCGACCACTCCCTGACATTGTGGCAGCCTTGTGCTGAAATTGCTCAGTTTTATCCACATCTCTCTTGTACTGGGGTGGGGTGGGGTGTGGACACAAAACTGGAGGCAATACTCCAGGTGTGGCCTGACAAGTGCTGAGTGAAGAGGAACCCTTCCCTCCAAGAAGACATTCCTTCCCAGGTGTGCAACCTTGCCCTCGTCGTTGCTGAATTCCACAGAGTTCCTGCCAGCCAGCTCCTCTAACCCACCCATGTCCTTCTGAATGACAACCCGGATCTCAAGCACATCCACTGCCTACCCCTTTCCCCCAGTTTGGTGTCACAAATTTCATGAGCAAGGGCTGGTGGACTTCCACATCATGCATAACATTGCACAGAACACATCCTGCAACAGACAGCTGGGGCACTCCACTGGTTACCAGCCTCAAGTTAAAACAAACTAGTCATCTCTAATAAAAACCATCCCATCATGTTTCCACCCATCTCGTACCACACCCACCCACATTACAATGACATTCTGCAAAAGACCTTGCTGAACCCAACACGAGCATATGGCTTTATTAAACTCAGTAGCAACATGCTTACTTTACAAATATGAAAGCCATGACTTACAAACTTAAGGAATGAGAAGAGTATGGATAAAAAGCTATTGAAACTAGGGAAGGGAAGATGTTCCTGAACATGCATGTAGGACACCTGACTTTTAGTGAATAAGCCTTGCTCCTGTCTTTTGTCCTGGCAACTGTTTGAATATCCAAAGGAAGAAGACAGGCATCACCCCAGGTTTTGGAGGACATCCTGGAGATCAAGAGTACAAGCAAATGGCAAGAATCTGGCAGCATATGCTTTAAGTCAAGACTGATTTGATTTGATTTGTTTTGTTCTGTGCCACACAATATAGAGGACTGTGTTACTGGGTCAAGGCCATGATCTTCCATGTCACACAAGCAAGTAAAATAAAAATATATCAATGTTAAGAGCATTTTTCTTAATCTGCTCTATAATTTGATTGCAATCAAGTAACTTCATCTGGAAAAGTAATTTTATTACTGCAACCTCCTTTTTAAAACTTAATTCATATTAGTCCCTTTCTATACTGGATCCCAAATACTGCCTTAATTAGAAATATCCTCAGCAAGGTCTCTATTTTTTAGTCAGAGAACATCCTCACATGCTACAACACACTTCAATTGTGATGTAAACCTATAAAGGGTTCAGTTCCATACATATTATTATAATATACATGGATTACTATGCAGAGACTGTAGAAATGTTTATTAAAAATATTCCAAAATATCATTTACTCTAGTAATTCTGCTCAGCCTTACACGTAAAATACCATGTTAGCTTAAAAAAAAAAAAAAAAAAAAAAAAAACAAAAACAAAAAAACCCACGAAAAGTGGGGGAAATGTTGTTTATGGTTACAGGCAATAAAGCACTTTTTCCCCGCCAACTGTACTTCAGTCACACATCCACCACAAAAGCAGCAAGTCCTGTTCACACTTGCATTAAATTCACGCATCCTAGTTTTACAAGGCGTGTGTTGCCTTTCAAGATACTGTTGACAACTGACGAAAATTTCCACCAAGTTCTTTCCAATGATACATGTGGAAGGATACACTGAAATGAATATTCAGTTACTACTGCTGCCTGCAAACTAAGTCCTGACAGCGATGCTTTTCCTAAACGTTTTCAGCTCCTTGGGTATTACTGTCCTTGGAAAAGTAACAATGCTGTTTTTCATCAAGGAAACCCATTACATCTGATCATTACAAAAGCATGCAATTGAACAAATTTATTTCACCTGATGAATACAGTTATTAAGAATATAAATACAGAGTCTTATTTCTGGGTTTCAAAAGTATTTGGAGTAAAATATGGAAATATATTTCTAATAATAAAGTCATAATGCATGCTCTAGAAAAAAACACAATTGTCTTTGATTTTATTTTTATAACATCAAAATTTTATTCATGTAAATCAGAAATCACATAATGCAGCAGTAAAATCATCAATTACAGTAAGAACGAAAGGTAGTAATAGCATCTGCAAAGATCAGCCCTTGTCTTCAAAAAATATATAATGGAAGATAGTTTCCTATGGAATTTTAAGTTCTGCATCTGGTCCTAACATCAGCAGTCTTCACTCTTTCCTAGACTTGAAAATGTTCTAGTAGACCTCTTTCTTCTACAGTTTGAAAGTGAAGGTTTTAAAATTCAAAAGTCAGTCCATGGTTTGTAACAATATTAAATGTTATGTACAAAATTCTAAAAGAACACTGAGGACGAGTCAGTGAGTGCTCTAAAAAGGTGAAAAATACAAAGACAAGAGACATAAGCTCAAGACAAACTGTGATACTAGCAGGAAATCTAAATATTGTCATCTGCTTCCCAATAACTTACTATCCCAGTTTGGAGATGAGGAAATGTTTACCCTCCTTCTTGAAGTCTCTTAGACCTATATTCTGTATCTCTAAGGAAAAAAATATTCATATTATTTCTGCTATTTTTTTTAAGGCATTTCAAGAAAAAAGAGATTACGGAACAAAAGCAAGAGTGAATGTTTGACCTTGAGCTTGGATCCTGATAGTTCACATTCATGGTTCAGTCCCAAGTAACAAGTATTGTACAGTACAGTAAGTCACTGAAACAGATTTTCCCAAGATAATGCCCCTATTCAGCAGCACGCAAGTAGAACAATTTATTTTGCTGTGCTTAACTGCTTCACCCACGCATTTGACATTAAGCTTCAGGCTTCCTGACTGAGCAGTGAACATGTAGGACATGAATCGATGTTGTGCAGTTATGCATCACTTCCCACAGTCTTGCTGATTCAGGCATTTCAGAATAAAACATGATTCAAGTTTTTGATCTTAAGACACAAGTTTGAAAACATATTTTTCAAATCTTGTTTAGCATTACTTGTCATCACTCCTTTAAAATCAAGTCGTATTTTCACATGTTCCTGGTTTCAAAATAATCCAAAGTATTTTGGATGCTTTACTGTAAGAAAATGTCCAAGTGATTTAAATCTCAAAAGATGTTAGTAACACAGCAGTTTCCTTCCATGGATATGTGGCAGAGCTTGAGTCACTGGGATTCTGCTCTCTCTGCAAAACCACACATGCACACACACAATGATATTACTGAGAAAGATTTGAAAAAAACAGAAAGAATATTAAGACAGTTGTATAGGCCCATAATGAGAATTCAGGTTTACCTTATCCATGTACCTTCCTTCCTCATTATACAGAGCACCTCCCACTCATAACATCCCTGCAGTCTCCCTAAGCAATTCTCAGGCTTCAGTTTACGAATCCCTAATAATTTCCAAGCATCCAGGCTTGCAGCTTTTCTACTCATTATAACTACTTCTAGATTCAGAAATAAATTTACCAATACTAATTTTCTACTAACAGATGAAATAACAAGAATGACTTTGTATGAATAGGAATGGGAGTGGGAAAAGACATTTTGCAATGAACTCTGATTTTAACAAAATACGATCTTGGATACAAAAAATGCTTCCCTCACATGTTGTACAATATACACAAAATGAAAGATTAATTCATACCACTATCAATGAAGCCTCACTTCTCGCCCCATGATAACATACAAAATATTCAAAAAGTAGGACCCACTTAACACCTGCATTCACAGTGTGTCTCTAAGATACAACTGCTGCAATAGATATCCCACAGGAAGCATCCAAGGATAGCCTGTAAATGCACTTGCAGCTAAAAAAAAACATCAGAAAGCTGAACTTATGGAAAGACCACTTTAAAAAATACCTTTAAATTTAGACGCCATAAGACAACTCCAAGAGATCCCTTCTACAATCCTAAACTAAAACTGTAAAATAGAAATATATAATAAAAGAGAAAGAAAAAAGTGAAACAGAAGACACTTTAGATAAGCTTTAAGAAATTTTTGCTCATTTGTCCATCACATACAAAATTGAGAGCAACTTAGTACTACAGAGGCAGTACTACAGATAAACTGACTACAGCTCTGCACAATATATAAAGTTCAATCTGAAAGTCTGAATCAAAACTGCTCCTTCTTCTCCTGGACTGCAGATTTTGCTTCCTGGCTTCTTCAGAAATAGACTGGAGTTTATAAATTTTCTACAACAGATTCTAAAAATAATTTCTATTTTATATAGAAGCACTTGATAGACTTCCTGTTCTACATATGAGTAACTCACTATTCCCAGTTGCGTTAAATTCCATTAACAACTATGAAGCTTGACAATAGCCTGTCAGGTTTTAGACCAGCTTGTTTTCCTTCAAATGTTTATAAACTACGCAAGGACTCTGAAACAGCTCAGAATCAACTGAAGAACTCCTTTGATGATGAGATTTCTTCACAGAATCATAGAATGGTTTGGGTTGGAAGGCACCTTAAAGATCCAACTCCTCTGCCATGCATGGGTCAGGGACATTTTCCACAAGAGCAGGTTGCCATCTAGCCTGGCCTGGCAAGATAAAGCTTGTTTCACAGTATTCTATGTTGGAAAAGGATTTTTGTAGTCTACCAGTGAGTGAAACCATAGCCTATTGGCTGAGCATAAGCACAGCTCAGGATCAGAGAGAACTCCTGGGAATGGAAAAAGGGAGGCAACTCCCTCTCCAGTACTTCGGCATGCTCACCACTGGCCTATCAGAGCTGATAGCACAAGCCTTGCACATTTGGCCTCCATGTCTTGGAGCTGCAATGCCAGCCCACACACACACCTCCTGCAGCACTGAGGCTCCTCTCCACATCCTGTGGTGTATGAACTCCTGAAGCCCAGTCCATAGGATCCTGCTGGAGCTCAGTGGGAGACAATGGACAGCACATTCCTCAAGCATCTGTCTGCTGCCATGTCCTTTCTCCCAAGATATCCATCTGTGGGTATCAGCCACAGAAGCCCCACGTGCTGGACACCCAGTGCCATCACAAGACGCCTGTCATCAGTCACACACTAGGTCATATCTCATGTACAATGCCACAGGTTAAGCTATGCAATCCATAGAATATAGTATAAAAATCCTGAAATCTCATTGTAAAGCCTTCAGAAGTATCAGATTTCAAGGTAGTGTCTAAAGAACTACTGTTCACAACCAGATAAACACATGTAACTAGTTCATGGACTACTGAGCCGGAGGGTGGAAAAAAAAAAAAAAAGACAAGATGGATTAAACAAAGCAAGTCAGACAGATTATCAAGATCAAACAGATCACCCAAGTGAAAAGAATGAAGGGCCCATTGAAGAAAACAGCCAAACAGCCAGAACCCCTGCCTGAATAATGGGCTTGAACTTGTAGGCACCCAACATGTCCTGTGTTCAGGCAATAAATCTGTATCTCCTGAGCATCAGCAGAAAATTTAAAAAGTGTAATACTTCACTTCCACTGCAGAGCACAAACGAAGGAAACAGAACCCCAGACTGCTCACTGGGGTTCACCAAGCAGAGTTAAGGCTATGCGAAAAAAATTATTGCCTTTACAATAAAAATAGCCACTAACTAACACATCCTCATATAACCTTCCTGCACTTATTTAGCATGAAACAGTTTTCAAGCAATCTTTTTTTTTTTTATTTCCTGACTCATGCAAACAAACAAACAAAACCAAATCTCCACACAACAACAAACGCTACAGCTTTTTATGCTAATAGTTAAAATGCATGACTGGAAAAAAAAAGATGCTCTTTACATTGCAATTAAACAACTTCAAACCTGTCAGCACAAGGTAAAAGTCATGATCTTAGTAGCTCTTGGAAAGAAAGAAGTAAAAAAAAAAAAAAAAAAAAAAAAAGAAAAAGGAAAGGTCAGAATTTAAAATGGAATAAATTGTTTCAGTCAAAAATGCAAACACCTCTTAAAGGCCTTTAAAATAAGGCTTTGCTGTGGCCAAATTATTAATAGCTGCTTTTCCAAGCACCTCGTACCATCTCCTGACACAGCCTGCTTGCTCACCCGCTCAGGTGAATGACTGGGCAGTCTGGAAGCTGTTCCTGCCTCACCCTGCAAAAGCAACTACACGGGCAGGGATCACCGCAAACAAGTATTGAACTGCTCCGACAGTTGCACCGTGAATTACAATGAAACTAAAGACGATTTAAAAACCTCCTCGGAAAAACACACATAAGAGGACAGTTGTTACTGTGAGGAAGTACATTTTCCCCCGTGTCAAGAGAGCCAATTTAATTGCAGATGCCAACTAAAAAACTGTGGTCGGCACCAGCTTTGAAAAACGGGGAAGGAAAGAAACTGCAGCTGGATTTTCCACAGCCTTGTCCGTGCCTGATGGAGAGGGGAGGGATCTGGGGCCGGCACACCCGAGGAGCCCCCCGCGCAAACCCGGGGGCAGAACCCTCCCCACAGCCCGAGAGCGAGAGCTCTGGGCCCCCCGAACCCGCGCAGTGACCCCGCTCAGCCCCGCCGGCCGCCCGGGCCCCGCCGAGGCAGCCCCGGCTCCGCGCCGCACTCCGAGCCCACCCTGGGGGGACCGAACTTTCCGTGCCGAAGCCCGGAGCGAACACCCACCTCCTGCCCGCGCCCGGAGCCGCCGCCAAGCGCTCGGAGGCGGCCGCCGCCCGGCCCGGCCCGCCCCGCCCCGCTGTGCTGTGCTGTGATCCGCTGTGCTGTGCTGTGATCCGCTGTGCTGTGCTGTGATCCGCTGTGCCGAGCTCCGCCGGGGCCGCGGCGGCCGCCCCGCTGCCCGGACACGTCACTGGCCCCGCCGCCGAGCTCGCTCCGGCCGCCGAGCGGAGCTGCTGAGCCCCGCCGGAGCCGCCCGGCCCGGCCCGGCCCGGCCCCGCCTCGCCGCCGCCGTCAC
>JAWWEW010000112.1:94493026-94512864 GCA_035583185.1 Anabacerthia variegaticeps
GCCGCCGTCACGGCCCGCCCCGGTCCGCCCTCCCCGCCGCGGGAGGCGCCACCGGCTCCCGGGTGGCGCAGCCGGCCGGGCCGGGGCCGGGCCGGGCCGGGCGGGCAGGCCGTGTGTCCCCGCATTCCTGGCCTGACACCGCCCCGGGCCCGCGGCTCAGCCCGGGACCGGAGCACAGCCCGAGCCCGGAGCACATCCCGGAGGGTGCCCCGGCGGGGAGCGGAGCTGCCGGGCCGCGGGGTGTGCGGGGGCCCTGCCGGCCCCGGCCGTGCAGGGCTGAGCACCCGAGGTTCGGCCTCACCTCCTGCCCACGCACAGCGCCCGAGCACGCCGGGGTGCGCACTGGGCCACGGCGCTGTTTTGGAGTTCAAACTCATTGATCACCTGAACCCCTGTGTTCAAAATTAAAGGTTGTCCGGAGACGCTAGCACCTCACGCCGAACCTTTTTGCCCTTTCCCCATGTTTCTGGGAGGTGTGGCGGTCCTCACAGCGAGCATCACTGCAGACCACTGAGCGGGCCACCCAAAGCCGGTGCCACACCGGCATGGAATGTGTATCCTGGGAGTAACATCTACTTGGACATTCCGGACTGGACATGGCCCTTCCTTAAATAAAACCTTTACAAGACACAATTGTTTTGAAAACGTATACCTAAAGAATATGTCCATGTACACATCTGTCACACTTCAACAAAAATAAATGCTCTTAAGTACATTGTAAATTCTTAAATACATTAGAAGTCATGACAACTATTCAATATTAAACATTTTTTAGAAATCTTTGGACTACTTTTGAGAATGAAAACTTTGAGCTAAATGCTATTCAAAGATCCATACACCATCCAACAGTGATCTTTGCCTATTTAAGTGCACCTATGCTGCAGCCAGTAATAAAATACACCCAGCTATAGTAAATTCATTATCTTTACATGAAAACCTTAGTAGTAAATGGTGGCATTTGATATTTGATTAATGCACTTTTTTCCTACTTTTTCCTTTACCTATAGTTTAGCAACACACATTCACAATTATCCATGTCTTCGTATGGGTTCATACAATCTGAATTACAAATTAAGTATTTAAAAGTATTACTTTCAACAAAATATTTCCATTTTCAGAAAGTTATTTCTTTTTAGTGCAGTTCATCATGGTATGAACTCAAAACAGTTCTCACATAGCTGTATAGGTTCTGTGTAAGAAAGAAAATGAGAAAATTGGCCACGTTAAAGAACCAACACATATCTAGACCAAGTACAACGAGCTCGATTTTGTAATTAAAAATACCATTTCCTAACAATATCCTTCTCCTTTTGGCAGCCAGCTCACTATCTCTATGCATTAAATTCTCCCCTTCGTAATTATCTTTCACTGTTAGAGGCAAAATTCAAATAATTTCTGGAGTTCTTTTATGAACCCTCTCGATCTTTGACAACCACTTCTTTGATTCTGGTGACCATATGTAAATATTCTTCTCTAATTCCAACAAAAGGTCACTGTGGAAACTTTGTTGGACAAATCCAACAGTAGCAGATCAACTTAGAAAAAGTAACTTCCAAAATAACTTGCACTTTCTTACTATTTTCTAAGGCAACATCCTATTAGCAGTAATAATTAGCACCCTAATAATTGCAATCACAAATTCATTTTTTCTCCACCCATAATTATTTATCAATAATTGGAATACAGATAATGGCTGTCTCCACATGATGCTTTTTACAATCAGATTCTAAGAAACTGATGTTTAAATTAGTTTTCCTGATGGTACTTGCATGAGATCTCATCAGAATTTACTTACTCTCACTGCTGATTCCTGGGGCTTCAGCAAAGATACCTCTCATCCCTAAGCTACTATACATAGGTCAGCTACTCCATGCATCTAAACCATACATCTATACCATACATCTACATGTACTGGGCATCTTAAGGACACCATCAACACTGGGCAGTGTCCTGGCCCCATGTGACACAATGCTGTGAAGATGGGATCCCTTTTTTCTCTCCCTATGGAAACTGACATGGTTGAACGTAAACCTAAATTAATGACACCTAAGGATATATGACATAATTCCTATGGCTTTATTTCCAAAACATTGCCTGAAATCTGAACAAGGTAACTAAAACTTAGGTTATCAAGTTCCCCAGCGAAGCCGGACTTTCTCAGTTTCTTCCTTGTGTTTAACAGCTGATGTAGCTGATGTAATTTTTTCCTAGGGAGTATTCATCCCCTGGAAACTCAGAAATTGTTTCTCCTGTTGCTCTCAGGAGTCCCCCATGAAGACAGTAAAGTAAAAATACCTCCCCCCTTCACTGCACCTTCTTACCAGGCTCAACATCACTCCTTCATTCCCAGCTCCTTGGCCTCCCCCACCCTGAGGGGCACAGTGGGATGGGAACTGGGGTTGCGGTCAGTCCATAACAGCTCCTCTCTGTACTTCTCACATTTTTCACGTGCTTCAGTGTGGGTCTTTCCCACAGGCTGCAGTCTTTCAGGATAAACCTGCTCCTTCGAGGGCTCCTCCATGGGCTGCAGGGGAATCTCTGCTCTGGTGCCTGGGGTAGCTTCTGCCCTTCCTTCTTCGCTGATCTGGGTGCTTGCAAGGCTGTTTCTCTCACTTTCTCCCCCCCCCACTGCTCACTTTTGTGCATTTTTGCCCTTTCTTACACATGTTCCCCCAGGGTGTGCCCACCTCAGCTGTGGGCTTGGCATGCCTTGTGGGTCAGAGGCAGCTGGAACCAGCTGTGCCTGGCACAGGACAGCCCCGGCCGCCCCGCACAGAGCACCCCACAGCCCACACATGGGCACCGTGCAGTCGTAGGCACAAGTTGTTCCTGTAAGACAAAATCCCTACTTTCAGTTACTTCGCTGTGCTCTGATGGCTCTGTTTCATCCTGAAGCTGAGGAAGGGAAAAACTTGAGTGAATTACCTCTCACTGAAGGACCACGAGCACTGAGGTCGTGCAACCCTGAGACAAATGCAGCCTTTAGCCAAAGCACAGCTGTTCCCAGGGGCAGAAAGGACGAGTGTAATATAAGATGCTGAGAAGAATTTATATCAAATATTATGGACAACTCTAAGCTGCCAACATTTAATGAAAAGGAATTCAAGTCAGAAAAGTGACAAAGAGTATTAGGATGGCTAGGAAAATAAAAGAGCAGATTGATTTGTACTCATGAATATGCAAACGAGTCTCCAGGGGTAAAAAATAATTATGTAAGATAAAAAGGCAATGATAATACAAGAATAAATTACTTTAAATTAGAACAGACTTTAGGCTCTTTCAACCTTGGGCAATACATTGCTTGGGAATTTTGATGTCCTAAAAGAAGTTTCTTAACCTTAGCCTCAACCAGTGTCACAGTGATACTTTAAAGCGATATGGTGCTGGAAAAGAGAAGGAAGAGTTAAAGCATCAGATAAACTACACATTCAATGTCAAACTGCAACCTGGTCAGGACCATATAACGTAACAACCAGTCCCAGCTACCTCATCCCAAAGCCTCTGTTTTTTTTTTAAATTTAATTATGACTCCAAAGCAAGGCTGTTGCTGCTTTCCAGGATACACTTTCTTCCTATAAATATGAACCACAAAATAAGATGTACAAGCTCTTGTTACATGCTCTATGCAAACCTCCATGCAAAAGCACTCTATGTACTTTTACCATTTGCCTGCATGGCTTTGTTTTTGAAGGTATCATAGTTATCATCTTGATTTATGCTTAAAAGATCCTGACAACAGAACTGCAAGGTCCAGAAATGTAGGAAAGTCAACCTTCTACCTTCTACAAAATTAGTCCTTTCTCAGGTATATTTTGTCCCCTGCTTGATGCAAGTCCCATGCTTAAATTTCAGTGAGCGCAGATTTGGTGATAAAATGCAGTGTTCACATGGTAATCTGCTTTTGGCAGCAGAAGCAGTAAAGCAGGAGAGGGAAGTTGCAGCTCTATATAGCAATTTGAAAGTCAGGCTGAGCAAGTACCTGGAGCTGCCACAATCAATTACCAGTACTAAAACCTCACAAGTCTTTACAGTAAGTGTCAAGCCACATATTGGTGAAAACAGTCAGCTTATACAGCACGCTAATGTGAGCCAAGCAGTCAAGGGAGAAGAGGCAGCTAGAATCATATGAGGAAATAAATATTTCAGACCAGAAGTAATGCATCTGATAAAGCTAGTATTAAATTTCCACTCTCTGCTCCTTATGGACTCAGAAGTGACCCTAGCTGACTCATCAGAACATACACACAATAGCAGCAAGCAATGGCACAGCCAATTTCCTTGTTTTCTTCTTATTTGTGGACCCATGAGCAGGCGCCCCTCCTTTCAAGCTTGGCCTGTCTGCCAGCTTGAACTATACACAAGAACAGCTATGTTCTTGCAGTTTGCTGTATCTTTGTCATTCCGCATCATTCATCACTGTTCAGCTTGGGGAAAACAGGAAAGCACAATGTACTGAAAAAAACACTTGTTCCTGCTCTGTGACACCATCACTATCAGAACACGCTAATTAGTCAATCAGATCCAGAGCATGAAGCGTCTCTTCCAACACTGGAAACCCATCTGGAGACTGACAACTACAGCAACAGGCATAATTTACTTAATTAATGACCACTGCTTGTATTTTTTTTGTCCAACTTAAACACCAATGCCATGACACAAGATCAGAAGGCTGTAATTGCTGAATAACACTGTCCACATAAGCGTGCTCTAATACTTTTTGGGAAATATGGTAAGAACTACTAAGTAAAATATGTTTACCTTTTAATTGAAAGCACCTGAATAGCAAAATATTATTAACATTTAAATTCATTTTACAGTTTACCAAAAAACAAGAGACTTTATCCATACAAACACTATTATACATTGTTCTTCTCATCCCAGTCTGTACCCACACACATTCCAGTTAATGGAGCTATACACATGAATGTCTTGCTTCTGCTTCAATTAATCTTGGGGACTTCACTGCAGAGGCAGCCAGCCAGTTGCTTGCACAGAGCATTCTTATGATTAGAGTGCCAGTAGTGACATTGTGTTCCTTTAACTCACTAATCCTAAAAAGCATCAGGAATTAATTCCTGCAAAGCACCCTGCAAGACACACACTTCTAATGCTTAGAGCTGTATTTTATTATTTTGCAATGAGACAAGATTTTGGTGCTTGTTTTGTTTTCTGTTGGTTTTTTTTTGTGCTTGTTTATCTGAGGTAGCTTATACTAAACCATGGCATGTCATGTGGTACCAAATGAACTGTCTTCAGTTAGATCCTAATATAAAAATGGACCACACACTTCATATACACAATACACATCCTAAGGGATGTTTTTTACTGTTTTTAATACGTATTTATGTATATCACAGCTTCTAGTGTTCTAAACAAGCTTGTGGGAATAGTATGTTAAATGCTGGAGAAGGGACATTAATTTACAAGGTTTTATAGCTATTTCCATGGATATGACATTTGAAGTATGATATACTTTTGTCAAATTTAACTGAACACTTCAAAACAAAAAGATAATTTTTTCAGTGCATGCATTGCAAAAACTTTGCTACAAATAGCAAGTAAAACATAATAGCCATTATTTAATCAATAAATGAAACTCACAGTAGACAGCTGTTCAATAAAATACTTTTATTTATGTACACAGCGTAAAGATGCTGTACCATTCAACAAACATTATATTGTGTAAGAGCAGACTTGAGTTTGCTTAACACTTCTAAATTCACTTTGAGTCTCCCTGAGGTTAAAAAATGTTTCTTTTAACTGTACATCACATCAATATTTAGCAAATGTTATCTGGAAAACACAAAAAACCCTGAAAGATTTGGACATGGGTATTTAGTAAAAGATGGGCCTGACAGGATATGCTGAACACTACTAGATGAAGATATTGCCATGGTAATGTGATGGCTGCAAGATTGCAACCAGTATCACAAGTAAATATTATAGAAAAATTGGTGGGTTGGGGAGGAAATGATGACAACTTTTGGAAAAACCATGTAAGACAAGACACAAAGGGAGGAAAACACAAACTGTGATTTAGGAATGTTGTATCAAGACAGTAAGAATCAGATGCCTAGCTAAAGTGTCTTAGATCTGACATTTTTCTTTTAAAAAAACCCCAAACTGAACAACCACCCTCACTTCCATCATAGTTTGTTGGTTTGGTCTGGAGTTTTTTTTAAACGAAAAGCTTCAAACAGCACTCCTTCAGATAAGGTTGTTTAACAAGCAAGCAGAACCAAGATTCTAACAGTCACCTTGGCAAAAAAAAAAAAAATCATTAAAAATCATGTTATGCAAGTTTTTCAAATCCACAGCAGCACACCCTGTGACCTGATCCAGCCACTACTAAAGCTGACTGTGGATTTTTCTACATGGGACTGTGGATGAGGCCATATAAGAGGCAAAATGGGACTGAGTTTCACATCAACAAAATTTACCAAGAAGCTACAGCTGGTCTACCTTTGGGTTGAAAAGCAATACTTAGTTATAAGAGTAATTAGACACCAAACCTCTCAGTTTGCTATTTTTTTCAGGTCTGTTTCAGAGCAATAAGACAGTCATCCACAATAATAAACCAGAAAATCCTCCTGATGGAAGAAGCCAAAAGGCAGTGAAGAATCAGAGAATCACAGAATGGTTTGGAGTAGAAGGGACCTTAATGGTAATCTAGTTCTGACCCCTTTGCCACGGATAGGGATGCTACCCACTAGATCAGGTTGCTCAAAGCCCCATCCAACCTGGCCTTGACCACACTTCCAGGGATGGAGCATCCACAGCTTCTCTGAGCAACCTGTCCATGCTCATAGCGAAGAATTTCATCTTAATGTCCAATCTCCCCTCTTTCAGTTTAAAGCCATTACCCTTGTCTGATCCCAACACACCCTTGTAAAAAGTCCTTTTATATTTGAATGTAAAAAAAGAGGCTCTGTGTAACAGAACTGGTAACTCCAACTCTTATGCCATCAAGGTGAAGAAGAAAGGTCTTTATTTTTGTTTTGTTGTATTTCTAGATGGACTGCAAAACCCCTTCAAACCAATATTGATTGCTGCTACTTGCTTTATTGCACGGCCTTCTTGTTCTGGCAGGTCTACCAGTGTTTAGGTTAACAGGTGGTCTTAGGTATTATTCATTATATAGTTAAGACATGCAAAAGGTTTTCAAGATATACCATAACAGTCTTTGCATGAAAAAACTCACATTAAAGTGCATAATAAAAAGATTAAATGCATTATGCTGATAAAAACATGATTTTAATGAAAGATTTAAAAGTCACTTAAAATTACACAAATTAATAATACAAAATATTGAACTTCAGACATCTGGTACCATGACATAGATTTCCATCTGTCTGTTTTTTCAGTCCCAAATTCACTACTAACCTCCACTTTCTATATGCTCTTATTTTAGCACATAGAACTTCATCTCCTTTAGCCAGCCACTGTAAGAATTCCACACTTATCCCAAACTACTTCTGATGCTTCCATTTTCTGTTAGGATTCTTCAGAATTCTGTAGCTGGGACTTTTAATAATTATTACTGCATTTTATCAAATCCAAACCTTCAAGTTTTAAGCTTCATAGAGCACATCATCATTCTGCTATCTGGTAACTTATCCTCTGCCCTTCTCCCTGGAACTCCTGCAAGTAAGGTTTGGACTCTGCTAGATATGCATTCAGATCACATTTTGAGTTCCATATCTGAGGAATTCATCCCTCTCCTTTCTTCTAAAGTACTTTTAACAGTACTCTCTCACATACAACTCTTCAGGAGAGGTACATCTTTTCAAGCTTTAGAGAACTTCTTTTACTATAGGATGGCACCCTGAGAGGTGACATTGCAGTGTTTTGGCAACCTCCTTCTGCCCAGCTTAGGAGTAAGAAGGCAGCTCCAAATTTAGATTTTCTCTATTGACTATCATCAGAATAACAGACAGGGTTGCTGTGTAAAATTACTATGACCCTCTCAGCCTAGTTCTGAATTGGAAATTTCACATATTCACCATTATCAACAAGATCTGGCTATACATTTGTGGCCTAATAGTAAGACATTTCCTGTCCTTCAAAGAGCAGCAATTCAACTCTGTGCTTAGACAAAGTGAATTAGGAAACACAACAACTTGACCACTAGCTTCCTCCCTTCACTCAGAACAAAATTAAACACAGTGCCACTAAAAATAAGTAAAATGGGACTGCTTACACCAAAAAGTTCTTCCCTTACACTTTTAAAACAATATGCTCCACCACAGATCAGTACGCAGTCTCTAACTCATGGCTTGACCTAAAATTATTCACAGCTTGGGCTCGCCCAGTCTTATGGCTTTGGAAAATAAATCTGTGTAGCAGTGATGTCACACACAGTTCCAATTAAGAGACTTTTTATCTCAATAGCTCTGTGCAGCAAAACTAGTCTCTGTCATTCACATGCCACTAGGCGTCACTCTCTTCCATCATGATCATTATCCCTTCATCCACTTGCCAGTATTTCACCCAGGAACCATCAGACCAATATTTTAAGTGGAAGAACATTCATTGCCATTAGTCCCTATCTAAAAAAAAAACAACCCAATTCCTTAGGTCAAGAAGAGATTTTTGTGATGAGGCAGGTAAAGTGCAAAAGATTATTAGTGTCATTTTGTATGTTCCTTGAAGGTAAATAAAAAGACTAAAAGAACAACTGAACTCTACAGGAGGTGATACAGGCTTTCCTCCATGAATGAGTCATCTCAGATTCCACAATAGTCTAAAACTAAGTGTATTTCCAAAATTAAGAGGAACTGTACAGGAGCACTAGTAGAACTAATTGCATGATCCCTTATGTGGGGCCTACAAATAAAATAATCAAAATAATCAAGAGGCAGTCTTTTGAAGGATGAAGCAGAGTCACATTCTCTTGTTGCTACTTGTATTTCGTTGATTTCAAGTCCAGAAGGCACCACTATGATTACCTAGCTAGACCACCCATGAAACAAACGTGCACATCCCCACAGGCACAGTTTTGGTGGATGTGAACTCCTCCCATACCAAGAGCAACCTGGAAACTACAACTCACTTTGACAGCAAACACTCAAACAATTACATTCCTGTTCCTCAAGTGAACTTAAAAGAACAAAAGTAAAAAACAAAAAACTGAAATCCAACCCAGAAAAACCCAAACCCACAAACCAACCAACAACAAAACCCAAACCTGACCCGTGACTGCATTCTTCCACTGACCAGTTCAGCCACTTGGAATGATTCACTGGCACACAAGACCTTGGTACCCATGCATACCTAACTTGGGTCATAATTGATCTTAATAAACAACATAATTTCCAGTATCAGCATCTCTGCCATATGTGAAATATGATTCAAGCTAAACTTGATTCAAGCTGAGCTTAACAGACAACTTAACTGTGGAGCCACTTGGAAGCATTAGGACAAAGGATGCCATTAGGGAGCATGTCACTACTAAATTATGAAATACTGCCCAACGTGACAAAACTGTTGGCATAATTCATAACTAAGAGGGTGAAATTCTTATGTGTATGCATATATGAAACACAATCAATCTTTTTCAATGCTTCTGATGCATACAGAATGCTACCAGCAAGGAAACACTCTGTCAACAAGCTTCTTGCAAAAGCTTCTCGTTCACAGGCAAAGAATTACTTTGCATTGTATTTTTCCATTACCCTACTAGGAAACTGCTGCTTCAGTGTTACATCCTCTTCTTTTGAAGCGTTTCACCATTTAATTGTCCGTTTTCCATTCCTTTATTTTCAAAGTTCCAGTCAGTTGGCCTGAGGAGTTGCTGAGTTTTTTTGTATGTCCAGTATGGGTTAAGTATTAGTGTAACAGCAAATAAGCCCGAGAATAAAACAATAAAGTGAAGAAGTCCCAGGTTTTCTATCACAGAATTCCAATTGAAAATACACACCCACCACATGTGGTAAGTAAGAATCATGCGGCAGTGAAACAGGTGGATCATCACCCACTGGTTTGCCTTCCAGAAAAAGGTGTTAGCACAGCCAGCCTAGAAAAACAAGAACACAAAGTATGCAGAAGTGAGATTGTTACTTCCAGATAAGGAACTGAGGAGTCTGTAGAACTAATGCAAATATCCAGCTTTCACATACACACACTCTCAGGCATTTTTTCCATGTATTGCTATGATATTCCACATGTATATGGCATCCCGAACTCAGTACAGATCTATACCATCTCACAACACACATGCACACAGCACCACACAGAAACCTACAAGGAGGACTACTGAAATACCATCATAACAAAAGCAGGTATAGCAATAACAAGGGTATCAGTTGGATAAATGCAGTTTTGATGAAAAGCTATCCAGACAAACCACACACATTACCTAAAATGCATGAAAACTGGTATACAAAAATAATCTGAAAATAATCATGCTCTTACCTTCAGAAGCATCCAGGAAATGCACGTTGCGGGAGTACTCATCTCCAGCAACATTCCCATCAAAGGCAGATAATGTCCAGATTTCACATTAATTACCAGACCAGCCAAGCCACCAAAAGCAAGCAAATGATGAACTACCAAGAACACATCAAATGTTCTAAAAACGATGTTGGACACGTGGACTGCTACATTTTCAAGCAAGAAAAATCCAGCAGCTATTAAACAGTTAAACCAGCTCCATTTTTGCTGTGAATACACTTTGTCAGCATGAAAAACGGGGTCTATGAGTAAAGCCCATAACCCAGCAACACAGCTCTGAAGTCCAAACACACCACGTGTGACTGCCATATTCCAAAACACTTTCTCCTTTGCATACAAGGCACGGTAAGTGGCACTTCTCCATGAAGACAACCAGTGAGACAGAAGAAATACTCCCAAGTAGATAAAAAAACCAGCAGCTAAAAATGTCAAACGAACTTCCCATAAGAGATAGTCCCAGTCAAAAATGGTCCCAAACACTGCATCATCATTTGTAGGATTCATTTCTTCTCTTTCGACACTTCTCATTCCCACTATAGTCTCCTTCATAACTATTCAGCCTCTGCTATTATGTAAACCAGAAGCCATGAACTCTTCTTTTCCATCTGGAACAAGGAGAAAAATATTTAGTGAATTTCTAAGTCATCCACATACATAGCTTCTAAACCATAGCGAACTCACTTCCACTGAAGTTATGACTTTGGTCCTGTTGCCATTAGGCACAGTCATCCCAAAGACAGGTAGACAGACAAAAAAACCTTAAGCAACGTGTTTAAGATTAACAACTGACCTGTGAAACCTGTACTAGTACAAAGCAATGCACTGAAGCAAAAGCAGAAGAGGGTCATGTAGGAAGGCAAGAAAGAGGAAGGCAAAATACAAGAAGCAAATCCTGTTTTGTTACTTATGAAACTTTTATTTCAACAGCATTGCGCAGTTATTATCCTACTCCCCTGCTTTTGCCTCACCGATTTTCCACCAATTGATATGGCTTTTAGTGCAATTCAAGACCTCAAATACAGATCCAGGACATAAAACTACTGATGCAGTACATAGGACCACTGACACCAGGAAAGGCCTGTCATGATGCTGGCTCAAAACAAGACTCTGCAATTAGGATCTGAACATTAAGCCACTTTCCAACAGAACACATATTCAAAAATGAAAAAACACTATGGAATGCAGACAAGCAACATTATTATGTATTATTAACGACATCAGTGTAATTAACTGAACAGCCCAGCACCAAGGGCCTCAAGTTAGCTGAAACTTCCTGAACGTACTGTAACTCAAAAACAAGGATTTGCAGGGAGGGAAAAGCCAGGTAGTACTGAAATATTTGAAGGCCAGCTCGTTTTATGGATGGTATAGGCGACATCAGCACGACCACCAGACCCATCGCAGCTCAACATCCAGTAGGCGTTTGGGAGCCTGGTGGGAATCAGATGGAAAAGCCGCAGAAAGTACGAGGGTGTCCAGGAGGGAGTAAATGCCACCACCAGAACCCGGATCCTGGTGGCACCTGCTCGCCCTGCTCTTTGCTCAGGTGGCCCGCTCCAAGGCGGCGGGTGCGCTGGGCACCTCCAAGGCCCTGAGCGCCCCGCACGGCCCCACACCTGGCGAGACCGGCCTGACGGCCCAGCACGGCCCCCGCCCTCATCTCGGGGGGAAACCGGGCCAAAACACACCAACCCCCCGGCCCGATCTGGCCCAGAACAGCGCGACACGCCGCCGCAAGCCCCGGCCGCAGCAGGGCCGCGACAGCCGCCCCGGCCCCGCACGGACACGGCCCCGACACCGCTGCGCTGTCCCGGCCCCGCCGACCCCTCACGCACACCTGGGGCACCGTCCCCGGTGCACAAACCCCGCTCCCAGCGGCCTCTCCTCACCCACAGCGCTGCCCGCGATGACGGGACGACCCTTTCTGGCTGGGGGACCGCCCTCCCCGGCCCGCCCGAGGAGGCCCCGAGGAGGCCCCGAGGAGGCCCCGACCCGCCCGAGGAGATCCCGACCCGGCCGGCCCCGCCGCTCCCGCAGCGCCGCGCGCACTCTGCGCATGCGCCACCGCCGGCACCAACCACCGGGCGCGGCGGGCGGGGGGGCCGGGGCGGGGCCGTACCACTCGGGCAGGGGGGCCCTGCCGGTTCGCGCTGGGCCGGGGGCTGGTCGGCAGCGATAGTTAAAAATGGGGTACCGGGGGTGGCACAGCCGGTCCCGCTGCCCGGGACCACCCGGTCTCGTCAAAGACAGCACATGGCGGGGCTCTGCCGCGCGGCGGTCCCCGCGGTGGTGGCAGTCACCGCGGTGACTCATCCCGCGGGAGCCGCCAGGGTTCCTGAGCCCGCGGCTGCGCCCGGGAGCGCCCGGACCCGCGGCTCGGCAGGTCGTGCCTCACAGGAGTCACCCACACAAAACACATGGAGGGCTGGCCTAGGACAGCTGAAATCCTGGCTGGGAAATCCATCCTGAAGTCTCACACGTGCTCGCTTTCCAGATGGGAAGAGGAAAACAGGGTCCTGCCCTAACCGGGCAGGAGGGGCTTTGTGGATGTGCCTCTAATGGCTGATGTGACAGCTCCGCCCCTGCGGATCCCCGGGGCGGGTGGGAGTGAGGTGTGTCCGTGTGCCCCCTCGGCCGCCCAGGGACCCCCTGGAACCCGGGGGACCAGCCCTGACGCGAAGTAGAGGATCTGGAGGAGCTTTCACTTGGAAAGTGCTTCCTAGCTGGTGGTGAATATTCATTTATTAACCTCTGTTCCCTAGCAGTTGACAGGCCTGTCCCAGGAAACCCAAAAAGGATAATAAAACTGATCAAGCAAAAGCTGGGAAGAAGCTGGAAGAAGTTGCTCTCTCAAGCAACACGATGGTGCTGATGTACTAAGGGCATGTGTTTTAGCTTCCCCTAATTTTACTTTTCCCCGTAGCCGTCCTTAAATAATTCCTTTAAGTTTTAACATCTTGAGGAGGGAGACCTTTTTACTTACATATGAGGAACTGTGATTGTACTATCAAATACAAGATCACAGGCTGTTGTCTTTCTTGCATTCTCAAGTAAAATCACATTTTTTTTTTATTACTACCAGCTATAGCCATGTTGAAATAGTTCAGTGTTACTTTCTGAATCTAATGATAACACAACCGTACTTAGTGACAGCTTTTTAACAGGTGCCTCATTGTGATCACTTCAGGTATTTCAAAGTAGTTCTTCCTGCAGTGAGGCTCATCTTCCATATTATGGCATATTCAGTTCTCCCATTTACAGCTATTCTGTCTGGATGCTATAGCAAAGCTAAATTTCCTATCTACACTGTCTCAGTCTTGGAAGACTTTCTCAGCATCTTCAGAATGTTGTGTCTGGAAGAGCAAAGAGCACCTCCAGGCAGGGAGCCCTGCCTGCAGTCTGGATGATCAGCTCGTTGTAGCTAAGAGCCTCTTTATACTGGTTTGATAGTGCTTGCCTGAAGTCAAGAACAAGTGGGGTTTTTTTGCACTTTGTAATATGTGTGTTTTCTTACCTCAGTGGCTACACCTATACATCCTCCACCATGTGGGGACTGCCTTCTACTACTTTGAAACAGGTGGCTACACCCCAGCTGGCCTTTGAATATGATTTCAGTACACACTATTCCCAAAATATCCGTATAAGTGTTGGCTTCAGAAGGTAATTTTGACCATACTCCTGCTTCAAATGGGACCCATGCCCCATTCCCAGGAACCATCTAGACAAGTACTAGTTAGTACAGGTGAAACTCCTTCCAGGTATCATCGTAATAATTAAATACTGCATGCAGTAACAGATCTGTAGCTCCTCTGTTTTATTTAAAAATATACAGATAGGTGATGATAGTTAAAAAATTCTTTAGTTCTAACACTTTTATGTTAGCACGCTCTCAATGGTGTGAGAGCATCTTAAAGGCAGAGGCTTAGGAGATGTGTGTGGAGGGCACAAGGCCAACCAGTGAGATCTTCAATGAGAGGGGAGCCTACTGTTTGAGCAGAGGCTGCAGGATGACTCCTATAGGATGTGTAGGAGTGCTTGTGTGCATGTGTGGGGAGAATACAGAATATGGCCAACTGCTTCTTCTATTGCCATCGACAGTGAGTTGAGTAATGCGTTTTAGGGATGAGTTGAAAAAGGAGTTTCAATCCCATTATCAAGTCAATCCATCCATTGCAGACAAGTGTTTGTCCTATAAATATTTTCCTTGGAAAAATCCACAGTAAACCATGCTGAATTCTGCCTTTTGCAATGGCAACACGGGGGATTTTTCTCTCTGCAAGAAATATGGCATGATGACAAAGTGGACCACAAGTTATCTGTGGCAGAAGCAAAGGGATGGAGCTTGGAAAAAATCCTGCCTGATGAGGCTATTCTCTGATCATTTTATAGCTCTTTCTCATCCTCTGAGTAGCATACCAAGGAACTCAAGTTATTGCCTAAGGTTATTTTCATTCATTTTTTTTAATTCCATAGTACAAAACACTTGTAGTTAATGTATGTTGAAGTCATATGATCATAAATAAAACTTGAGCTGGTAATCTTTATCCTCTATCCTAACAGTGGATAAAGTGTCTACTGCTAGTTTAAACATCAAGACCTTGTTGACTTCTCAAAATGTTTTAGCCCTCTGCTCCCAAAGTTTTAGAAAAACTGGCACATTTACAGACACAGATTCATTATGTATGCACAACTTGTGTTGACCTGTCACGTAATCATGTATTTTCAGTGACATGCTTTTTGAATTCTTTTCTTAAACTGAAGTTTACACCTTTACTACCACTAATCTGCCTGTGTTCAATTCTTTGGGAGCCTTACTACTAATTGTGAGAGCTTTTCTTCATGTCTGTGGGTTTACCAAATGCCCGCTTCAAGGAATGCTGTGGCAATGCCAAATGTGTAATCTTGGTTTTTTATAAGCTTTACACATACTCTCAAAGGTCTTCTGATTCTTGTCCAAAAGTACTTATGCAGTATTCCTAGATGCAAACCACAGTTATTCAAAGGAGCACTTTGAACATGCTTGTTTAAAGGTCTTTTCCCTCTCAGCTAATAGGAAGTATACTCGACTTCTTTTAGAAAACCTGTATTACAAGGCTTTCACGTGTGCCAGTGATTCAGAATGTCTTTACATTGCATAACATATTCATCTACCCAGACTGGTTTGCTTTCCTCAGTACTTGGAGATCAGCACTGGTTTCTACAAACACTTTTTTTATTTCACTTATGATCAGTTTTAAATGAGTAATCAACTCCTTATGCTTCAGAACAGATATTGAAAATAGTTGCCTTGATATTCTCAAAATTTTAAACAATTATCAGATTTGCTGAGCATCCAGACTTTGAGCTACCTCTCACCAAAAAAATCACACCAATAAAACTGTCTGTTTCTTTCTGCTTGAATCTTTGCAGATAATGGAAGTAATGTAGAAAAACTGGAAATTCTTTGCTCAGTCCCTGACAAGATTATCCCCCATTTCTCTTTAGGAACATTTGATAAAAATGCTGGAGGTATGCAACCACTGTTGAGTAGTGCTATATTATCCCAGTTTCAGTCAAAAAGGGATGTAGACACAGTTCAGGATATCAATCATTCCCAGGCTGACCCTGTGACATCTGGCTGTTCCTTGTCCACTGCTTAATTGGACCTCACCAAGTACAGCCTTTGGGCAACTATTCCTTTAGTATTTCTGCTCTTCTCATTTTTTACTTCCATTCAAGGCAAGATACCTTATTCTTTTTCTTCTAATCCTAATTTATTTCTGCTTTGATACAAGATGCTCTCAAGGTCTCTCCTGCTTGGTTCAACCATTTATCTAAACGACAAATTCTCTCTTTTGCTATCCCTACAGTTAGTAAGACCTTGCAGCTTCACCTTTGCCTGCTTAAGCTCACACCTCACTCCAAAGACTTCTTAGTCTCTTTCTCTTTTGCAAGCTTCTCTTTATGTCACATGCACCAGTAACGTGTCTGTTGAATCACTGCTTAAATATATTTAATCTTATAATTTTTTTCTCCTTCTTTTCCATAGCTCTGTCCAGTCAGTGCCTCTTTTGGTCCTGCCTGAGGACCTTCACCTTCTAGTGCCCATTACCACTGGTGACACTGACCCCTTCTTTTACCCCATAGGAATAATAAATAAGAATAATACCGACTGTATCCAGACATGGACGCCAGTTCCTCTGTTGCTTCTGGTTGGCTTCAGGTAACTAGCATGAGGTGATGATACGAGCTTGGGTTCACAGTTGAACCTTTTTATTCCTTCCTCACCAATCAACATGTCTTAACAGTGTTCACTGGAACAAGTTATTCTGCCTTAGTAGTTAGGCTCTTGCTTCACAGCTGTAGTCATGAAGGTTAGTCTTAACTGGTGTTTCAGGTTTACCCAGAATCTCTAGTCCTTCTTTCTCATTTCTCACACGGTTACCTCCAGTGCCCCTTCAGAAATCAAAGGAAAATCCTGTGTCTGCCTCATGGAATATACTCTTATCATTTTAGGGTTTTATTTAGCTCCAGGTAGTCTATCCTGAATAGAAACTGGGGGCTTTACTAGCAGGCAAAATTAGGTTTGTCAAATTAGAGCAGGCAGTGACTGGTTTACCAGTGGGTCTCTAGCAAGGGCTTGATTCCAGATTATCACCTCAGACCATCTCTCAGTTGTATCTGTAGACAACTACAAACAGTTCCTGTGAAAACTATCTGAGGTGAAGTCAAGGACCTTATAATTACTGTTTGGCAATGGTGGGTGAAAACTAGGAACGCTTCTGTGGCCTCAGTCAGTAACCCGATAAGTTCACTTTTGGGGATTTCAGTAAAATGACAGCAAATCCACCATAGTAAGAAGCTTCTCAACAGCTTAAATGGCTTCTTGGAATAAGCAGCCCATAAGAATTAAAGAAGATGGGAGGTGACAAAATGTTTTCCTGTTTTCAGCTTGATCCAAGTGGAGACATTCAGTTATTTCAAAAGTTGCAGTACTGTGCAACAATGAAAACAGCATAAAGCAAAAATTAATACTAAAAATGAAAAAATGCTTTTGCTACAACATTTTGCTTGGAATAGTTGGAAGACATGTAATTTTTTGTTTAAAACAACAGCTGAGAATGATCTGCTTTCATCGCAGGTTATTCTGCAAAAGATGGAAATATTTTTAAATTTATTTAGTCTATTTAAATTTATTTAGAATAAGAAGATTCTTACCATTTACTGCATGTATTTCTAAAAATAAATTCTACAAACATACTAATATAAGTAAACAGCAGTTATCCTGTGTCTTTTAATCTTTAATACAGTTTTTAATTTAACTAAGCCTCTGGTGCTGACAAATCTTCCTAATGCCTCTTCTCAAGGCTGGCTTTATATGCAGTGGTCAAAAGTCAAGCATTTGATGTCTGCCACAAATCTGTCAGTGTGAAGTGAGCCTAGAGTTTTCATTATGGTCTGCTATTTAATGCATTGATGTGGTTTGCTGAAACAGAAAGCATCATCCAGCACATGACTGCTGAATTTATTTATACCAATTCATGGTCAGGCCCTGTGTGGGCTTTTTCCATTTCTTTGTATTTCATCCTTCCTGAATTTTCACAGTAAAATGTAAATCGGCCTTTTCACTATTTTGATAAACTCTTGCTACTACAGTAGGTTCATCACATAGTTCAATGTGAAGGGTAAAACTTAAGGCCTTTCATTCACGAGTCCTATCCACAGAGGGGAAAAAAATACATGTCAAGACTGAAAAGAGAAGAAAGAGAAATGTGTCATAGAATTCTCTGCCAAGTTATTCTCTCCTATTTCTTGCAAGATTAGTCAAAACCCCAATGAAATAAATCATAATGGGTTATGGATATAAGCCATTATCATAGCCTTTTAAGTATTTTAAGGAGATTTAAAGGGAAACACACAATCAACAAATCATAGAACTTTAAAGAAATAAAGGTTTATGTAATCTGACCCTTTCCACATCAGCCCATGGGAGATTTTTGTAGTATCTGTTGAATCAGTTAGCTGTTTTAATCCAAAGTAAATATGTTCTTAAAAGTTTCATAGAAATCAGTAGAAAGGACCTCCCAAATCCCATGAAAAGAAAGGCTGCACCACGAAATGACAGTTCTTGGTCCTGTTTGTCTACAAGTCCATTAGTTACCAGAGACAGCCCAAGCCCAATAGCACATCTCCAGGTGCACACACAGGGGCAGCTCATTCTGCAAATTGCTAAGTACTGTGCAAGACCAGCAGGAGGTAACATATTATGGACATTTGAGAAAAATTTCTGCTGGAAAAAGGAAACAAATTACCAGGCATGGCACCCCTGGTAACCAGTGAGCTATGGAAATAGCCAGTTTTTAGTGGTCTGAAGGCTAAACTGTGGTACAGTTATATACCCACACTCCGTCCTTTAGAAATGATGGTGCTACAGCACAAGGCTTTATCTCTTCACTAGGTGTGACCAGTGTGTCAGAGATGGGTGTTGGCCACTGTTTTTTGCATCCTTTTATTTCAGAGAGCTTAGCATTTGAAGATATGGTGCAAGGAAAATTAGAATATATTCTGCATAATTTTGCAGATTCATACTGATAGAGTATGAGTCTTAAATTTAACAGGCCCCAGTGTAATGATTAACTTCTTACTAGACAGACACTATCTTCTCTCTTCCACAGAATTTGACAACTTCCCTAAGTGTGAAGTCAGCTGATTTTCTTGTTCTTGAAAGAAGAGTCCTCATTCTATGAACTTTTTGTCTGATAAAAAAGAACAAACTGAAGACAAAAGAAGGCAATTAATTAATCGACACCTCTTTCCAAAGGAGGCAGTTTTGACAGTGTCAAGGTGCAGGATCTCTGCTGTTCCGTCACCTCCAATGGATAGGCTATTATCAGAAACTAGATTTTAGCTGCCAAGAAACTCTATTTCTGATTTGGTCTTGAGGTAATTCCAAGTTTCCTGTTGGCTCAATTGGTTAGAATATGGTGCTAGTAACACCAGGGTTGCAGGTTTGATCTCTGTATGGGCTATTTGCTGAAGAGTTGGACTAGAATATTCTTGTGAACCCCTTCCAACTCAGAATATTCCGTGAAATAAAGTGTCCCTCCGGAAATGTTTTTCACAAAAAGAGGTGAAATAGCTGTGCAGAATGAAACCTCCCTTAAGGTCTTTTAGCAGGAGAGAGCTCTTTTTTCCTAAAATGAAATCGAAATTTACCTACACTACCAGAAATCAAGCTGACTATCAAGGAGATAGAATGTGTGCTCATGAAATTATTGTAGAAGAGTTTACTGAGCATTCAGCCTTTCAGCACATATAAAAGAACTCTGTACTGACAAGGCAGTAGATTTATCTTTGCTAAGGTTAAAGTTTCATTCTGCTGAAGTGACTGGATTTAAAACTGCATG
>JAWWEW010000112.1:94512964-94522997 GCA_035583185.1 Anabacerthia variegaticeps
ACTGACAAGGCAGTAGATTTATCTTTGCTAAGGTTAAAGTTTCATTCTGCTGAAGTGACTGGATTTAAAACTGCATGCCAAAAGAATCAGATTAATCATTACCACTGCTAAAGAGGATAAAGTCAAAGAAAAAAAAGTACTGTGAGTACTTCAAAATGACGGGTTTCTGAGGAAATCTAATCATCAAAAACATTGCAACATCAATAAGTAACAAAATACCTACTTTGCCTAAAGCATAAACATAAGGATACAGATACACCCTCCTTATTTTACGCTGTTTAAGTAGTTATGCATTTCCCATTCTTCATTTTGTGTTCAATATAGAACTGGCACTGGTAGCTGGAAGCAGCCTGGAAGAAGTGAATACATTGGCAACAGCAACAAATCCATTAAGTGCAATCTGTTAAATTAAGTTTTTGTGACTTGAGTTATTGTGACTTGTAAACCCATCATCATTGCACAAGGTAAATTTTTCATTAGCTGACCTGAAGAATGGAAATGAAAAAATATCTCCAGCTTCTTCCAAAGTAACAGTCAGGAATAAGTTTAAGTACTAATTATAATGGTACTGCTGCATAACAGAATTCACAAGATGATCACAGCCACTGTCTTTAGAAGTGAGTAAGAACAAAGAAGAGAGCTTTTAGAAAGCTCAACAGGCAAATTAAAATCCAGCATTAATGGGGAGGTATGCATATGAGATCGGGATAAGTAGAAGCTGCGAGAGGAAAATCCTACTTTCTACTGTGCTCCTATTTTAGAGAGATGAGAAGTCAAGCAAAACTAAGGCTTGGGCACATGTTCACTCCACTGTCTGGCTGTGCTAGCAGAAGCTGTTCTCTTCAGCGGAACACCTCTCCCTCACTATTCATATTGCAGCTTACTGCCCCTTCTAATCTGCTCCTGAGCTGCTTATGCTTCGGTCAAAGCAAGCTGGGTTATCTTGAACAGTAACCTTTTCTGATCTGTCACATTTAGCACCGTGTAGGTAAGGAACAATTCTGCAAACAGCTCAGCTAACAGCTGGGAAGGAACTATAGTGTCTGACAGGAGAGCTGTAATTTCCTTTTAGCTAACACAGCCTGAGCTGGGAAAGGAGCTGTGTCCACTGTGTGGCTCTCCACAACTAGTGGTGACTTCAGTGGCTGCCATTTGGCACAATTTCATTTGCAAAATATGAAAAAATCACAAATCACCAGCCCTTAATGGTAGAAAAAACAATGCAACGGCTTTACGAAAGAGAAATCTTTGAGGAAATCTGTACACCACAGACCCTACGTTAGGGCAGTGTGTGATGTGGCTATAATTGGCAAAAGAAAGCAAAACTTAACATTGGACCAAGTGCAAAATAGGGTATAACTTGGATAAAACTGCAGCAAATTGAAGCAGCCTTCTCCCTGAAAACACAATTCTCATCACCTTTATGTGACAGATGCAAGGCCAGTAGCTGTTAGCAAATAACTAATGAAAGACAAATGACAAACTGTAATAAAAGATAGAATGGTTTATCTTGGAAGCAGCCTTAAAGATCATCCAGTTCCAACCCCTTCAACCCCAACAACTTTCACTACACCAAGCTGCTCAAAGTTCCATCTAATCTGACCTTGAACACTTCCAGGGATGGGGGATCCACAACTTCTCCAGGCAGCCTGTTTCAGTGCCTCGCCATCCTCACAGTAAAGAATTCCTTCCCAATATCTAATCTTCTTTAAGCTTACAGCCATTCCTCCTTGTGCTATCACTAGATTCCCTCTCCAGCTTTCTTGCAAGCCTTCTTCAGGTACGGAAAAGCCACAATCAGGTAACCCCAAAGGAGTCTTCAGCTTTTAAACCTGTTGTTCAGTCATCACCAATACAGGTGAAAGAGTAGTCACCATGCTGATCTGGGTGAAATGCTGAGATGCAACTTCAAGTTACAGCACACTACGTAACAGTACCTGGTGCTTCCAAGCCCCCAAAAGGCAAATTATTGTTATCTTTTGATACACAGTCACAGGGAGGTAAGTGAATCACCCCAGCAAAAAAAAAGAAACCAAACCAACCAACAACAACAACTCCACCAAAAAAAAAAAAAAAAAAAGAGGCAGAACTTCTCTTTAGGCTTTCGAACTGGCTGCTGACTGTGAGCTTAATGAGAGGCACACTTAGATATCTATTACCTTGAAAAATGAGCACATTGTTCTCAGGCTGCACTGCACTGCATTTTAAAAGGCACAACAGTAATAAAACTGTCATGGGATATCTCTCAGCCCCAAATAATGTCACCTTTTCTTTAATCTTTTTGGACAACAGTGCCAGTGAAAGTGTCCCTTTCTGATCCCAGTGCAGCCTCCACGAGGCTTACTGGCAAAGCAGCAACACGATCTAGAGGACAGGATGTGTCCCAATGGTCAGTTTTAGAGTTGTTGCTGGCTTTGTGAGGAAGGAAGTATCCCCTGTGAAGGACATCCTAATGCTGTGATTAGGACAAAGAAATCAAGATATAAGGCTTGCAACACATAACCAAGCTATGAGGTTGTTTTTTGCAGTGGATAAATTAAAAACCTCAGTGATTAATATAGGATTTACAATTATTTACTCCAGCCCTTTGAGTATAACAGGTCACTGGACATCTACTATGTAATTTGCTTCAAGTCCAATAGGCATTGCTGAATTAAACATGTCTATCAAATAAAAAAAAGTTGTTTTAATCCTTTTTAGTGATGTACAATCATTGATAGATTATTTCAAGAGTTAATATGAACACAGATAATTAATGAGAGCATTATTTATGGTCTGAATTAGTTCAGCTTCATCTCCCAGCCACTGAATCTCATTATACCTTCAACAGCCAGATTTGGCATTTATAAATTGTGTTCAAGGGGCCTTTGATCATATAAACAGAACAGGCTTTTAGGATTATTAAGCAATCTATAACAAGTTTTGTAGTTTTCATCTAAGATTTTTTTGAATCTTTACCCCTTTGGACACAGTATTCTAGGAGTTATTTCTATTTTCTAGCTCCCTGTTTATACACAAAGATTATGAGAGTGATCTCCAAATTTCTTTCTACATTTCTGTTTCCTAACCACTATTGTGGAGTCATGTCCTATGTTCTTTGTGCCTGAAGTCAGTCTTACTTCTGACTAGGGTAGCTGTGGAGACATTCCCGATGTGATCCAACTGTTGATTTCCCACTAATTCACTGTGTGAACTGCTCATGTGTCCAGTTGGCATTCCCACTGGACTCCTAAGTAGGTGCTAAGCCTTTTCACAGGAGCAGTTTTTAACTGAGATGCTGTAGCTGTGAAATGATAGATTTTTAAACAATTCTTCAGCTGTGACAGGCTTTGTGAGTTGTTCTAGTCTATTCCCGAAAGACAGGACAGCAAATTTAAAACATTATTGGAAGACCTTTGATCTGACAAAATAGGGAGGGGTTTACTTATCTAAATAGGCAGTAGAAGGTATGCATTTTTAGAGAAAAGTGGTTTTATATACACATATAGTTTTTAATAAAGTCATTCAGCTGCAGTTGTTAATACTGTCAACACTTTTAAACAAGAAAACATGGCATAGCTATTCTATTGAAAAGGAGAATTGTTTAAAAAACTTTCTCCTGTAACATATTAACTGAAAATGCTTTGTTTTCAGGAAAGCAGCTCATAGACAGACATTAGATTAATGAAGCTGAAGGAACCACAAAAACAAGCATGATGCGTTGTGCCAGATCCATATCAAAACAGCTGGGCTGTGATGATATATGAGCTGGAGAGGGCTGAAAAAATGTTAGGCAAACTGCTGGTCCAAGTTCAGTATAAATCTTGCCTAGAAGGCTCCAGGCAGGAATGAAGGGACATTTAGACTGAAATCACAAGTAAATTTACAGTAAGACAACCAGGTGGGTCATGAGGAACTTCAGCTGACCGACACCAGGCTACCACTTTTAGACTCTCATGGATGTCAGCCTTCTGCAGGGCAACAGCCACCGAACAGAAAATATTCATCCTGGAATAAATCAGTTTTAGCTGTGGCTGAAGAGTGTTTACTCAACAGGAAGGACAGCTAATCTGCTACTGCAAACACATCTTAATGTGCCCCTTTGCACTGTCAGCAGCTGCTTGCCCAGAAAGAAGGCGTTGGGAGTGTGCTTGTGTGTGAATGGGGAGGGCACTGACAATGATCAGTGTCATCAGGCTTGTCTAATAAATACTCCTGTCATGTTTACTTCCATCTTCCATTTTGCAATACCCTCAGGCCCAATTCTCAAATCCGTCTCACCTCACTGCAGTGCCCATCTCTGCTCTCTCCTACTACTTACTGCAAATTAAGACATCCTCAACATTTCTCTTCCCTACCACAACAATCCTCCAGTCTGTACCTCTTCTCTCCCCTGTGCCCCATTCGCAACCCTTTGACAGACTGCCAACCCTTTGTCCAAAGTCATGGGATCCATCTCCCAGCATCTCCATGCCTCAGTCCTTTAATCCTTTCACCTGGCATTCCTTTCCTACAGTATGGCTTATTCATACTTGACAGGCCATGTTTCTGTAAGATTACTTTAAAAGATATAGAGAGAGTGGCTTAAAGATTAACTTCTCAGAGCAGGCATTGTAGCATGTTTGCTTTCCTGCTGACAGGATAACAGCCTGAGATGGTTTGAAGGAAATCTTTTGCAGCTAAATCTTGTATCTTCTAAAATTAATGCTTACAAGAGCTCCTTCACACAAAGAACAAAATTTAAGCTAGACAACAAGTGAGGCCTTATTTATTTCTTACTTAGCATTTCTCAACAGGTAAGTGATGCTTCTCTAGGGACTGACAACCCTGAAGAAATGAATGGCTTGATGCCTTAGCTGGTTTTAGCCCAGACCTCTTACCAGATGCAAAATAGGATGGCCAAAGAAGATCAAAAGCTAATTCAGCAGAAATGCCTAAATTTGGGAAGATATATGGAACTGAGCCCATACAAGTCCATAACCATAAAAACATTTATGTGCCTAGTTTTATGAGCTGCTGTGCAATGGTGACATTAAACACCATCTGAGGACTGTGAAAGCTGTGCCACAGATTATTTAAATCACTGTGTAAATCACACTTTTCACAACTCCCTGTTGTAGAGGACAGAAAATACACCTTCTAAAATACAAGGACATTTTGGATTGGACAGTATTTAAAATGCAAGTATGTCTGCGCATGAAAAGCATTGCCAATATTTGAGGAGAGCATTGCTGAGAGGACAGAGTTAGGGAGCAGAGCCCAAATAATGTGGCAGTCATCAGACTGCCAGGCAAACATCTTTGTTCAGTACATTAAAAGACTCTGCAGAAGAGAAAACAGAGAGGTAGACAAAAGTGATTCTGGGGGAAAAAAACCCCTAAGATGTATTTTGGGTGTAATAAATCCTGAGTTTAAATATGTGAAAAATGTAAGTTGGGGACTGCCTTGTTGCAGAGATTTGTAGTATTTAATATTCCTGTGCATAAAAAAATCCCCCAAAACCAACCAACCAACCAAACAAAAAACCCCAGACAAACAAAACACAAAAAGGAGATTAGAAATTTCCTTGTTGAGTTTAGGAACAGTGTCCATATTTAAAACTTGTTTGGCCATATTAAACCTGACAGTTGGGAGAAAACAAGTGCAAAACTACTTTAGAACAGAAATTTCACACCCTTGTCAGTGCTGCACTTTGATGCCTTGTTACTCAATCTTGCTTTCATATTATAGTTTAAAACTGAGATTATGTTCACTGATATGTCTTAAAGGAGCCTCTATTTTCAATTTCTTCATTGTGATTCAGTAGTTGTGCAAAATAAGATAATATTACAAAATATTTGTTTCTGAGGGCTGAAGACCTGCTTAGATGCTGTGAAAGTGTTCTTTGTAGCCACTTGTTTTTCTAACATAGGTTTCCCTAATACCTCTTAGCTGTTGTCTTTAATCTATGTGTTAGTTCATTTTGATAAGTATATTCTAAATTAGGCATTGACTATGTGTTAGAGGGTTGCTTTGATACCAAGGCATGGTTTGTCCCAGATAAATGAAAAATGGTATCAGTTCTTTTCAACGTTGCAGCATTTTTGTCAAGTGTATGTATGCATTTATCAATTGATATAAAGTTTTCCTTAAACTGAGCCAGGGGTGTACACCTACTATGTGAAAAAACAAGTAGACGTGCTTGTGATTTCTCATTTGTATACATTCTTCAGTCAATTCATCTATGAAATAGAACAAAGCGCAGTTTGAATATTTGCTGTATTTAGAAAAGTCCTGTTGGAGAAAAAACATCACAAATGTTCAAAGTTGGCTCTGCCTTTAGGCAACTGGTAAGCAGAGGAGAAAAGAAATTCTAGAGGTCTTCAAAAAGGACCTTCATGTTGTCTAGCTCAGCATGATAATCATACTTCCCTAGTTTCCCTCTAGTCAATGGAAAGTAAGTGTGTTCTCTAGGGAACATTTTTCAGCAGCTGACCTCTGCGTGATCTGGGATCCAAAGGACATCAGTGACTTGGTCGCTGTCTTCTGGGACCATACCTCTCCTGATGGCTTGGCTCTTGGGAACACCGACTCAGCAGTAAGAAGATGCTGCTGCAGTCAGCCTAGGTCAGCTTCACACAAGGCAGTAAGCAATGCTGGCTGTAGGTCGTGCATCCCTGCAAAGGACAAGTATGCTTTTGGAAGAAATTTGGCTCCTTGACAATTGCACAATGAGCAGGACAAGATTGGAAGGCAGGGCAGTACCAGTGAGGCTTTGGTGACAGGGCCAGGGATCCACATGTGACTGCCAAAGCCTGGGAGCCAGCCAGCTAGGGTTGTTTCTTTCTGGGTTATCAGCCCCACACATTCCCATAAAGCAGCCCAAGAAGGATTGCTAACACAGAATAAATGTGATATAGGTAGGAAGGTTCAACACAGGTCACAATATAGTGGGCACATTAGTTTGCATTGAAAACGTGCTGACTACTATTCAGTGAGCTCTGTAGCTCTGTCAGCCAGGCCGTTACAGAAGGAGCACAATAGTATTTGCAGAGATGAGAAACCTCTGCTCACATCTACCTTGGCAGAAGAGATCTCTGCTTTTCCCTTGTGTGTTTCATGAGCTCCGAGAGCCACACTAGACAATGATTCACTACATCTGCAATTGTGCACTGTCAACCCGTCTTCGTGAACGACCACCTTAGGCCTGAGGGTGCATTTCTGACCCCCAAGTGCAGAATAGTCTGCTTTTGGGGTTTTATTGTTTTGCTTTGGTTTTTTGGGGTTTTTTTTTGGGGGGGAGGGGAATGTGGTGTTTTTTTTCTTTTTGTTTGCTCCTCAGAAATTATTTGGCGTCACATTAGGGGAAGAACATGACACTTCACATGGGTGTTGAAGTACAGGTCAAGCTCTGTGTAAAGATGAGAACAGCTGGAGGAGATTCAAGACAGCACAGAAGCAGAACATCTCAACAAGTTTGAGGAAGAGAAAAAGAGGTCCCTCTTACCACCCACTCTGAGGACTTTGGAATTTCAGCCCTCTTCTGGAACAGGTCATTGATCATCTGCTATACTAAGATCATTTGAGAGACAGAATGAAAACAAATATCTCTTGCATCTGGCACTGCAGATAGCTGTTGACCCACGGTGGCAGCCCATGGCCACTGAGCACCCCCAGTAGCCCACCATGCTTGTTCAGACTGGCTGGGAGCATATGAGAACACATCAGCTGCAGAGCTAATGGAGTTGGCAGTTCATCAGCTGCCTAGAATTCTCCATGCTCTTGTCAAAGACAGCTTGAAGCAGCAGCTGGTTCTTAATCTACTCAGATCAGACCATTAGAGACAGAACAAGGAAGCAGCATAGCATTATACCTCTGATGTAGGAGTTGAAAATTAGCTCATTCTCTTGCACTTTTTCTATCCACACTTCTTTTTGCCTTCAGTAAGGAGTACTTTGGTGGAGATGAGAGCAATGGAAATGGATATCCACCATGGCTCTCTCCTGCCAAGCTCCAACCTTGTGGCTCTCAAGGATCCAGGAGACCTTAACCCACTGAGGAGGGACTTAGCTACATGGGAGCAGGCTGCCACAGCACATGTGGACACCTTTGTAGTGCTTAGCATTTGTGCCCCACCATGAACAGGGTCCACAATCGGCCACGTGTGCCTAAACTGTAGGCTTCTGATCAGCCTTTTGTAATGTCCAGGGGCTTTTATTGTCCCCTACTGCCTGTCTGTACACAACCTGGCACTGCATGGAGGCAGACTCACAGCTGAAGCTTTGGAATTCAGGCTCCACTGGGAAAGAAGCAGATCAAGTTAGCATTTATTTTTCCACATTTCTGCTTACTTTCTCTAATTATAACAGGAGATTACTCACAAAAACTATTGCAGCATCCCCAAATAAAGCAAATTAAACTCTTTAAGAAATCAAGGTTTGCAGAAAGGCAACAGTCTGACTCATCATATATTCACAGACTGAACAAAGCCATGGATATATCTTTCATCTTACCCAAGGTCTTCTCTCATGAAGCAAAGTGGGGGGTAGCACCCAGCTCCTGGAGGCAGCGTTCCTGGAGAATGACACCTGGGAAGGTGCACCCAGGCTGGGTTCTTGAGCAATATTTTGGTTACACTGTTCTTCCTCCACCCTGTGGCTGCATTTGGCTTTACAGACTTCCTGAGCAGCCAGGGACCTACTGCAAGTTATTCACATGCCTTTTCCAGAGCTGTAAAGCCAGCTGTAGGACTGTAGCTACCCTTCCATCTGGGACAGGAGGTGGGGGGCACAGGGATAAGTCAGGGGTTGTGCCTGGGGTCTCCTCCTTAACGTAAATGTCCGAGTCCACATCTGATTTGAGGCAGGTGGAAGGGATGCAGTTTTGCCTGGTGACTGGTTGTCAGGCACAATATCCAGTCAGTGGCACAAGGTCTGTCAGGCCCTGGTAGGCCCTGGAAACAAGCAGCCTTATGCCATTTAAAGGTGTGAGGCAATGTTACCTGGGACAGGCTGACTAAATTCTGGTAAAAAGAACTCTACAATTTTTTGCATTAATTCCTAAATTTCAAATTTATCACTTTATATGGCCTAATAGCAGCCTATAAAAATAGTACAACAACAAATTATAGCCACCCTACTATTCTTATCCACCAACAGGCTAAATGCATGATTTATAATTATTACGAAAAAGTTCAATCCCAGGCTAGGAGTGACCTCTGTAATAAAAGTTGCATAATAACTTACATGAACTTCATAGTAGAAGTGTTGTGACTACCCTGTGAAAGTATTTAAGACTGAAATTCTCCTGAGGATTGAATTTCTGAGAATACTCTCCTTAGTTTCAGTGCTCAGGAATTCATTGCTCAGAAGGATTTTGAGTGAGAGTTCCAATAATAATTTGGACTAAAAAGACATTTCTTACTGTGTCTCAGTTGCTTAAGATTAAGACATCAGAGTGGCATTATAGTACACCACAGCAAGAGAGGTTAAGGGGTACGTAAATGAGTGAGATTTTGTCTTCTGGGTGGAAACTTATGGCCATGGAATTCTGTTAACAAAGATCTGACCCTTTTTGTACAACTCTTCATGGGATTTATCACTCTCTGTCAGATATCCTTGCCCTGCATTCTCACTCAAAACGCACCAACAGCGTTTGGGCCGTGACTCCGCAGCCGCGGGTCCCCAGCCGAGAGCCTGCGGAGAGGCTCCTGGTGCCCTGGCCAGCCCAGGCACCCCGGCTTCTGGAGCTTCCCCTGCGCTCCCTCCCAGCCTGCACTGCTTTCCTTCTCATTCCTTATTGATTTGGAACAACGCAAACAAATATAAAAAAAAGAAGCATTTTCTGCGATACACACACACACACGCACACGCATACATACATACATATATGTATGTATAAAAATCCCGCAGCTTCTCTGTGCCGCTCCGGCCCGCCCCCCGCCCGCCGCTGCGGCTCTGCTGCCACCTGGTGCGGGGACAGGGACAGGGACAGGGACCGGGACAGGGACAGGGACAGGGAGGGTCTGGCGGTGCGCCGGGAGAGACGGGCACACAGTGCCTCTGTCACCGGGCAG
>JAWWEW010000112.1:94523097-94590935 GCA_035583185.1 Anabacerthia variegaticeps
GGGACAGGGACAGGGACAGGGAGGGTCTGGCGGTGCGCCGGGAGAGACGGGCACACAGTGCCTCTGTCACCGGGCAGGATCGGTCTCTGCTGTTCCCTCCTTTTCCCAGCGCCTTTCCCAGTCCGGCAGCGGACCACAGCGGTGTTACGAGGCGCTCAGAAACCACCGGGTTTGCAGCTCAGGCGTCCTAAAGCCTCCTCCAGTCTTCCGCAGCCACTGCCGGTCCCGGTGCGGGGGGTGGCGGGTCGGGGGGCGCTCCCCCTGGGGGTCTGAACATTAATCCTGGCGGGTCACAGTGGAAGGGAACGGAGCACCGCAGTAGGACGATCTCTTCATTACATTATTCCTTACTGGTGCACAGGCTCGGAACAGCGTTCACAGTCTCCTTTCACGGCGCTGCTGGCTCCCCCTTTGATGCCCCAGTCAAAGCTCCAGACCGCGGTATTCCCGGCGGCCGCGCCTCCCGCTCGTCCCTCCGACCTGGTCGCCGTCTCCTCCCCAGCGCGCTCCTGCGGGACCCCCGAGCCCCGCTGGGGACAGCCCACTGCTGCCCACGGGCAGCTCTCTGCCAGCGCCCTGAAACGGGGCCGCCGCTGTGGCCGCCCCCTTCCACAGGGTCAGCAAGACCCCCATGCTGGGAAGAATGCACGGGTGTTAATTCCGGGGAAACAGACACCAACGCTACTACGGCGAAATCAGGACTAACACGGGAAGCACGGTGTCAGGTACATGGATGCTTAGAAGGATCTTGTCAAAAAGGGACAAGGCTCCTCACCTGCAGAGTGACACCTGGTAGCAGTGGCACTGCTTCGTTGCATCACTTCCACACTTTGAAGAACATTACTATTCACAAATCTGTTTTTCCATTTAAACTTAACTTAGTGCTAGAAATAATTCAGGAATGGAAGATGCAGTGGGAACTTTCCTTGCAGGTAGATAAGGCAATAGTCTGACGAAGATGCAGCAGGCAGAAGGCTGGTGTGGGACAAGCATGTCACAAATCTGCAGAATTTAAATTCTGTTTCAATTAAATAAATAAGCTTTTTAAGCAACAGTTACTTAAACATCTTTAGTGTTTATTTGCTCATAGAACTGAAATGAGATCTGAAACTCTGAAACTCCCAAGGAGTCCCTAAAATTTTGTAATTTATCCCACATAGCTGAGGCTACAGCATGCCCAGTGAGTGCCTATCATTTCTGTGGACTTTGCAGTGATAAATATAATGGCCCTAGCTCTTATTTGAATTAATGCCATATTAGTGTCAAGGGGTCATAAAGTGAATTCTTCTTCTTTTCAAGGTTTAAGAGTATAGGAAATAGCAAAGCGGGCATAGACAGGAACATGGCAATTGTCTCCCTGATTTTTGAAAAGAAACATAAAATTGAGAGGAAGAAAAAGGTGGATTTGCTGAATCCTGATCATTATGCTGGAAGCAAGTACAATGCTATATTTACTCAGAGCATTTAAGGATAGACGCTATCACTAGAGCATGTAATCCAGCCTCCTGCACATCACAAGCCATTAACATTCACACAGTCCTTCCTTTATCAGGCTTCATCATTTGAGTTTAACTAATGCTTATTTTCAGAAATCCAGTTATTGTGCTTTTGAAGGCCAGAGAAATGAATTTGCTGCTTTTATTAGAAGCTTATTCTAGTGACTAATCTCAGTCTTAAAATGCAGACCTTCTCAGCAGTTTGAAGCAGTCTAGCTTCCCGTTATGTGCTGCCTGTTACACTTTTCCCTGCTAGAGTAAAAACCTATCAATTCACAGTACTTCCTCCCTGATATATTGCAATCAGATGACATTTTAGATTTTTGAATTCGTGGTAGAATTGGTTGGGAGAAGGGATTTTTTTTTATAACTAGATAGACTAGACAGATTATTTTTATGATCACCTGTGAGACATATTCTGAAGTTTAATATAACTTTCATGAGCCTTTAAATGTGGGGGTGTCATTGAAGGACTATTTCTGAACTATAATTTCTACATCAAAAATATAAAGGCAGGTTTTTTTTTTAAACCTAATTAGAGCTGATCCTACTTTCTTAGCTGTTTTACATGTAAATGCTTATTGGAAGTTGCTTTGTCTGTTCAAAATTTTTTTCAATTCCTTCAGAATATTCTGATTTGTTGGTGCTGAGATGATTTGCAAAACTGGGCTGTTTTACATAGAAATTAGTAAGGGATTGAAAAATTTATTGTGGAATGGCTATCTTTTCGTTTTTGGTTTCTCAATTTTTTGTTCCTTTTTGGTACAGACAGCATTTATCCAGAGAAAGTAGTAGTGATATAAATAACAGTGGAACTACATTAATGAAACATGGTGCAAGAGAAGTCAGCTTCTAGAAGGAAACTGCTGTCAAAATGTTATGGAAGGTAACATCTACAGAAGGTGAGGCATATCTTGTATCTTCTCTCAACTAGGATGTGCACTAGTACCTTGGCTACTCCATTTTGACTCTGACCAGCTATGCTCCACCAGTTAACACATCACACTCCAGTAAACAAGCCTTTATTAGTGCTTTGGAAATCCTCTTGTAGTTCAGTAAAGTAAATCTGGACCTGACCTGTGTATTTTCTCTAGGTAGATAAACACAAGAGATGTTTCAAGAATAGGAACAGCAGATTTTTCCATCCCCAGATATACTAAATGACATTACTTTTCTAACTACAGAAAAGTTGCTTGGCACAGACTGAAACCAGCCAGGACCAAGGGTGCCTTCAGAGAGTTTTCTGCTTAGCCATTGCCTATGCTGGTGGGCTGGATCAGGGAAGAGGGGCAATCTCATCCTTGGAGAAGAAATTTTCTCATGTCAGGTCTTATGTTGTGGCAGTTCTTCCTGATTTTTATGCCAGATTTTAATTTTCAAACTGTGCTTTTCTCTTTACATGTGAAACTAATAGGATTCCCCTGGCTCCCCTTTTCCTCACCCCAGTATGCAGAAATATGCTTATGCCATAAATCTTCATGCACTCCTAGCAAATAAATGACAATTTGTTCTCCTAGAGCAAAGCAAGGAATTTCTATTCCATGAGCTTGCATTAACTCACCTTTTTCTACTAAGGGTATAAGTCAGTCATATGGTGTAGACCACTGCAGCTCTTAAAACTTTCCTTAATTACTTATTTTCAGGGTAATTTAAAGGTAGATCAATATGTGCTGAATGGAATTGTCACCTAGGCACTCCCTTTAAGATTACTATTTGAACAAATGCTCAATCAAGAAAGAACTGTCTTTTGCAGCATCTTTAATTTAGAAAAAAACTGAATTATGTATTACTTTCACTCAATTTTTTTGCAATCCAAAAAATTGCTTATCTTAAAGTAGCAGTTTCACCCTTATGGACCAAGTCTTGCATTTGTCTTTTGAAACATTCCCTGAAGAAACTAGGTGGTATCTAACCACCTAGTGGTTATAGCTCAGACTTTAGCTATATCTTAAATTATTTTACTTGGGGGGTATAAAAGGAAGTATTCTGTTTGCCTAATCCAATGGCCTAAATCTAGGCAGAGGACAAATCCAGAAAATTCATGATTATACATTTAAGATTCAAGTGCTATTTATGAATCTCTGGGGATAAGCTCAGCCCACTAAAGTGAGGGACATGCTTACTCAAGTGTTAGTACAGAGAGTCAGCAGTAGGTACTTTTATAAGATCTGCTATACCTCAATAAATATACTGCTGATCCTCTCTGGCGTACTATGGCTGATTATGCATTATTGAAATTAAATTACATCTGCAATACTTTGTATTGGGTTGGATTTGTTGATTTATTGTTAAAGCAATAACAAGATCTGTATATTACCTACTACTCTGAATGGGTTTGTTGTTTCTTTTTTTTAATTTGAATGAAAAAACCAACAAGTAAAATGAGAAAAATGTACTCATGATTCAGCATTCTTGATGTTTTTATTTATTCATGTATGCCTCTTTGCTTGTCTTGTAGTTTGTAATGTGTCTCCTGGCCATTAATTAAAATTATTGAAGTTCTTTTATGTTCAGATTGGAACCTTGTTTAATTTCATTATGTATTTTCTTCCTTGCTGTATCATAAATCCCTCTGTTTACTTGTAGCTTCTCGCACTTGCATATTTTGTGGCAGCACTGGCAGTGGAAAAATGGAGAGGGGATGCTGAGAAGCCCTCCGTGCCCCAGCTGGTGACTTGCTCATCCTGTTTTCCACCAGACATTTTTGCCTAAGGATAAGTTGTGTTAAATCTATTTTTTTATAGGATGAGAGTCAAGCTGGGTTCCCCTGCCCCCCTAATAAGCACTCTTCAAGAGGCTTTTAAAATTCACCAACCCCTTAAGCCCAAACTAAAGTCTAGTTTGGTAGTTGAAAGGACTAGATCTTTCCAACATTTTTACTGGCCTCCATGTGAACTGGTCTCTTAAGAGGGCTGAGCTGTAGCTGAGTAATTGTCTATTGTTTTTTTCAGAGGCATTGACAATGAGGAGCTGAACACTTAAGTTTAGTAGCCCCTGATTCAGTCTGTGCCAGAGAACAGAAGGTTCTGCTCCATCCCAGCAGCTGGCCTTGGCCACCTTCAGCACCTTTTTCACATGTATTCTTGTTTCCTGAAGTCTACCTTCCCACCCCCTGGCTGTTCTCCTGTTCCTCCTCTCCAGGCCTCCTTCCACAGTATAAGCTAGATTTCTTCCTCAATAACTTTTTGCATCCCGGGCACTACACAGGAAAGAAAAAAGATCCCTGGAGAGACTCCCTGGCTTTCAGTTAACAAAATCTTCTCAGTTCTTTCCCAGTCTCTTCAAAGCCAAAATCAACAAGTAGAGGGAAAATAATTCTGGTCTCCCATCCTGTCCTATACTGGGCCCTGAATAGTTGCTGTGCCTTAAAGCTCCCCATATCCCACCATCTTGAGCTGTGAATGCACAAATGGCTTCTGTTTTGGTTCCCACACATGGCTCATGCACAGCCAAACTTTATTCCAGGCATACCATGGAGTTCCTTAGTGCTATAGTGCTGGTGAAATGAGTATCACTTTTTTAAAAAAAATGCAAACAAAATGCATTTTCTTCCTAGTCCCTCTGACAGAAATGCATTCCTCTGCCTACAAATGCCCTGGCAGGTAATTTCACCATATGCTGACCAATGACATGGAAAATTTGCGATTGAATTGCATTAATGACAAGCACTGATGCAAAGAATTTATTATCTACATACACATGTGCATGTGTCTGTGAACACAGATACAAGCCTGATGTGTATAGTTATTATAGCAGATGAATCCAAAGGGAGGAAATAAAAATAGAATTAAAGTTCTTTGAATAGCACAAGCGTGGTGCGAGGAAACATTTACAGAATTACATGACAGCATGAAATCCCCAAACTCTCTGAAAAAAAAGTGAATCAACACCACTGAAGAAAATTCTCGAATTTGCTGCTTTTTATTGCACCAACTGCTGATGTATTGGTTTTATGCCTTTTCTTTTCTTTTTTTTTTTTTTTTTTTTGTAAGCTCTGTCTACAGAAAAACATAGATTTCTTTATTTCAGCAGCATACACTGATGGTCCAGATGTACTAGCACAGTCCCAAATGTGGTTTTCTTCTCATCTCATTATATAGGAGCCATAGTTCCTGTTGCACCTGCCCTGCAGGTGCAGTTGTTTCCAATCATGTGGTGTAATGTATCTTGCTGTCAGGCAATGAATGCTCAGCCTCAGAGGTTATGAAGACCTGGATTTTTTCTCTGCACCACTGCAACATGCTGACAACATCTGGAACAAAACCCCTGTGGCAAAGGGACAAAGCTGGGGCCAAAGTAATCTTGGCTGAGAAGAATCAGGTGCTGAAAATAGATCCAGGGACTTCACAGTATGATCACGCTTTGCCTTTGAGAAAGCATTTCCACTCTAACCTACACAGACACACTTCAGAGCCCATTATTCCCGACTATATCTGTTTGCTGTCATGGGGAGCTGTGACTCCAGAAAGGGAATGAAATCTATTCAGGAGTTTGCTATCACTTTTGGGGAAAATGTGCTCAGATGCAGCAATGGGTGGCAGTATAAACTTCTGAAATGCCGAGAGCTGTGCTCAGAAGTGCTGGCTGAGCCTGTTGGACACAGCAGCTGCACTCTGACTGTGCCAGCAGCCCCCAGCCCAGCTGCACAGCAGGGTGCAACATGAGGGTGCGGCAATTCTGCTGCACGCTGCCTGCCTTTGGAAAAACATCCAGGAGGGCAGGCTGGGAATGAGAGCTGATGTATGCCTCCTCACACTTTCCAGACTAGCAAAATGGGGCTGCTGAATGCTTCTTCTGTCCCATTTGACACAGCCAAAAAGAACTGAAAAATAATGATAATGATAATAAAAAGAGAAAAACAAGTGATGCACAATGCAGTTGCTCCCCACCCTCTGTTCAATGCCAGAGCCCCCTTCCCAAATGCAGATTGGCTCCCCTTCCGGATAATTCCCCCCAGTTTATACACTGGGCATGATGTTCTGTGGGGTGGAATATCCCTTTGGTCAGATTGCATCACCTTGTCCCAGCTATGCTCCCTCCCAGTTTCTTTCATGTGTCTCCTCGCTGGCAGAGCATTGAGACAAGAAAAAACTCCTCCACTTAGGATACCTAACAAGACTTAGCAAAAGAACAAAACATCAGTGTATTGTCAACACCATTCTCATTTTGAATCCAAAACACAGCACTGTAACAGCTACTGAGAAGAAATTAACTCTATCCTATCTGAAATCAGGACAGGCACATTAGCAGAGAGAACTGGTGGTGTGGTGGGGAGTGAAAGGGCTGTCAGCTCCTCTTATGCTTTCTGAAATCTACATCTCCCTGAGGTAATGTAAGTTAATGCAATGAGAATTACAGCAAGCTAGATACTATTTTGATCATAATCATGTTTCATTTTTAGCTACTGGAAATAGGCTTGTGATTGAAAAGCATCTATTGTTCACTCCTATCCATCTCTGACATCTCCCACCCACTTCCACAGGAACAATTTCCCCCATATATTTTACCTTGCAAACTACCCCCTTTCATGGATTGACTGAGAGTTATCACTCATCTTGTTCCTGAACTCACCTAACCTTTTTCTTGACAGATGAAAATACAACATCAGTTTCACCGGAAGCTGTTAATCTTTGTCCAAAAAAGTCAATGGTCCCAATGTAGCAACTGACATTAGATAAGGTGAGAGATCATCACAGAAGATACTTAGAGATATTTCATTTGTGACAATAAAGACACACGCTTAGCAGCTCACGACCCAGCTATTGTTTGTTTTCCAGAAAAGTTTGATCCCAGAAAGAAGCCAAGCAAGGGGCACAATCTGTTATGTCTCACAAGGTAAATGCCATCAAAGTGAAACATATCACAGACGGTAAATGTGCCCCAGAGGCTTCCTACAAGTCTTTCAAGTGGCCATGAAGTGCTGCCGTCTGCTCCTCGGGTCCTCCTCTGCACAAACCCCCTCTTCTTATATCACCTCGTTCTCCTCTGATACAGTAAATTTCAGGGACAACTTTGTAATCTCTGACTTAAAACATCATTTTTATTTACACTTACATTACTTTGATATTTGGAGATAAGCAAGCTGGGAAATGTCACACACAGGGAACCTCCCCTCTACATGTGCTGTCACAGCTGGTACATGTGTGGCCTTAAATGACCCCTCTAAATGAAAAGATAGAGATTCACATTTGTTTCCAGGTATTAGGCTTTGTTCCTTCTTTGGTTAGTATGTTCGGAATGTGAAATCTGATGGAGTGTTACAGCTTCTTACTAGTTATTTCAAATGAGGTTGCTTTTATAAAATTTGTTTACTCCATGTCACATTAAATAAGTCAACAATAAAATGTCTTTTGGAAATATTTGGGAGAATGGAGTAAATCTGAGTGGAGGAACAAAAGAACTTGAATTTGTTATAGACCGGTTTGTCTGAAAACAATGCAATCACCTGTCCTAATTGAGGCTGGAAGGTGTACAAATGAATTAGCTTGTCTCATGCAGAGTCTGTTTACTCTCTGGCACAATATACATGTGTGTATTTGATTTGGGATCTGGCTGTAGAAACAGATATGTAGTGTGAATTAAGCCAAAAATGCTTTTTCACTGTGAAGTAAAATGATGGTAAAATCCTGTTTCAAATCAGCTAGAGCAACTATGTATTCCTAATAAGCCAAGAATAAAGAAAATAGCATTTACATTTTTGTTGGTCTGTAGATTTTCCCTTTCCTCAGCTCTCTTCTCCTCATACTTCTTTTCAGCTTCCTCCTTCTGTGACAAGCAAATGGTTTTATCCTGAGATACATACCAAACTGAATATGAATTCTGGCCATTTTAAAAAATAAATGTGTATAAAATTTACAGTTACTCCTCTTTTATTTCTGTATGGATAAATATATACTTACATATTATATATACACATATGCATATGTATATATATATATACATACACACATACAAAACCACATAAACTCATACAAATATATAAATATAAACATTCGTAAAATTCTAAATACCAGCTTTTCTTAAGATGTTGTCAGTGCTTCACGAATTTATAAATATTTTACAAAATTCACTTCGACATATTCAAACCCGAAAGCAAAACATTCATCTGCTTCCCTGGCTGTTCCCTCATGATTTATTTCCTATCTGGCAAAACTGATTTATCTCCTCTATTATGATTGGGTTTATGTCACTTTTTAATACACTGAATCCTTGAGTTTTACCAAAGCTAATTTCCTTTTAAGATTTGTCTGAAGCAGTCTATTATAATATACTACTCCAGGACCTGCATTTAAATTGATTTGTCATTATTTTCCATTCCATTGACCTAAGCCCTGTCCTCCTCAAATATATTACTGCCAAGCTCTGCAGCGAGTGTGATGAGGCTCAGTTGCAAGGAGGAACCCAAGGATGACAATGATTGGTACAAGCCCTTTGGACAAGCAAGCTCCTCTGTGTTTTTGATAGCTCACACCTATGCCGGTGAGTTAGTGTGGGTCACAAAGAATACATAAGCCACACAACAATCAGAAAGATGTTATAAGAGATTTGGTCTGAGTGGGTTAATAATGACTGTGCCTGGTCAGGATCTGGGCTTCCCTTCAGTGGTAAAGGCTGAGGCAGTGTTGGCTCCACATGTGGAGCAGAAACTTCCTTTAGTTTTTAACTTTAACTGCAACACCTCAAGCAGCCCAGTGCCTGCTACTAATAAAAAAGGAATATGAACCCCACACTGAGGAAAGAACATTGCTGACTCAGCCACTATCACAAATTTTCTGCAATTTCCTTATTTAGTATTAAGGCCTTTTATTCAAGAACCGCCGAGCTTCATTCCTTTGTGAGCTGACAAACCCATAACACACAGGAGAAGAAGCAGAGATTCTGCCATAACCCTGAGCACTCACCTCTCTGAGTGCTGAGGCCAGCCAAGGCACTGTCCTCTTAAATCCACCTGCCTGGTCAGCTTCTCCTTCTGGGAAGAGCTGGGGAACAGCTCTCTGAGCAGCACTTGCAGCTTTGGCAGGTGAATACCTCTTTTACACTTGCAAAGGGTCTGTTGCTTATAAACAGGATGTCGAGTGAGATGAAGGTGGTGGTCTGGGCACATGCTTTTCAGAGCATGTGTGAAGCCAGGATGCTGGATGGTGGTTCCTGTGGCTCTCCAGGGAGTTCTGATGTGTGGATCACAGCTGCAAGGCTGCATAGGGCATGTCTGTTCTCTTGTCCTTGAGCTAAATAGTTTATTTTACCAGGATTCCCTACTTTTATGCAAACAAACAAACAAAAGCTAGACTTTTATGCTAAAGATGACAATAACCTCCTTCCAGGGAATGGGGAAACAATTTCACTAATAGCTCATAACAACTTTGTATTGAAACGAGTCAGTCTTTTTTGATCCATTTCTGAACTCTGTTCACTTAGGTCACACTTTCAAAATATTTTGTAATCCCTGTTACTTTCTTCTGAATTTTCTCCACTGTTTCTCAGTTTCTCTCAGACAGGATTTAATACTCTAACCAAAACCTTAACAGTACTGAACAGAGTGAAACAAGAACCTCTCTGTAGCATACAGGAGATGTCCCTACATCCCCACTATCTGACTTTTCACTTCTCAGTGGCATGACCAAGTACTCAGTCATTCAGTGTCACTTTTAGGTATTCTGAAATGCATCTGCCTCTCTCACTTGTTAACATTTTGTCTTTGGGTGTTCGCCTGAGATTCAGAGGGTAATTTCTGTTGTCTCAGACAGGATATGAGTGGAAGTGGCTATGTTGAAGACAGCAAGATTCAGAGAGTCGGTATCCCACCATTGCCCAAACATGACTGTCTGGTTCCTAAACAGGCATACAAGCACACAAAAAGCATCCTGCCCTGTGTCCAAGCCCTCATGTGGTTCATACCTAGGACAGAGACAAACACCATCTCTACCCAAGTCCTGACAGAGGTTCAGCCTGTTAGAAGTCCTTAGACACTTGACAACGAGCAAAATGCAGTGGCCATAGAGATTTCTACTGAGCAGCCCAGATGGAGGAGGGTGAGCCATGCCTCCAGTACAAGAGTTTGATTTTTATAGATCTGAAGACTTCCTCCTTCTATGGGTAATTTGTTTTAGCTTGGCTTGCAATGTCAAGTCCAATAATGTGTGTGTGTGCCACAATTTCAGCTTGTATATACATGGATGATTACACAGCACAATCATTTGTTAAGCCACACTAATTTAATGATATACTAATATATTCCCTATTAGATTTCTCCTTTTCTTAAGTGCATGTGATTTAGTGTGTGTCGATTAAGCATGAGGTTGACTTTCTTTTAGCTTGTGATCCACCACAGACCACATTTTCCTTGCTGTATTTTTTCTTAAAGGGATGTTCAATCACATCTGAGTTTGATCTCATTTTTTCTTCACTGAATTACATCACACTGAATTTAGAAAGTTTGTCCATTTTTGGGGGGATTACTCTGAATTTTGATCATATCCTCTATAGAACTGTAACCACTCCCAGGTCAATGAATATTATATTTTTTAGTAAATCATCAAAGTTGTCGATGAAATTTCTGACTAGTACTGAGAGCAGGTTAGATTTTTGTAAGATTCATCCTTTGTCTCACATTTCAAAGGGTCCTTGGATTTCACAATGTGTCAAGGATATATTTATTTTAAAAATAATATTTTCAGCAGCATTAGTTTTAATTTTACAACAATTTTATTTAGACAATATTTTCTTAGTTTTATGTGAAAATTTTACACTGGAACTGTATCAGAAGCCTTAATGAAGTGGAGATCTGTCATAGCTTACTGTTTTTACCAAATTCCTTAGGTAAAAACATCCTCTTAAAGAAGAAAATTAAATCTGCTGTCATGATAAGATGTTGCAAATGTCTGTTGCCTAGTTCTTATCACTTATTATCCCCCAGCTACTTTTAAATTGCTTGTTTAAAAATTCACAGCGGAATCTGTCCAGGGATTGTGGTAGGGCTGCAATAGGTTATGTAAGGTACTTGTCTACATTTCAAAATTTTCACACTTCAGCTGTGCTGCTACAGTTAAAACAATAACAGCCTTCCACAAACCCACTGTCAGTGTCAGTGCAGTTCAACCAGAACAAATATGCTAATTCCAGAGCATGTATTCTGCACCTGATTATTTGGTTCAGCAATTGAAATAAAATATGTCACATCTATGCTCCAGCTTTACTTGACCTTACTAGTTCATCAGCAATGCCTGTCCTCATTTATATGGGTATGCCTATAATTCTAAGGCTGACATGCAACCATCTGTGAAACTGTTGTACAAGAAACAGCTTGCTTGTTAGTCCTGAGATCCTTTCCAGATTGCAAGAAGGATCACCCTATTTTAGGGAATTCATGAGGGCTAAGAGAAGATAAAAGGTTACTGGAATTTCGCTGGGAAGTGATCATGGTCTTAGTTTTAATATAACAGTACAGAACTGCTCTGAGTGATGCTCTGTGTCATGACATCTACTGTTAGGATACAGACAAAGACGAGCATTAAGCTGCTCTAATGACTCAAAATTTCATTCTCATTAGAACTACTGAGACATAGCTGGAAAATTTTGAGCCTTTCACAACAAATATTAAAGATGAAAATTCCTTCACAGAAGCAACGAGCCGGCAGAGTACTGAATGCTGAATTTTATTGGTCTTACTGCCAAGACCTTTCCCAACTCTTTGTACACCTCCTGCCCACAGTGTACCTAGCATCATTCATTAAAAAAGGAGATATCAGCTTCCACCTTCAGCTGACTCAGGATACCAAAATTCATCATCTCTGTGTTAAATTTTCAAACAAACATCTTTCTTGGATTCACTTCCTTCTTGGGAAGACATCCCTGAGAATATTTTCCAACCCACTTCATTTTCCTCTCTTTTTCTGATGTCTGTAAAACAAATGACGACTGATGGAATGCTGAGATGTTGCTCTTCATTTTAATTAAGAGCATCTCACTTTTCCCATCAGTTTGTCTCCTGTGTCTGCCTGTCTATTGTTTCCCACCCATTGGTTGTGTTTTAAACTCTTCGTGTTAAGGGAAATTCATGAATTCTTAAAATGTACAATGTTGTCTTGGTCCCTAGGTAGAGCTCCTAAGTGTTACAATAGTATATATAATAAATGAGCAATAAAAATCTAATGATTCAAGCACCTAAGCTCTTTTCTATGTCAAATAAAATGATATTTGTCATACTATTTCTGGTACCTCCTTTGTTTAGTCTCAGAGACTCCATACATCTTTGTTTCATGCCTACCATGACTTTTGTGTAATCAAGAAATGTGGCAGAGTATTGATCAGATTTTCTGCTGAGTTGTTAAAGCCATTCCCAGAAGGAGACTTGTCTGCCCTGAAAGGAGCTGAAAAGCATGAAGTAGGCTAGAAGTTCTTTTTGGCTATTCTGTTGAAAAGAGTGAAAGCACACTGCTCCAGGAGATGCTCCAGGATTCACCTTGTCAAAAAAAGTTCCTTCAGTTACTTCTGTCCACTAATGACTGCTTGCAAATAATTCAGCTTTGGATGTTTTCCAAGCAAAAAAGACTATTATTCTTTCTGTTAATGACATACAATGGTCTGATTTAAAATCAGTGCATGATATTCTATACCTATAGTATAAATCAAAACACATCCATAGCAGGATTCTGTTATTTGCCATTTTTCTTCAGAGTCTTCCTTTGAGTTCAGCTAAAATCCTATAAAAATTATTTTTTTGAAATTAATTTCCTCACACTCCAAAGGCTACAAGTCTAGAGTAATAATTTAGTGTTGTCTACAATTTGTCTGATAGGAAACATTGTATTTTAACTAATACAAAATTTAAAATGTAATAAAGAGTGTACTCTATTTTTTCTCAAAAAATTTAATTGCAGAATTATTTACAGGAGATGAACATAAACAATACATAAACCAATTGAAAGAGGCAGCTTCATAAAAGAGCCATGGGGCAAAATAGTGAAGCACATTTTCTTACAATCAGCTGGAGGTGAATAGAGAACCATGAAAAAAAAAAATAACTCAATAAATAAAACAATTTTCAAATATGTCTTCAAAGTAACAACATTCTGTTAAAGAAGATATTACTGAGAAGCGAGAAATTATTGTAGCAATGAAACAACATACTGCACATTCAATTTAGGTATCCTGCATGCTACTAAATAGAATTTATCAAAAGAACCATAAAAGCATGAGAAAGAGAATTACATAAAATAGTTTAATTCTAGTGAAGTGTAGCTTTATACAGATGGTGAATATTTGGCACTCAGTTCATCCTCATTGTTGATACGATTTCTTATGTATATATATATTTATATATATTTATATATACTTTTAATGATAACTAAACAGCTAGTTTCCTGGTTCTAACATTCCTTGAAATTCTATAGGAGGCATTTAATTTAGTCCTTAGGCCACACTTGATTATTTTGGCATGTCCCATGGTAAATGAAAGTATGAGTTTTATCTCTGTACAGAAAATCCTGCACAGTCATAGTGGCTTTTCTTCAGGAAAGAACAGTTCTAGAGCATATAAGCCAAGCTACTTGAAAGGGGATTTTTCTTCAGTCAGGAAATTAATATATAAATCAAACTAAATAATACATACATGCCGAGCCCTTTTAAAATGAGATGGCCATACTATTAAACCTCCAAAGGGTAAATCAAAGCATGGGTATGAGCATGTGGATTCCATGGGTAATTATTAAAAAAGCTAGTGTTTCTTTGTGAGGACTTGAACCTACTACTGAACACTCTGCTTGATTGCGACCTACCTGATAAGAAGAAGGAGATCGAAGGCAGTACTGACGCATCCGCCACCTTCAGTGGCGAGTCCTTCCTACCTCAGCAGGGGCTGCTGAGTCAGATACTGGTCTGAATTATACTGATTCAGATCTCACATTTCTTTCTGGTCTCAGTTTTTTAGTATCGATTCTAATGCAACAGGGAACAGAACTTAGCCCAAAGTTCTGTGATATTCCATCTCAGAAATAAGAAATTTGTGTGACAGTTGAGATTTAGGAAAGGGAAATACTATGTTGAACTAAAAAATGACAAGGGAAGGAGAAGCACATTCCTCACTAATGGGCTATGTTGGTAAATAATGACCATATATTCAAATAAGCCTCCCCCTTTTTAATCTTAGGTGAAAATATTAGTGTATTTTTATCTAGAGAAGTAAAAAAGCCTGTCCAATAAAACCAACTTAGAAAAATAACAATTTGGCCTTAATAAAATATAGAATTAAATTGCCAGCTGATGAAAACTGTTCTGTGATTGCTCAGTGAAAGAGCAAGCTGTGTAGACATACTAATTTACCTTATCTAGATCTGACTTCAAAAGCCCAGTTCTTTTTCAGCAATGAAGGGTAATGGGAGAAAAGCTGTGCGTGGAAAGGTGGATCTGTGAACATGCAGTCTTCTTCTGCAATCATCTTTTATGAAATGTGATATGCATTTAGTGAGATCTGGAATATATTTTTTGATATAGAGGCATAGAACCATTTATGTTGGAAAAGACATCCAGCAATGAATGACGTGGCCTCTCTTATCTATTAGAATTTTATTTCATTAAGAGGAGCAGAATCTGCCTAAATATGCTGGCCGAATTTTCTTTTGGGCAGTGTTCCATTTCAATTTCGGTTTTTACTTGCTGTCCTGCACAGCGTATTATGTAGTTAAACAGCTACAGCATTATGCCATTGAGGTAGCTGTATTTCAGAGATAAATGAAGCAATTTCTGTGGATACAGAGGGCTTAATTCCTGACAGGACTCTGTGTATGCATATGAGTATGCCATAAAACAGCTGTTCCCAAAAAATGGTCCCTGGAGGTGAACATGGTGAATAGCTGCTGAAGGGCCATAGGGCTGCAGTAGTGAACCTTCCGCGGCTGTCAGTGTTGAGGATGAGCTGCAAGAAAGTGGCACAATCTACAGAAATGTGAGCACTGAGTGCGGTTCCTGGGTCCAGTTGTCTGCAACCATGACAGTGAAAAAATTTATATATAAAGAGATATGTATATATCCTCTTTCTGTTCTATGCAGTATGAAATGGTAGCTTCTCCTCTGCTGATCCTGTCCATGCAGAGAGAGGTGTCCCCATTGCTCTGCCATGCAAAGAACCCTTAGGGTTAGAGCTGAATCTCATTAAAGAGCAGTTGCCCAAACCAAAGAACAATCATCATGCCCAAGTCCTGTGCCCCACATCACTCCTCGTGTTAGCTGGGCTGGAAGGCAGACCCAGGGAGAGAACAGGGTGCTTGGGGAAGGCTGCTTTTGCAGCACGCACCCCAGATGGATCTCTCCTGCTAAGAAAGCAGGGGAAAATGCACTTGTGAAAAGGGAGACTTGCCAAGATTGCTGACCAAGAGGGCTCAGCTGCAGGTGCCATCAGATCCTTAGCCTGGCACTGACCAAGGGGTCTCCTCTCAGGGAGCTCCTCCACCACAGGGACCTCACTGCCATCATCATGAACAGGAAAAGCAGAGATTGTTCTGGAAGGTTAATTTGATGCTTGTCACTCCCTGCCTGCTCCCTGGACAGATGTATGAGCATTGCCCTCATCTCTGCTTTGCTCAGGTCTTCCTCTTGGTTCAGCCGGTCTTTGCTTCTCCTTCAGCACAGGCTCAGACCATGAGGGTCCCCCCAGGTGCTGGAAGGGTGCTGTGGAAGGAAACTCCCCAGCAGCATGGGGACAGGCAGGAGATCCCCAGCATCCCACCATGCCGGGTTACCTTCCCCAGCTATAGCCCAGCCTGGAGTTTCTGTGTCAGCTAATAAAGTGCTTGGAGATCCTTGTGGATGAAAGGCACTGTAAAAATGTGGGTGTCAACCTGTCATACACCAGGAAGCACCTCTCTAGACATTAAGGGGTGTGCTGATATTCCTCTCCTCAAATGCAGTTTGTGGGTGGTATCCCTACATCTTAAGACGCTCTAGGAACAGTAACAGGATTAACATTGCTTCACGATTCATTCAAGCTCTCTAATACTGAGGCTTCTGTTTCACAGGTTTTCAGTGCACGCAGCTTGACACCTGGAGCTGCCAAACCAGCTTCAGTCCTGAAATCGACATGCACAAACCAGCACTTGGTGGGTCAGCCTGCAGTGTGCCCCCTGCCACTGGTGCCATTGCTGAAATGCTGAGGAGGACATCAAACCCACCGACCAGGCAGGGCAGGCTCCAGGCTTTGAATGCGAAAGGCTGAGCTGGGCTGATCTGGAGGCACATTGCTCTGGTCAAGGGGGCCAGGGTGGACCTGCACGGAGAGGGCCTGGGACAGAGTGGCAGTGCTGCCTGAGGTGCCATGGGACCAGGAGCCGCTCGAGGGCACTGCTCCCGCAGCGCATGAGAAGGCTGCGGGTCACGTATGGCACATTGCATATGGCACCATCACGTAGCAGTTACTTCTCTTCCTTGCAAAGCCACCCAGACAGTCCTTCACTTTATACTAGATGCAGTGCTGAAGAAGTGAAGTACTAATTTACTGATACAGCAGGACATGGGCTTATTTTAAAACAAATAATTTCCATTATATGAAATATATGGTATATCTATCTATCGATCTATATGAAATTCACACACTTTCCTATGCACACTTTAATTTCTTCCTGATTGATCTCAAATCTAACATAGTGTCAAGGTTTAGGTATGAATCAAAATATCATTTTTTGGTATTAAACTGTACAACATTTTTAGTCTTTGCATTCTGCCAAAGGCCATTCTAATCAGGTTGACATGAAATAATAAAGCACTTCATAATGTATGTAACCAAATTACAAATAATTTCAAATCTAAAAAAATATACAAATTAAAAATAAGTATGGCAAATATCAACAATTTTACCAATCTTGCCTTTTTTTAATTTAAATTTTCTGAATTCTGTTTATTATACTTGTGTTTTACAGGCAATGACTAAGTGAACTGCGACTTTCTATAATTTTAATGAGTTAAAATAAATATTAGCCCAATTAATATTTAATTAAACGCTAGACTATTTTGCTGTATCCAGCTGTTCTGTGTGGATCTATACCATGAACTCAAGGCAGAAAGTGTTCCAGTTCCTATCTTTCTGGTTTTTTTATGTTCCTCCTACGTTGGTTTTGTAATGAATCGCATTTTTATCATGTGGGATCAGATTACATTTGATCTGGTTAAATGTTTATTAAGATATTATATGCAGTGTTTCTCATGACAGAGAGTGAAGCAATCTGAATTTGATTTATATGCAACACAAGTATGATAAGCATAATATTATTTTACTAAACTAACCAGAAGTACAATATGTAAATAGAATTGGCTTATTTGCCTCAAATGATATAATGTCATGAGTACAATAAATTAATATATTGCACTTTGAAAAGTAATGTGCAGAGATAATATATTATCAGATTTTTCATTAGGCATCTAGTTTACTTTTGATTCTTTCTGGTTTTTTGTTGGTTTTTTTTTTTTTTTTGAACAAGGTCTAACAAACAGAAATCATAAATTTCTAAACCTTATATTGAACATTTTCTCAGAATGGCATGGGAAATGTAAAACACAGACTGCTCCAAGTCAGCATCCTTAGTCCAGATGGGATCTCATCTTATCTGTAATCTGTTGGGTTTACAATTTGTCTTCATAAAGTCTGATTGCTAGCAGGATCAGGTACAGCTTGTCTTAATCGCGTGACCTGTTGCTGCAGGTGGGAGGGTTCAAGCGAGTAAGGCAAGTGTGATTTCTCCTCGAACGATACAGGAAAATTAGATAAAACTTATCAGCTGTCATATATATGTGTATGTGTTTCTTTTTGAAATTTCTTCAGTCTAGGAAAGACACTGGCTTTGGTTTTGTGTGGATATTTCTAATTAGCAGCTCCACTTTAAGTAAGATACTAGTTTTCAAGATGAAAGATACCAGTGTCTGCATGTTCTTTTGTATTTAAAATAGTACAACAAATATAGGAAGTAGCATCATCCTACACTGTGTAGGATTCAGCTCTTTCCTTAATAGAAAATGCCTTCAAAACACAAGGGAAGGGAAGGGAAATATAATGTTTTCATTTATAGAAGAATATTTCAGGGATTTATTATTTTTTTCCTTTTTTCTTTTTTTTCTTTTTTTTTTCTTTTTTTTTTTTTTTTTTTGTATTCTTCAAGGATATACATTCATTTTCGTTTTTGCTTCCAAATATAATTTAAGGCTATTTGGTAAGGTGTACACCAGATATCAGGCTCAATTTACAGGGGTTTCTTCTCACAGAAACTTCTCAAAACTTCATCTCTAAAGATTCATATCTTGAAGCCAACCATGCTTTATCAGCTGTGCTCCAAAGATAAAAGTCATGCTTAATATCATACACTGTAGGAAAAAGAGAAGGAAAAAGAAAAAAAAAAAACCAAAACAAAAGAAAACAGATTTGAAGCAATGTCAGCTCTGCATAACCTACAATACTTAATGTTTTCAGTCATCCATCAGGCTGCAGGGTGTGTGGGATTCATATTTAAAGTGCTCATCAGGTGAAGAACCAAAGTGCTCGAGTATAATTAAATAGTTGTTCTGCCTATGGCTAAATACATTGCATTTGTTAAAGCAGGTAAACAGGGAATGTGGTAGCTGGGGCTGTCTGTCTCATGGGGTTCGGCTCACACTGTTTTGACCTAAAGTTGTGTTCAGTAGGATTCAAACCTTGGAACTGGAGGCTGCAGGTTACCCATCTTATTGCGTCTTCACCTGAAGACTTCTAAGTGCTGGATTGCTCTGGTTTGCTCTGGCAGGTAGGTGAAGTGGAATAATTCTATCTTAATTTGTTTTAAATTAAAGCCTCTTGACTGCGGTGGTTGGCACTTCTCTCTTCTGACAATGTGAGGCTTAAAAATATATTATTTTCCTTATATTCCATGGCTGGAAATCACTTCTCTCTAGTCATGTTTTTTTCTTCTTTTCTATGTCTGAAGCAAGCAAGAAGTTTATTCTTGCCATAAATGATACTGCATAGAAAAATAGTTCTAAAAAAAATACAACTGTAAACCACAGTTCACCTTTACCTTAACATAACCATTTAAACTTATATATACTTACCACTCACATTCATATTCTTAAACTGTTTACAACATCACAACTGGCATTTTAAACAAGCAAGATTTTTTGTTCTCAAGGATACCCTGGAAACTCAATTGTTATAATAATTTGAGAGTTTGAAATAGTACATGTAGCAAGGCTCTTGAAATGAAAGAGAGAAGGTTTATAAAAGAAATGTTAACATGTAAAAGAACTGTTAAAAATGCAATGAGTGTTCCAAAGGAGCGAGTATAACTTTTTCTTTACATATCTTACTACAGAAGATCTAACTTTTTAAGGCTTCCGTTTTCCTTTCACCCATCACTCAAGTCCTCTTGCATTACAATTTTGCTTAGGTTTCAGAGTGTCGTTATACTGTTAAGAGCAAATGTTTCTTAGTGGACATTCCCACCACCACCACCAGACTTGTATGCTTCTTGGTTTCTGATGAACTTTGGAGTTTTAGTGGCTGAATATCCCTGTTCATCTCCAGAAACTCGACATGAGATGAGAGGCCTAATGTTATTTTGCAGTAACGAAGATGAGAAGAGTGGCAGAGCACATGTGTAAATATGTTAGCTGGGTTCTAGGAAAAGAAACTGGAGGTCAAAGAGATAAATGGGTTCTTTCTTTCCTGCTCTTTACATTTGTAGCACCTTCTACTTGGATTAGCTAATGCCTCTAGTGAATGGTGAGATGCACCCATTTATAGTTTGTTATTCTTATCCCTAATTATCACACATTTTATAAAAATATAAATAACAAAAAGTAAGCTGGGTTCCATCTCAAGAGGTGTTTCTTGTTGTCCTCTGAGAGTATATTGGATAAGTCAGGTCTCGACAAGCCCTATCCATTGTAGCTGATTGTAAGTCAGACAATAAATACAAAAAGAAGTCGTTCTTGCGGTGAGCTCAGCAAATTCTGAGGAAATCAAAAGCATTCCACTGTGCTTATGGCACAAAGAACACAACAGCAAGGGCATATTTAGTGGAGAGAATGAGACAAAAATTACTAGGTAAGTGACAAACTGTACAAGCATTTTGTTTAAAAAAGGAACTCTGCAGCATTCTGTCTTTAAAGCCGGGTTTGAGCCTCTGGGATATAGATCTCGATGCTGTCTGCACGCTCTGTGGCTGAATTCTGCCGGAAAGAGGCTGCCCGCTTGGCAGCCATCAGCCGTCTTCTAGCTTCTTGTCGCTGTCTGTCAGGTAGGTCCAGAGATTTTTCTCTTGTGATAGGGAATTTTCCTTTTGGGGGCTTCTTTGGTACAGGAGGAGGAACCTTTCTTTCTTCCTGCAATAGGGCATTAAAACCAAGAGTGAGCTGTGTGCAGAAGGGACTTGGCAGCAGAGCATGCACGTCGAAGACATGAAATGCAAAATACTGACTACATACATCAAGCATGCTCAATTTGTGCTTGCCCATCAGCTGACTAATGGATTACATGAACAGCTATCCACACTAGGGACACTGACAAAACCCTCTTATTTTGACAACCATTACACATTCTGCCATCCTGTGCCTGTAAAAAGACTGCACTTCCTTCTACTGTCCTTGCAGGTATCAGCACATGCAATCTGCATACCTCACTTTCATATGGATTTGTTTAATTTTAGCTGACATATTATTACACTCATTATAAACAGAAACACACACTGGCTCTCCAATAAGAATTCAGCGCATCTGTGTGGTCTGATCAAGTGAAAAGACTCTCTAAGATTAGCAGGACAGGATTTTTGATTAAATTAATCATACTGAGTTTAGCCTCAGCTGGATATGAGATAGCAGCTGTGTGTATACATGTCTATTAGTTTAGTCTCCTCCATGAATTGCTAAATGGAAACATTCAAGCGCCAACCAGAGAGAGAACATAGGGCTAATTGTTCTGCTTGTCAGCTTGGACCATTTTAAAGAAAATTACTCTGAAGAATTATCAAATTATAAAGAGAAAGTCAGTAGATTTTGTTACCAAAGTAGCTGTAAATTTCCCTGCAGGTGTTAAATCAAGAATTGGTTTTAAGTATGAAATTGATATTTTACTCCATGTAGAGACTGTGAATAATCATGTGAGGGCCTTAAAAAGATACTGTAGAATCAAGGAATCATACAAGGAATAGATTAGAAGAGATGGATGCAACTTTGAAGTTAAACCAGGTTTTTTAATGTCATGTTTAATACTGCACTACATAGCCCTGAAGATGGAGACTCCACAACTTCATATGTTTAGTTATGGTTATTGTGATGTATCTTTTTGCTATATAATTTCTTAAAGCAATGGTAATAGTCCAGAGTATGGGCTGTTCCTTATGGAGAACACAGTTAATTTGATGCACAGTAGGATTCAAATAATACAAAAATTGAACTGACACACCTATGGTTTATAGACTCTTCATTGTTTGGTCTTTAAAAAAAACCCCAGAAACCAAAATCTGAGTCTACTGCCAAAATGCAATAGCCAAGACTAAATAACTAAGGTTATTAAAAAACATAGTTCTACATTCAACAGGAACAGTGCGGCAGCCTAAGATGTTATTCCCCATAATAGCCAGCTCTTCCAGTCTTTATTTTCTCTATTTCCTGTTTTCAGCCAGGAACATAATGGCTTCATTCCTGTTCTTCCATCTTTTTTCCACTTTTAGTTATTTCCCTCTTAGGAACATCACGTTTGCTGTCACTACAATAATTTCTTACTTCCAGCTGTCACTAGTAAGCAAGAGTTGCAAACTCACCATCCACCAACCCGTTGGCTGAAAATTAAAATCCAAGAGGAGCATGAAGAAATGAAAAAGTTGTCAAAATGCCTCCTAATTCCTCCCAAACCAAACAAGTATTCACCTGAGGCCAACAGTACTGACTCAAACCAAATGCTGTTTTATCTGACTGATACAATAATCAGCAAGGGTAGAGAGATAATCAGGGTAATGGATGGAGCTCTAGAGAGGGGAAAGGCAGTTTCAGAATTACATTGCTTTAATGGGCAATTTGCCACTTTGCTTTGTAAGCATCATGGTAGGGCATCTCCCAGATGGTGGAGCTGCAGGGCAGAGATGCAGGCAGTTTGCCAGTAGCACTCTCTGTCTCCCAAACTTTTGTGGGCTGACCTTTAATATGACCTGCACTGTGTTTTGTCATATGCTTTTATTTAATTTCTGTTGTAGTATCAGTTGTGTTGTGCAGGCAGGGTTAAACACTGAAATGATTGGGTTTGGGCTGCCCCAAATGTATCAGAGTACCAAGTTTACCTTGTTTGAATTCTTGGGCTATTGTCTTCAGTCTGAATTAACAAGAACATATTTCAGTTCTAGCCTTTTGAATGTGAATCTAAGTAGTTTGAACAAAAGTGTTATGGAGTGAACTAACTTAACAAAATCCATTTTATTTCTTACACAATTCAGCTCAACATTGTTGAAAAGAAAAAACCCGTCACATCTGATGAAAGTTTCCATGTAAAAATTGGGCCATGCCAATTAAATACTTCCCAGGGTTAGAAACCTATCGTGTTTCACTATTGGATTTAACACAAGGAGACTGCAGGACTACAAATGGGGAGAAAATGGTATTGTCTGTGGTCTGCTTACCTTCCTTTCGGGTGATTCTATTATTTTCCATTCATTGAGTTTCAACTGGTGCAGTTCATCAAACTTCATGCTGACGTCTTCAATTGAGAGCTGCAGTAAGTCCCAGAAACCTGCTAGGTCCTGGGAAGTTGGTCTCGGCATGGCACTCGGGTCCTGTCATGCACAAAGGAGAGAATATGAATAGACCAGGAGAGTTTACGCAGCTTGCACTGAGGCAGGAAAGGCATGGTGCCAGATTACATTGCTGCAGCGCTGCTCGGTGCTAAGGCTCTTCACGCTTTACAGCTGGGAGCTGTGACTGGAAAGTTGTGCCTCCTACACAACCCAAACATGAATGAGCTGGATGTCACATGTGATTCTTCTCGAATTTGCGGCATGGGAAGTTCCTTACACCATATGCTGTGCTGACCTGCATTTCTAAAAAGAAACACGCTGACAGCCTCTGCCTGCTGATTATTAAAGGGAAGGGGAACGTGGATTGTATTCCAGACAGCCTGAAGTCTTTCTGGTTAAAAACTGCATTCATGATAGGTGATTAGAAGACAAAACAATACCACAAAGATGTTGTCAGCTTATGCTGAACTCAATGTTTACATTGTCTTGCATTTTCAAATGTATACATGAGCTATGAAATTTTGATGGAGATGGAGGGATTTTGCTCTCCAGGGAGTTGAATCACACAAAGGAACTGGGAAGACGCTACCACTGGGTACTGCAATTAAGTGGCTCTATATGCACAAGACTTAATGGAGCAAACATTGGTGGTAACAATTAGCAAGATGACCCTCTACTTGATTATTAACCTGGTGCCAATGCTGGATAAAAATTGCATTACAAGGTAGTATGCACGCTCTTAACTCCATGCTCTCTGAGCATTGATACTAGTTCAAGAAGATAGCCTTGTCACTTTTATGAAACAGGGTTTAATTCGTAAATGTGTCTGTGAAGGTAGAGGAGAGATGTGTTTTTCCTTCCAGGGCAGGAAGAAGCCATTAAGATGGTCTAAATAATGGAGCTGGGAGAGATGAAGTGAAAACCAGGCCAAAGAGACTCTGGATCTCCCCATTCCTGGGCAAAAGCTGTAATGACTAGTTTACTGTGTCAGCATCACTGCTGTTACTGCTGATGCAAGGCTCTGTGCCCCACCTCTTACAAATCTAGTGGAGAAAGGCATTTTAGATATTAAACACAACACGTACTGTCACCCATACCTAGACCCCTTTTGGAATCTGGTCCAAGAACAACTTAGAAGTCTTCTTTGCTAGAAGAAAGTCTCCTTCTCATAGGGAGCTTCAGGAATTTAACAGAACTGGCCATATAGATTATAACAGACTTCTGGGAAAGGGTACAACTCCAGATTAATGTTTACTGAAAACTACTTCATTGGGTAGAACCCAATTTACTATAAAACAATTTAAAATTTATGTCAGTGGTGTTAGTTACTCTACAGAGGTCAATATCTCAGGCTTTAGGAACCAACTCTCTGTGTGAAATTCATCAGGACAGTTCCACTGCAGTATATCTTATCTTACAATCTGTTCTCTCCAGACTGGTCTCCTCAGTCACTCTCCCCAGTTTCCTCTAAACAGCCAGAAAATGATGCCATTGCTTTCTGAATCAAGGCTAATTGGTGTTCTGTACCCTCATGCGCCCCACTCTGCTCATGGTGTTTGTGAAGACCATGGGCTCCAGTGCGGCTCTTGCAGAGGGCTATGCCATGTGTGGTCTGGACACAAGAGGGCTGCCTCCTGCTTCATACAGATCTGCAGTTCACAAATAAATGCTGGCACAAATGACTACTATTACAGCTAACTAAGTTTTGAAAAGATTGGCTTAAACCTAATTCTTCTCAGAAGTTGCTCATTTATTTGTATCTTACTTGGAATTCAGCTTTGCAACCCTCCTTCTGAAGGAAGCCTAAAGCAAGCAACAAGTACCTAGCTGGTGCTTGAGCGGCTCTGTTTTGCCTGCAACCATGACGTATTGAGCAATGATCTCACTAGCTGAGCAGGATCTGTGCTGACTAGAGAGTATGCAGGAGGAAACTTCAAAGGAAAGAACAGGGTGTTACAAGAACTAATGTGAATAATGCAGAAGGGAGTAGTTATTAATCGGTAATAGATTTTTTTCCAAGTAGTTAGTGGGAAGAGTATACACATAGGAGATAGCCAGCCAGATTCATAAAACAAACTTCATCAAAGCTTACATTTTTGTACATTTAGCTTAAGTGAGGGTCTTTGATAAGAGGTCTTAACCTGGAGCATAATCAAATGTGCCCCTTGAAGTTCCCATGACCCTTTAGAGAAGTCTGTAGAAGACAGGTGAGCTTCCTGGTTAGATTTCAGTTTCAGTAAGTATATTCCTCTTCTTAAACCACTGTTGCCTTTCGAATTGGCAGAAGTAAATGCTGTTATTCTTTGTCCTATGTTTATGCTTATAGATGCTGAACACTGAAACTGCTGTGTGGCAGCTCTGTACATGCTGGATGTTTTCAGGAGGAGGAATGCAGTACCTGGCAGCATTCCCATGGGGCACTGAGATGCCGTCTTAGGAGCATATGGAGAGGCTGCTGCGGGTATACACTATATGACTATTTAGGAACAAACTCTATCATTAGGCATAGGAAGAAAAGTCTCCAAACATGAATGACCTAAAGTCCAGTTTTGCAGTTGCTGCTTTCTGGTTTAATGAAACTGAAGAATATTAGGAGTCTAAATCTCTAGAGTGGGATAAAGCTGCTGTGTTGGAGTTCAAAGGTTTATTATCCAAATAAGAAAGAGAGAAGTAAAATCTTGCCAGCTTTTGGGTCATGTTGTCTACAAAGCTGTAGATTTCTCCTTGTGCTTCTACTGCTTTTGAAGTAATGAATTGTTCTCACTTCCAAACAGCTGACAGCCATGCTGAGGAGGAGTTGCATTTGCTATTACAGAAATGCTCTCAGCACAAGTGCCGGGCCCACTTGAAGATAAATGAAGTGGAGTGGAGGCTAGGCTCTCCAAATCTTAGTTTGCATAGCTTAATCACGTAAGGGAGGGCATTTTAAAATTTGCAGTGAGAAACATTTAGACAATGATGAAGATTTCCTCCTTTTTATATAAAACAAAATACTAGATAGAGAGCACCCATGATGTATTTGGTAATACAGACATGGTCATCTTCTTGCCTGATTTTGTGTGCTTTCTCTGTCATTCTGTAACAGCTATTAAAATTCTTGTTTTGACAAAGTTTTTGAAGTGGATAATTGGATTCTTTCTTAATGAGGACTATGTATCTTATTATTTTCTATCAGAAGGTATGACATTTTTGGCATGACTTTCTCAGTAATATTTGACTTCAGTTTCAGGAATTCTGGTTGTTTAACTTCATGGATGGAAAGTAGCAAGTAGGTCTCTGCATAATGGATGTTCTGCCTTAAAAGTTATGTGGCAAATGCTAACAAGCAGAGTATCTAATCAGATGTATAGGTCGTGTCTGCTGTCATGCATGCAACAGAATTCAGCACTTTCAATATATGAGGTGTAGGCTGGTCAAAAGGAGAAACTTACACTTGATATATGAGAGAGTCAAAGAAAGGTATTTTACCACCAGCTGTAGCCAGAAGAATTATGTTCTTCTATTGACTAGTATCATCTTGTCACAATGTTTGTATCACTGATGGCTGCTGTCATATTAATGAAGATAACATTTAGAATTGAATTAGTCTCTAATGAACTTCCAGAACAATAGCAGTAACTCTCAGAAGTAATATACTGCATCTGTTCCTTTAGCCCCAGGACATCTTATATATAATTGGCAATGCAAATTATGCAACCCAATTTTATGAACATTATGTATATCTCATTTCCAAGATCAGTCCTGTTTTCAGGTAGATAGAAGACTCATTCATACATTTTCCACTATTCTATTTTACTATTCTCCACTTACTGTAACGTGAAAACTTCCCCCTTTCTTACCTGAAATGTAGTTGCTATATTAGGGTATTACAAAAATAAGCCATAATATTTTGTCTCAGAAAGCTTGCATTAGTTCCTTTCTCATTTTCTTTTCTTTATTAAAGACAGCAAAAAGAGAAAAGACAAAACATAATCAGATGGAAATTACTGGAACAACATATTTGCTTTGGAAAAAAGAAGGTGCTAACACCATACTTAAGGATAAAGTGGGACATGAAAATAACATTTCAGAATGCTACTGCTTGGTTACACTACACTTGTTTTTCTTGTTGCTTTTCAAGTAAAAATATTCAATTCTTAAATTTAAAGTGATGTTTTGTGGAATATCTGTGGACAAATAACCTTAAACTCTTCAAGAATAGCCAGACATAGTGACTTACCAGATTTTGTTGACAAAGCCAATAAAATTGCTGGAATTTCTGAGACATGAGGAGCTGAGCACTTCCAACAGCACTTCGGATCTTACCTAGAACTAAACATACAGACAGATTATTACCAATAAATGGTTTTTGCCAGTAAATGCCAAATCCAGTTCAAAAACATGTGGCTGAAATTCCTGTTAATTTTATAAGGGAAGTAAATCTTTGGTTTTGTTTGCTTGTGATTATATATATAAAATAGTTCTTAAAAAGACTGAGATATAAGAAAGGTCAGTGGCACCTTGATGTCAAAGGGAGCTTTACATGTACCTTAGATAATATCCTCTTGTCCTTCAATCACAAATTACTTCACTCACTTGTGTGGATGATCTCTGGGTGAACTCTTATCTTTCATGTTCTGAGAGTAAGGCTAATACATTAAACTGTAATATAACCTACTCCTACCATAAGGATGAGGTCCTCAGGGGAATTAAATCACTGAGACATGTCTTGGTACACCTATTATGTTGCCTACCCAGGAAAACATACAAAGTCCTCAGAACAGGAGCTTCAGAAAGTGACCAAACTCATTTTACTTTACTTTGTTTCCAAGAGTCATCTGTCCAAATTAAAATTTCTGAATGCTCTATAATCAGTGATCTGAGCTCATCAGCTCAGCCATGTTAGGCACTTATTTTTAGATGTGCTGAATTTCTTCCTGGAGATGCCTCTATCTTTCTATTGACTGTAGTGCCTAAGGGGATTGGCTTATCCCTAAAAAACTAACTCCTCCTGACTCCCACAGTTGCTGGGATATATACCATACTTTGGTAGGTAGCACCATGCTTTCCTACACCTTCTTCCTACATATTCTATCCTACACTTCCTTTCCTCCACATCCATCTCTATGATGAAAATACGACACTTTAAAAAGCATTATAAGCTGTGGTCTCAATGGAAGATTGATTTTAGCTGGAGAATTTCCAGCTCTTTAAATAATGTTAAAGTTATAGAGAGATGGAGTAAGGGTAGACAGGAATTACTCTGACATATTTTACTTCCATTTGGGGAAACCAAATTGATAATTCAAACAGGATGGAGAGGGTGGAATGAAGCTATAATGAAGCTATAATAGTACAGCAGAACTAATCTGCAGCCCATGATACAGGAGACAAACTCTAGCAGGGCTTAACATTTTGTTGTTACTTAGAATAAGTACAGGAGGGCATGAGAAACTAATATCTTGGTAGTAGGTTTTACATTTTAATTCTGCTTTCTTTAGGCCAGTGAAACATCTGCTCACCCAGAAGTAGCAGCAAGAAACAATTTGAAAGTTTTGGGCTCCAATTACAAACTCAGTAACTTTCAAAGCATGTGTTAATGTGTAGAGCTGTGGTTCTCAAACTCTATTCCTTTTTCTGCTTGACAAACAGTACACCTGTGCGACAAGACTAAATTAAACAGCAACATACATAATTCCTCAGACCTGTATGACATCCACTGTGAAAGGGTTAAGTGGTTCAGGGCTTCATGAGTAATTCACTGGGGCTTGTTTTTGTTTTGTTGGCCAGATGAAATAAAGCATTTAAACTGGTTTGAGTTTTTTGATTGCCAAACCTCTCACTTTCCTCTATGGCATCATTGGCATACAGAAAGGTATGTTTTGAGTATTAAAACCTGGACAAACTTACAAAAACCTAAATAAAAAAGTAATATTTCATTTAATCTGAAACAAATTGCTTTCATTTGGTTTTCAGCATTTTTAGTGAAGGTGATGAGTTCAGTGACAAACACCCTTGTATCTTCCTTTTTTCTCTTGGTGCTCTGTAGCTCAGGACATTAGACAAACTCCCAGTGTGGCATCATTGTTCCTTCTTTCCCAGGATGAGGAATTGTGCTGTAGCAGGTCCCTGGCATTGCCTATTCCATGCTACGTTCAACTATTCACACTGAGCAGAAAAAAAGCGTGGATGAATCCATAGTCTATTGGTTGTCGTGCCTGTCTCAGAGTAAGTTCAGTTTTAGTTTCCTCTTCTGAATTTTATAGTTCATAGCTCAAATACATAGGTGAGTAAGGGGCATTGGTTTTAGACCTACTGCAGAAAAGTAGATCCTGACAGAATCTGTGTATGTCTGATATTTTCCAGGGAATCTCACAGTTACCCCAAACTCCATATTAAATAAACATTTATTTTATCTTCATTATCTCAAAGGATCATGTCAATAAGCATTAGTGATTTATAGCCCAGTCAGACCAGTCAAGACTTAGGCACTGGCAATGCAGCATTTTGGTGTGATACACATCTGTCAGGGATGTAAGACTGGGCTAGCCGCATGTGTCACTGAGTCACAGTGCTGAATACACATGTGTAATTACAGCCCCAGCATTTACTAAAGATCTAACTCTATTTCCATTTTAATAAGTAAATCAGACATAATAAAACATAGAGGTTAGAATCCCTCATATTCATGCTACTCTACTTTGCTGTAATTAAATTAAAGTATTAAAACACTTCAACTCGTAATCTTTAGCACAATATTAATAGACATCCAAAGCCTTGTTATTAATTTCATGCATTGGGGAATTATTCTGATGAGTGCAGATTGATTATCTCCATGAAAGAATGATGAATGTTAGAGACTGGAGAGATTGAGATGTTTGGTGATGCCTAGAACATTTTTCTTGTAAATAAATGATGATAAAATCTACCAACATGCATAAATAGATATAATTTTCATATAATTCATATACCTCCCACCATTAAGATAATGCTATATTTCCCCAAATGTCAGGAAAGAGTCATGCAACCTTAATTCTGCTCCCTGAAGTGTCTGAAGCACTCCATTTTTGCTTTGTGGTCCTGTATAACTTTTGCTCTGAACATATAGAAAATCCTGCCCATGGCTTCAATAAAAGCAGGCTCAGGATTTACACCCCGGTTAGAGATTGTGTAAACTGCACAATTAACACAATGGTATCTTTTTTCCTGCAGTAATCATATTACAAAATTGCTAGTAATATATATGTGAGGAATTGTTTGAAAGATTTTACAAAGTCTTGTAATCAAAAATGATTTGATATCACAAAGGTAGAGGAAGTAGAGGCCTATATTGATGAAACCGATTATAATCTGATGCTGCAACTCTGTTCTTGACAGGTTAAAAGCTTTGCTCAATTGCGCCACTGCTGCACCAGCAGTGAGAAACTACTAACAATCAATCTGCTTCTGGCATTCATTGCTGTTTATTTAAATGATGTGTTTTAATTTAAATGTTCATTCCATTTGATCATTCCATTTCCCCTCCTATACTTGTAAATAAATTGCTCCACAAACAATCTGAGAAAATATGCCTGGAAAAAAACCCACTGAAACTGGCATTTACTACATCCTCCTAACTCAAAGTAGGGCATGACATTTGTCTAATCTTTAAAGCTAAATTAGTAATCTTTAGAAATATCTTTTTTTTACTGTCAACAGAGCATATACGCACAAAATAAAAATATAACGTCCAGATGGCATTTTAGGACAACACAGCCTCTATCTGGGAGTGGAAATTAGGTAGGACAATGGGATCCTTGTGCACCATGCGGGACTTGATGCAAATTTGCTTTTACCTCAACAAAGGTGAGTTCAGAGAGGAGAAAATTTCGGAAGAATAATACAAATGCTAGGAGGAACTCTTGGATTCTACACTATAGGACTTTACAGACTCTATCAGGACAATTAAGACATTCTCTAGCCATTCAGAAAACTCCAAATGTAAATTTCAATAGTTACTGAAGGATAGGTTTGTGAAAAGCATTAGAAAATTATGTCAGTAATTTCTCTTTGGTGAAAGGATAACCCATATTTGGTCAAACACCTAAGAAAGCTTTTGTGGATAATTATTTGATGAATATACTAAAATAAAGTGGTTGTGAAAGTTTTTTTATTCTTTTTTATTCCTCCTTGCCCCCCCTCCAAAATTATGATGTATTTAACTCTGTGTTTTCTCTTACTATTCAGGCCTATTAGTAAAGCCTTTGCAGTACTGTGGAAATATCAGCCAGAGGATTACCAAGGAAAAATCCAGAATCCATCCATGGAATGAAGAGGAAGGAGAGAGAAGGGTGATACTTTGAGCTCTCACTCTCTCTAATGCCTCTGTTCTTTTCCCCTACTAGAGATCACTTTACTATGTACCTATGCCAGCAGAGCTCCTAATCACGGTGCAGAAGATACCAGCAACCTTTCTGCTGGCACAATTTATACTATAGTTAATTTTTGAACCTATCTTAGTATTTTTATGCAAGAGTAAACTCCGTGCAACTGTTCTAGTGATCAAGCATGTGGCACTAAGAAGCCCAGGATGTCTCTCCCCCGCCAGATCTTGCCCACGGCTGTAAGCGGGGACTGTGGCTCCCCCCTTGGCTACCCTGCTCTCCCCCTCCCTGGGCTGCTCCCCCTACAGCCATCACAATGCTCACTGGAGGCAGAGTCCTGACCCTCTTGGTCTTCAATAGCTTAGTGACAGCTGAAAGCATTTTTCTTGTCATCACCTACACACCAGTAATAGCCAAACAATTTTCAAGGTGTGAAACTGAAACTCCAGTCAGCACCCATGAGAAACACATCTCCTTGCTTGGAGGCACCCTGCTAGTGCAAATGATCAGATGACTAATCCTGGGAACAGTTACAGCCACATTTCTCTCTCTCCATCTATCTGTAGCTACATATATATGTTATAATAACCACTGAGGACATAAATAACTGCCCCCACAAACCATATATGAACTTTGCAGAGAGTTCAAAATGCAATTCATGGCAACTGACCAAATAAACAAATTCTATGAGAAGAAGGAGAGGGGAGTTATTTTTGCTGCAATGATTATCTTCTTTTTTTCTAAGACCTGATGAGTGAAGTTCTTAAAACAACATTATGTGAGAAAAACTACAGTGAAAGAAAAAATCAATATAGCAATCAGACAGTTTTTGGTGATCTCACAGCTATTGTGTTAACGCCAGAAATGAAATTGTTTTCTAAAATGCAGTTCTATTTTAACTCTTCCCATGTTTAAAATGAAATAGAAGTCATATCGTAAGGACAGCCTTCTCCTATGAGATGCAAAGCTATATTTGGCCTTCAGGTACAATTAATATACCCAGGCCAAAAAGAAATGATTCAGCATTAAGAATGACAGTTCGAATGTGCAAACTTTGCTGTGAAGTGTTTTGGGAATAGCAGCTCCTGCTGGAAGATGGAAAACCCTATTTATTTGCTTGTGGATCAGCCATTTTTGTGTATTTTGTTCAAGGAACTGCCAAATGTTTAAATCGTCAAGATACATTTCATGCTGGGATATCATTAAACTTAAGTTCTCGTGGAGACATACCTTACAAGCTCTGTAGCTCAGACTGGGGGTACAAAATGTGCAAAAGACTCAACAGAAAAAAATTATTCACACTGAATTTTTAAAATGCTGTGATGCTCATTACCTTGGTGAAATTAATTCCTTGAAAACTTCGTTTTACTTGATCTGAACATTACTAGGTGAAGGGATACCATTTCAAAGATAATGTAATTTGGAAATTATTTCGGGAAGATCTCTTGAAATAAGTCACATAAACTCGAAAATCAGAACTTTGAGGTTCACTTTTGACAATCAGATGAATACAAACTTCTGGTTTTGCATATGCTACATAAACCTATTCCATAATAGCTTCTTTAATCTATCAGAGAGACCAAAATGTTCCCCCAAACACCAGTAATTAACCCATTTTTGTTAGTTTGAAAAAGGGATTTCAAAGGTCCATTTCATTTGTGTTTTATCAACTCTGTATCTGGGAATGGGTCTTTTTTTTTTTCTTTCTTCCTTTTTTTTTCTTTTTCCTGCTCTTACAGATTTTCTTTTATAGATTAGAGTTACTCTACAGATAGGGAAACAAAATCCTGATATTATGTTTTGTTTTCTGACCGAAATATTCCAGATCAAAAAGGGTGTCACTAACTCTGAATTTTAATAAAAATTACTGAAGTCCATTTTATCTTCCTGTCTTTTGTACAGTGTAGTTAAAACTACCTCCCTTACTGCCATTTCACCATGTAGCAAGGTGTTTCAGAGTACTTCTGGAGTGCAAGACTAAAAGTTCACATGGTGGGAAGGAGGGTAATTTTGCACCTGAGAAGAAATAGTCAGCTCCTCCAAGTACACAGTACGTCTTTCATATTCCAAGGAATAACACTGCTAACTGCCTCTCTGTGTCTCCGAGTGAGGAAGAAGTGCTGATGTGAGCGTGTTTCCAGTGCTCATTACATACGGCTGCAGATTTGACTAGGGCTGTGCACAAGGAAGAGCTTGCAGAAAGAGGAGATAGGAGAAGTACAATCTTACCTGCAGAAGTCTCACTGATATCCTAGGGAAAAACAGGGTCTAACTGCCTGTGTGTTTCTCCCCTTTCCTCCCTAAATAATTTTACTCTTTCCAAGCAGATCAAAGTCTTGCTCTTTGAATTGCTGCTTCAGTTCAAAAGCACTGATGTCCCTACATCAATAACAGGGGATCTGGGAAGCAAGTGCTTCAGGATTCTTAATGACAGCATTCAAATGTCAGCATTCTGCAGTACAAAAATGTAGAGAATTGAAAAATAAGATATATGCGGTAAAAAGTAGTGAGAAATAACTGTTATGAAGGAAGGCTTAGCAATTCTCACACAGGCTAATCAAATCAAAATATTTTATTTTTAATACTTTGATAGCCCCTAGAAAGACATTAAAGTCTTCACAGTGCCAATGCAAGGGGAAAAGTCTCAGCTCAGCTCTGCCATGATGAAAATAAAGACAAAACCTACAGTCCAGAAAGCAGTGGATGCTGAAGGAAGGAAAAACAGTGTTACACACTCCCCCCACCCCAAATCCTATGTTGTTACTTGGCAGACTTGGGTGCAATATAGTGGAGAAAGATGATTGAAAAATAAAAAATGATGATGTAAAAACAAACATTATTTCTTTTGAAAAGGTCAGCACAAGAAATAAAAATTGGCCTTTTAGGCACCATGCTTGCCTGTCTCAAGACCTGAGGGTAGATCATAGCAAGAACTCATTGAGGGGGAAAGAAGATGACCAGGAAGGAGTACTCAGAGGTGACGGGAAAAATTGTGAGAGTGCAGGAAATCTGGTAGTAAGAAAACTTAATAAGGACTAATTTGTGATCTGAGAAAATCTCAGCTGAGATAATAATTCAGATTGTCAGGGATTGAAATATTTATAAAACTGAGCCTGAAGAACAAGGATAATTGACCTCAAAGGGAGTCACAGGGAGCTGGCTACTGAGTGCTAGGACCACTTTGATATATTACTGTCATTAGTGCTGGCTTGGATCTTCTTCCAAAATAGTCTAAATTATTTTTCACTTTATCCCATCACTCCTTTCAAGGTGTCTACAGGACATGAGAGAATAATAATGATTCTTGACAAAATTGTAATAAGAATGTGCAGCTGAATTTTCTGATAATGCATATGGCTGTATAACTGCACAACTGCTTTAACTATTGTTCTTGCCTACTCCTTTCTGTTCTTCCAACAGGCTGAAGTGCCTGTAAAGGAATGGAAACATTTTTTAAATGGCTGCTCATTAATAAGAGGAAAAATTGAAAGTTTCAGGAAAAGGGCAAAACAATGTTCATTTAGGACCAGCCTGGGTGCTCTGGCAAAGGGTCAAGCACCGGAGCCACACAAGCAAGTCGGAAGGATGTATCAGAGTTGGAGCTGTGGATACAGCTACTGCACCATCTCAGTGGCATCTAATACCAGACTTTGATTCTGAATTTGACTCTAGAGTTGGCTGCTTAACTACTTCCACATAACCTTACTCTGGGAAACCCTGTCTTGTGCAGTAAGTTGCAGGACAGCACTGTCATATCTTGTGGTTCTATAGAGAGTCTTTGGTTCTACAGTATGAGTAAGGAAAAAACATGTGTCACAGCTTTATCCTAACATATTTCTTATTTTAGCATATATCTATAAAAAAAGAAGATACTGAAATGTTCTTACTTTCTTCAGAAAGATCATTTTCTTCTGCTTCTCTTTCCATTTCTTTGCACCATCCTTCCATTCTCTTAGTTTCAGTATGTAGCAACTTCATAAACCAAGATCCATCCCGTCGGCAAGGTGACATTCGACCAGTCTCTACTGTCTCAATGGCTGGCTCCAGCCAGGGTTCTGGTGGTGGAAGGTTTGATGTGTCAACTGGGGTCCTATAATCTTCTCTGTAACTGAACAGTCCCTGTGTCCGTACAGTTCTCACTGCACTATACTGGGTGGGCGTGCTGGGCTCTGAGTGCTGCTGGAATGACGAGCCAAACTGAAGTCCCTTGTCCTCCATGGTGATGTGTCCTGGAAAACCCTCCAGTTCCAGGTCAGCCTGGACAGCTGCTGTTACACTGTTTGAGCGCTTGAATCGTCCGTGCCTTGGTGAAGAGGGAAGAAAGAAAAGAGATTAAGACATATAATTAACATATGTGATACTACAGAGGCACAGAATAATGGTTCAGTGAGTGAATTCTGTTCTTATCCTTGGACTTTATATTAAATATTTTTTCTTTGTGCATATCTCTCTGAAATAAGAGAGTGAGTAGCAACAGAGAGGAAAAAAATGCGTAGTGGCATCATCGATCTGAGCAAGGATACAAAAGAAAATCATTTAAATTGTCTCTGGAAGCAAATATTGATTTATTCTCATACTACAAAATACCATGTATCATTAGTAAATGAACTGGAAATAACTAGCAGAACTAGAACTTCCTGATAGAAGTCTGTAAAGTACATATATAAAAAATTTTCAAATTTTGAGAATTTTAATTAGATAAAGTTTCAAAACCTGCTAAGTTAAGGCTTTTGACACTACTCTAATCAAAGAAAAATAGTAGCAGCAGGTTTAAGACTGTCGGTTGGGTTTTTTAATGTCTTATAGGGTGCCCATTAAAGGTTGATTTTCTATTGTTACATGACAACAAATAATGACATTTTAAAAAAGCTTTGTCTTAAAAAGTTAGATGGAGAAGCAAAGATTTTTTGTGACATCTTTTCACATCTGAACCTATTGTCTCAAAGTACTTGTAGTTGATGATAGCAAAAAGCAATTAGCAACCAGCTACTGTCTGACAGCTGCCATGACATGAAATAACAGTCCTGGTCCAGTCCTTGACAAGCAGTGCCCGCCAGGGTTAACCTGTGGGTTACTTGATGGGCCAGCAACTTTACACAACTAGAGAAGGACATAACAACTGAAAAGCTGATTCTAATTTAGAATAAAGGTACCATGGGTTACGTTCTAACCATTATATCTCCTTGTGTGGACTTGGAAAGACTGGATCAACAGGAGTCCTATCGAAGGAAGACTGTTCCACTATATAGCTCTTTGTATTTGTTCTGCCAATAATGAAATTATATTAAGCCACTACTTCAATTTAATACTTTCACTTCTTTCCCTCTAATTAAAAACTGAAAATTTAGCTAAATATGAAGCAACTGCTTAATAAACTCTACAAATTTTACAAAACCACAAACATGAATATAAGAAATTTGGCTTTGTGAATTATTTAGGGGCAGCACTTGCCAGATGCTTGTTATTAACTCTGTTTACAAATGTGTGTTGTGTTACAAAGGACTACAGATTTTTGTACATGCTTGAATTACCGTTTTTCATCTTCCACTTGTATTCCAACAGAGTGGTATTCCCGTAGGCCTCTGCTTTCAGTATCTGAATCAGTTGCTGTTTCCACCTAATTCAACACAAAAGACACATCTGCAGAGTGAGCATCTACAACTCAGCACTATTTCTACATGCACTCATACAAAATTAATTATATATTTCATCTCTTACTGCTAAGAAACACCTAGCACAGTAAAATAAATTCAATAGGTATTCAGCCTGGTATCACTGTTTTGGTGCTGAGTCTTATTAAAGCCTTGCACAAGTACTTCTGTTCTGCTCTATAATTTCCTATTTCAAACCTAAGCAGATGCAGTTACTCAGTTTGGTGGAAGCTGGGAGCAAGCTTGGTCTGGAAGGGCTGTTCCTGGAATAAGGAATCCACAGGATAGCCCCTTTTTATATTATTATAAACCAGTCTCATTATACTCCTTGATTTACAAAATAAAATAAAATCTCAAGTAGCCCCATAAGCTTGCAAGTGATAAAAAGAAATGGTGCAATGAAATTTTATTGACAACTATGTTGACAAATATAAAACGGTTAAATGATGTGAGGGATGCAGCAGAATGCCCTATCTCACCTTCCTTAATAACATAGCCCTGAAAATGCTATATCAAGCAAGTAATTTATGCACTTTTTATAGTATTCCATCTGAAATACACTTACCAAAATGTATTCACAGTAGAGATTTCTTCATGACTGAGACCACATTGCTTTTGCAAGTTTCTGTGGGATTTTATATAACACTCCCCATCACCACACCGCCCCCAAGTCTTTGACACAGACAGAGCGAGTGATGCAGTATGCAAATTATACTGAATCAAGGCAGGAAAAAAAGAAAAAGAGCAGAACTGACTTTTCCTTTTGAATGATATTTTCACTGTTCAATCAAAAAAATAGTATCAGCAACCAGTTTTTCAATATGCACACTCCATGTGTGAATTCAAAGCATATATCTGATGATGAACACAGGAAAAATTCTCTTCTCGCAGCAGTCATAGGCACTGCTGGGAAGAGCCTGATGGTCTTTGCAGCTGTCTCTCAGCTGCACAGTCCCAATCCCACCAGGTTTCTGAAAGGATACAGAGACAATGGGGAAGGAGGGTGGGAAGTGAATGTACATGTAACAGGCAAAAAACATGCACAGAAGTTCGGCTGGAATATGAGGAAGAAGTTCCTCACTGTGCGAGTGACCACACACAGCAACAGATTGGCCAGAGAGGTTATGGAGTCTCCCTTACTGGGGATACTCAAGAACCATCTGGACACAGTCCTGTGCAATGTATTTTAGGATGACCCTGCTTGAGCAGGGAGGTTGGACCAGATGACCCACTGGTCCCTTACCAGTGGTCCCTTCCAACCTGACCCATTCTGTGACTCTGTGATTCTGTAGTGAATAAGAACAGATGACACTAAATTCCAAGATTGTGGCTCTTGGGTGTGCCTATATGAGTGCTAGCAGGAAGATGATGTCTAAGGCAAGGAAACATTTTCTGGAGGAAGCAGTTTGATGCTGAAATCATCTGGAGTCCGTCTGGGTGTAAACACATAATTTATGGATATGCTGAATCTAAACTACAAAACAATAATGCCAGGAAAAGGCATGTCTTCAACCAGGAATTCCATCTCCTGGAGATAAGAAGACTGGAAGATCTTGTTAACGTAGTAAAGACCATGGCCTTCCAAGCCATATTGTATGCATCATGTGCACTTGTGAAAAAGCCAGAGCAGTTACCTTGATCTCAGACAGAGTCACTATCAAGCACTTATTGGAGGAGGAGACTGGAAAAGGAGATTGTAATTTCTGTTTTATAGAACAGAAGGCATTTGGTGGTTTGGAAAGCGACACTATAGGGATGCTTAAGACTGTGATCTCAAAATCAAGATTTCTTCCTATGATCCGGTTATTAAAGTAGGTGACAGCGATATAGGAAATCTGATCTCCTGAGCATTTCCAGTCTTGGTAGTGGCTGGGGAATATAAGGGGATTTCATTGCAGACTTAGCAGACATAGTCAGATATTGGGTGGAGTTGATGTCAGTACATCTGAATTGCTCTGGACCACAGCTAGGATGGTGTTGGCCAGCCAGCATGGCTTCACTACAGGAAAATCATGTCTGAAAAACTGGGTGGCCTTCTACAGCAGGGTTACAGCAGTGGTGCATGAGGGAACAGTGGCTAATGTAATCTACCTGGACTTGTGGAAAGCATTTGATACTGTTCCACAAAACATCCTTGTATCTAAAGTGGAGAGACATGGATTCAACGGGTGAACTCAGTGGATAAGAAATTGGCTGAATAGTTGCACTCAAAAGGGTGCAGCTCAATGTCTGTGTGGAGACACTTGGGTGTCTGGCAGAGACCACTGTGTGGTAAGTACTGACCCCCACGTGTCTGTGCTGAGACCAGTATTGTTTAACACCTTTGACAGTGACATGGACAGTAGGATTGAGAGAACCCTAGGCAAGTTTGTTGATGATACCAAGTTCTGGGATTCAGTTGACACGCTGGAGGGAAGGAATGCTGTCCTGACAGACATGGACAGGCTTGATAGGTGGGCTCATGCAACTTCATGAGGTTCAACAAGGCTAAGGGCAGTCCCAAACATGGATACAGGCTGGGCAATGAGTGGATTGAGAGCAGCCCTGAGGAGAAGAATTTTGAGGTACTGGTGGATGAAAAACTGAATATGACCTAGCAAAGTGCACTTGCAGCCCAGAAGGACAACCTCATCATGGGCTGAATCAAATGAAGCTCTCATGGGACCCCACCTGGAGTTCTGTGTCCAGCTCTGAGGAACCAAACAAAAGGAGAGTGACCTTTTGGAGTTAGTCCAGAGGAGGCCACAAAGATGACCAGAGGTTTGGAACACCTCTCCTATGAAGACAGGCTGAGTGTGTTGGGTTTGTTCAGCCCAGAGAAGAGAAGGCTACAGGGGGACCTAAAAGCAACATTCCAGTATCTAAAGGGAATACAAGAAAGCTGGAGAGGGACTTTTCACAAGGGCATGTAGTGACAGGATAAGGGGAAGTGGCTTTGAACTGAAAGAGGGTAGGTTTAGATATCTATTAGGAGGAAATTCTGTACTGTGAGGGTGGTGAGGCACTGGAATAGATTGCCCAGAGAAGTTGGAGATGCCTAATTCCTGGAAGTGCATTCAGGGCCAAGTTGGATGGGGCCCTGAACTACATGGTATAGTGGAATGTCTCCCTGCCCATGGCAAGGAGGTTGGACTTAGATGATCTCTAATGTCCCTTCCAATCCAAACCATTCTATGATTCCATTGTATTTTATTATTCTCATTGGAGTGGGTCTGAAGGAAAGAACCAATATTGTTACTTCCACTTGTAGGATTGCTGATTAAGACCCTTGAACTTGTTAGAATGAACTGCAACTCCAGATGACGGTGTCAGTGATGTAGGTACAGGCTCCACAGGATTACAAGCTTTAAGGTTTGACAAGGGAAAAGAGGTTTATGGGTGGCCAGGCTGAATAAGCTGAGCAGATGGGAACACAAGATTTATCAGGGCCTCCTGCTCACCCACATGGCTCAGCATGGAAGGACAGGAGACTGGGCGCCAATTCAGACCTGAGAAAAGGCAGAGAGATGAAGCCAAGTTGACATCTCTACGTGTCTCAGTCTTTACCTTCAGTTCCTTCTAAAGCACTGCACCTCCTTCACAGAGTGGTATCCTTAGGATGACCATTTCTATGTACTATGCTCCTTGGGAATTTCTGAGTGAGTCCTGGGGGATGAGGTGGAGGCCAGATTTCTGAACAGAGAAATATGCTAAGGAAGGTCAATGGTATCATAATCGTGGGGCTAACAAATAGTTAGTAACACCCTGGAGGCGAGCAATGACCAGTGCACAGAGAATAGACTTGCTTTCCACAAGGATGTCTCATCAGCTTAGATACAGTGCGGTTGAAAACATGAAGCTCTAAAGATATAAACAAGGAAAGGTCCCTATGGAGAACATCAATTTGTCCAATTGATGTTGCTGGAACAAAGCAGGGAGACTTGCAACACAACCTCTTCTTCCATATTGCATATCGAAAGCATATCTGTTTCTGCCAGCTACATTGTTTGGGTTAGTAACAAATAGCTGGTCTTTTGAACTCTGCTTCTGATGTGTGGAGGCAGATTTACCTTTTAGATTTTGGATGAGCTGGTATCTTTCCATTGATGCAACACATTTAGAAAAAAAAATCTTTTTAATCCATCTGTTTTCAAGTGCTTTCTTATCAGCATTTCACCTAGAGATGTAATCCTGAATAATTAACTCAATATGCAACTGACACCTAGAATCCACGGGTATAAATGAAGTGATATGCTTTAAAATTTTGTTCAAAACAAAATTAGCAGAAAAATGATGGCTCAGGTATCAAAATAAAAATTATATTATTTACCTCTAAATATAAATTCTTGCCAAGTTATCCTTCCCTTCAGCTTGCCAAGACTGACACTAACTAAATGACCTGATGATTGCCTTGATATTTTAATGCTTTCGTTTTCTCACTGTGTCTTGCAACAGCAGGAGAATGCCAATTTTTTTTGGGGGGAGGCCTTCTGTATGTGCAATCTAGGATTACAAATATTGTAACAACTAACAAAATGGAAAATGGAGGCAAATGCCAACACAAGTAAAAGTGGAAGATAAGACAATAATTTGCACTCAAAAAGAAAAAAAAAAAGAACAAATAAATTATATTTTTGAATGACAGATATTATAAAAACTCCTGCTAGAAAACAGCAGGAAACTCTTTAATCAGATTGGCCAGAGTAGACTGAAATGAACAGAGGAGAAAAAGTAATGTATTTGGGTTGATTGTGTGGCTCTTGAAACTCAAGTCTTAATAAATCTGTTGTTATTCTCCTTGATTCATTATTGTTTTAATACTCGTATGGGTTCTAAAAACCTTAATATTTGCAAATTGGTCCACAATCTCAGTAAAGCAAAATAATGTGAGAAATTATATCTCTCTGTGGTCATAAGGGAGTCTCACACAGAAGAGGAAAGAAAAAAATACCCAGTCACTGACAAAAAGCAGAAGAAAGGAGTAGATCTAATACAGCACATCATCTTCCTCTCTCATTGCAAACAAAGAGCTAAACGTTCTTTAAAGATTGGCATTTTATGCCATGAAAAATGTTGTCTTATGGGGTTGTGTCCACAAGGCTTATAATATTAACAGCAAATGTCATGGAGCATTTTGAGATTATTTTTCTCTTACTGATGATCCTTGCAGGTCCCTTCCAACTCACAATATTCTGTGATTCCATGGTTCTGTGTCTTACCTTTCACAAAGACATAACACTCCATGTTCTTTCCTGATGATACAAGGAGCGGACTGTACTATGAATCCTCTATGATTGGTCACCACTGTCCAATCCAGCATAAAATTTGAAAATTAACTATGAGATACTGGCACTGCCTCGGTGACAAATGATCCACAAGTAAATTATTCAAACACAAAATTTGAATAAATTTAAATCACTATTACAAATAAATTGCTTGTTATAATCAATCTTAGTTTGTTCTCAGGCGCTTATTCTAGAAAAGGACGCATGAACCAAATTATTCCTTCAAAGTATTTACTCTGCTTTTTCAACTGATAACTTTAACTACTTAAAATCAACCTTTATTTCTGTATTAAAGCATTATTCTGCTCTTAAACACAAACACATAAACATGAGCACTGCAACATAACATTGCAGTGTCCTAAAAATTCCAGCCTGAGCTTCTATACATGCTGTCTCTAAGGGAGCTTGAAGTTAATATATTCAATGCATAAGAAAACAGATTTTAACCTGGTGACTTTCAACGTCTCGCTCATAAACATTAGTAGTAAGAGTCCTTCAGGCCACATTATCTCTCCCTATGCAACTTCACTGCCCTCAATGGGTTTTCAACGCTGTAACTAATTTGTTCTATTATTAGAATTTAATAAACAATCTCTCTGATGATGTACAGGAAAGGAAATAATTTACTCTTCCTCTCCTGCATAGGCTTCTCAGTGATAACAAGAGCAAAAGAGGATAGAAAACACTACATTTGACACAAGATCAAGTACATGTAATTGTGAATTCAGATAACCGTTCTCAGGTACAGGGAGATCTCGTTTGTATGCAGTGACTTCAAAGTAGGGAAAATACTTCAAATAAAACTACAGTACTGGCTGCTACTGCTTTCCTTAACTGATGGAATACTTTTATCAGACAAAAAAGATATACTCTTTCAAAATAATTTTTAGAAATCGACTAAAATAAACCTACACTTTCATGCTTGTGAGATTTCTTTTCTGCCTCACCACAGAGCTCCATTTTGTGCTCCACTACTTCCCAGCAGAACACCTGGACTACTCAAATACAGGGAATGGCACAGTAGGTGCTAATTACCCCAAGAATATCATACAACCATTTGAACACTTCCTCTGGTCTCTTGAAAAATAACTTTTTGCTAACAATACATTCCAGAGTTTAGAAATGGGAGTCATGGCAAATTAATATGAGATCACAGCAAGAAGTTAATGCATAGAGTAGAGGTTGCTCATCCCTTTTTTCTGTGCATTTAATGCTAAGTAGCAAATTGCCCTGAACCAACAAATATTCACTGACTTCTCCAGGCCAAGGACTCCATGCACTTCTCTCACAAAAGCACAGTCTGACAGTCATTCTAGGAGGAGAATGGACGACACTTACTTTGAAAACTTTGGGTTGCATGTGATCCAAAGACCAGTGTAATCAATGAGAACATTTCTTTTGATTGTTATATATACTTGTGTATATATACTTGCTTGTATACACTGAAGTAGAGTACAGACAAGGATGTTACAACCTAAACAGTACAAAATAAATGTAGATGCTCATCTGAGTACCTATGCCATGGGGGTAAAAAATGCTTTGTGTTAAACTCCAGTTTGAGACTACAGAGTATCTTGAACAAAATTTTTACCATGTGACATGAATAATGTTACTAAATATATATATAAGTATCATGCAGAAGATCCTCTTTTGGCACAAAAAAATTCTCGGGTGAGTTAATTCACTAATGCAGCTGGATACAGCGTTTGATTTATAAGATTTGTTTAATGTAGATTCTGGAGATTATAAAAAAACCACTAGGTATTTTGAAGCGTGATCTTCTGATGATAAATGAAGATGACAGAGTCCATTCTCTACGCTACAATTAGCGCTTGTCTCCAAAAATACCACCATGAATCAGCTTTACACTTAGAACATTCATTTCCATCTCATTCATTTCTGGTCTTTCTGTTCATTTTGAGAAGCCTTGATGTCTTTTAAGTAGAAAAGAAACTATATTTCAGAAGACTGACAGAAGACTGCATGTTTTGAAATACTTGAAATAAATAAGGAGCAATTTCTTGGCATGTTTTCTCATATATTTCACATTCCAAATGCTTTTAATATGAAATGGTTTATAACTAGAGCAGATTTCAAATGTTAATCATTAGCATATATACCAGGGTGTGCAAAAGAGCAAGGAAAATCCCAGAAAATATCTTAGCAACAACCTCGTTCTGACTTAGTGGTTATTTTACTCTTGACAATCTCTGCTCTCCATTTTAATTCAAATAGTTTAATTAGTCTTTTGCTGTCACAAGCGAAGGCAGATATGAAGTTTGTTGCTACTAATGTTACAAGAGTTTTATTATTTACATATATATTATTAAAAGTGCCGACTAAATTTTTAATCTCAAAATCAGTATTTTGCCATTAATTTGAATTTAGAAATCAATTTTTTTCCCCCAGTGCCTACTGACATATCAAAAAATATTCCTTTTGATTTAAATAAGGCAATGAAAAAACAAAATGAAACCCCAAAAAATCCACAAAGCCCACCGTTTATTTTCTGGAAATGCTTCTCCCCCCACCTCCCTCCTCCCCCCCATGGCTCAAAATTCCCATCTGGCATAGGACTAACCTATAGTGAGATCAGTCACTGTATCTGTTCTGTTTTCTGTCCCTGCAGAAAACAGGGGGCAGGGGGCTACTGATCTTTGCAGTAAGTCCAATGCTTCCCCAGGAGCTGGGCTCTCTGTGCACCTGAATACTAATCCTATTGGCACATGCCTAAGTATGCCAGGACTTTCTAAAAGAACTTCTATTCACTACATGTACACTACTCAAATCACACATATCAAATGCATGGGAGCCCCAGGCTGGGTCCATAGTATTTTACATGCAGCGGCATCGCTGGGCACTTTGTATCTTTATGCCTCTCTGATCCTGTATGAAGCTCCCTTGGCAAGCATTCTCACATCAGTGTGTTAAAGGAATGGAATGTTAAAAAAGGCACAAATTAACCATACTGATAGCAAATTAATTAATGCAAATTAATGCAAATTCAATGCATTACCCTGACATGGAATGCTAATAGGAAAACAAGTCATTTAGTCAATCAAGGAAATATGCAAATAAAAAACATCCTTTTCCAAGGTACTTTGATGCCGAAGTGTAAAAGAAATGGAATATTTCAAGTGTATTTTGAGTGCATAAATTACTATTTCTGTAGTTTGCAATAAAAAGTTCTACCCTCTGTTTTTATTGTCTAGAAAGCTGGCAATAGTAATACAACTTAATACATTCCCTATTTAAGAATACTTTATAAATATATTTTTTTCACCAATGCGAAGTTTGAAATTTACTGCTAAAAAAATCCTAAACAACTAAAACATGGTCTCGGGACAGGGCTGCAAATTTAACCTTATCTAATGCCAAATGGTACAACCAAACAGTTTGTACTTCTCAAAAGATAACAAACAGCTCATCCTTCTAAGACCTGCTATTGCGAAAAACATTTGCCTTTTCCCCCCATTACAGGCCAAGTGTCAGATGACAAGTTCCTATGGAAGATCTGCTGCCTTCAGGCAAATCCTTGCACAGGCATTTTTGTGGGTTATATGCACATATTATTAAACAGAGCACATATAAAGAAGGGTCAGAGCTCAGTGAAAAGTACTGGTCATCACCTGCAGAAATAAACAAGATCAAGTGATGTAATCAAAATTTCAGAATTAACTGCTGGAATATCAGGACTGACCAAATCAAGACACTGACATTGATAAATACCATTGTGCACAGGTGCTGTAAAGGAGAGATAAGAACAACACTAGATGCTATTGCTTTCTGAGGAGCAAGCTTCAGGTTAGGGGCTAAAAGGTACCAAAGATTACTCACAGCTCCTTTGAGCTTTTCCATATTATCTGCTAAGCTCTTTCCATGAATAATTCAGGATACACTAATAACTTTGTAAAACATTTGAAAAGTATCCATCTGAGTATTTTACCATTGTTGTTAAATTGCATTCTACTCTTCTGCATCTGAAGAATCAGAAACAAATACTTTTATGTTGAGAAATGGACAAACAGCTTCCTGTCGAAGATGATTCCTTCCCATTAGTCCAGTCTGTCATGGAACAGCAAAATTACACCACACTGAAATATTAACCTGTGAAGTCCAATCAGTAGCTGTGACATGCTTAATACAAACACTTTTCTCTGACTATATAGTGGAATTAATGGAAACGGAATTACTACTTTTTAAAGAAAATAATATACTTTCATGTAAATTCCTGTGCATTTCTAATATACAGTCACTCACTGGGCTTTTTTTTACATGAATCGTTACCTTCTCAAGACTTATGTTGCTGTCTCCACAATACCTATAACTATGACAAAATAAATGGCATTTCCTCTATAGCTGATCTAGCAAAAGGAGAGATTTTTAAGCACAGAAGTGAACCCCAGTCATGTAAAAGGGAATACTTATCAGAACAGAAGCCTCATTTTATCGCTACTCCTGTCTCAAATGCCTTCACATTCTTTGCAAGTTCAACTTTCTGATTTTTATTGCTAGTTGGCAATTCCTAGAGATTTAAACAAATGACCATTGCTAGCTATCTAGTACTTGCCATTTAGTAGAAGGAATAGCAATCAAAATTTGCATTTGGAGTTGTCTTATTTCATTTGCCTGAAACAACAGGACTTGACTGAGCTTTCCACAGTCTGACACATATTTTGTCAGGTGAAATAAATACTGTGGGTTTTGATGGACAAATGGAAGAATGCTCAAAGACTGTGTCTATTAATGTAATTTCATTACTTGCCATCTGTAATTATGCTGTATCTACAACAGCACATTTCTTTCTCTTCCTTGGTACCTTCTTCCCAGCACAACTAAAAGTAAGGGCAAGGGGGCTCTTTTTAGGTAGAATAATTGAAGATCAAGTGGCATTACACATTTTCCAAGGTCAAAAGGAAAAGATAATGGAAAAACACAGTCAAGCATTTTAAAGCTGGCATAGCTCTATAAAAAGGACTGTGAATTCATGGAGGGAAGGAGATGAACATGCTGTTCACCTGTAGCTCTGCAGTATAATTTTCATATCAAGTGCTAATGACAGGTAACCTCCCTAGAGATTTATTCATTCATTTTCTTCCAGGTACAGTGTATTAGCCAAAGACTTTTCTGCACAGCCATGCTGCCATGATGTGAATTACAATTAACGCTAAGCAGCCAGAGGTTGTTTGTTCGATTATTAGAGCCAGCAAAGCTGAATGACTCATTCTATGCTATTTACAGAAAGAAGACAAGCAATTCATCACAGACAGATGTTAATGATAGGCTACCTGAATCCCTATAGAGGAACGTCGACTCTTAAGAAACTCCTCTGCTTTTGTCACTAAGATGGCCTTGTCGCTGGTTCGTATGGAGGTGCTCTGGCTCTCGGACGCGTGGCGCTGTGCAGCTGCAGTCTCCAGGGCGAGATTCATGGCCTTGTTACTGTCCAAACTGTCGGTGGAGTTGTACATCCCTCGCCCGTCCTGCGGCCACGGGGATATCCTCTGAGCCCGGCTGTCGTGATATGCATCCTGGGTGGATTCTGTGCTGCTCTGTGCCGTGACTGAGATCAGTGGCTTGGAAGTGGTTCGAGGGGGTACCGGTGGTGGTGTTTTTTTGTAACTTGTATAAGTTACAGCTACGGAAAGAATTAAAAGAAAAAAAATGACAAAAATAAAATGAGAAAAAGGAAGAAAGAGAGAAATCAAGATTAATCTGATGGAAACGTCACAAACAGAAATCACCTTAAGATTCTGCTACTTTAAAATTACAATGGTGCAACACAGTGCTCTTCGTGAACCTCACTATGAGTTGAAAGTGTCACTCAGAGTCAGATGAGCACCTACTGAAACATTTTATTTCAACAAGGAAGGAAGGGATGGAAATGGGAGACCCAGATTATGGTGAAGATGAGAGTTAGTGAGGTTAAAACTTGTGCTGGGTGGGTACACGCTGGGGCTTCTGAGGTTGTTCCCACATGGGAAAAAGATCATAAAAGAAGTAAAGGAAGATTTTTTTTTTTTTGCTGCTCTTTGTATCATATGAACTGTGAGCTCTGTATGGATACAGTGGATTGAGAAAATAGCACCAATATACTGAAATAAAATATTATTCAGCAACTTCTACTTTACGGTATGCCACACTTTAATTTTTTAAAATACTTCCAGGTGCACTGGTTGGAATTAAGTAAGGTTGGCTACTGACTTGTGTAAGAAGCATAGATTTTTAAAATATACACAATACAGTTAATAAAAGGAAATTCAAGGCATGTAAGAAAGGTATAATATATGCAAAGCTACTAAGATTTTGATGAGCAGAGCAGTATTGAGGCTAGTCTAATACAGATTCTCTCTTTCAGCATAAGCCTCAACAAAGCATCCAAGAAAGCTCTACAGATGCAGAACTGTGACAATACTTCTTCCTTACAAAATATTAGAAATTTCATAGAGATTAATATTTAGTCATTAATACCACACAGCTGAATTTTCTAATTTTCTAAGCCCAGTATACTTTTCTGGTACTAATAAGAGCATTTCTGTTAAGGAAGAGTGTTTTTCCTGAAGCACGTATAATCATAATTCATAAAATTAGCAACTGATAAAAGAATGTATTGTGATATGCCTTTCTGTGTCCCTGTATGGGGAAACCAATTCACTTCTTGTACAACTACAAGAAGATAAAGAAAATTGTTGTGTTTTCCCAGGCCATTCTGTGGTTCTATGATTCTATGATATAGAAAATGCTGAAATAACATCATGTAAACATGCAGAGTGACTGAAGACTTAAGGAAAAGCACTGCATTTTACAGTGCTACTAAATGCATTGACATTGCAACAGTAACTCAGGTAACGTTGGAATTGGGGTTACTTGAGTCCAGAAAAGACTCCACCAGAGTTCCTCTTCCCATTACACAAATACAGGCTAACTAGCAATGAAGTCAGTCTCTCCAGTTTTCATATAAGGCTATGTTGCAGCTTTCTGGGACGAAGAGAGAAGCGTAGGAATTTAATAATATCTGGGACTGCTGAGCCTCCTGTATCACCAGGCTACCCTATGTGAAAAGTGAGCCTAGAGAAGATGACTCTTAAATATTGATTCTTGATAATCATAAATAAAAGGGTGATCATACATAAAACAGAGCAAGGCAGAGCTGGAAAGCAAAAACCTTCATTTAAAGAACCCTTTGAATTACTACTGATGCCTCTCAATTCTGGTAAAGATTTAGAGAGTCTTGGTCTGAGCTAAATTGCTCTAACAGAGTGAAACACGTGAAACAGTGAAACATGCTCTTCAGATTCTGGGGGTTTTTTGAAGTGCCATTTTATTGTCGTATCACCAATCTTATCTTCTGTCAGTTTAGTAACCAGCAGTTACGAATAAAGAAAACCTGAATATTTTTGAGATGCTTTAGGGAATACAGAAAGTTCACGGAAGAAGGGAGAGGCTGTAAAGCTTGGAAATTAAGATAGTGTCTAATGAGCCTAAGCAGTGGCTTTAAGGAATGCCTCCACTAAGGGAGTTGCCATAACACTGTTCCCTCATCATCTGCCTGCAAATGTAGATGCAAGTGATCAAAATGCTGGGAAACATGAGAAATAGAGACAATGGGGTGAAATAGTGTGAGTGATATTTAGCACAAGAAGCTAGTTTTACCTATAACGTAAGACAGGTTATCACTGTTATAACTACTTTACTGTTTTTTACCATCTGTCTTCATGCAATAGAATAGCAGTGAATAATGAAACATATGGTAAATGTGATAATGAAACATCACAAGCAAGTATTTCCCTACTACCTGGGCATCACTTCTCTGTCTAATGAATATAAATGTTAAACTTCTGTAGCAACCCTTCATAGCTAAGTTAATCTTCATTTACATTTCTAAAAACGAAAAATTCTCCTCATGGCAAAACCAAAACCATTTGCTTTTTTTACTCCCCTCCTCCCCTCCCCTTTCAGCCCCCCTAGGATTGAATATTTTATTCTAGGAATTTCTGATTGTTTCAGTGGGATGACATGTCTTAAAGCCACCAAGTGTTAGAGTAACTGCAGTATTCTGGCAAGCATTTCACCATGAACACTAAACGGCAATTAAAAATCCCACAGATGTTCAACAGGTAAAAGAAATCAGGAGAAAGACTGGAAGTTTGGGAAAAACTGGTTACATTTTTACAGTGAAATATAGCAGGAAGAAATCTGACTAATTCCTAAGCTTCAGTCACAGAGATCAAATACTGAGCAGGGAATAAAAAAATCCATCTCTACACAGTTAATGAGTTCATATCTGGAATGACAGTTTCAGAGACACAGAAATCTGGGACTAATTGGAGAATAACAAAATCAGGTAAGAGAAGGGAGACATGCTTTTGTGAGGCAAATCTTGCCACCAAATTCTATTTGCTTTAATCACTCAAGTGGTTCTAGTAAAGTAAATGGGATAACTTAGGTGAATAATGTGACTAAGACTTGTCTCAGACAAACTTGGTATATGTTGCTGACTTAAGAGATGACTACATAATAGATTAGGGGCTGGGTAAAGGAGAAAGTAACCCAGTAATCCATAGCTGAATGTTCATGCTTGGGTTTAGGTCTCTAATATTGCCTTAAGGTCTGAAGCATGACATTTTTTGTCACTTTCAAATTGTTTCCATTAATAATTACATCTGTGGATATTTCAGCTATCAATATAACATGTTTTTCTAACATGTCCAATTCTTCGCCCTGATAGTTATACACACCACACATTATATATGGGGAGAAACACTTCCTTCTCCTAATAGAAAATGAACTTTCTTTTTATTTATCATCCCCTTCATATGCTGGTGGACAGGAGCTCCTCTCAGCCTTGCATCATTTTCTACTTTGCAAATTTTATTTGCCTTAGTAGTTATTAGTTCAAAACCAGTATATAAACCCTCAGCACTGCTTCTTGTCTTTCCATTTTTGGGTATATCATTCTGCAAACTCCAGAACTGTGGCAGATTTTGCCATCCCCATAGGGAGGGCAATGCAGCCCCGGGGTACTGAGTCCTGACTGAGGAGAGTGCCCCAGTGACTCCAGCCAGGGCACTGGTGATTAAAGCTGAACAAGAAGACTGGGGCGGAGTATCCTTGTCTTTGGTCACAACAAGGTGGGTGTCAGAGGCACCACAACGGTGGGTGGTGAGACCAGCATGAGGCAGGGGTGTGCAAGAGCAGAGCACCAGAAGGGCAGAGCTGCCACAGGATGGCTTCAGACTGATTTAAATTATGGACTTCAGCAGACGTGGAGACCTGCTCCGTGTTTGGACATACAAAGCATCAGTTCTGGATAACCTTCTGTTATTGTTGGTTCTCAAGGAGGATGACCAAAGGTTTCTGATTTCTTTAGTTTTCTCAGTGGTTTTAGTGCGCATATCCTGAACACTCCTGATATTTTTCTCAGCAGTCCTGCTGCTGAGACATGAGGCTCAAACAAACTAAAAGCAACAGCTTTCTGCCATGCTGTTAACAGTTTGTAAAATCCGTAGCTGCTTTGAAATGCAAAGACAAAGAAAGGAGATGACAAGAGGTAAATATGTCTTTTTCATTAATAAACTAAACACATAAGGGATTATGAGAAAGAAATTAAAATTTTCCTTCCAGTTGTATTCACATGCTAGTTTGATACAGAATGCAGAACTTATTTTTTCCCTATTTGAGTAAAGTGGGAAAAATATTTTTTAACGTTAATAAGATACAGCCTAACGTCATTCATTAGCTTATAATAATCAATTACATATTATAAAAATGGGAAACCCCAGTTCTATGTCTAACCCATACAGGTATTTCAGACTTCCATTTGAATCAAAGTATTAATTGTTCAGGTACTTGCCCCACTTCAACATAAACATGTGCAACTGGTTCCACTGGATTTTGCTTTAAGGAAGTACATCATTAGAGAAATGGTTCTGTGCTGCTTCACAGTGGGCCAGATTAAACACTGATGCAAACCAGGTATAAATTGTTCAGGAGAAATGAACAGGTAGCAATGCAGCATAACATACATTAATTTGTTACCCAGTCAGGAAAAAGCGTAAAATGTCAAACTGGTTTTGTAATGATTGATACCTTAATTGCCAGATAACCCTCACATATACAAGATTGCCTATCAGTGCTGAATTTGGCACACAGGTGGCTACAAATGGCCTGTTCTGTAAACCACATTAATTTTGCTTATGTGGTCTGTGACACCAGCCAGGCAGCACCAGTCAGAACCAGAGTATCAGGCACTATGGCAATACCAGGAAGACAATCCCAGCACTGGAGAACTGGCAGTTTGCTAGTTTGGATGCACACAGTACAAATTTAAGGAGGATTTCCTGATAATGCATAAGTAACGGGCCTTTTAAAAATATAACTGGTATATCTGGAAGCAGAATATCCCTCTTAATCTACACTGCATTTGTCTAAACTTGCTTAAGATTACAGTTGCTACAGCCATAGAAATAAGTCAGTTACTCTGCCCATATTTCAGTGCCAACACAATTTGTATTAGGAATAAAATTACTAAAATAATTCAATTTAGATATAACTTCGGGTTAGCCATAGAAATTCACAGACAGAAGGCAGAAGGAGGGATGTGATATATTTGATGAAATAGCAGTGGCCGTAGGTGACATTCAGAACACCTTTTCAAAAGGCAGCCTTTTAATAAATCACCGCTGTCGGTCCATTTGCAAGACAGAATCACCTGAGGGGTTTTTACAAATCAATATGACCATTAAGCACTTAGTCAAAATAACATTATTTAGGCTGAGATCACGAAGTTAACTGGATGATGAATTTACATGAAAGCACCATCAATTAAAGGAAATGCTTGTCCCTTATGACACACGGCAGGAGTAAACTGGATTTTCTGTTTTTTAAGGAGGTTTCTCCAGAAGGAGGGTAATTACTCTGCAGGGAGCATGGAACTGCCCCGGAGGCAGAGCTCCCAGGGGCATGTTGCTGCAGGCAGACAGGACTTCTCTGAGGAGCCACAGCACCAAGAGAAACATGATGGTGCTAGATCTTCTGCTTTGCACAGGGAAGGTGAATGGCAACTGTGAAACCATTTCAGAAGAGGAAAGAGAGACCTTCTCGTAATGAAAGGCCACAATCAAATCTACTTCTGTATCAAAAGAGTACTCAGTTATTGGAATAGTCTTTTGACCGTGGTTTACACTGTTCTAGACAAAGGCTTTGAAAGTCTCAGCTAACATGACTGTCCTTGAAATGCTCTGAAATCCCTCTGTGCTCCATCATGGTCATTAGAACCTCTGAGTCAGTCTTAAAATAAAAACGTACGTATGGATACATAACAGTTACTTCTCAAAACAAAGAATAATGAATATTGAAAGACCATTAAGAAATCGAAGGTGATTTTGGAGGAAAAAAATCTCAGACACTGGAAGAGTTTATTTCTTACGAAAGGAATTAACTCTTTGATGACTTTTGTACCAAGCCAAGGATGTCAAAAATAAGAATGCAAGTCCCTATCTAAGAGGGTGTTGGGAGACATCTTTTTATATTTCTTTACAACTTCCATTTACACTGGTCTCCAAGGCCAAATACCATTAAAAGGAGATGGTAATGTCAAACAGACCAGTTTAATTGTACAAAGGACATATGGTCTCCTTAAAGTCAAATTCTGAAATGTTAGCCAGGGGTTTCCTTCTTGAATCATTAAAACCTTTAAAGTTCAGTCATAACAATAAGATTTAGAAATGCTTAGTTTTGTCATGTGTTGCCTCTGATATTGAATTAAGAAAAAGTGATCTATTAGAATTAGGGGGGAAAGCTTAAAGAAAATCAGTCTGTTGGATCCAAGTCTGCCATTTTCAGTGTATGCCATCAGCTGCTACCTCAAAGACCTACACTGGAGATTGGGGTCTATTTTCTCTTTTCAACGCCAGAGCAGTATGTGCTCAGGCTGCACAGAAAAAAAGAATGTTTTACTCCATTACCTGATCCCAGGCACTGCTAACTGAATGTAAATGCAAGTCCTTCAGAGTACTTCTCAAACACACCCACTTTGTACTTAGTTGAAACATCAGCTATGTGTCAGCGTAGGGCAGGTGAGGGAAACGTCACATACAGTGAAGGCTTCTCCAGCCCTTTGCTGCTCTCTGGATAGGTCAACACATTTGCTTGCTGCTCCGGTAGTGAAAGTTCCTGTCATTTCTGAGAACTTTCCATGTTCAAGAGTTTCTCCATTTGTGAAGTAGTTGAGAGCAGGGTTTTTTGTTTTTTGTTTTAATTGTAAGGTTATTCAAACCTTGCTAAAGTAGTCGATAAAACTTACCAATGTCATACTGTGCTTTAAATTCAAGAGATAACTTTGGTTTTAATTAAGATAATTCTTCTAATTGAATTTTGAATAAATTTCTCTCCAACATAATCAGAGAGATACTTCAGTTATTAACCCATCTTCCTGCTTCTTCCCTTTTCTCATTCAGCCCTCCATGAGGAATCCTAGCCAGTAATGTGACCTGACAGTTTCTCAGCAGAGAGTCTTGAGCTTGGATATCTACGAAAAGACCCTGCTTCTTCCTTTTCAGACTAAGCAGTAAGAAACAGTGATATATTCAGAGTGAAATTTTTATGAGATATTTTCTTGGAAAGACGGCTTATATACAGATGAGTTTTACCAGCACATTTTATATGATGGGCTCATTTTATTTAAACTACATAACCCTAAGAATTGTCTGGGTAGCAGGCATCTCTAACTTTATAAACTTTTCTCCTGTTGGATCATTTTACATGTCTTATGATTAGGCAAACATGGGTATTTGCTACACCCTAAGGTCAGATGCTAATTGATGGTTTCATGTTGCCTTAGACCATGGGGGCAAAATGCTGCATTTATCCTGTGCCAGTGTTTTAAGCAGGGTCTTTTAGTGACAGTGAATTACATCATATTTTCAAGACAGTTTTTGAGAACTATACATGAGAATCCATATCACCTCACATTAGTCATTGGAAAAAAAACCTCCAGTCATCGAGGTTTAAGTTAGATGTTGGATCTCTTTTGGAATGACTGTGAGAAAAAAATAAGTAATTCTGGGGGCAATTCTCGCCCATCTTAGATGCTTATTTAACCAGGAAATGAATCATCCTATGCTTTTCTCTGTCAGCTATAAAGAGAATCAAGGACAACTAGCTCAGATCAGGACATCTAATTTTGAAAGGCACCATCCCTGGAAGTGTTCAAGAAACAGCTGAGCCTGGCACTTGATGGTAGGATTTAGTAGGCATGGTGGTGTTCAGTCAAAGGTTGGATTCAGTGACCTTGGGGGTCTTATCCAACCTTAGCAATACCATGATTCTATGAAATACCTAAAGGGGTGAGGTAAAGTCCAGCCCAAACCTTTGACCCTGTGACAGAACTGCTATGTACTGGGACAAAATCTCTCCTGTCTTCTGTTCCCTCTGTTCACTGGAAAGGTGGGACCTTCATCTCCCCTGCTCCACATCCCCTATGAACTGGCTGGTAAAGCAAACCTGAGTGGAATTTGTCTGCATTAATGACTGAAACCTAATTTTCTGCTCCTTGATCCCTTCTGCTGAAGCTACTACATAGCAGCCAGCACTAGCTTAGCCCAAGGTACCTTTGCAGCTTAACAGAGGTACGAAAAAACAGCCCTTCTGTACTTCTGTAGTTTTAAAATTAATTGCACAGTTTTAGGCACTGGATTAGACCATGCTGTTAAACCCACTGTTGGTATTGAAGTCAGTGCAATTGGACCAATTTCCACCAATTCAGGATCTGGGCCATTACATTAACATATTATTTTCATTGACAAGGATTGTGCTTCTTATATAAAACTTTTTTAAACAGTTTTTCAAAATAGCATACCACTGAGACACTGCTGTCAAACAAATTCCATATAAAAACTACTTTTTAAATGGCATGTCTTTTGGATATCTCTCTGCTAAACAGAATCTATATAGCATTTGTGAAAAAAAGACTGAAGTCATTAGTATGAAATATGACCTCAATTAGAATTTACTGGGGTAATGCAAAACTACTGGATAAATTTATTTAAAAAAAAATTATGTGTGTGTGTATATATATATATATACACATATTTGTGCATGCTTCAGATTAGTCTCAATATTCAGAGCAGATCCCCTTAGGCTTAAGTTCTATACATCTATCTGATTTTGTACAGGAAACTAACAATTAGGTGGAAATGTGACCATAAATTTGGAAAAAGCTGGAGCCTAAGTACACAGAACAGTCTCTCAGGAGAAGAAAAGTATAAAAAGAACTACTGTAATCAAGTCATTCAGTGTGCAAGATGTTACCTCCATATTGAGGAAACTTAGGTCTGTAGGCAGCTCCATGTTACATAAATGATAAAATCTGTTTTGACAGTGTAATTAATGTTAGTCTCAAAACAGAAATGCAAATCAAACAAGACATCAAGATCAGAAACTGTAGGCCTTTGCCAAAATTAAAAGAGATGTGGGTAACACAAGCCTCATAGATTGCTGATGGACTGGTTACAAAGGGTTCTATTTTAGATCAGTTAATTAGCAAGAAATTATAGCCTAACCAGCATCCTGTAGATGGCACAGCAAAGTGCTGACAGCTGTATTGCTCTTCTAAACAGTTTCTATGTGCCTCTAAAATACTGCGTGAAAGAACACCATCTCAGGTTTTTGGTCGCAGGAAGGAAAAATGTTCCTTTAACGATATCTCATTTTCAGAATGTAAGTGCAGCTTTTCAGGAATACAGATTGCATTTGTCACATCATCAAAACAGGAGGAGACAAAGAGTAAAAAGAGTTCCAGAAATGAAAAATCACTTTTGTTGTGCTACTCTTTTCACACTGAAATAAAAAAGAAAATTTGAAAATGTTTTTCAGTAGAATTTCTTCTCGAACTCCCACACACCCTTCTCATTCATTTCAATTAATTTCCATCAGCCTCCTAAACCCCCTCATGAACATATTACGTAAGCTTATAATTGTTCTTTTTTATATTTTCTATTCTCTGTCTTACAGTAATACAGGTACAGTATGTGTAGCTTTTGATTTTATTCAACTTCCAGTAAGGAATTCTAAGCTGGATAGGATAAGAAAAACAATTTGCTTAGTTACCCTTAAGGAAATATTGCATAATTTTAATACTACATTATGATAATAATCTGACATTAAAGAACTTGTGACTACAAAATATTTTAACTAGAGATAGTTTCATACCTGTAAATAATTAATTTAAGCCACAAAGAGCTACAAGTCTGCACAAAATCTCAGAGTGAACTTTTTTGCCAAATGAAATAATCATTTTACCCAAGAAGCACATGGAGTCAGTATCAGTGTCAAAACCAATGCTTAGAAAGCTACTTGCAGGCTCCCAGCCCTGTCCAGAAAAGTACACTGCTGGTTTTTGATCTCTCAGCCCTCTAAGTTAGAGCATGGCTTTCTCAGTTATCCTTGTTTTCAGTGGGATCAGGATTTAATCTTTGTTTTCATCCTATAATGCAATTTGAATAGGTTTGACTTTTGCCTCAGATTTATGAAAGTTAACTAGCTATACAATGCTACCATTGTAGACTTTCATAGGCAACAGAGAGAAATAGGGATGCCCAGAGGATCGCTTCTTTCATAATAGATATCACTACTAAAGGAGTTATATATTCATTGGCTATAATAGGATATTAATGTGACTGTCTTTGACAGCTATGTTTTATATATGTCTACCATGTATCATTCATGAGATGAATTTTTAAGACTGAAATTTGTGTATTTGTTTTGACTGGGGGAAGGAGACAGAGAGTGGAAATATATGCATTTTTCTGGACACAGGAATATCCCAAAAGGTAAAGAAATGCATATAGAAATCATGAGTCCTTGATATATCCTTGATACTCTTTTCTCAGTCTCAGAAAGCCAAGTGATATGTTACTCTCTTCAAACTCAGTATCTTCCCTAACCCTGCATGCCCTCTAGTTGCCCTTGAGAAGCAGTAGTGAGCTGCTTGGATTGCTCTGCTATTTGTGGTTTCCAGTGTGTATATTTTAATGGACTATACACTGAGTCTGAACTTTGGCCTTACAGCAAGTACAGACTTTGCTGATAAGTGTCAAGGTGCTATTAGGTGACCACAAGACTGCACAGTGTAGGCTGGAGTTTGTTGGTGCCTAATAAGATCCATACACTGTATTCAGTCTGAGCCAAACTCACCAAAGCTTGGGTACCTAATACCTTTTCAGAGGTCATAGGCCTTCCTGTCCAGCCAACAACCTCTTGTTCAGAATAATGCAACTCTGTTTAAGGTTTTGTGTAGACATCTCAAATAGTACCAGCCAATTGTCTTTGAACTAATCAGAGTTTGTTGTCATGGGAACCTAGACAACTAGATTGCACGAAAGCATCTATGTCTAGTTGTGTTGATCTGGAGGCAATCCCCACAGCATTCAACTAACCTGTCTGGTCAAAGGCTAGTTCTATGGTTATGCCCTAGGAATGTCACCAGTATGTTTATTTTCTCTGATCCCCTGGAAAAAAAAATCTTTCAAGTATATTTTGAATATCAGGTTTATCAATTGCCTTTCTAGGGTAGACCTGTCTGAATAAATTTCCTGACACAGAAATTGATCAAGTGATGCCTGTATACCCAGTACAGCAAGCACTGAATCCAGAAGGGGAAGCACCTGCAGGAGAGGGGTCCTGCCTTCTTTTTCACTACAAGCATGATGAACTGGTGCTTCCAGGCTCACCGACCTATGAGTTTTTCTCAGCTGCACAGACCCACCAGAGGACAAATCCCTCTGGCAAGCTCAGGCTAAACAGCTGGGCTGAGAGTTATGTCTGCCTCTGTTAGCTTCTACTACATCAGGAAGGCTTCAAACACTGAGCTGTGATTCACCTTCTTTGCATTTTTTTTTGTATAAATTATTTTTTTTTTCTCCCATACAATACCATACAGAAAATGAAGCTGAGAAAACTCTGTGAACAGAATAGCTTAGAAGCCAAATTCTGCCAGGGGAGGGATCATGGACCTCCTTTTTAATAAAGAACGTACGAGCTGTCTGGCAAATCCAATGTGTTACGGAGGAATTGTGTCAAGCACAGAACAGCGGGAGCAAAGGAGAAACACTCATCACACGTTTTTTAAACTAACCACAGATGGAAGTCAGTGGCTTCATTTTTTATCTTTGACTCTGAAGATCATTTGTACCAGGGAGAATGAAAATTATGAAAAGCTCCTGGCTACTGCTCCAACTGCTTTCATGCCTCATCAGCCTGAAGAGGCCAGGCAGCCCCAATTAGCACACATCTCAGAAGATCCCAGACTTATGAACAGTTGTGATGGCCCCTTGGCCATCCTCTCTTGAATTCCTTGAACCAAAGTGTTTGTGTCACCTTCATCCCAGTGATTCTGTGGGCCATTTCCAACAAGCAGAGCTGCTATTGAACAGCAGTGTCAGCATAGCAGCAGAACTTCAATATGTTTAAAAGAATTAAAGACTAATTATGCCCCTCAGATACACCCAGAGCAATGAAAATGATGTGTGCATATCCAAGTGTAGAACCAAGCTCATCGTTTGTTAGTATATGATTTATTCTCACAGTATAGCCTCATAAGTTGGCACAGCATCAAAGTATTAACTCAGGAAACCCAAGTGCTCCCAGAGATATATGGTGTGTTTCCTGCAGAGAGTGAAAGTGTCAGACAATTCCATGGAGCCCCAAGAGTAATTCAGCAAAGTCAATAGGCAAATTATAATTGAGAACACAGCCTTCTATATCTTATTTGGACTCAAGGTACCTACATCTTATTTGGACTCAACATACCTGTTGTGGATTCCACTACTTGCTATTACTTAGCATTGGATACCAGTAAAATCCTCTAAGACTCAGAATTTATTTCTATAGAGGCAACAGAAATTGTGGAGGTGTTACTTCACGCATGTTTTCCTCCATTTGCCTGGGTTTTCCTAGTCATAGTGCATTGGATTAAGAAGATGGAAACAGCCACCTGGATAAAATATCTCATAACTGAGGAAATAAAAGAAAATCACATATTTATTGACCATAAACCATTTTTCTTTTGGGAGCCGAAGAGCATTTTCCCCCAATTTATATATTTATACACATTTATAAAATTCCCTCTGAGCTTTCTCTTCTCTACGCTGAGCCATCCCCACTCTCTTATGCTTTCCTCATGGGAGGGGGTGCCATATATAGCAGTACCATGACTTTAGCCTGCCTTTGGTACCCTCATATCACGCCAAAGAAAACAAAACAAAACAAAACAAACAAAAAACCCCAACATAAACTAAAAAGAATAACTACTGTCATAACAACCAGTGAAACACTTCTTTTAGGTTCTGCAGGGGTAGCTGTGCTATGGAACAGTAGAATTTCTCTGTGAAAAATCATATTCCCATGCCTTTATGTTTATAAGCACTTGATCATGCAATCATTTTACTGGCAACAAGAGTTTTGTGGCTAAATATCAATCATGCTGTAAAAATTCACCCTACATAGCCCCTTATTTGAAAAATGGAAATCTGAAAACAGCTTATAGTCAGGAGAAGGGAAACCTGCAATTCCTCAGGCATCCTGAGCAATTGTATGAGCTCTAATTGAAAACTCTCTCATCCAATGTGACCTTGTTTGAATTAATTGGTTTTGGAATTAGTGCTCAGTAGTTCAGCAAATGTGGAACTCTCTCAAGTTTGCTCATTGCCAAGCAGAGTCCAACTGACTGAAAAGTAAAATAGCCAAAAGACAGTTCCCTGCTTGTCATCTTCTTTGGTGAACTCTAGAAAGAATGAGCTTAGCTGAGATACCTACTATGAATCAGATAAAAGGGGGTGCATGCGCAACTGATAGAATCATTAAGGTTGGAAAAGATCTGACAGATTTGCATTATGATACATTTTCTAGAAAAATTAAAAATTGTGATGCAGTATACTGTTCATTTAAGGCTAGTAATTATATTCCCCAAATTCAGTAGTGCTTCATGCTAGGTTCCTCTCAAGATTATCCAAAAATCCCTGAAGTGGGAGAAGTAACCTTGGACTGACACTTAACATAGGACAGAAATCTAGAATGCCTCTATGTACCCTGACCCAGGGCCCACTGTGCTGCAGTCTATAGCTAGTTGGAATTTTTTGTCATTAATCCATTCATCAAAACCCACTGTTGTAGCCAAAAAACTTAGGTTAGAGGAAAATGTGAAGTAGTTTTAAGAAACTGAAAATGGTTCTGTTTTTTATTCACCAGCCTACAAACCAAAGATCTTAACTGAGACCACTCAGTCTGTACTTGCTGCTAGAGGAGGATTTTGTACATCTGACTGAATGGCATATTCAGTATTTCTGGATTAGCTGTTTCATTTTGCATATAAAAGCACTATACACTGAGAAGATATCCCACCTGATGGGTGAGCATCCTGAGCAGCAGCCTAAAGCGGAAGTGTTTCTCTCAATAAAGGTGAAAGTATTTTACACAATGTATAATAATGCCATCATGAGAAACTGTATGTGCCCCCCACATCTGAACAGATGATAACTTGGTGTTCAAGTTGGCCACAGGTGCAAATAACAAGTTACTCTCTCTCTCAGAGAAGAGATTTAACATGTTCATCTGCTTCACAAAAGACCATCCTAATTGCTACCTCCAGCACCACTGCAATTCAGTATTTCTGCAGTCACAATAAAATCAAACAAAAAAACCTCTGAGGAAACGTCCTGAAATATTCGGTAACATATGGAGTAAATAATACAAAGGATTCTCTTTACATATAGGACTTGGAACAAAAATAAGACAAAGGGGAAACAAGAGAGAGTGCTTAATATTTTCCAGATGTCCTCGTTGTTTTCCTTGTACCGTGGTATTTGAAGTACTTTCCAGTAAGAGAACCCAGGTTTTGCAGGTGGGATAACGTGTCAGTGCAGCACTGCTCCCAGCCTAGTGCACTCCTTCCCAGCAGGACTGCACAGCCAGGGTTCACCGCAGGCTGAGCCGGCGGTGACACAGATCCAATACCTCAGGCACCTTGTGTGCCTTCCCACAGCACTCTGCCGCTCTCCCCGGGTGTTACTGGGAAGGAGATCGCCAAGCTGACAGTGTAGTGAATATACGTGCAGACATGCTTAGGCAATAGGGAACCGAGCTGGAACTACCTGCGAAAGTGACCCATTTTTTATGAACTCTTCCTGAAAAGTGCAACATTGCTTGCAGGAGTAGCAGAGCTGTAAGGCAGTAGCACTTAGGATGACTACTGCACTCTGTGTCTTCCCATTCAGGAAATTACATGTTGTCTGTGATGGAAGGACGAGGTGGGAGGCAGCAGCAGCTGGAGCTGTATTTTCTCAGCTGTGGATCTGACAGCTGCGACTGGATACAGTTCAGAGACAGAAAGCATATGCTGTCATTCAGGGCTTTTAACATCAAGGATTTTTTTCACTTGGTTCATTATCTCTTCTCAAAATGAAACCTGACGGCTAGAAATGCCCTAACCACAATGAAACACGAGTCTCAGCAAGGGTCACCCAGAGCCCAGGTCTAGCTTACCATGTGCCACCAACGCTGGCTGCTTCCTTTGCACTGTCACTTGTCTCATTAATTTACACCTGGGGCAACATGGAGTGCCCTATGCCTTGTCACACAGTTGCCTTCAGAGATGGAGAAGGCTGGTTCTACAAATAATTAAACTACATGGATCTGTGCAAAAGTTATGTGTTCTTCATTACCATAGATATTAGCAATGCACCACTGAGCTTTTTCTGTGAAGTTGAGTGCAGTTAAGAAGAGCTACGTACTGGTAGCTCTTTTTCCACCTATTAGAAAATTCTTAGCAGACTCCATTAATAATGTCCCACATAATATGCATTACAGTTGCAACCTTTCTATCTTCTGAAAGCTGTTACTGCATCTAGCGATATTTTAGGAAACTGCATGCTGTAAATATGTATTTTATACTTTTGTAATTGAATTAATAGATCAAATACTACATTTTTTATTTTAGGTTCACATTTTTAGTTACATAAATTAATTTTGAGCTAAGCCTGTGCATTATGATTTAATTGCTTTACAACAATGATAAGAGACAGTCGTGACCTATACCACTAAAATCGCACGCAATAATTAAATTGAAATGCCTGTTAATTTTCTAAGAAATTACTTTAGTTTCTTTGCCAATAAGAGTTTGTTACATTAGAAGCAAAAAAGGAATTAATGTAATGTAATTTTCCTAAGAATCCAAAAGACTGAATTGGAACTGAAGGCTGATGTGAAACTCTGACCTTTTTGACATTTATTTGAATGAAGCCCATATAAATGTCAAGTATCTGCCAAAACCATTTTCACATTTCAGGCAACTGCTTCTTTCACAATTTTCAGAGAGGGATGGAGAAGTAAGACATTTTTTGAATTATAGTAATGGTAGGAAATGAATTATCTCCCTCCAAAGTGACAGGGGCTGAAGAGAGAAAAATTGAAGGGTTACTCCTAGAGTTTTAAAAACAAGAACTTATCTTGGAACTCAAATTTCTGATTAAAAGTGAATCACATAACTCTTACTCTTCTTGTAAGTCAGAAAATTATTTCTGCTTTGAATATTTACCTTATATAGAAGCCAAGGACAAACTTGCTCAGCAGTACAGAGGTGATGTATTGAATACAGAACCACACTCAGAACTGTATACAGTCCACAGGCTTGGAAACAGTTTTGGATCAGGAAAACACCCCAAATAATCTTTTATCTCCAGAAAGTCAAGATCACCTCACCACAATAAAGAAGAATAATTACATATGTGGGCAAGAAAATCTACCTGTTACATCATATCTGAGATGAGGGAGAAGCTATGTGTGAAATGAAGGTTAAAGCTTTCAAAACCACAGTATTTAACCAGCAGCCTGATAATCAATGCAGCAATATGAAAACACTGTGATGCAAATATATTTACTTCTTAATTCTGTACTTTCCCAAACATATTCTATTATTCAGCTTTGTCATTCTACAGAAAATAAAGCAAATTCCTTCGGTGAGAATTTTGGGTTTATCTAGCATATAAATTCAAGACAGTTTAAGTTAAAAGCAATCCACTTGGTAAACAAAGTAATTCTGAAAGTATTCCAATTCAGTACCCAGAGTTAGGCACCCAAATAAGTATCAATTTTTGTCTTTTGCCATTGAAGGTGTCTTCATAATGATCACACAGTACTCTAGGATAAAGATGTAAATTAGTCTCTGGGGTAGCAATAAAATCTCATTTTGTATCATGATAGCATCTCTATTAATCAAAGGACAGAAACATCCCTAGAGGGGGCACTGTAAGCAACAATTTCTAGTTTTACACAGTTATATGTAGCAATTAAAATACTATGCTTAAGATAAAATAACATTTTATGCTAATTCTGGAATGCAAATATATGTTATTCAACTGCAACTTACTTCCTTTCTAAGCTCCCACTGTTCTGTTATACAACAGATGTGTCAAACAAATAATTCTAAAAGTATTTTTATATGATACATTTTGAGCTAATTTTTACCTTTTGTCGATGGGTAGCCTGCACTGCAATTTAATAGCATGGGGAAAGGACAATATTAATTAGGAACTGGCATTAACATATTTGGAAACATAAAAGTGAATTTGCATCATTTAACAAAGAATACATATTTCCTATAGATTTCATTTTAATTATTTAACTGCTCTCTGTGCAATCTTTTCTGTACCAATACATGCTAATATTCTAAGATTAATAAAGTTACCATTTTTGCTAAGCAACTATTAAGAGAAAAGAAAGTTGCCAGAAGAATATTAAAAAATCTCAGCAGTGAGTGTTATAACAATGAATGCTAATGGTTACTAATGAGTAATGGCAGATATGTGAGACTTCCCATAATGTTTACAATTCAGGGTACTGATACAACTGGCTAATTACCTAAAGTAATTAATTCCCTTTTAAATTAACTGCCTTCAAGTGTTTGGGCCAAATATTTTCAATCTTGCTTCTCCTTTTCTCTTGATACTTTAAGGACCTAAATTAAAATTACTGCAACTTATCTCATTTAGAAGGTCAATTACTTGATAGATACACCACATAAATGTCTAACAATATCTAAATGTTACCATTTGCACTTGTATTTTTATATTTGCACCTAGATAACATTATGTAAAGGAAATGGGGGTCAAAAATTCAGGTCCATTATATTATACATGCAGGATTCCAAGACAGAGCCACAATGGTACAGTATTACAATCTTAAGAATACCGGTATCAAACACTTTCACTACACAAGGAAATTGTTTCCAGTGTCAAACATTCTTTTAGAAAACAAGATGACATATTTTGACATGCAGAACAGTGGAAAGATCAATGTAGATTTGCTTACCTGTGGTTGACCTGATAGTTGAGGTGATGTTAGAAGATGTCAGTGCAGGTATACATTCATCATCTTGGGAATAGCCTGCCTGAATGGCACGCAAGTAACTGTGGCTTCTTGTTCGGAAACATCCAGGGAGGTCAAGGGCATCCATTGCCTGAGCTTCAACTTCACTAAACACTGATTCACACACCGATTCAAATTGCCCATTAACCTCTGCTTCACTCATCTGAATAAACAACAACAATGCATTTGATTTTTGACTTGCTTTTTTGTGATCATCACGGCCTCAACATCTCAAATGGACACCTGTACATTGATGAAGAACTGTTTTAGCAAATAGTTAAAATGTAGTAATCCCTTCTGATCACATTCACATTAACATACAACAGCTGTTTACATGTATATATAAAATGCATCACACATGCCATACATTAAGTTTACATTTAATATCTTTTGGCATAGCCGGAGGATTGTAAATACATGATTTAATGGTAGCCAACAAGAATACTCTGCACTGACAGAAATTCATGATTTGTCAGGACAGGAGAATGGAAACAAAATATGCTGCTATTAGCCTCAAAAGATGAAAGTGGATTGCCTGGGCTCCTCACTTTTCAGCAGAGTTATTGCTCATGTGGACATTTAGCCTGTGTGGCAGGTTATCTTCCTCTCACTATAAAAGGGCTCAAGGAAGTATCTTGCTCTTGAAGATGTGTAAAAGTTCAGAGGAGGTGATGCTTCTGAAAGGTTTGAGAAATATTGCACCTAGAGCTGTGTCCAGTGAAGCATGTGAAAGAATAACCATTGTCTGAAAGTGAGTGAAAAGTGGTCAGATGAGAAAGTAATGCTTGGACCACTTTTAGCTGAGAAGGGCCCTAAACCAAACTCCCTCCCTGATTAACTGGGTTACTCTTTCAACTACCATGGAAAAACCTTTTGTTCAGCAGTATTGTTTAAAGTCTGACCCTTGCTGAGGAACCCTGCCTGTCAGAGCACCCTAGCTGTGCCTGCACCCCTACCGGACTGATCCCTCGGGATATTTCAGCAGCACCCTCCAGTTCCCTGCAGGGCTCGGGCAGGATCCAGCATCTACCTGCTCACCTGCCTTGCAGGTTGGGCATGATGCGACATGATCCATTTTTAGCCAATTTTCATAATAAACAGGGTTCAGGCAGGCTGGCCAGGTTTAGGAAACCTCAGTAGGGAACTGTGTGTTGCAGTTTTGAGGATTAGTGCCTAAATTCTACCTACAGCATTTTTGACAAGTTCACTGACGTCAGTCCTAACTACCTATAAATGTATCTGAGTAATTCAATATTACGTTTATCCAAAATAGATAGGAAGTTAACACTGGACAGACAAATGCACGACTTTCTGAAAATATATATACATTTTATTTTTTTAAAGAGAGTGCTAGAAATCAAAATCAGTATGAATACTTTCACAAGTTAAATTTATAGCATCACTAAATGGCACATCCAGTTGATATATTGATAATTTTCCTACACAGCTGCTAAGTGCTCCTAGTGCTTTATTCATTATGGAAAGAAAGTCAGTTTAGGATTTTGGTTAAGAAAATGGAAATTTTACAGAGGTTCTGATGATTATGAATAACTGATATTTTGAGTAAGGCATTTTGGCTACTAAAATGCTTCTGAAAGGAATTACATTACCCCTCATAAAATTTGCTTTTAATAAAGGTAAGTAGACTAATGCAATCTCGAAAAGACTTAAAAAAAAATCTTACTCTGAACTATTTTGCAATGTCGTTGATAAGGAAATTTATGGTAATTTAGTCCATAAACACTGTAAGTCTTAACCACTTCTTTCAAACTAAGGTCATTGAGAACAGAAAAATAAAAGGTTTTAAACCTAAATTAAAAATATAAACCATGGAACTCAGCATCTTTCTTGGCTCTTCCCTTTGTCAGGAGTCAAAAAGGAAGGATCTCACAACAGGAAGACATAAAAAATACCACAAATTAGATGAACTGCT
>JAWWEW010000112.1:94591035-94663660 GCA_035583185.1 Anabacerthia variegaticeps
TCCCTTTGTCAGGAGTCAAAAAGGAAGGATCTCACAACAGGAAGACATAAAAAATACCACAAATTAGATGAACTGCTAATACATAGATGGGAAAATAATATGATGGTGTCATGGAAAAAGAACAGGAAACAGCAAAGGTTCAGAACTTAATGTTTAATACATTTGCTTTGTGTAATAGCTATTAAATGCATTTATTACTGGGAGGTAGGAAGTTGCACAGGTTAGCGAAAACTGAAAAAGTAAGGAACCATATCCAGCAGGTTTAGTTAATCTGGCCAATTGAGCAAACTACCTGCAGATGAAATCTTTTGTGGATATCTTCCAGGTAATGCACATTGGAATGAAGAATTTTAACCACTACTGAAACCAATTAGTCATTATGGACAGCTCAGTGAATGTCTCCATGCACAGACACGGTCAAAGAGGCAGAACAGTTTTATATGGTAACATTGTTAGGTGATAGCCAATAGCACTTGCTTTGATTGCAAGATCTAATCACATTCATGAAACTTTCTCAAAAGCAGAGTGTAACAGAAATAGAAAATAACCAAACCAGCATGATAAAAAACAAGGCACGAGAATGATGGGGACAGGTTTCACAACTGAGCTATGAAAAATAATGAAAGGTTTGGAAAATGACTGACTGTTTCTAATTCCAATGTGTGTTATTATACTTAGAATTACCTCACATAAATTAAGGCATTTGACTGAAGGGCATTAGTCAAGTGACTAGTCCCTCCCAGCTCTCTACAGTCAGTGGATACTGACAAGAATTTTCAGAGTGCTCTCCTCCCACTCTGGATGTGCATTGTCCTGGAAGAAACTCTTTCACTTCATTAACTACAGAGGATGCTTTAGTTGTTGCCTCAGTTAAAAACCTCAAGTTAGATGAGTTGCATCCAGGCCTGAATAGCCATGCAATACAAATTGAATATGAATGAATATAAAATTGCTTTAAAAAGATTTCTCTTTTAACATAACCATTGTGCATGTATACCCTTAGGTAGCTTGCTAAATGGTCAAAGGAAAATTAAGTAACACATCTGAGAAGAGGGCAGGGCCCACCTGTCGTGAAACAACACAGGGAAGAAATGTCAGGACCAAAAAACATTAGAAACATCTGGAATTTTATGTAAAGGCCTCTGCTAAACAGAACATGCACACACTTCAGGAGGCTGCTTGCACTTCAGGTCTGATTCAGATCTCAGTTTAACAGGAATTAGTACCAACTAACTGATATAAAACTGCTAGGGAGAAAAAATGTTTCCATTCAGAAGTCCCCATTCATAGGATAGTTGAGGGGACTTATTCTTTCACCCAAAGAGGGTGAGCGTTGAATTTAGAGCTGAATCACTGCTCCTTTGGAGCATATTTTTTTCAATCTATGTCTTCATCTGGCATCCCACATTTACTGAAATCAGAGTAGCTATTTTCAGAGGATGAGTATTGTAGGAGTGTGCTCCTCATTCTCAGTCTGAATCTTCTTAACATTTAATATAGACTGAAAATTAAAATACCAATGAAATTTTTAACAAAAAAATAAATGGAAAGTATTATGTGTGGTAGTGTCCCTTTGCTTCTAGTATTCAGTACTTTTCTTGATATTTTGAGTTAGTTTCCTTAGAACTGAATTACTCTTACAATTCACATCTTCAGTTCCATATAAATTAAAAAAAAACCCAAAACCCTAAAATCATTCACTAGTAACAACTCTCACATCTGCAGTTAACCTATAAGAAAAGTTATAACAAGAATTTCCCACCTGACTAACACAGCTGGCCTGACTGAGCGTGCTCACTGCTCTCATATAGCTCTGATTCCTTGAGCGAAACTTTGGGGAATTGTAGTTTGCAGAGGGATCCAGGTTGTGACCCCCAGGCACGTCACTTGCAGTTTGAAGGTAGCTCTGACTACAAAGGAAAGAGGAAGAAAAAAAGGAAAGGGTGTAAAACTACAGATGGAATCAATTAGGACACTAAAGACAGTAATTTGTATGAGACTCACAAACCCATTCCCCAGGGTCCAAACCTCACTCTAAATAAAGCATCATAGATCTGTTGTAGTCAAACGCCACAGCACAAGCAGAGAATGTCTGCGGTTCTGCTACCTAGACAATATGAAATTTTAAGTCTTTGCTGTATTTAAACATCATTAATCCTCTTGACTATTAACATTGAACTTTACTAAAAGACAATGTCTAGGTCAACAGGAACAAGAACCAGAGCTAATGCACAAACCAAAGTAGCTAAAAATCTTTCTTCATAGATAAAATCTGCTACTTGTCATCTGGTTTTCATCAGGGTGTTAGGCATCAAGAGACCTTTTATTTTCAAAGGACTGATATATTTTTACAAAAGATTAAAATATCCCATGTTCAGCTAAAAAAATAAATTAATAAGGTAGTCAGACCAAGTGCACAAAGCTCTAAAAATTGTTGTCTTACAACACATCTCCACAGTTTGGAGGACTGGGACTTAACACCACCCTGAGCCCTTTTCACTGTGCTTTCACACCAAGGGTATTCTAGTCTTCCTGTTTTGTTTTATTATATTGATTATCTATCATTCCAGGAAAATAAATAAACCTAAGAAAAGTGCAGTACTTTGCTTTGAATAAGAAAAGTAAGGTCACAAACATGGAACACCAGAGTTTGCAAAACTCTGTAAATCAGATTTTAGACGTCATGTGACACTTGTCCCTAGACATCAGTGCAGAAATGAATTAATGTCTCAGAAAATATTTGGTTTCATGTGGCAAACAGGCAGTTTTAAAATTTATTCCTTATGGGTAACTTTAACAAAAACAGTTTCTGGGAACAAGAGATTTGTGCCAGTTGAATGTCCAATGTTGGCCATAGAGTTACTGAATGCTGAGCTGGCAGAGTTGGTCAGTCAAGCAGTGGTTGTGATGGGTGCTTGGGCTGTTGGGAATTTCCCCGTGCAGGGTGAAGTGTCCTCTCTGGAAGGACCAGACCACTCAGTGAATGAGAAAGCCAAACGTTCACCTCCTACTTCAAGATGAGGCACAAACCAGGATCTTGTTTCTCAGACCATTGAGCATGACCATAGCCTGGTGCTTGAGGAAGGACTCGGCCTTCCTCATTCAGTGGACACAGCCTGAATTTGGCCTGGATGCAATGCCTGAGGGACATTCAGGGAGAAATCTCAGACATTTTATTGTGGCTTTGACTAGAAAAGCAAATAGTATTAACATCCATCTCCCTGTGTGGCCATGTCCTTTGAAGTCTGACATGTGATGATCCAGTATTCCCTCACATCGTCTGCAAAAGCAGATGGGATTTAGAGACCCTTGCAACCTCACACTTGGGAAATCTGTTCTCAAGCATTTCCATGTGTTCTCCCATCTCAATGTCACACAGATGTAGCCTTGTTTCCTCAGTGTATCTGCCAATGGCTGGGCAGCTGCTCCTCTAAGACAGGCTATCTTAGACTCACAGAATCATTTAGTTTAGAAAAGACCTCTAAGATCATTAAGTGCAACTGTTAACTAAGCACTGCCAAGCCCACCACTAAACCATGTCCCCCATCTACATGTCTTTTGAATACCTCCCAGGATGGTGACTCAATCACTTCCCTGGGCAGCCTGTTCCAATCGCTGATAATTCTTTTCTGTGAAGAAATTTTGCCTAATAAATTTTGCTGGAGCGTGTCCAGAGAAGAGCAACAGAGCTGGTGAAGCATAAAAAAGGAAGGGTTTTGTTTTCATCTTTGTTCAAGGCATGCATTTTTTCAAATTCTTAAGAAATTTCCCTGGAGAAAACCCCCATTTTTTTCCCTACCTTTATTCAGTGCCTTCTATGGAATATCTTTGTAACCTCATGACAGAGGTAAACTATGTAGAAACTATGCTATAACTGCTAAAACTGAAATGAAAATGTATGAGACTATTGCATGCATGTGCTCAGAGGTTAATTAAGTCATTACAGTCCAAGTGATTCTATGATTAAGATAGCTGTCTGATAGTGGGACTAATTTGGTTTTAAACGATAAAAACAAGAACCGTAGCAGCATTTTTTTGTTTCCACAGGTATCAAGACAAACAGAACAGATGAGTTGAGTTGGTGTAGAGCTTTGCTATCTACATTTAGTTGCTGGATGTAACTAAACTTCCTTTCCTCTACAGATAGGAGGTTGATGACTGACACTTGCTTTGCGTCATTCTGATTCTTTGCATATGCTTTAATTAGTCATGGAATCACAGAATGGCTTCTGTCGAAAGCGACCTTAAAGATCATGTACTTCCAATCCCCCTGCCATGGGCAGAGATGCCACCCACTAGACCACATTGCTCAAAACTCCATCCAATTTGGCCTTGAACACTGCCAGGGATGGGGCATCCACAGCTTCTCTGGGCAACCTGTTCCAGTGCATCACCATCCCCACAGTCAAAAATTTCTTCCTAACATCTAACCTAAATCTCGCCTCCTTTAGTTTAAAACTGTTTGCCCCTTGTCCTATCACTATCTGCTCATGAAAAAAGTGGCTGTCCCTCTTCTTTGTAAGCCACCTTTAGGTGCTGAAAGGTTGCAACAAGGTGTCCTCAGACCTTTTCCTTGCCCAGGCTGAACAACCCCAGCTATCTCAGCCTTTCCTCACAGGAGAGGTGCTCCAGCCTCCTGGTCATCTTGGTGGCCTGCTGTGGACCCACTCTCAGATGTCCAAGTCTTTCTTGTGCTGAAGACTCCTGACCTGGACATACCACTCCAGGTGGGGATCTCACAACAGTGGAGAGATCTTTAACCTGTCTGGTATTGTCAGTAATTTGTTTGGTATCGTTACTTTAGCTTTTTTCAAAACAGATGAGTCCCCCCTGGATCTTCTACCTGTCACCATCAGGTGGCAAAATCTGGGATTCTGAGTTCATAAACAGTTTATGAAAGAGATCTTTGAGATTTCATTAAAACATGAGCCACATTAAGAAAATATAGAAGGAATAAAATTAAATTATAAATTATTAATTACTGTATGAACTCCTTAAAAAATAATTAATACAAACTGGTTCCTTGTAACTGTCTCCTTTGCCAAGTAATGCTCAACAACCCAGTATTTAATTAATCACATTCTGGTTCCCTGTGAGGTATTGCTATGATTAAAGACAATCAACAATTTCTACAGCAATAATTTCTTAGGGAAAGAAGCCATAATACTTATAAGTGGCTGAGTTTTGATGAATGAGTTTGGACATTACCTGATAGTTTAATTTTTCATTTATCAGAGGTGATTAATTGATTAATGGAACTGGAGCAAAATAAAAGAAATGTTACATGTATTAGGCTGTAAAAGCAATTTTACATTCATCTGATTAATACTTTGACATTTTCCTGTCTAAAAGGAACTATTAGTTGTTTTTTTTCCTAGGATAGATTATCAAAGTTATCTTCTAGGATAAATGTGTGGATGCATTGTGAAAATTATGACATTGTTAAATACGTGATCCAGAACCAAAATGCCAGAATTACACGGGGAAGTTGCCCTCAATGCTAGAAAACACAGTCAACATCTGACCTCGCTAAATGTTGACTTTTTAATGACATCCACTCTGTCTAAAAGCTTAGGAACAAAATTCTTGACCTTCATTTCCAAAACATCAAAACTCTTTTGCTTTGACAAAAGAAAATAATTTTCTTTTCTGCTTTGTAGTAGCATGGATGATCTTACATCTCAGCTGATCCCTGAAGAAGGGCAAGGCAAGATGTGCAAATGAAGTGGCTTGACAGGTCATCTCCAGGACCACTAAACAAATATACACACCAATATCAAGAAGGTGACTCTAAATTTTGGCACTATGGAAAAGGAGGAAGAGGCTGAGACTATAGGAGAAATTAAATTGCTATGTCAGCTCTCTTCCCATTTGGTTTTCCAACTAGACACGATTTTAGGGAGAAATCTACTTTAAAAGGTTTTTTGCCATCCAGGATCACTTTCAATTTTCCGTTGGCTTCCTAGGAAGTTCAGGGCAGCTAGGAAGAAGTCTTAAATTTAATGAGAAGTATCTTAGCTGAAAGGAAGACTCAAAGCCTAGAGAAGTTTTTGGGAAAAAAGCAGATCCATGTAATGACCTTGCAGCTCTTGAGAACCTCTGCTCTGAAAGTGAAGCTTTAGGACTCCCAGAGAAGATAGCTAAATTTGAAACGGCACTTTCAGCACTCAGCAGATTAACTGAGTATGTTCAGGGAGGACAAAATACTGTATCATAACCACAAAAAGTGAGCTATAGGATGACAAGCTTATCTGGGACAGTATATCTGATGGCATAGCTGGGATAACAGGTCACCCAGGGCCAGAGTGAATGGCAGTGAGGTTAGGCTGCCTATTTCAACAATAAAAAATAGACAAATTAAAAGGGAAGAGGCAGCCGTCCAAAAGCAGTCCTTAGAAGTTTCTAAGAGTCTTGCAGCATGGCCTCCCTTTTTCTGCATTTTTGTATTCTGCAAAAACTCAGGCTTCTGTATCCAACCCTTGAGCAACCTGCTGCTCCTATCTGAAAGCTGCCCTTTCCTCCAACTCCAGAACCCCCAAGGAGAGCTCTTCCTCATTCTTGGCCAACCCAAATCCTAATCCTTACTGCTTCCTAGAATCCTATTTAACTCACAGCTCGCAGTTGTCCTGTCCAAGATCTAAAAAAACACCAGAGAAGTCAGCATTGGGCCATTTATCCTTTCTCCACCCTATGCAGATTTCAAAAGTACCCCTAACACCTCTATCTGTCGTCAGTCCTGGTCAACCTGCTACAGCCACCTAATCCAACTCCCACACTTAGGAGGTTTCCATAAAACCAAAACCTCTTCTTCTTTTACAAAGTAGCTGGTTTTTTCCCATACCTCATCAAGACTAAAATTTGCGAGCAGAACGGGCGAAAATGACTGCTGGAAAATACCAGTTACTTTAACCCTAAAAATCCCCAAAGAAACAAAAAAAGGATGAGAGCTGTTTAGAACACATTTTAGAGGAAAGAACAATAATGTAGGCTAATTCAACAGCTGCAATAACACATTAACTCATGATAAGGGAAGAACATTTATTGATAAGAGAAGGACTCTTACTTCCTCCTCTTCAGCCATCTATTTTTAACCATATATTTCCTCCTATATTAATCGTGTATTTATAAAAGGAGTTAAATACTTTATAGACGAAATATATTTAACTTTGTTTGGCTTTTTTTTCCTCTGTTCCATTGTTTTATATTACTTTTGGAAAGTTTATGTAACCATGGATAGTGTCTGAAGCAGCATCATGGCTTCAGCATACAATGCTGGGGAATTTGAGGCATCCCCACACACGCAGCACCTTGCACCACTCACTTAAGTTTATCACTTTGTGCAGCACTCAGCCTATGCTTCGTCATCACTGAGATCAGATGCTGATGAACACCCAGGATGGTTTGTGGCATGTTTCCTGAAGTCTCCTGTCATTGCTGAATGACGAGTATTGCTGTGAGCTAGAATTACAACACACAGTACTGCACCATGATTTATACAAGCATTGCCTGTTTTGCAGAAGATGAATCTTCTTGTCATTTGGTGAAAAGGTAGGTATGATAAACAACACGGTTTCACTTTTAGGACAGCTTGAAACACCAGAATTAGAGGGTGAAATGGTTTTACATCTTACAGCTAACTCAGGATCAAAACAAAACAAAGGCTCAGAGAATCAATTAGGTTGGAAAACATTTCAGAGATCACTGAGTCCAACCCATGACCGAACACCACCATGTCAACTAGACCATGGCAGTGAGTGCCAGATCCAGTCTTTCCTTAAACATCTCCAGGGATGGTGACTCCACCACCTCTCTGGGAAGTTCATTCCAATGTCTAATCACCCTTTCTGTGAAGAAATTCTTCATAATGTCCAACCTAAACCTCCCCTGGTGCAGCTTAAGACTATGTCCTCTTGTCCTGTTGTCCTCCTGCCTGGGAGAAGAGACCAAATCCCAGGTTGGTCTCTACAACTTCCTTTCAGGTAGTTGTGGAGCGCAACAAGGTCTCCTCTGAGCCACCTTTTCTCCAGGCTAAACAACCACAGCTCTCTCAGCAACCCCTCACAGGACTTACTCTCTAAATCCTTCACCAGCTTTGTTGCCTTTCTCTGGACACACTCCAGCACCTCAATGTCCTTCTTGAAGTGAAGGGTCCAGAAGTGGACACAGTACTCAAGGTGTGGCCTCACCAGTGCTGAGTACAGGGGGAGAAACCCACTAACGTCTTCCTACAAATTCAAATTCCTGAGCAGTAGTATTTGACAGCCAAGAGAACCCTAGGTGGAGCATGGAGTGTATAACTGCTGAGAATGGGATACGTGTCACACTGCCTTTTTATTTCTTAATCTGTAATATTTTCTAATAAGTGATTGACATCACAGACTTTGTCATAAACTTAATACCTTTGCTTAAAAAACTATGATCATGATGCCAACAATGCAGCAAATGTCATACACTTGCCAGGGTCTTTTCTTGATCTACTCACATTCAAAATAATGATAACTCCCCACAGTACCTCTTGTCTGTCAAATGTTCAGCCACCAGCGCACTCTGGGCCAAGAAGGCACCAAAAGTGAAATGAAATCTTCCTAGGCCTCTAAAAGTTGCAGCAAAAAGGTCACCTTCTGACTCTGAATGGGTCTATCAGGGTTATTCATGGAGCATCCAATATAAAGAAAGTCCATTTTCCATCAAATTAATTTTTGGAATTGCCATATTCTAAAATCATACCTTTTTATTACCATGATCATGCCTGCATTTGTCCAGAAATCTGAGACTGAATGGGAACATTAAAGAAAGTACAATCACTTCCATTTAAATCAGTATATGCAATTCAGAAGTATCTTTCTGGAACAAAAAGATAAAATTTGTAAAAGAATTCATCTTGGGTGCCTAAAAGGGAGGTGCATTAGGATTATCAAGGTAGTGGCAGTTATCAGAACCTATTTTATTGGGAGATTTGCATTTCAATGGATATTCATTTCTCTATCTGGATCTACCTTAACTATGTCTTTTTAGATACATGAAATAACTCATCGACCAGAATCTAATGATTAAGCTTAGCTAGCAGTGCTATTGTACAGCAGCTGCGAGTCGTACTGTAGCTCCGTGGAGCCCTGCTGGAGTCAATAGAGCTCTGCAAAGGGGCCCAGATGTGCCTGCATGCAGCCCATTGGAGAAATCAAGAGTGTAGACATTAAGTCTGATTCTCCCTTTGGAATAGCACATTTAGTCTGGTTCTTTGAAAAACTGAGAGTGCACATAAATCTCATGTATTTATCTGTAGCAAAGAATTTCTTTTCTAATCTTTGCCAGTCTGAAGCTTCTCTTTGATCATTGATACATATGAGAATATGGGCCAAATTAGATTGTTAAGATGCCTATATATTTCATCATTGACCCATACCTTTAAAAAAAATGTTCCTGAAAGTTATTGAACATTTGATTTATTACAGGAATATGCTAGGAAAGATGTGGAGACTGCTGTTTCTATCCTTATAAAATGCCTATTAATCACTGATAGGAGAGAACCCTTATTATCATTAAGTGTTTCAGGATTTGGTACAACATGAACCAGAAGAGAATGAGAGGAAATCATCAGAACAGTTAAACAGTCTGGTGGTTTGATCACTCCTTGAAAAGATAGAGAGGATGTAGGCTCAACCAAGCCTGTATTCCAAATCACTCAAAATGTGCACCTAATAAAAAAAGTATGATGTAGGAAATCTAAACTCAGAGCTCTTGTTTGCAAAAGGTGACAGATTTGCACATATACCTAATGTATAGCTAATCCTAAAAGTCTGGTTCCAATATCCTATTTTGAGCTTGCCCTGCAGAGTAGGCAATGAACTTGTGAGCATCAACAAAACTCAGGCAGATGCTATGACAGAAAATCAGAGGCATTTAAAGCATCATGCAGCAGTTCAGTGAATGGATCTAAGGATCTAAGCAGAACTCAAATATTGGGTGTATGTTCCTAAATTCATTTATGAAAATACAATATTCATAATTTTCTTCAGGTAGCTATCTCACTTCCTTTTTTTTTTTTCTTATTTGCTTTTAGTACATGTAAATACATGTACACATGCAAAAAGTCATAACTGGTTAGAGCAAATACAGACTACGGATTATCAGGACTCAGTAAAGCATCTGCACATGAGGTTTATTCAAAAACACATGTAAGTCCATTAAAGCCAATACGTCTTAAGCAAATAAGTGACCTTGTTATGCTGAAGTCAAAGTTATTAGTGAAACTGTAATTCCTGGAGAAAAATTTGAGTAGGTTGGTAAAAGTTAATATATATATAATATTTCTGGGGGTTTTTTTTAACCAAAAAGATCTTAATTTTCAAATCCTTGCCTGAAGAAGTGTTTCTGTACACATGCGTTATAGTCCCATTTAGTTTTTATTAAAAACTAAACAAGTGAGAAAATCAGCATTTGATCTTTTTGAAGTTAAAAGTAAAGCTAACATATGTGTTGGAAGGAGAAATGAATAAGCACCAGAAGCATATTTTCTATTGGATGTCAGTACTTGTATTTGTGAAATTGGCCTGAATCTCACTGCACTTTCACCACAATCCATCACATAATTGCATCTTTCTGAGAAAAGCCTGCTTTATTCCTGAAAAGACTCTGCACTTTGTTTAGAGCCTTAGAATCCCCTTTCCATCCCTAATCCAGGGTAATACATTTCAGCCCTGCAACATAAAGCTGGTATTTACTACAGTGAGGCAGGAGATCTGGGCTCAGTGACTCCCTGGGTTTCACACTATGCCCCATCTCAGAGAACAAGATGCCTAACACTGCTTAAGAGCATTTCCTATTGTTCTGCAAAGAAAGGATGGGGATATCTTCTCACCCCATAAAAGGTGCTTGCTAGGTAGCAAGATGACTGTCTGCCCTTCATCAGCATCGCCTCTTAACCCTGCAGACTGATCTAACCCAGATCTTATTGACTGCAGCAGAGAACACTATCACTGTGCCTGTGGCCCTCTGATTGCATTATTGGTTGATAAGGCTTTGTAATTAGCCCTCAAACTCTCCTCAGTAAATCTCCAATTTCACCCCTCAGAGACTCTGAGTAGATGCTAGCACACTATAGGGCCCCAGAAAGCTACTAATGAAGTGTGTAATGAGGCTTTTTAGAGTCAGAAGATTGAGGGGAAAAACCAAAAGATAAATAAAAAGCATATAAAAGATGAGGGATTTCTTTTATAGTGATTTCCCCCATCTCTTCTATTGAAAATATTTCTCAGGAATGGCTTCAAAACCATTCGTAATTAAAATGTAGACGAAGACTTAATGGTAAATTGAAGTTTACCTTAAAAATTAAAAAAGGCTTGCATCACTGGTGCACAGCAATGGATAATATTGAAATAGGACATTAATTTCTCTAGCTAGAAAGCTGTTCTTTAACTCTCAATTTGTGATTTTTTTTGTAGCACACCGACTCCTCCACATGTGCACCTTAGCCACAGCCTCCTCTGTCTGCACTTCACAAGTGGTATGTCTCTAGGAGAAATACCCATAAATTTGTTTGTCACTAAACAATAATGGTGTCTGCACTGTCAGAGGCAAAGACAGATGAAAAGACAAAGGATTGCTCTCATGCACTGCTTCCAAAATTCTTGTTTGGCTTTCGCTTTGTCATGTTGTAAGCATGTTATGGTTAGCACAAATAGCTGCAAATGGATTTTTGTTTGTTTGTTTGTTTGTTTGTTTGTTTTTTTAAATGTAGATTTCCTACATGTCTTAGAGGAGCCTGTGCTGTTCCATGATTCCTGCTGAGCCAAGGGGTCTGGCAGCTAAGTGCCGTCAGATCTTCTTGTTGCAGTTTAATCCCCTTGCTGTGTGCTTTGGCAACATTTTTGTTGCCATAATAGAGTCTGCAGAACAGAACATGTGGGCATGCCTTGGATAATAGTCCAGATAAGTGTAAGTTCGCATGGCCATGGAAAGATGAAATCTTTCACTCTGAAAAGGGGGAGAGCAGTGAAAGGTCATTCTTTTGATCTGGTTTACCATAAACCCAGAAAAGATGTCAACCATTTCACATCTTACTTAGGCATTATTAGCTTAAAATACTGAATAAAGTGTTTTGTGTTGAGATACCAGAATGTCAATAAGAGTGACTGAAATATGGACATGTATTGTGCTCTTCAGGTGTGCTATGGGCTTAAATAACATACAACACAAAGATGTTAAAGATCCAAGGGAGGCACATATGCACTCTCTGTGACTGTGACTCCAAGATTAAGACACTCCTTCCTTACAGGGGCCAAAACCTAGCAGAGGATTAAGTGAAGAACATAGTCAAGACAAACCAAAGTATCACTGGTACTGTACTGTGGCAGTTTGCCAAATAGTTTGTGCTTTGGCAGATTTCCTGCCTCACTGAAACACTGCATTTTTGTATTACCTATCTGCTCACATGTCTTTCTGTCTGCCCATCCATCAGCTTAAGGTGTCTGGACTACCAGTTGACACAGAAAAGTCTGCCATTAGAGGTTCACAAAACAGAACTACACATTGCTATCACTGAATTTGTTTTACTGTAGCTTAACCTATATCATCTTCATGTTTGCAGCATTTAGTTTCCTATGAGTCACTTCAGAGCGTAATGGAAAACTTCAGCACAGCATGACTATTCATTTGTGTGAGTGATAGCAGTATGATCTTCAAATAGAGTGTATTTACTTTGGGCTAAATGCTATTGTTATCCCTTTTGACTAAATGGTTAGATGGTTTTCAGAGTCTTTGGCGACACTTCAAAAAGGAGATACTGAAAATGGAATTTGCTATTTCTACAGTGTTATCCTGTTCATTTACATAATCGGTATATTAAGTGCTCTTTTCCTGAAAATGAGAAGCATCAAATAACTGGAATATTATCTTCAGTCATAGAATTGTTTTTCTATTGCAGAGTCCCAAGTTCTTTGTTTCTTTTCAGCTTTGCTTTCTGGATCCCAGTGTCTCTGATGCTTCCTTCTCAGCTTTACTTGATTTTGTCATAAATACAGAGAAATGACATTTACTATGTTGGAAGGATACTCTTACAAATCATGTGGGTCAGTCTCTCTTCCAGGATTACACAAAACCTTTTTAGGACAGGCATTACTTTTGTTTCAGCTATCAGTTCCATAAACTGTTCAGTTGTTTTGACCTTTACTGAAAAGGAAAATACCTCGCAGCATGCAACCTACCTTCTACAAGCTACCTCTGCAAACTGCCTTCCAACACAGTTTAACTTCATCCCCAGTAGCATCACGGCACAGTGGAAAACAATGGACTGAATAGAAAGGGCTAGCATTTCACCTCTAGAAGACTAGGCATACTATTTGTTCATAATATACCAAAACTGACATCGGAAAAATTTTGTATGTCTAACCATAGTGCAAAATTAAAAAAAAAAAAAGAAATTAAAATTAAAAAAAAACAAACAACCAACCAAACCAAACGACCTTTTTTCTCCTGGACTAGCGGGAGTCAAGATAATTTCCACATTAAATAGGACTGCTGGCACCATTCCAAGAAAGCAAAAAGTAGAAAGGAAGCAGATTCAGGTATGTCTCCTGTCTCCACCACCAAGCCTTATTGCATTATATTTCACTCAAAAGCAATTTCATAATAATGCTAATAAATTACATTGGCCTTCAGCTTGATGTTATAGGACTAAGCAGGGCAACATACTATTTATTTTTTTGAAACAGCGTTCATTAGAAAAGAACTTAAATGCATTTATCTTCAGTGAATAATCTAGATATTTAGGCACATATAGTTTTTGAAATGTCCAGAAGAAAATGAGCCCCTTATGCTATAGCTATACTCAGAAATAAGTCACATCCACTGCCTGACCCTTTGGCCAACTGACCCGTATGGTTAAGCTTTCTTGTCCTACAGAGAGGGTGGCTGCATCAGACAGGGACAGTCAGTCCCTGAGCCATGCCTGGGCACTATCCAGAGGTGAGCCAGGTGTCCTAGGCTGGAAGTGGGCTGGCAATCATGCTGGCTGTGCCAGCCTAGTTTGACAGAGTTGATCAGATGACAGTGCTTGGGTATATGATCTGCTTCTGTCAGCTGTATAAACCAGCAGTGGCAGCCTCTGCACTTCTTTTTTATTCCTGTTTGGAACAAAATATAATTCTTGCCAAAAGCAACTTAAAAGACATTATTTCAAAATTTCAATGCTTGCATTATATCAGTTACATTTATCTATTTGCATGTTACTTATTCAGACAAAAATATGCACTTCTCTTGTTTATAAACTTTTAATTTCCTGAATCTTTGAGCAACACAAAGCAAAAAAATAGTTCTTACTTTTGTCTAAGCAGAAACAGAATTTAAATGGGAAAAAAAATCCATGCAAAGATGCCTGATAAAACTCAAAGGAGTTCAACATCTGTTGAAGGTTAAGTGAAGGCTGTCCTAATTTTTGTTTTATCCTATTCAGGTTACTAATAGAAAACTAGGTTTATTCATATGAAATCTATCTACATTTGTTTTGCAGCCAATGCATGTTTTTATATTGCCAAAACTACCAATATTCAGCTTTTATTACAGGTTTACTGGTGCTCTGGCAGACCCCATTTCTGAGCTAACCTATCACCCAAGCAGAGGGCTAAGAGAATTAAAACCCCATTTTATTTCTGTGCGCTAGCTCCCTCCATCTGGGTAAACAAGCTAAAAAGCCAGATAATGCAGCTGACATCTTGAATTATGTAATTTCTCATAACACATGCCAGGAATGCTATTCGGCCCTGCTATACGTGCAGGAATGCTGTTCAAAGCCTTGGCTTCTGGCTCAGCAGCAGGATCAGTGGTACTCGGCATGCAATGGGGATTAGTAAGCCATGCTGGAGGAGCAAGGAAAGCTCCACAACTGTTATCCATTGCTACATCCTTCATAGAAATCCGCCAGACATAAAAGGCAACCACAGTGACAGGGTGCCAGAAAGAAATATACTGGGAGGAGATGGCTTGTGATGAAAACCCGGGTTTAGAATCAGCACTTTGTATTTCTGTGAAACAAGAAATTTTCTGTCTGCTTTAGGATTGCTGAAATTTGAAGATTTTTGGAAGAAAGGCATACAAGAACCAGAATAATTGTCATGATTCTTCTTGAAGTTCACTGGAAAAACCCATGTATGTTAGGCTGGCAGATTCAAGGTGTGGCCCTTCTGGTTAAGGAAAAACTGAGGATTTAAAATATATCTGTCAGCAGTAGCCTGGCTGCTCAATTATTCCTAGTGCAGTGTTAGTGACAAATTGTCAGCAGACCCCCTAATAATGTTTCACAGTATTACAAAAGAATTCCTCCTTTTCTGCCTGTGGTTAGTGGTAACTATGCTATGAAATCCTGTGGGGCCATGAAGAGGCACAGCTGTCAACCCCAGTACATGCATCAACATTGCACCCCTGCTTTAATCAATTATATTTTGAGTGGTGTACTTGCAGTGTGTTGAAAACTGACAAAAGGCAAATCATTTGGTATTGACCCACTAATAACCACCTGCCTTCAAGATTTAAAAGATCGGGAATGCTTTTTTCTTGAAATATATTCCTTGTTTGAGTATGTATGTTTAGTTGCTGCCTGCACCTGTTTGTAAGCTGTAGTCATCTAGGGCAGGCACCAAGACCTGCCATGCACTGGAAAATTTGTCCTGCTACCCAGATTCCCTTTGTGGGTGGTCCAACCATAGCTGAAAACAAAGAACAGTATAGAATGTATTTTATTTGGTCTAAGTGCTTGGAAAGTTGGAACAATCTCTGAGAAAAGATTTTAAATTGTAGTACTAGAACGGATAAGACATCCCCTCCAAAACTGGGATGGCTGCAACCAAACTTTCTCTGGGAATGATACCTGTCCTACACCAGTGCCCAGAACTCAGCCAGGCAGTGTCTGGGACAGTGCTAATAGGCCCAGGGGACGTGTTTGCCTGGACCACTTCAAAACCTTCTCAGTGTACATGGTCAGGTTTCTGTACTCAGGCCAGCAGGACTTTTGCTATAGGTCAGGTTTCCTCATGAGAAATAATATGCTAGTGAATCCTTCAGACTCACATTCAGAATTTGTCTCAGTGGACTAGACATATGTCTCTGGATCCCTTTGAGAGGCCCTAGGGTATTTCAGTTGCCAATTGAGAGCAGAGATTTGTATATCTTGTTTGTGCTATCTCAGGAATCTTACAGCAGTTCATGGTACAGGTGCCTTTGGTTGTGAACCTGAATTGAGCCTACCAATAGGCATGACCAAGCTATGTGATACAATGAAGTTGTAAACTCTCCTAATCACTATTAGTGAAAGTTGTTGGTTTTCTTGCACACTGCAAGCTAAATAATTCAATTTAATTAACCCCAAAGGATTTTTACCTAAGGCTTTTGTTCTATTTTATTTTATGAAAATGTGAGTCACTATGGTATAGCACACAAGGTATTAACTACAAAACAATAAACAACCTTTGGTCAAAGGTTTCACTCTTAATTTCTTAAGTTTATGTCCCAGGCAAAAAGATCAATTTTCTAAGTCAGGAGAAATGCCTAGTTGCATTAATAGAAGCTGCAGATTTTAAATCAGGCTACAACTTTGAAACTCTCCTCACAAGTATACATACAGTTTACGTATAAAATGATATATTGAAAGAATAAAAATGAGAGAAAAATAAAGATCTATCAGAAAACATACATAGCTACATAGTTCACTATAGTTTTGAGATCTGCTTTAGCTATTTAATAGGCCATATTGCAAGTAGTATGAATCAGAAATAACCTAGTCAAACAAAAACCTCCACAATGTGTTTAAATCGGGATGGTACAGTATAGCTGATAAATAAAGCATTGTACTGATAAAAAAGTGTAAGATGCCAAATATATGGTACAATTATATATTTGCTATTATGTCTAGTATAGAATAGAGTGCATTTTCTATTTGAAAAAAATCAATGAAATAACAAAGACATATAACAATCCTAGAGAAGAAAAGTTCAGAATTTTGAACTTTTAACAAAAACATGCATATATTTCCTTCAGTAAACACAACAGGTTTATTTCATGGATAGAGGAAGATGACAGTTTTTCATCCAGTAATCACAAGAAATAATAGCTAATTTAAAATGAAGCCACACAAGCTACCTTTTTAACTACAAATCACTTTTTCTTGTGGATGCTGACCAATGCCAGTAAGACAAATTACCCAAGTCATGGCAGCTTTTAGAAAGGTGTATAACATGGTACAGCAAAGCTTACTTTGGATGATCTCCCAGTGGTCTTTGTCCAATGGATTTTAATAATGACTCTGGTCGAACCGTTAGTTTTGGTGATGTCTTGGGGCTAGTATCAGAGTCTCCACTTTCTTCATCTCCCATGGCCTTAATATAGCTCCCACTTCTCATTCTTCTGCAGGGGATCTCTTCGTCTTTGCCACCAGCCGGGTATCCTCCCCATTCATCCTGAGGTACCTAATGGGAACCATAAAACACACACACACGGAATGTGTTTTATTCTTTTCATATATTTAAATACTTCCTTTGTGGCTTTTTTTCATATTAAAAAGACAAGTAACAAATTTTTTGTTCTTCAGAAACAGAACTTTTACGGTCCCTAGATGATTTGGACATTTAATTCCAACTTCCAAGTCAAAAATTTTCAGTTTATAAATGTTGGAACTCAAGGAACATCCAAGTCATATATTGTGAGCTGAACTGCAATCTCTATTTGTAGACATGCTCTAAATTGCAGGAAGGAGCTTAATTTAACCTCTTAAAAGTTTGCACACAGATCTTCAGCTAACAGTCACGGGTCCCAGACCAAAAACTCATTGAAAGCTGAGCACTTCAGAGTTTATTACCTATACTCCTTATATGGGGCTTTGGAGGCCTTGCAGGAAGGTGAAAATTGTATTTAAGCTAAACTAAGCTGTGATCTTGACATAAATGGATAGGATTGTGATTTAGGGCAAACTTCTGTGGGGAAAAAACAAAAGTAGTAATTTGTCTTTTTTCTTATTTAGAAACTTCAAACTAATTCATAGAGACTGTAATATATTGGTAATGCAACCAGTCAATTAATACATGTGGTTGCAGTTGCTTTTATGCAGTTGAGACGGTTTTCCAAATATTAAGATTGGTAATCAGATAATCCATTAGTCAGCTGGTGGGTGGATGTGTCTCTGCACCACCAGAGAACTGAGCAGGAATGGATTTTCCAATCCAAAATGAAATAAACCTTACTTTAAGACTTATGGATAAACTTCAACAAGCCCATCTTTGCCAGTATTGCTTTTTATTTTGTTGGTTGGTTGTTTAGTTAATTGGTTTTGGGGGTTTTTTTTTGGGTGGGGGAAAGCTGTTTGTTTTTTTTTTGTTTTTTGTTTAATCTTCCAAAGTGCTGAGCCCTTTAGTTCTAATCCAGAAATATACTCAAGCATTTGTTTAACTTAAAGGATATAAGCAACTCTTTGAAATGCATTATAAGGATTCATGGTTGAAAAGAAAGTTTTGACAAGGTTCATCAGTGGACCAGGGCTGCACTTGGCAGCATCAAATCCTTTATCAATACAATGACTTCACATATATTAAGCAGTATAATGGCATTATTTACCATTATACTATAAATCTGAAACTCCAGTTAAATACTCATTTAGGAGTTTCTGCAAATCGGGATGTGTAATAAAGATTTTTAAGTCAAACATATTTGAGCCTTTAGAGTCTTTAGACAGAGTTCACTGCAGAGCTGAAGCAAATGCTCCAATTGGTTTCAGCAGTCTTGGAGATTGGATTTAAACAACAAACTTGATCTGCCTGTCATCTTTACTGCTCTTTCAAGACAGACGAATTATCCACACACACCAGGTGAACAGACCTTATGCTTTGAGTCCCAGAAAGGGATCAAGGGGAAAATGAAGTTTTAAAAGGGGCTGAACAAGTCAAAATAAAGATACTTAAAGAGACAAGCTCAGAACAGGAAGAAAAAAAAAAAGGAGAAACTGAAGTCAGATAAGAAAAGATGAAATAGATTGCACAGATAAGAAAAAAGTGAGAGATAACTATCAGAGAAAAACATTATGAGTCAACTTCTTATACAAAGTAATAAGACAGAACATGAATCCAAATGAAATCTGTGTTAGATCATGCAAAGAAACAAACTTTTAACACTATTCAGCTTTGGATGGGGATTGGAAAGGGAGCACCAAAAATCTTCCCAAACTGGAAGCCTGTAAATGTGATACATGATCTTCAATTCCTTTCTAGGACCTAATATGTATCAGATTAATATTGCAGAAAGGGTTTTTTGATATTTAAGGAGACCTAAAAGGTATTTACGTGTAGCTATGGTAGTCATGGTGAGTCTCCTAAAATATAAAGAATAAATACATTTTTAATCTACAGCTGGCAATACTATTAACTGTAAAAATATGAATTAGAGAGCTACTTTACTAGTCGATATCATAAAAACATATTCTCACTTCTAAATATTCTTTATTAATTGTATGTCAGTATGGCTAAAGTAAAATCCAAATGCTGAAAAAGCAGTTATTGGCATCTACACAGGACAACTGCAAGATACAATTTTCAGTACTAAAGCTGAATTATCATGTTCAGACTTATTATTCATTTAATTTTCAAAAAACTCACAACTTTTTCACAGAAAACTTCTTTCCTTCACTTTAGTTCAAAGATATTTAAATAGGAAGTTTAAAAATACATGGATCAAATGACCTTTTACTTACTCAAATGCAAAAAATTATTACTTCCTCAACTTTATTTTGTCTGAAATTCCATGTTCAAATAACTAGATAAGGACTGGATTTAAATTAGTAAATACAGACTTATTTGTTGATTGAAGTTGAAATCTTACTTTAAAAGATAGGAAGGACTGATTTTTTACATTACAGTATCTAAAAAATGAAGCTTCTTCACTGTGATAAGGACAAATCTTACAGTTATATGCCTTACTGTTTCTGTTGATTACATTTCTTTTGCTTTCTGCATCCATAAGTTAAATGAATTCACATTAAAGCTAAAGATCAAAGCTGGAAACAAGAAGCTCTGCTCCATTCATGCTTGTGATGTGCTCAGAAGCACCAAGAATCCTTTTCTAATCAGACCAACTTGTTGGCTATCACAGAAGCATTTATGATTGCATAAAAATTATTCGCAATTAAAATATGTGGTTTGTTTATTAGCTTTCCCTTATGATGCTCAAAGGAACACAATACAACGAACATAGGGAAAATGTTTCTGGAACCTGGTGAGCAAGTTTGACAATGTCTTCTCTCAGAAGGTTTCATGCAGAGCTTTGGAGAAAAGCTTGAGTCTTTTTGCTGTCTTCAAAAGCCAACAAAAGGGCACTTGACATTGTTTTTCCTCATGGACTGAGAACAGAAGCAAAATATGAGTCCTAGTTTAGCCCGGTTCTTCACTTGCTTGAGCTGATAGGTTAAACACTTGGAAAAATCTTTCCAAGTCCAGGCCATCTCAGACCCAACACTGCTTGAAAGAACAGCAGAAACATTATACTGGTGCAGGAAAGATTTTTATTTTGAAATATTAACAAGAATGTTTAACATCATGTATGAGGGTCATTGAATATAGATTTTTCAAAATATGGAAAGGCTTTGCAGCTTGAAGAAATGCTTTCTTACAATAGCTACCAACCCCTGAAATTCCCATCTGCAGGGCTTGCAGCTGCTAATTTGGAATAATTACCCTAATTATCTACTTGCGTATAGTGATGAGTGCTGATATTTATAATGCCTAAAAAGGCCTTCCTTCTGCTCTAGATGTTAACATGAATCCTTGTATATGTAGCTTCTATCCACAGAGGAGTTAGACTGCATATTACCACATGAATTTCCGTTTGCAAGAACAACTAGCTGACATGGTCTGACTGCTGATATGGTTATAACTATTACAGAGAAAGATGAGCCTCTTCCATAAATTTCATGGACTGTTACTGTGAGGAGCACCAGGCTCAGAAAATTTGAGATCTTTCAACTGTTCTGCTACTGATTCATTTTGATATCTTACATTAGTCACCTAGGGCCAATTTTATTAAAGCAGTTAGTACCTAACACTTACTACGTTATGGAGCTGATCTGAGAGTGAACTTCAGAATCTTAGATAGGACTCTAAATTCCCCATAAAGGCATTTAGGAAAGTTAGCTCCATCAGAGTAGCATCCAAAAGGTCCCTTTAGTAAGCAATCAAAATGCAAAGCGTAAAGAAAAATCTCAAATGCTTCCCCTTTCTTGGGCTCATTGTATGTGATTACAGGCAGCAGAATGGTCCTTCTGTTATTTCCCATTCACAGTCTAAATTCATCTTCCAAAGAACAGTTCAGGTTTTTTTTTTTTTTTTTTTTTCCAAAGCACAGCAGTCTTATTCTTTCCTTCCATGATGAAACAGCTGTAGAAGTGGGAGACCTTATTGCTACCCTTCTAATCAATAGTGTTTGGAGAGCTCAGGAAGAAGACAGGGCTGATAAATAAACTGTTATGCTCTCATTCTCTTTTGTCACTCATGGCCCTTTCATGATGCACTCACAGATTGCCTGGGGAGGACTGGCTAGAAGAGAGGGCCTTCATGTACATAAAAGGATGTGATGCAGCTTCAGGATCCAGGCACTTACTTGAAAGGAGGGAGCTTAGTTATAGTCCCTAAGTCAAACACTCGCCTGAGTTTTATGTAAAAGCGTACGTGTATAAAACTTGTGGAGCATCTTAAAAAAGAAAGAAGTACCTGTGCTCCAAACTGATGTGCATCCTGCTGCTCAGAATGCAGCCTGGAGAATTGAGAAGATGGGGTTTGACTTTGTACAGGAAGTAAGCAAACTGTCATCTCACAGTGGGTATTCTAGAAACTATGTTTCTAAAAAAACAAATTTCCTTTCTTTCGAAGAAATGTCACTATCCTTGTTCTTTGTTAGTTCATGTCTTGAAATATCCCTTACTACTAATTTTGGCTAAATACCTAAAGTGTCACGTGATCTGTTAATGACCATGAAAGTGATGATTTCTGAATTTTATTCTAGATCTTATTTATAGCTCCCTTTTATAGAAACAGTTAGTACATATTTGTATTAGCACAGTTCTCCTTTATCTTCTTTTATTATATAATATATTTTACACTATGTTTTAATTTGATTAAAGTGGAACAGCCTGCCCAGAGAAGTGGTTGAGTCACCATCCCTGGAGTTATTTAGGGATCCCTGGATGTATTTATCTGCACCATGTACGTAGATGTGGTGCTTAGAGACATGGTTTAGTGGTGGACTTGGCAGTGCTGGGTTAACTGTTGGACTCGATGACCTTAAAGGTCATTTCCCACCTAAACGATTCTATGTTTCTATTCTTCCTGTTGGGTTTACCGAGTGGGCTCAGACTAGGCCTGTTGGAAGGATTTTGGACCTTTGAATGGACTTCAGCTGTAAATCCATCCCCTGATTCTCAGAGAGCACAGATTCTGTCTTTAAGCAACAGCATGTTGTCAGGGGAAGCAGGGATGGATTCACCAAACCTCAAGAACAAATTAGAAGTCATGGGATCTCTGAGGCTGGAAGGAACTCTGGAGTTCTCTAATCCAGCCTTCTGCTCAAAGCATGGTCAGGCAAAGCAGTTTTTCCTTATACCTGATCAGAGGTAGGTAATCAAGGCTCCCTAGAACTAGTTCTAGCAGTGTGAATATGCAGCCTTTTATCTATGCCATACTGATGACAAAATTGAAAGAAACAATGAAATATTAATTCCTTTGGACTTTGACCACTCTCGATTTTTTTTAACTTTATTTCAGGTTAGGATTTAGCTAAAGTAGTCAAGATGGGAACAGCCACTGACATTTCAAGACAGATCTGCTCCTGTTGTTCCACCCACTTCCAAGCCATTTGCTCCCAGCTCCTAGAATTTTAAAGGTGTTCCATCACTAAACTGCTGATCTGCTTAAAACCTGGCATATCACTTTACTACCTAAAATGAAACATTTCTAACTATATGGCTTCAGTTGAGGGAGATGACTATCACTTCTTCATATTTCTCATTCCCAAAGGTTAAAGTGAGGATTACCTACCTCATAGGAATCCTGTGAAATTTCATTAGCATGCAGATGTAACATGCACTGAAATATTCATTACGACTTAAATCTTATTTTAGTAATATAAATCTCACATTTTACTAGAAGCAGGAACTGTCTGTGCATGAAATTAGATGATGTAGATGATGCAAAGAAGGGTAAGATATGAAACAATATGTAGGAGATACATAATTTTTGTAATTTTGTGCTTTCTTGGCCTGGTCAAGAAGGCAACCCAGAAAAAAAGGACACAAGATGAAATGCAGGTAAGAGGTTTTCTCTTAAATCATGTCTTCTTCAAAGACCCTCAGAAAAACAGCCTTTGTGCACAGCTGCAAGTGGATGAAAGTAAATGACAATCTTGGAAGGCAGAGAGAGATGATTTTTTCAATGGTAGAAAGTTTCTTTGATATTACAGTGGGAGATGGGAGCTGGACTTCCTGTGTTTTTAAAATTTTTGCTGAAGAAGGAATACTGACCAATTATAACTATTTTCCTCTGAAGTTAATGATACTAAGACATTCCTCTGTTTCCTGACTGTGGACTTGAGACTCTGTTGGTCCGGCTTTCTGCAGGAAAGAAGAATGCATTATCTGAAAAGAGACGCTTGTTTCCTCAGTAGCTAACCATGTGTCTACAACTCACCACCACTCTCAGTACACACTTTTGACTTGTTTCTTCTGTGATTTGGTGGTTTGTTTTTTTGTTGGTGGTTTTTTTTTTTTTAATGTGCTGATTCATTGTTCAAAGAACATGAATTATACAATGAAGCCATTCAAAAATCTCTGCAAAACATGCCAGGGACTCCTCCTCACCACTAAAAATGCCAATCTTCATAATTAGCTTTAATGTTCACATGCCACTCTCTACTCCTTGAACTCCTTGGCAGCTCAGAAGCAAAACAAATTCTTGCAGCATTCCCAAAAGTCTGTTGACACTCACAATCAAGGCAGGAGCTAATATCAGAAAACAAGAGTCATCTTTACCATGCCAGCCACTCTCTCCAGGCTTTGCTACGAACAGCCACAGTATTACAGGAAGGAAATTGCATAGGCCCGAAACAATATATGCTTTACACTGTGTAGAAAACAACTTGACTTCAGGAATTTGGGAGTTGGTAATGGACTGGACACCCATGCAGATCATAGAACACAAACATCCTATTCCATCTGGGAGATGTTTGAATAGGGAAATTATTACCAGGATTACTTCCTGCCTGATTTCAGTTTGTCATGTGTAGTTCCAACCAAAGCTGCACTAAGTAATTCTTGATGAAAAGAAGATTTCTGCCTGGTGTACTCAGGATTGCTTCGTCACCAATTCTGTATTCTTTACAGAACTGTTTTCTTTTCACTTAAATAATGCTTTATAACTCATATCTCAACAGGGGTGAATAAATAAAAAAAAAAAAAAAAAGGAACCAGCACTATGTTTCCAAACCAGTTCTCCAGAAATGATGTGAATTTGAGGATGGTTAAACACTGCAATTAGTGTTGTCAGGACTCTGTGGCTTTGTTTATACTGTTTGGATGAAAGCGGGCCAAATTCCCACCTCATCACCATCTGTGCTCATGTTGATGGCACAGACCTTGCAGTTCAGCCACCTACAAATCCACTGCTGTGCTGCTCGGTCTCTCTGGGACCCTCTGGACTCTGCTGTTTTGACATGATGGAGCAAGGTGCTGTCAGATAGAGGTCATAGGCTCGCCCACACTGTAAGTGATTTTAGCCTTTTTAAGCCTAGAGCTCACTGCGATCTTGTGCCAGAACTTTGATATGAGCTGAGATGTGGCCTGTACTTAAATAAGAACCTGTTTATAGTTTCTCAGTCTAAGACACAAAACCAGTAGGGTTTCAAGCAAGAAACCTAGGTTCCAGTTGGCTGCATATTTCCTTTGGTAGGTGACCCTGGATGCTGCTTTGTGGTCAGTTTTAGCCACTTTAAAATTATACTACCATCAGCTTCAGTGGAATAGGTTTTCCTTAAGCAATATTCAGATTTTCAAGCAATGCTAGTAATGGTCAAGTGACTTAGAGTGCTTCCTGGAAAATTACCCTAACAACAGTAATAAAGATAAGTAAAGGTAAGTGTTCAGCTGAACTGCTGAGTTGCTCCATCTCACTGTGCTGCTGCATGACCAGGGAGAGATAAGGGTGCAAAACAGTGTGGTGACTACCCCAGGGCTGTGCACTTATTAGTAAATGAAGACTCACTGACTTGCCTGGAGGTCAGCTGCCCTGCAGCACACACCCATTGCCTCCAAAACAGTGTGGCTACCACAAACATTCTCTGGCCCATGCTAAGCCCTGAACTAACAGTACTCAGGAAAGAGTTTAGGAACATCCTGGCTAGCTGGGATGAAAACAATGCCCGAGAGAGGCTGAGCCACATAACAGTATTGAGGATCAGGATGCAGTGCCAAGGAAATTATCCTGACAATATGAAGTTTGATAAGGTAGCAATTATTTTAGTAATGGAAGTTCACAGAAACACTGAAGATCACAACTTGGAACTTTGCATGCTTGTCATAAAATGTAGCTTTTCTGCCAATTAATTTGCGAAAGTCATGCACGGAGTTTGTTTTCCTATGTCTTTGCCTTTTGAGGCCAGCTCAGAGGTGCACTTTCCTTTAAGTCTTTCTCTATAAATTGAATTAATTTCAAATTCTGCTAAAACCAAGCATCAAAAGGCTAAAGACCTAATTTGGATTGCAGCTTGCCTGTCACTACAGATGAAGGGGAGCCGGGAATATACCTACCAACTAGGCTGCCTGACTGACAAGCAGCAGGCGAGGTCCAGGGGACTACAACATCAGAAAATATAAGTTTTCGTTAGTGGGGCAAGACCCCACAGGTCATTCAAGATCACAGAAATATAAAGCAAGAGACAAAAATGCCTTTAAAGGAAGAAAAGGAGAGGTGTGTCCAACATACTTGCAATGCACAGCACCTCTGAAAACACAGAGACTAAGGATGTAGCAAGGACTCCAATGCTGCAGACATATTATAAGGCTAGAGGAGGAAGAACCTAAAAGGCAGCATACCCAGAGCTGACCCAGAAAGTGGCCTGTAGTGAGCAGTGTATTGTTCAATCTAAGCAGGAAATTATATCACTTCTTATTTTTCTTGTTTTCTATTTGTTATATGTCTACTACTGAAAAAAACCCAACACTGCATGTCTTTAAAACATAAATAATTTTATAGGCTGTATAATATTTATCTTTGCCTTTCATCCATTTTCTGATTTTAACTGATCATTGACAGTTTTGAACAGTTCACTCCAGATGACTGCAATTAATTAGCTTTCAGAAACGAGTATTTCTTTTTCTCTCTAGCTACTATGCAACACTTGACTACCTGCACACTTTTCAAAAGATGTTTCCCTACCAGAAGTACCAGGATCCATGTTCATATAGACAATCAACCATTTAAATACATCTGCAACTCCAATTTAGAAAGCAACCTTTAAGCACAGCACTGTAAAATGGCCAAAACCAGATGGAAAAAAAAAAAATGAAAACAAACACAAACCAATGCAATATTTGTGAATACTTCATCACTTTTTTACAGTCACCTCCTGGCAGGAAAAATGGCGTGGACTGCTCAGGAGAGGAGCTGGGTGTGCCCTAGGCAGCGAGCCTGTGGCCTAGGAGAGTGTGCAGTCATTACAGCTCCAAGTGCGTGTTCCTGGCAGTCATGTTTGACAGACACAACTGGCCTGAGTGTATAAAATAATAAGTTACTCCTGGCTGAAAATTCTTCAGAACCAATGACACCTTTGAGTAACAACCGCAAAGGTCAGCCTTCAGCTTCAGTGAAGTGAACATTGAAAAACAATTTGGCAACACACTACTAATGTTATAAAGGACAATTCCCCCTGATTAAAGGGCAGTGGGATCACGGCCTCCCTTTTCTACTCCTAGCTTTGACATTTCCACAGTAATAGGGACTTGTTTTGGCAGCTTTCAGAAAATACTAACTCTGAAATCTTTCTAGTCTTGTTTGGAAAAAAGCATCAGCAATTCATTTTACCCAGTATGAGGATCTTAGTACATGGGCATGGAAACAGTGGTGCACTGTTGTATCACTGATTAACACAATTCAAGATACCACTAATTTGAGACAGCTGGTTGGTCAGAGCTTTACACTATCATTGAGTGAATGTAATTTTTTCCCTTTTCTTTATTTTTTTATTCTTCCTTGGAAGCGATATTTAAGAAGTATTCTGGGATTTGTGATACACAGATCCATCAGCATTCTGTAAATACAGGGAAGTGTCAGATTTAATACTCTTTTTTATTTAATGTTCCACAACACGTTTCAGGCTGACATTAACGTTGAATGGACCGTGGGGCATTTACTATCCCATCATGTCCCTTATTGTCTGGGCATTACATGTGTCTCTTATACATCTCCACTCCTGACTGGGAGGGCATAGGAGTAGCAGAGACATCGTTGTGCTGTTGTAATGGACTGCAGAAAACAAAATGGTACAGCACATGTCCATGCTGATTTAGGATGCAGACTACCCTGCTACCCTACTGTCTGTACTAGCTTTTCCTGCTGTGGAAACAACTCAGTTAATTCTTGAGTGGTGACTGGTCATAAATCATTGTGAGAGGCAGCGTGGGTGATAGTCATTTGGACGTGAGTATCAAAAAATCTGCTAGCTCTGCCTAACTCCACGCTGTCCACTCATTGGTAGAGTATTGGATGCAGCTTCTGTAGTTCATATATGGGATTTATGTCAAGAAAACAGATACAACCTAGTTTCACAAAGATGAAGTGCTGAGAAAAGTGCATTGAGTTCAAATCCATACATCCATCCCTGCAAACCAGAGGGAGAGTGCAAAGCAGTACAATGTCTCACAAGGGCAACAGTCTCATTTGTGGGAATCTGTCCTGCCCCCAGGAGAGTTCCTGGAAAAATGAGGCTGAGGGCTCAAGGCCTATTTATCCATTAGCTTCTCCTCAAAGCTTTTCACCATGTAGGCATAGCTTAAACCAGCAAAGAACCTTGTTGAAACTGCTGCTTTTTTCTTTTTCTTTTTTTTTAATGAAACCAACTCTGCTTTTCTTTCATTCTGTAGAGTACACAGCTGACATTATTACCCACACGCTTAGCAGTGCCACTGCTGTAATGGATGACGCTAGTACTTAAATGCACTGGGAAGACAGGAGTGGGCTGAAGCCATTTTTAGAACAACATGCTATTTCTTTTTTTGGTGCTGACTCATTCACTGTACCTTGTGGTATGTTTACCTCGATTGCTTGCTGCTTTGCAGGCTGTTGAATGGGTGAGGAAGGAATATTAATCAGTGACACATAGCACTGTGCTCCAGAACCACAGTGATGATGAGTGTTATGCTCTTGCCTATCTTTTGGCTTTATTGTAGGAATTACTTTTCTTTAACTAGCATTTAAAGTTATTTTAGTTCCGGAAAATGTAAGCGGCACTTTTGTATTCATCATTTTAACACAGCTATCTAGTTCCTACCCATTTTTTTTCTTAAAAATCTTTGCTTCTCACTAGTGGAGTGGAATTAATCAAAGTCACTGCACTGTACATGTGTGGAACCTAATTAGCCAAAACAACTGATGAAGACAGAAGAGATCTCACAGCTCATTTATCTTTTTCGTAAAATATTTTGTATTAAAATTGAAATGACATGCGAAGCAGTAGCAGCAACTATAGCTAAAACTGTACAAAAGTGTGCTTTACTGCATTCATGATCTACTCAGGGCTATTCTGCCTGCTGAGTGAGATGACAGAAGTGTTTGGTGCCCAGAAATGCATTTGTAGCTCAATTTGTCTGCATTCAAAATATAAATTAAAGGCCTGTGCATAATTGTCATTCATAAGATATGATCTGATAAATGCTGTTAATGTACAGTTACAAATGGATGCCCTCTGCTCTTGAGGTGCTAGTTGACCATCTGGTTGACATTACAGCCCCACACTCCCAACAGGCTTCCTACTCTTTCCCCGTCCCTTCTTTCTGCATGTTCCCCCCACCTGCACTGTAGCAGGAGTGATGCAAATCTGATCTGAGTTTTATATGCAAAAAATAATTATTTTACAGCTTTAGTTCAACTAATTTAGTTCTCCTAAACAATCCATTTTAGGATTAGATGACCATCCATGCTGAAGAAGGCATGTTGGTTGACTGAATCACCTCTGTCATAGAGCAGCACACTCCCAGTCCAAGGAGATCCCCCAGCTGCAGGGACTGTAGGAAAAGGAGAAGGGAATGTGAAACCCTAAAAAAGGAGCCAGAGATTAAGCTTGGGGACGTACCAGGTTGATGAAATACATGCTTTCAACCCCAGGACATGACTGAAGCATACAATTTGCAGACACCTTCAAAACCTCTTTTTTCATGTCCTTTTCCCAGGAATTCATGAATTTGCTAGCATCTACCTTCTTAGAGAGAGAATTCCTTTATTCACTCTTCAGAGTTTCAGTTTGAATGAAAAGGCAGCTCAGTAATTACAGTGGAACACAAAATGGAAGCCCAGAAACAAAAGACAGAAAACAAACTCTCAAGCACTGGCCTAAGACACTGCGTGGTTTTCCAGTATGTGACTCTGTATATCAAAACTTTCCAGTGGAAAGCAGAAATAGCAATATTTTGTACAGGTATTGAAAATAAATAATAATAAGAAAACCACTAGATATGAAAGTGAGTTGGCCACTGTGAATCCTCATATAACCAGTCAGTAAAACAAAATTAGTATATATATATATATATATATAAAAATATAAATATATATAAATTGATAATATCAATATATAAACATATAAAATTAATTTTAATTATTCTGAGGTATGTTTATGTATTCATACATAAAATAATTGAAGGACTATAATTTCACAGCTTTGTTTTAAAAAGAATTAAACATATATAGGTGACATCAGTCAGGAGAAATGTCTTTTAATATCATGTGCTGTAATACTTTAAACACAGAGACCCTATGAAGGGCCTTGGGGTTTTATGCTAATCTATTCACTTGTGCACCTCAGGGAAATCTGCTGCTGCATAATCAACTTCATAATCCCTTGAATTCTCATTGCCATCTATTCTGGAGTGAGACATAAACTCTCTTGGCTAGGGATCCTGACATGTTTCTCTACCTTTCTCAGTTTCTGAACCTAATGATTATTTTTATCCAATCATTATTCAGTGACGCTTCTTGCACTGCTGTAAGAAAAGTTAAATATGCCTCCTCAGATTTGCAGATAGACCAATTGAAGTGTGCAGTGATTAACAAATTACATTTCCTGGGTCAGAGAGAAAGTTCATGGCAGAGCTAATAATGGGACATATCTCTGGTCTTAATGATTAGAGTGTGACAGCACAGCATTCCTCAAAGTAGAAGTTTCAAAGCCAAGCATTTAGTTATGACATTGACAGAATGGGGTCCCTTCAATTTGTTTGCTGACCTTGGGCTAGTGAATAAGGCAGCTGCTCACTCTGAAAGATATCTGTGCTCTGAATGGCATATTCTGATAAGACAGAACATATATTTTATTTTAATATTTTGTAATAAGAATATTCCTTTTATAGAATTACTTGTATTATTGCTTTGGACACAAGTATAGATTCCTTTTGGTAGTAACTGAGCACTTGAGTCTTAGCAGATTTCCATTATAAGATCCCTATGAATAGGCACTGGGTACTATGTCATTTTTAAAGATCACAAAGTCCCTGTGCAGCAAAAATTTAAATTCCCATTTCCTAGATTTTAAGATGGATGAACCTGCCAGTGGATGAACATTCCTGATTACTGAATGAAAATTCCTTTCTGTAGTCATCCTAATCCATAAAAAGCATAAAAAAAATGACTCTGCAAAATGTGCTTTTCTGCTCCCTAAGCTTGTCACTGGGCTTGATCTAAAGCTCAGTGATAACCAAGTTAGTTTGTAAACTCAGTGTTTCACATTCACTTGAGGATGCTAATATAAGTTGGGAGTATGGAGGCGGCCAGTGAAAAGTAAAAACTGATGATTTTTACAAACACAAATAAGACGGGGGGGGGGGGGGAGAAGAAACAATGAAACCGATAGAGAAGGAAAGCACAAAACCAAGCAGGTGTGTAGAGGAACCAGAGTCCTCAGTATGTAACAGTAAGGAAAAAGCTAGCCACACCTAGACTTGTAATGTCAGAGCTGTTTGTACACGTGGCCTTAGAACACAGACATAAAGGGAAGTCTGTATATGATGCACTTCCAGTTCTGCCTTGTTGAGTTGGATCAAAAACTTCCAGGGAAGTGAAGTCTGTTTTACATACATGAGAACGTACTTGGATATGATAAAATACCACAGCTGTCAGTCTAGATTAGAATAAATTTGCATGGTAATGCTATGAAGGCTGCAATTTATTTTACTTTCTCTGCAATGAGAAACTTTCCATGTTTCAGTAGAGAACACTGATCCTGGATGTCTGCATATGCATTTGAAAAGATCTGGCTTTTCAAGTTCTCATTTCTATTGGATGCTTATAGCTCTGAGGGGAGAGAGCTCTGCACAGAAGCGCAGTGCTTGTTGCTAATCCGTGTTTGCCAGTTTCTGCAGAGCCCAGAGGAACTGAAAATCTCCAAATACATAAATCTGGAGTAGACATTTCCCCATGTTAATGTGAAAATAGATTAAGTTCTAGAGAAAGAGAACTTCCTTAAAAAGCAACAGAAGAGAACATTTGCAGAACAATGTGGACTTTGCAGGCTTTACTAGTAAAAATTACTAAAGGAATGTTTGTACACTGCATTTTTTCCAGTGACAAAGCTAGCTGAAGAAGTTATCCTCACAGATACTCCCTCCTTTCTGCTCTGCTCCCACTACAGTTCTCTGTGCAATTTGATGTGCTAATGTTGCTGTGATGGGACTATGCTGGACCTGGACCATGTAAATGCTGTCAATGTCTAAAACCATTATTTTGGAAGCTATTTTTAAGACCCACGTCACTTCACGATCCAAATCTTTGTGTAATATGATAAATAGCTACATTAGCATGACTCTGAGGTGGCAAATGGCATCAAGCAGAAGGTATAAAAATTTAAATGTAGGAGAAAGTGGAAACTTCTTGGTTGTTGCCAGGGAAAACAAGTGTCCAGAACATTTAGGTTCTCCCTGAGGTATCCATGTAACTTTTAACAAAGATGTTGTTATAGTGTGGTCTCAAAAGAGAGTCAGTTCAATATGATCTTGGGTGACCCAATCACTAAAAGCAAATATGTGAGTGATTGTCATCACAACAAAGCAATTGGGTACACCAGTAAATCCATTCTTCTGTTACTTACAAAAACATGGAGAAAAGGAATAAAAGAACACAAAAATAGGATTCCACACAGCCTGCTCTTAAAATCACTCATTCACAGATGTATTTGAAACACTTTTTCTAGCCCTCAGACTGCTGGGAGAACTGCTTTTTTTTTTTGTGTAATATATGGATTTTATCAAGGTGTGAACTCCAAAGATGAAAACACAATCACTGATCTGAAACTAATGTATATCACACTGCTTTTATAGTTTTTAATCTATGCTCCATAAACAAAGGCAAGAGCTAGACATTTCTCACTTTCATGTAATATCTGCATTAGGTGAGCCATACGGAAATTCTTTGAGCGATACACTGATTGTCCTTGTATTTTTTACTATGATTATGGCATATACTGTGATGCTCTTTTCATTACAAACCTTAAGAAAATCTTCCTCTTACCTGAAGGTAATGGCACGGCCTCAAGGAAGGTTTGATTTCCTGATGAACCAGAGGCTTATCTAAGTTCAGTGATGATTTGCGATAAGCTTCTTTAGCCTGACTAACTGTAAGCGTTGACCAAGAACTCCTTTTCATATATTTACTATCAGGGGTCATTGGTAGCCCTTCACAAGCCGAACACTTCACATCATTGTTACTTTTGGAAGTCTTCAGTGAGAGATCCCCAAAATGCCCCTGGAGTGCCTCAGGATAACAATGGGATATATGATCTGCATGGTGCCTATTTACCACACTAGGGGTTCGGTAAGTGCTATCGCTGTCCAAATTATCATCAGAGCTCCACCAGCTACTCATTCCAGATTTATGCTTGCTTTCTGGTTTTCGCTCCTTACTTTTACTCCTTTTGCTATGCTTGGAATGGTGCCCATGATGATGATCGTCCCCTCGACTGTCTCCCTTTGTTCCATTAACATTGCCCTTGGATGATCCTTCCAGAGAATGAGATTTAGTAAAAAGTTTCTGGACGGAATGAACGAGATGACGTATTCTTCCTGGGCTCTCACTGCGTTGCTCCGCAGCTGTTGAGGTCCTCTGGTACTGTAAAGTGTGAAAACCATCCCGGTGAAGAGGAAGTTGTTTCTCAAATTGGTCCAAAAGATTTGCAGGAATACGGTTAATCTTAGGGTTACCGTGAGACATGGTGCAGTCGTCTCTTGAGTCGTAATGTGAACTGTAGTGCATTCTGGGGAAAGTGCTACTTGACATGTGATCGCCCATTACCATGGGCATCATCATGCACTCAGAATGAATGGAGCTGCGTGGCGAGCAACGATGGTGATCCAGCGGGCAACTCTCCGTGGGGCTGAGAAGATATGACTGCCTTGGCTCCTGCCCATGGTGGATATGATCGTGGGTGTGTTCACAATCTTCAGGGGATGCTAAGCCACAAGTATGAGCTGAACATAACTGTGGTTGATTGCGACTACCAGATAATCCTTTCATATTCCTCGGAGCAGGAGAGTATCTTTCTTCATTGAAGTGCTGAGAAGGCGACCATGAGTACTGCTGGTCTGTCATGAGAACACATAAAACCTATGTTATGTGTCTGATTAAAAGATTAACTTGAAAAATCCAAGTATATTGAAAAACTAAACATTTTTTTCTCTAAGAGCTTGATGGAAAGTCTCACCGTTTGTGAAATTTGGTTCATCATTTTAAAACTGGTTAAAATTGTTCACTACAAGCAAATTATTGGGAGAATGCAACCTCCTTCCTGTTTGCAAAATTATCTGTTGCAGTTCTAAATGTTATGAAGCTATTAATTGTGTAAATTTACTCAAGTTAAATGGATATATTTAAGTATTTAGTTTATTATTTGGTATTTATAAATCACATGTCAAGGTTTGTGGCTAGTCATTTAAGTTACATGGGTCTAGTTTCTACTTCATTGGTTTCACAGTTGGATATCTTAACTTAAATGTGTTCTTTCTCCGTGGAACCATTTTTGCATTATAAATTGAACTCCATTCTCTTAAATAAATCTCAACTTCATGATCCTAAGTTCACTCTTCACAAATATAAACAGCAAACAAAAAGACTATGAACATGCTGAAACGAGCCTATAGTTTATATCACTAAACAGTTTATGAATAAGCATTTCATACTATTTGAACATCTGTTATCCTTAGTCCAGGAGTATTTTTGCTATTCCTATACATGTAGAGTCTTCTCTATTAGGCAGTTTTCACCTTTTTATTACCAAACTACAAAATATTTATTTAATGACTCTAAGTTATGTCTGATAAAATAATTATCTTGAGGTACAAGCCATGGCTTCTTATACACTTGATTATTTGCTCCTATGAATCATGTGCTCCTAGTTGTGGTTATTATACAAGCATGATTGCTAAATAAGAGTAGCTTGAAAGCAAAGATTTTGATACTTAAGCCTCTGATTTCTTTTCTCTTATGCAATTTCTTGCAGCTGTCAAATGCTACAAACAGAAAATTAAAAAAAAAAAAAAAAGGAAACAAACCCAGAAATACTTCAATTTGACTTTCTCATTCACTTTTCCTCTTCGGTTTCAGCTTATTTAAGAAACATTTCAAAAGCAGACAAAGATATAGGATGCAAGATAATCCTTTAGAGGATCAGAGAGATGTGTGTTTATACAACCCACTTAGCACAGCCTTTCTGCAAATTTACTCTAAAAATCTAAATAATCTCACACAGGTGCTTGATACAAGTAAGTTGAAGGCCTCAACTGGAATGGAAGTCAGAGGATATCTATTAACTGGACACTGGAAACCAGCCTGTAGAGATAACACAGTAGCTGACCGCACTTTGAGGAGTTTCTAAGCATACAACAAAGTTCTCCTAAATCATATTCCCACTGCTGGTGAAAACTCAAAGCTTGGATATGGTCATGAAACAGATCAATACCCATATCTCTCCTTTTATTCAATTAATATATGTTATATCATGATACCCTCAGTACAGAAGGCAATTTGTTGCAAAGTCTTCAGCATCAGCAATCTCATAAACTAAATGCTCTATATTTTCTCTTGTGGGAGATGCTTTGGTAATTTTATTACATCCTAATTTCAACAGAGCTCCAGATAATGTTTTAAAATGAATGCAGCATTAAACTAATAAACAGTAAAGTATTCTTCTGCCTAGGCACAATCCTGTCATGCTGAAGTCAAAGATGGATTTAAGAGTCCAAAGGTCACTTCCAGACTTTATCAAGGCATAAAAGTGATGGGTGTGTGCATATATGCTTTTCTGCTTCTATTTTCTTGCCATCTCTGTTTCTTTTACTTAATTATTGGCTATTACTGTATCAAAATAAAAGTTTACTACTGCTGATTACTCAGTCTATTGTACTCTAGGTTATAATACCTTGCATAAATGTAGTTACAAAAAGGAAACATAACTGTTTCTCTGAAATGACGTAATTTTGATTATATACAGACAAGGTAGTAAATTATAACAGTGCATTGGGATTCAGCCACATAAGTAGTCCTGTAATTAGTGGTACTTAACCCAGGATATTACCAAACATTACCAGGGGAATAATAATGGACCATGTGTTGAACGAACTTAGTCAGTACTTCCCATCAAGAGGTCCCAAAGCACCTGACAGAGATTACTGCATTAGTTTTTACAATCCCATGAGATTAGATAGATGGAAGAAATTTTTTACAATGAGGACAGTAAAATACTGGAAGAGGTTGATCTAGTAGAAGATATTCCTGTCCATTACAGTGAGGCTGGACTAGATGACCTTTAAAGGTCCCTTCCAACTCAGACTATCCCATGTGAGAGATACTGTCCTCCTTTTACAGAAAAGGAAATTGGAATACAGGCAACATTTTCCAAAGTGCTTATGGATTTGCAGGCCTTAATAATCACAGAGGTATGAGCCAGAGGGAAGTGGAAGAAAGCTCTTCCATCAAACTAACAGCATGATGTGAGTCAACCCCAAGCCTCTTTGTCACAACCTTACACATCTATGAATGAAGGTAACTCGCACTATGCCTCACTAATGCATTTGGACAAAAACCAGGAAGGGCATGGCAGAGATCCAGAAGTAAAGAAAGAGAATAAGAAACTCATTTAAACGAGTTCCCTAGTACAGAATTGCTAGTCCCTAGTGATTTCTTTAGACCTCAAGTGGCATCAAACATAGCCCAGAAGGCTTCAAACATTTTCATCCTCTTACATCCCTAGGAATATGAGACATGATGATTTGATTGCACTGCAATGGATAATCTAACAGCTTTTCCATCCCTTGTGGCTCCCTGTGACTCCAGCTCACTGAACTATAGAAAAATACAATTTTCTGTATGTTGTTTTCACAACCGTATAGCATTTTATGTGCTTCATGGAATATCTGAGTCTTTTTGATGGAAACACAGTAGCTAGAAACTGCTATAGGCATTTAATAAGCTTAATCAAAATAATTAAGAAGCCAACATTTTCCAAAAGTAATTGTCCCTTCTTAAATCTGTCATAAAGAGTAACTAAAAGTAGATAAAATCCCAAATTACTTAAATGTTCACCATCTAAATTTATCACTCCAGTTAGGTTTGAACTCTGCTTAGTACAGCAAACCTGTTCTCTGCCCAAGGAACTATTATTTCTTCTTACAAACCTTTTGAAAATCTTCAAGATTTTGAATTGTAATATATAATTTTTGCACCATTCAGTGAACTTTGTTCAGGAGACATGTTTCAGGGCTCAAAGAAGCAGTTGAGCTGTGGCTGAATGAATTACAGTGTGGTACCAAACCAGTGTAATTGGTAGCTTTTAGCCTGCCAGAAATGCAAAGAAAAACGTGTTGGCTTAAAATTCAATTAAGCTAACATGCTTTTATAGCATTTGCAAAGGGCTAAAAGTGTGTATATGGTCAATGTCCACAGCTCAGATGATTCATAAAATTTCATAAAGCTACAGTAATATTGTTTTTTTCTCGATACTTTAAAAGAAATATAATACTTTTGGTATAGCAAAATACTTCCAGAATTGTCCAATAGTGACAGACTGGATTGAAGTTTTTGAAGATATTTGTGTTTTTTTTTTTTCCCAGCAGCTCCTATGTTTGCTATGGGCAATCACTATAAAAATATAAAAGTAAGTGCCACCATCAGTACCAAAGAGCTAAAGGGCGACAAACGAACAAATAAACAAAACCCAAAGCAGACAAAGAGATAAAGGAATAGGAATAGAGAAAAAGATATTGTATGTGAGCATAGGAATAGGGTTTTTTTCGGTCTTAACAGAGAAAAATGGATCTTTCAATTGACTTCAGTGGATAGTCAGATAATACCTAAAGAGTGGGGGTGGGGGGCAGACCTAGAGCAAGACATAGGCTGTTATGTCAGAGAATCCAGTAATTCCAAACCCCTGAAAATCCCTTAAACCTCTTCTTTTTCAGAGACTACTGTACAGATATAAGTTAACCTTTAATCTCGACAGATGGCAGAATTTGTGCATCCCTTCCCATTTATTTCAACTCCTTCCTTGTTATGCCATGTCCTGTCCTGCTTTCCTCCCCGCCCCATATTTTCATTTCTGGACCTTCTGATGCTAAAGGAGTTGCTCTCTTCCTCCAAGCAGAGGTTGGTTTGCTTGTTTTCAGGGTCTGGTCACAGTTTTTAGAGCATTCGAGCTTCTCCCTTGTGCTGGTCAGTACCAAGGAAAGAAAGAGACGTTCCAGAATAATGTTTGAAATAATGAATTAGAATTCCTAATAATGTTGTAGGGCAAAAATGCTAAAATCCTCTAAGTAATAGGAAATAAGAGCTGTGCATTAGTAGAGTTCCTGGAACACTGCTCTTGGCAAAGGAGAATAAATATAAAACTACTGAAACTTCTCTGATATTCAAAAGAAGTGCATGTCTCCACAAATGTTTTTGTGTGTTGCATATTGAGAGCAAGCTTTCAGAGCATAACAATGGTTTCTGGAATGACTAAAGTATGCCTGATTTTTGATTTTATTTATTGTTGTTTTTTTTTTTTTTTTTTTAACAAAGCACTTGTCTTTCTATTGAGAAATTCATTTAAATTGCTTCACCCTTATAAGCCCCTTGGTAAACTGCTTTCCCATCTGAAACATCTGTGTTGTTTCTATTGGAGAAGAAAGAGTTCTTTTGCATAGTGTAACCAGGAAAATGCATTGCTGAAAAGAGATAACTAATCTAGCTTTCAAAAAGAGGTGGTAGAAAAATCAGGCCGCTGCATGTTGGTGTTTCACGCCATTGAATCAGTGTTGCAATGCATTGTGAAAAATATATACTCATAGTCTAACCTAAAACTAATAAGAAAAGAAATATTGGGAAAATGGGTATATTACTCAAATAACTAGATATTAAATATGAAAACAGATAATTGAAATGTTTTAGCTGGAAAATTGTCTGTCGAAGGTCTTCATTAAGTAGTATTAGATAAGCACTGTTTCCTCATTAACTTGATATATTATTTTTCTCTGTTTTATTCTAAACTTGAAAATTAATATTTCAGGGATTGAGATGAATGACTAATTGCCAAATGCAAGGAAGAAATTCTGAAAATGCCTCTCATGATATTTCCAGCCTATTTATGTAGCACAACACCTTGTATAAAACTTACATAAAATCACAAAGATGAGTGACTACCTTACTGTAACTTCCAGCTTTAGAAGATGACTTGTATTTTCCATGATGTGTGTGCACTGCATGCAGTGCATAGACCTTCCTGTGAATTCCTACCTAACTGCTCAGGCTGCTTACTTGAAATATTAAACTTTGAAGGGTAGCATCTCATAAGACTGGTGCAAGAAGGTATTTTTTGCACCCAGTCTCCCTGTAGAGTCAAAAGGCAGAAGTAGATGGTTCTGAGGACCTAAAGGTAAACATCAAACTGCCCAAAGCTGTCAAACAAACACAGGCTGCACGTGGATGCCTGGTTTGTTCTGACACTTAAACCTGAAAAATAAATACTTCTTTATCCAGAATCCTGAGCAGTCTGTGTGGCAGGCAGGTATGGCTCTGTTTACATGAGGAAACTAAACACAGCTAGAGGTTGTGCCCAGTCCATACAGTTAAACTGCTGCTTCATAGTTTCATGGCATGTAAACAGGACTCTTCCATCTGATACATAGATATGATTTCCCAAAGATTGTTACAAATATGCAGTCTGGATCTGGTTTTATTTTGGACTGTGAGAAATTGGCATGATTCTCCTTAAGCCTGAAGTACATATCCAAAAAGGTGATCTGAAGCACATGGTATACTGCTAAATGATGGAAAATGTTTTGACACCCCAAGTGAATTCATTGGAACCACAAGATAAATAATGACCAAGGGTAAGATGGCTTTTATAACTCACATATTAGATAAAAATGGACATTCAGATTCTATTCTTAAAACAGTACCAGTGTCCTGAACATATCAAATTGGAGCGAAGTCAGAAAACTCAAAGGGAAATGTAAGGAGCACATGAAGTGCTGCAATTTATTCTGTAGAGTCAGTTTTAAGCACTGTTCCAGAGGAGTCTGCAGATGGACAAAATATTTCATGGTACCAAATCATATTGTTCAGCACGACAGTTCTCCAACTTCAACTCCATCCATCTTTGAAATAAAGGCTAATAGACTGGCAACCCAGCATCCCAAGGGATTTATTTCTGGGATAAATAAGCATGATATGCGAAACGGGCATATAGTAGAAGGAGTGCATAGTAAAAGTCAATGAGCAACAGTGGAACCTTTGAGGTGGTGGGGTGGCTGGTGGGGGTATTGATTTTCAGGGAACACATAGCACAATATTCTGGGAGGAGGAAAAGCACAGAGAGCTGTGATCACTGGGGAAAACTGAGACCAGGGACATGTTAAAGCCAGGTTACAACTCTGACTGCCTCGCATGGAGAAAAGGGTGCTATATGTGATAAAGGAGAAATATGGAAACAGTATTTGAGGAATGAAGACATTCTTCTGGGTGGAAGAATGGGCACTTGGACTGTGTGATGAGGATGAGAGGCACAATATTGTGCCCATGCCACAACAAAGGATAGGACATGAGAGGCAACATGGGATTTGCAAGAAGTTCCAGGATATGGAGTGGAGTGATGCAGAGAGTCCTCAGGATGGTGCAAAATTAATTCCCATTGGTTGGAAGTGATTGATGTCTTGGTATTGACTAGTATGCAGCACACAGACAATCACAGTGCTTTTCAAGTTTGAACTACATTGCCACTATTCACCTTTTCAACAGTGCTATAACACAGGTAAGTCCACAAAACTACTTACAACTAATATTTTTTCACAGAATCTGTATGATCAGTGAAGTTTTGAAAAATTATAATGTGTCATGATGAGAGTGACCTAAAATAACTAACACATAAGGTTTTTTTCTGGAAAAATACAGCTGTGTGGAGTCAACCAGGGCTTTGCTATGTGAATGTCATTGAACAACTGGTTATAATGAGTCTAAATACAGACCAGAAAAGATAGCCCAACACTACTAAACTTCTTTTGTTCCTTATTGTGCCTGGCTTTATGGACTTCCTTTCCTGAAGAAGAAAATTTTGCTGCTTGCAGTTATTAGCAGACAATAAGTTTACCTTGGTGTCATAAAACTGCCACTGTTTTCTCAGCAATAAAAGAAAGCCAAAGTATTGCATGGTACAATTCAAATGTGTACACAAGAATCTACACACCACTCTGGAAGTATAAGGGAAATCCTTGTCACGTTGGTGGCAATGGCAAATCCCCCATTAACTTCATGGGGCTGGGATTAGTTCTAAACATTTGCTAGGGAAAGTTCTTGGTTTGTTTACCTACAATACCTGTGTTAACTTGAGGCAGATCACTCCTAATCAGGGCTGTATTTTGCAGAATGCACAATTTGTGCTGGATTGGAATAAATGTGATAGAAATCTGGAAGGGTGCCCAGTCAGGAAGATGATGGCATGGAAGGGTGAAACTGCTTCTGCTGAAATACTGCCAGTGATAGCACAATGGCTAAGATTTAATCCCAAGGATCCAAACCACTTGAACCAACTATTCAGCTGAGTAGAACGACCAAATCTCCATGGTTTCTTTTCTAATAAGAAATACCTATTGTTGATTCTTACATGAGTATCAAACAAAAGAAATAATGCTGATATTAATGAACTTCCTTAACTTTTTGTCTTAGGGTTTCTGTAATTCTTAGGAATTTGTCCTTTTTCATGATAATATACCACAGAGGAAGTTTTCCATCCTCTGCAATACTAAGGGGACTGCAAAAACTAATGCTCCTGTATCCAAGAAAAAATATTTATCACATATTGCCTAACCTTCTAGATTGCCTTTTATTATTTCTTTAAAACATGGATGTATTTTAAAGATTTTGCTTATTTTGTAGAGTGCTCTTCTGGGAAAGAAATAATCTAAGCATTAATTCTCAAAAGCACTGATTATTGCCACAGAACATATGACTGTTCAATTTAAAATACATTTTTATTTCAAAATTGCCTCTTTTTTTTGATATTCAATATAGTTTTTAAATTGTCAAAACTGAAGAAAATTATTTGATTTTCTGTTTGCTTGAGCATCTGTTGAGTGACCTTTTGATTCACAAGAAAATTTTAGAGTTTTAGCCTCGGTGTGACCCAAAAGAATTATTTCTTTTACTTTTTGGAGTTCATCATTATCTGCTCAGCTGAACGCCCTTGGTGCTGCCTCTTGCTGCTTTGTCATTGTATGGTGAACTTTTCTGCTCAGTTCAACCCACTGAGATGGAGGAGGACTCACCCTGATTTTCCTGTGGGGTACAGGAAGAAACAGCAGCCTGGTCACAAGCTCCCTTTTAAACCTGTTGCCATAGTAACAGGCAGACAATCTTACTCTTTCCATAACCTCCAGTTTGGGAATTTTTCAAATCAGGGTGCTGTGTCTTTTCTGTCTGGCTGAGCTCTGATTTTGGGTATATGACAAACAAACATTGCAAACCTTAATTGCCTTTTCCCACATCCATTAGCACCCAAATTTTCCATGTGGCAGTGAAGGGTCAAGCCGTTATACCTGCTCCTGGAACAAGATGATGGTGTAAGCACCCCCATGCTGGACAAGTTTGAGACAGGGCATCTCGATATGCTGCTGTCTGGTTTATTTTATGAAGAGAAATGACATTGTGAAAAGATGGAAAAAACATGTGAAGTTCCACAATGGAAGGTGACAAGTGAACTCACCATTGAAAGCTGGGATCATATTGGCAATATTTGCTGGTGTTTATCCTGCTGCACTGCTTACACTAGTGCAAATCTCCTTAGGAAGACTGGCCAAATCAGTGGCCTATATGCCCAGGACTGTGAGAGAAAACTGTGGTTACTCAGCTCTGTGCTGAAAGTATCTCCACCACCCTGGCTGTGCCAATAAATTCTCCCACTCCCAATAGAGCCTGAGTAGCCTATAATGAATGTGGAGGTAGAGCATGGTTAACTTTTTTTTCTGGGGAAATGAAGAGCACATAATTTAAGCTGCTCATCATGGGAACACATTTAAAAGGCTGCACATTTATCATTTTGAAAAGGGACAATACAGCAAAGAGTCTCATTGAGGAAGGCAGGCAACACAAAGCAGTCGGATGAGTCAGTCTCTCATCTCTGTTGCAGCCGTTGCACTCTTTATGGGAAAGTAAATGTTGCATGTCGGATATGCACCCAGGTGTTACACAGGTCAGCAGGGCATGAGGGAGAGAAAAATGTCCCTCCTTTGCTAACATCCCTCGTGTGAAATAATTTAGAACAGAAATATTTGTTTATGAATGCATAACCTTGTTTGTATTCTGTAGTAGAAATGAATGAATAATTCATAACAAATATCCTATTTGATTAATCTTGCATCCTTACAAATATCTTCCCCTGTTTGTGAATTGACCTTGGGCCTAATGGGATTTTTGCAGAGTTGTCTGATATTATGAGGTATTTAATTTTTAGAAATAGCTTCTGGTCTGCAGATTGTTAGTAAGCATTTGTTGCCAACAGCTTATAATTAAAATGCAGGACTGTTAGCGTGTTTTTATATCATGCTTAGACCATATGATATGATTTTGTGCTATGACTGAAAGTAATTCACAGAGTAAGCTCTGAAGCATAACTGAAAGGAATTTAAAGCTCAAAATTTATTTTCTGAACAACATTTTGTATTATTTCATTAACATTTTCTGTGATCTTGATCATCACATCAATAAGTTTCTACACTACAGTTTCTACATACTGAAAGGATATGAAATGGAATTATTTAGAGATATGATGGAATAACAATAATAAAAAAGGCTATTTTTTCAGCATCTATTCATCTAGTCACAATAAGCAAATAATAGCATGTTATAGTTTCGAGACATAGCGTGACACTGAATCATATCACAGCACCTCATACTTAAAATGTCTTGTAAGTTTAAAAGACTTTTATGTTGCCATACCAAACCACCTAGCTACATTTTTATTACATGGAAGAAAGATAGCCCTGTGGTTAGAGGATTAGCTTGGGACATCTGCAGTTAAGTTTTTCTGTCCAGCCATTAATTCACTGTACAGTTCAGGATAAGGCCATGTGAAGTGATGCTAGTTGCCATGGAGAGGCCTGACCTGGCCTTACTGGTTTGCAGTTTACCTTTGTGGGTATCTTTTGGAGACTGCCTACTTCAGTTTCCCATAGAACAAGAGTGAATATAACTTCTGTACCTCTCAAGGTTAGTGCCAGAAGCCAAGGAAACATTCAGCCCCTGGGATAATGCCCATCTAAGACTTTAGAATAGAATGTTTGTTATTGTGCCTGTTATTTACAAGGATGAGCGTCACTGTTGCAGTTTACTCTGTGTGGCCAAGCCCTGGTTCTTACTGAAGTTACACCATCTCCAGTCAAAGACTATACCCATTTAACCACCCCTGAATGCTCTGGGGGAAGGAGGACCGAGTCATAGATGTGGCACAGAGCAGGGTGAAGAGCTCACGGAAATCCACACCCCCATCCCTGGGAAAATTTCCCATCATGCCTGAGAATTAAGCTAAACCCCTTGAAAAGTGCAAAGTATTCAGATACTGACTGTACTGACTAAAGCTGGATAATATGGTAGAAGGACAGACAGACTGAAAAGTCAGGTCTTTATTTATGCTTTTATTTCACGAATGGCTATATCCTTTCTTCCTTTCAACACATAAGGTCATAATGGCATGGTCATGCAATCAGCAGTGATTGAATAACCATGAGTTACTGTCTGACACTTGAACCTTACCACTTAATCAAAAGCACGACTGCAACAACTGTGAAATAAAACCATATTTTTATAACCTGCCCTTAAACTACCTTATAGTTTACTTTGCAACGAGGGTAGGTTAAGAGCATTATTAGTAACTGCAACCTGTTTTACAGGTTTTAACCTTTTTCTTAACATAACTCAATATCTGAAAACAGTAATTTACTGAAACAAAAAGCCTTTAGTGCAAGTTCTCTTTCTTTGCCTGACATTAAGTTGGCTATGTGTAAAAGTTACGTAAAATAAATGTTTTCCTTATGTATAAAAGAAGTTAAAATAATTTTTCAATAATTTTTCCCTCTTTACTCTGTGCATGCAGTACTTATTAAAATCTATAATTAAAGAGAAGTTCATCCCATCTTCCCTGTTCACAGTTCTTTAACTATGTGAATGCCATTAAAACACTTCACTTTTTCTATGTCTTGTTAAGATTGCACTATTTGCTTTTAAAACCCAAAGCAAAATGTTGCCTTACCCTTTACAGGCCAAAAGTAAACAAGACTGTGAGAAATTTCTAGATAGTATAGAAAAGAGTAGTTTTATAAAATGCTTATTTTCTAATACACTAACATTGTCCAGATAATATAAACACCATCTAGATGAAAGCTGACAATTGGAAGAACTCCAGCTTCTATGTGACTTACGGTGACATGCTTGAGAACATGTATGTCAGATCTCTTGCTCCTACAACTACGGCATGCTATCTGTATCAGGTTGCTAATTTGAGATATTACTAGTGAAAAGAATAGGAATTTTTGGTGTGAGTGTGAATCTTGTAGCAATAATACTTATCACCCTGAATTCTGTTAACAAATAAATGTCAATGGAAAAGCTATAAAATATTGTTCTCAAGAAGAGACTATGAACACTTGGATAAGCTTTTTTTGATGGAATCCATTGTATTTCTGCCTCTTTGATCTAATGAAGTCTTTTATAGAATCAATAGTATAAAAGAGTTGAGATCAGCCCAATCCCTTGATACCTTTTTCCAATTAAGGCAGTGGATCATTTTATTAATAGTATCATTTAATGACTATTCAGCATTTTCACTCTGGTGAGATACTGTGCAAACGTTAATTAATCCCCACCAAAGCCCTGAAACCTCACTAGGAAATACTAAACTCATTTTACAAATAAGGGCCTGGAGACAGAGATTCTTCAGTACCAGAGAGATTGTAACTTGAAGCTCCTTGGGAGAGTGGGACTTTAGAATAATGAATGGCCAGTCAGTTAGAACTACCTTAAAGAATATCATCTTGGCTCTGCCTTGACTTGGGAAACTATTTTCCTTCTCCAGGAAAGCCCTTTCTGTGTTTTCTTCAGGGACAACGGTCTCTAGCAGTCCTTCAGATTGAGGCTGTTCATGCAAAATAATGACGTAGTCATTGGGTTATGTATGTACAGAAAGAGAGTGAGCCCATTTCCATAGCTCAGTGAATACAGTATTCACTCAGAATCAGATTTCTCTCCAATGAATATTTAACATTATACATGTGCAACAGCAATAAAAAGTGGAGACTGAGAAGTAGCTAATAGTTTGCAGCTTTTTCAATAATGTTATATTCTGTTCATGGAATTGAACTCAAATCTTCAAGTGACAGAACACAACACCAGAGGAAAGACAGAAAGACAGACAGATATGTCCTATCCATCTGCAGACTGCAGTAGCTGTAACACTAGCATAGCTGTAACTACAGAGTTTGTCTACATAGAGTTTAACTAACTATGCCACAACTTTTCTAAAAGCATTCCCAGCGTCAGTGATTCTCTCTAGGGGAGGTGGTATCCAGTGTGAGAGACTGAAATGGTTAATGCCTTAAACATTGTTAAATCACTGAAAGACTTTTATACACTGCACCAAACTGTGCAAAGAAGACACTGCTCACTGAAGCCCACCTCTCCTTGATTATGCCTACTAATTTGGACTGTTATGGGAACTTGCGATAAGATAAAGGTGGTACTATTGTCCAGTTATCCTTAACAAGAAGAATATATCCACAACTGTGAGAGAATGCTAGTGGCTCAATCAGTCTACAAGCTGGATGTTGTACAAGATAAGGAAAGAGGTAAATCCTGTGAAGTGAATCCTTACACAAAAGACTCATCTGTGATAATTCTCTTCCCCTCCAGGGAAACACAGGGACATTCACACAAAGCCTGATGGTACTCATCTCTGCTGAGGAGCCATAATGGACCATAATTGACTCAACTGAACTGATGTCCAGGCAGCTGTAATACCTTAGAAGGTGTCAAAAACTCCTGAAAAGTCCCATGATCAAGTATTACATCACCCAGTGTAAAACTCCCAGCCACAGGGTGGGTACCAGGGCATTTCCACCTAGCCTAAGCGTAATTTAAACTGCTGTGGACACTGTGTTTTGTGGGCTTCCGTCATCATCTTGGGCTTCCCTCAGTGGAACCAGACTGCAACCTTCACTTTGACAAGACTGGAACCCTTATCACTGAGAAGACCAGAAGAAGATTTCCATTGGAATCCATGGAGTGGCGATATTTTTCTACTTAATCTGTCTCTCTGTTACTCTCCTTCTCTCCATCCCCCACCATACCCCCCTCCCCCCCTTTTTCCTATGACTATCTCTCTCTACTTCACATTTACTGTTAAATAAAAATCCGTATTATTGACTTGGGCATATGGTCTCATTTGCACCTTAATTCAGGCAGAGACATCTCTCTAGTAATTGTAATAACTGGATCATAACATCCAGTCCACGTGTTTTGGCCACCTACAGTTTGGCACTTAAGTCAAGAGGACAGGATTTTCTTTTGAAAATGTAAAAGCCACCCACCTCTTCCAGTGTATTATCTAGACATCTTTTGTACTTACTTTCAGAGAACTCCAGTAGGGACACGTAATTTAGAAGCAAGGACAGATAATTTTTTGCTCTTGCTTTTGGCATTTTTTTTTTCCCAGCTCTTTGGCCATAAATAGCTGAAATTTATTGAAAGCAGCCTTATTTGTTTGTAGTCTGGTTGTGATTTCTTTTTTCCTTTCTTGTTTCTCCTTTCTGACTAATCCCTTTTCTTCTTCTTGGTCAGGGTGCTGGGTGATTGATCTGATAGCACATATCTTTGTGTCAGTCTTTGATTACCTATTTTATATGAGACCCTTTGCCCCTATAGACACCTGACATTTAATACTGTTGACTTATATATCGTTTACTCTGGCTTCAAAAATCCTGCAGTTCTTTCCCAACCAAACAGGAAGGAGAACAATTTTGACATACTTCTAGGCCATGATTTTTCTCACTCTACATTAAGCTTCTTAAGTAGGCCAAACCAGCTACGTCCTGGAAAAGTCTATCACTTTTCATTGACTCTAAAGGAACTCTAGAGATCTACAGTTTAGACATTTACAACTGAATTACTTTCCAGCTCTTAAATGAGATGAATTCTAATCCATCTGAACTCCTTTATGTGTGCTGTGAAATGGAACAGCACAGGTCAAAAAATTTCAAATGTCCAAGTAGGCTGAGAGATTTGCTCATTTCATGACTCCTCCATAGGACCTACTTGTGATATTCCTAGGGAGCCTTGTGTTTAACTGTATCTTCCCTCTTCACTGTTTTGAATAAGGCAGTAACTGCCTGAAGGTTCTTCAGTCTCTTCCTTAACACATCCTTCTGTCCTGTCTTCGGGACTTAACCTGTAGCTTTTTTTCACTTGAATATTCAGTCCAATACAGATATTTTTATACTGACCATTGATGGAACTCCCTATTTTGAGTGTCACTGAGTGGCAACACTACTTCTTTTAGAAAATCCTGTTCTAAGAGATTGTTTAAGCATAATGACAACCCATGCTTGAATTCATCCTTCTTCTTCAAACTGCTTGGGCAGTTTTCCTTAATATAGTAACAATGATTTATCTTCCTAGCAATGTGCAATAATACGGTAAGGGAGAGTTTATAGTATTCCTGTCAACTACAACAATATCCTAATAACACAAAGTAAAGTGTTGCAATGTATTAACATGAGCATATGCACAAAAAGGAGAAAAACAACTTTACACTGACTTCTGAAATGTAAGTAAGCTCACACCGAATAAAGGGAGCTTTAACCAGCAAATACACAGAAACCACTTTCCATATTTCTCTTCCAAAAATAACCACAATAAAGTAATTGCATATAAATAAAATCTTTGATCGATTCCACATAAACCAGTGACAATCTGAATATGAAATTCCAGGAAGAGAAACTCCATTTGGCACAATCTAAATGCATAAAACATAAGCCAGTGGGACATTTTACTACTAGCTCTGTAAGAAAGAAGTATCAAAATTTCACTCGTGGGCTTTAAGATTTTCTGATTTCTTCTTGCTTCTGTTACTTTTTCAAATTGAAAAGGTAACATTGAAAACTCTGTCTGCAATTAGTATGTTCTCTAAGGGGTAAGACAAAGAGAAAAAGAAGAAAGAAGGAAGGCTGGTAATTCTTCTTTTGAATTCCTGGTTGGGTGGGTGTTACCCAAATCTGATGCTTTTTTGCTTTCCATAACCTTATAGAGCAGGTGAGAAATTCCCGGAAGGATTTGACTGAGAGGTTTTTGGCCACTCTCACAGACACCACCTGGTGCAATGCCTGCTGTGGCTCTGTGGCTGGAGGGAGGCTGTACCCCAGAGCAGCCTCCTGCCGCCTCACCCCGCGGCTGTGCCCAGCCTCTGGTTGTACAAGCAGTACCAGTTATCTGAGAGATGGTATCTGTACCTAGCTCCTCCTCTGGCGTCCCTGGAAAACTGAAGCCCGACTTGAGCAGATCGCCACCCTCTTCTTCTGAAAAGACAGAAACAAAGTAGCTATTTAATAACTCTGATATTTCTCTATATCCAGACATAAACTCTCCACTAGTTTTTAAATCCACTCAGTGATACCTATTACCATTCAGCATCTCTGATAACGTGAAGCTACTGATGTGCTATTATCTGCAGTATCTCTTCCTCTTTGCCAGTTGTTCTAGTGTTCTTCAATTATTAATTTTTTAATTTTGCTAGACATTTTCAAATAACTACTGTCATAATATTCATAATTTTTTTTTATAGCATCGTTTACATTGTCCTTTTCAGCTTTTCTTAGTGCCATCGAATTCTACTGCCTTTTAGCCTTCACGTATTTATTCCAGAAGTATCCTTATTGTGAGTCCTTTAGTTGAACCTTTAGGACTTTCCACTTATGATTCTCAGGTGACTTTTATTACCTTTTATACACAACCAGTTCAATTCTGCCATTGTGATGGAGACTTTCTCATATCAGTAATGTTTACTTTTTTGCCAGATATAACTTCTCTAACTCTGGAAAAGTACTTCAACGCAGGTGACAGGTATATTCTGCATGAATGCAGAAACCACTTAAATGGCCTGAGTGTAGCTCTGAGCTACCCTGTTTATACCTCTTTCAGAGCTGCAGTTTGTTGCCTCTGCATTTCACTCTTGTCATGCTGGAATAAAAAACTAATTTTGGACCAGGCACTTACTTTAGATATTTCTATAACAGATCTGCAAATGGAAAATTGGGTCAGTAACACTTCTGTAAGATGCAAGTTTGGCTTAAGAATATAATAGGTTAGGATGCAAAATATCACAGTAACATGTTTAATGATTTTTATTTTTGTTTCCTATTTCCATATTTGCTGGTGTCTCAGCTTAGTGGAAATTATTGAGTATATACAGCCTTTGACTGTACTCTTTGTTTTCATCTTGTATGTTACAAGCACAGACACTTGGAAAGAGCTATGGAGTACTCCATAGTCTCTCACTGTGTGTTCAACCATCGGCTCTTCAGAGAAAGATAAAATCAGGTATTGCAGACCATGGTTTTTGTGGTGCTCAAGTGAGGTGTGATGACTTCCAAATAACTCACACCAGCTCATGTTATCATACCCTCAGGCAGACATTCCCATAAGTTTGAACCAACTCAGACTTTTCTTAAGAGTACCTCAATGTCTGTATCAGACAAGCTGGTTTTTTGGTGCAGCTTGCAACACACACACTGCTTTTCCCATTTCAATGCTCCATTTAACAAACACATGCATTTTGCATATTTCTTGGTCTTGGTTACGCTTTTTATTTGTACTCTGATTTTTCCCGAATTATCTCCCAGGAAGCAAAATGAATTAACGTACTCATGTGGATCTCTCAAGTAATTGCTCTGAGGTTTTGACAATTCCTGAGGTTAAGAATATATAATTGATAACAATGGGTAGTATAGCACAGATACTGCATAGAAAATTAGTCTCAAGGATGTTAAGAATGTTGGATAAGCTGAGCTGTCAAATAAACATCTTCTTTATAAACTCATTTGTTAAATAAACTCACTCTGCTAAAATACAGCCTACAAGAGATCTCAGTAAGTGACAGATAAAAAGTCATACACAATTTATAAAATGACTGGCATATGAATTTAAATTAAACTTCATTTGGAGAGGTAATGGACAACTCTAATTAAATAAAAGCACAAATTAGGCAGTTTCCATGGAGACTTTACTCAAATTATCTGCCTATATTGTATAACTCATATGGCCATCCTCTAATGTGGCTGCACAGGAGTAAGGAATCGAATGAAAGCTATAACAAAAATATTCTGAAAGATCCTTTACATTCTTGTAAGTGACTAGGAGAACTTACTGTGAGCTTTAGAAAAAAAGATGATTTACACTGAAACAGTAGTTTTGTATTTCTGAAAAGCTATTAATTTATTCCAAAGGTCTATCATGCACATATATTCAGAAACACTTATAGAATGAATGCATAAAATTATTTCTCCCTTGCAAGAAATTAGCATCCTAAAAGAAGCTCTGCCCAAAAATAGACTAAAATGTTAGGAGTAGGCTAAACAAGACTAAACATTTGTGGGTCTGAAGAGTTTGAGAAAAAAAAAAAAAATCCACAAAGAAAATAAATGTCCTTTTCAAAATTAAAGGAAAAGGTCATGCAACAGGATCTGTAAGTCAGATTCTGACTTTGCTGTAAACATTCCATGCAAATTTGGACAATTAAGTTAACTTCTTTGTGTCTCAATTTTCCAGTAGAATTAGGATTAGAGTTCTTTTCTTTCTTATAGCTATCCTACATGAATGCATTTGTTAGTGTCAGTGAACCTGTTGTCTAGAAGAGCCTATAGGGAGCACAAAGAGATAGAATTTCCTTCCAGCAGAAAAGCTGTATTCTGTTTGGAATAGGGTCAATTTCATATATTTCAAAGGAACTTGGAATTCCTTTGTGATTCCCTTAAATTTATGAATCCGTATGAGGGATGTGAGTAGCTCTTAGTGATTAGTTTACTTCCTAAGCATGAGGACTTCTTATTCCTTTATCTTTTATGACTATACCTATTCACATCACTGTTTTATTATTTATATTGTCTTTTAAGAAGGCTACTGTCAGTTCCTTCAGCCCCTAAAGAGATTCAGTTTTTGCATTCTGCACTTATGAGGCATAAATTAATCTAGAGTCTCAGTGGCTCTTGCAGTATTATAAAGATAATTTTTGTATGAGGTTGAACTGTACTTTAAACTCATTCCCTCAGCAACAGACATACATGGTCTTTGTTTATTGTTTAAATTTTTCCTAGAAATTATTGCTTTTACTATTGAGCACAGAAATGGAAAGCACATTGTTCATTCATGAGCACAGCTGCAACCTTCATATCTCATAGTAATGAAGTCAGGCAGATTATCACGGAATTATCGCGCATGCTGAAATGCAAGTGTCATTTTGTGTCATTCACCTTCTTTATCTCATAAATCCACTGTATCTCAGCTTACACTTCGCTAGCTACTAATAGAACATTCTACACTAGTGGACATAGAAGGAAATGGTACTCTTAGCATGGAATGCTTCCATGGGCAATGAATTGCAAACAAAAATTAGATTATGAAAACAGGATGATTTACAATATAAATTCTTAAACAAGGTATGGAACACACAGTTCACAGACAAGAGACAATCATCAATATACAAACCACTGCATCAAAGATTTGTCTAAACAGAAAGCAAGAACCTTTATCTGAAACTGAAACTAAAAAAATTGTGGGAAAAGTCTTCTCTATCAACAAGGCTCAAAATAGTGACAAAAATGAAAGGCTCTGAAAGAGCAGAGATGTCTTCTTCTGCGAAAGTTGAACGTATAGTAAAATGATGCTGCGATCTGCATAAGTAGGAGAGCACAAACTGTCATTTACATGTAGTATCTCATTTTCTTTTTTAAAAATGTGATGGATCTGTCATGCATTCCAGTGTAACACTGCACAGATGACACTCAAAACTGTGATAGGAACCTTTCACAGCTGAAGTTCTCCAGACTTAAGCTTGGAAATGTCAGAAGACATTGCTGAGTTGGAACAAGCTTGACAGATCCAGACGGCTCATTCAGCCCTGAAGTTACTACATGTACAGTGGGAAATGACACAGGCCAGCATCCAAGATCAAGCTGGCATGGCACAGCTTTTGTCCTCAGAACAGGCTGGATGTCTGTCAGGAGTGTGCCCTGGCTTCTGTTCCATATCCTGCTAAGAAGACATTATCTAGGGAAGCGCTGGTTGGTATGGGCCAAATCTGGGCAAAGGTGTGCGCTGTGGCAAGGACAAATAATCACTTTGCTCATCCTTCAAATGTTATCATCTCAACTTTGACCTCTCAATCTACTATCTGAACATGACCTATCCGTTTAAATTTTTTTTCTTCGCCTGCAAAATCTTGCACCAAGATAAGCCTTTTTGTTGGCCCTCATTCTGTTCTTAATAACCAGGCATACTGCTTTCATCTCCTAATTGTAGTTCTTCCATAACATATCCATCCACAAAATAGGCCCCAGTCTCAGTGGACTTGTTGCTTACGTACTTTAAAAGGTTTACATCAGCAAGACTTGTAATTAAGTAACTGCCTTTTCTATCACAATGTAAGAGTAAGACTGAACTAGAACTGATATTGAACTTCTCAGTTCATTGGATTTTAATTTATTTATAATTGGCCCACACTGGACCTCACACCACTTTTTTCCATGTGTGCATTTCTTTCAGCCTGCAAGCTCCCTATGGTAGCTGTTGCTTTTTAGTTCTGTCTTATAGCACCTGGTATATTAAATCTAACTTCAAATGAAAGAAAACACAGGGCTTAAAATATCCGAATTAAGCTGCAGCTGCAAGTTCATTTGATCACATAATTACAGATCATAGATTGTGTCCAGAGTATGAATATGGGACAGATACCATATCACTCCACGATCTGAGAAAACAAAATCACTTCTCCCAGACTAGAGGTATGTAGAGATCTAGAAGAGAAATCTCCTGTACCTCAAAGTCCACTAGCCTGCCATGCAATTAAAGCATTTCTCGCACATGGCCTTTCACCTTAGCCAAAGATATCCCCAGTCTGTTCAGGTTACGTCATGAGAACAGAGAACTATGAACTGTCATGAGGCTGGTCATTCCTAAGGGAAATGACCAAATACCTGCATGCCTGGGATGTGTTATGGACCCTAACCCCTGCTGGGAGATAACCTAATTGGATTGGTTCAGACCTTCCTCAAGTGGCCAAAAGCACTTCTGGCAAACCTATTCCTTTCCTCACCTAATCCTCAAGAGGCAACATTCAATCAATATTAGAACATCTATGTAGTAAATTAGGCATGGTGAAAGCTCTCTGGCCATGAGGCCAACTGGTGTGGTCTAACCATAACTTCAAGAACAGGTTGGCTCTATCCATACTATGATGGGGAATGGTCCCTTGCCCATGCTAATCACCTGGAAATTATTTGGGCCAGTGAAAATTAGTTGGCCAAGCTGAAAACTAAGACAGGGACCTCCCTGACCAGCATTACAAATAAGCAAATTCCTATTTGTTGGGCCTTTGTCCTAGCACTGTTTAATTTACTACTACAGAAGTAGGCCAGGTGGCAGTATTATCAATTCAGTATTCTCATGTATTGTTCTGATAGCATGCTGATAAGCAACAAATACACAGCAGGGCAGGGAAAACTCTGAAATAAACACTAAAGGTGATAGTAGCAGATTTAAGGTTATTGTGGTTTCCTTTGCAAAGGCCTGTGTGAAAAGTATTAACAGTAAGAGAAAGCCATTGCTTAATTAAGTAGCTTTTGCTTTTCTCATCTCAGTTTCCCTTGTTTTCTTATTTTTCTCACGCACATACACACATATAGAAATGTTCCTGATGAATCCAGCAAAGATCTGCTCATCTCAGTATTCTGGCTCCAGCACTGGCCCAAAATGGGCATTGCTGGAAACAGGGCAAATACGTAGATTGCCTTTTCTAGCTTCCCGCAATCAGCACTTAGGGGACTTCCTGAGACAGAACTTTAATCTACACCATCGTTTTTAACAGCCACCAATGGATCTATCCTCTATGGATTTATCTAATCTTCTCTGAGCCCATTTATACTGATAGCCTCTACTGCATCCTGTGTCAGTGCACCTCACAATTTAATTATGCTTTATTTGAAAAAGATTTTCCTTTTTGTTTGTTTATCAGGATGCCTGGTAATTAAATTAGGTGCCTCTCTTCTTTGGTTGTGAAAAATAATGGATCATCGAGCCCTATGCACTAGGTCTGTATCATTTATAATTGTGTAGACATCTACCATGTCCCTGCCTTAGTCCTTCCTTTTCTGAACAAAGGAATCAATCTATTTAGTATTTTATTATGGCAAAGCTGTTCTAAATCTTTCATCATCCTTCTCACTCCTCTCTATACATTTTTGTTACTCTGCTATGCCTTTTCAGACACAGCAGACAGAAATTCAAATGGCCTTATAGTATGGCTTTTTCCTTTCGTATGATGTGGTTCTTTGCCTTTTTCTTCTATTTTATTTTTTAATATTTTCATCTGCCAATTTCTTAACTTAGAAAATTCATTAGTCATATTAAGTTTTGCCCAAGAGAGGTAATTTGTTTGGCTTTCCAATCACAAACATGCCCAAGAGAGGTAATTTGTTTGGCTTTCCAATCACAAACATATTTCTCTTATATATTATGCTAATAAATATTGGTGAATCCCAGCATTTTACTTAGTTCAGGTTACTGTCAAGACTACTAAAACCAACCACCCTCCCCACCCCTTGAAGAGCAGCACTGAGGAATTCCTGATCTCTTGCTTTCATCCAGCTTGCTCACTTTTATACAGCATAGTTACAGACAGCAGGACTATGAAACCAGCCATCAGCTGTCAGAGAGAGTAGCCAGGCACACAGCCTAACAAATCAGGGAGTGGAAGCTGGTTGTGCCCCTCAGGTCCTATCTTGGAAAAGGAATAAAGTAAAATATATTGCAGGGGAACATAGAAGCTGTCAGGGATCATCTTGGTCTTGGCACACTAAATCCTCCCAGCTTTAGGTATATAAAAATCATCTACAAAACACAGGTATTGTTAGCAATATTTTGGTGATCATCCTGGAACACATTGGTTCCCCACAACAGTATTTCCTGAACAAGCCAGAAATTTTGCTTCTTGGAAGTCTTTCAGAGCTGCCTTATCCCTTTTACCCCAAAGATCTGCAAGTTCCTCTTCCCTATCCCACTTCTAGTAATAAATGCAAAAATGTGATGGATAATGCTGTGGAGTCTTAAAGCAGAATCACTTTTCAATCATTCTAGAATTCAAGTGACTGATTCAGTTAGCAAATCTATCTCTCCATATCAAAATTAACAAGTGACTGCAAGCAAAAAAGGAGTAAGTCAGTGATAAGACATCATGTTCAGACACGACTCTGTATGATGTGCTTCAAATAGTCTAAGAAATTTCTAAAAGCCCTTTTTTTCCTGGATTTTTCACAGCTGAATGATTGTATCAAGTCCCTGATTGAGCTATTTACCTTTTATTGCTTTTACAAGATCTGTGAGAGGAATTCCAAATACTCTATATTAAAAAGTGGGAATATTAAAAATTATATTTTCCCATTATTGTGAATCACAACCCTTATTCTGTGAACCAGACAGTTCTGGATAACCCAGAAAAACCTTTAGTTTTCAATATATTTCATATTCACTTTGAGGAAAAGCATTTCTTTAAGACTTCCCTTAAAAATGACTGAGATCTCTAATATTAAACCGTGTTTGAAAGAACATGGCTTTCGTAACCTTTCCATTTTCAGGTTAAAACTAGATATGGCCCCATTATATTCTACTTTACTCTTTGGTAAAAACCACAACCAGACATACAACAATTATTACCAGCAGGTCATGGCATTCTGATTTTACCGATTTGTTTTACAGAGGGGTAAAAGGTCTGAGCAGTGTCCCTGTCTTTCAAATGTTCAACAAATAAGATATTTTAACATTAGAGAACAACTGCATTTGTTATACTGATCTAGCATGGTAGGAGACATTTAGCATGAAAAACCTTTGACCTCAAAGGGATGTGAGGGCAAAGCCAGCAATTCCACTGAAAACTGGAATTAGCTTTAGTAGCTGCAGTCGTGAAACCCTTCAATAAGGCCTTTTGACATTAGATGATGAAGCTCTATATAAATGGAGATGGGATGCGGATGGGTTTCATTCCTACACAAGCCAATTTTGGTGAGCATTTCTGCGAACACTTAAATGCTGGGGTGGTGTGAGTGACAGCTGGTGGTTTTTTTTGTTTAGCAAATATGATTACATAATACATAATACATAATACGTAGCTTCCTTTTGGTGATTTAAGCAGATATGAAATGCGGTACCTATTAAATGAGCCATTTTTCACTCTCAGAAATAGCAATAACCACAACAAGGTTTCTTCCTAGAAAGAATCACGGGTCTGGAGCAGCTGTAGCAGGCAAAGACTGATGGATCAGGATGCCTCATTTCTTTGCCCTGTTTTCATCATCCTTTGGATGCTGCTGAAGTTATGCTCAGATTAGTCCTTCAGATTTAATGCATTTTTCAGTGATTGGTCATTAGTTTTTCTCCCTTCCCCCCTCCTATGCAATTGCAATGCGAGACTTGCTCTCTCATCCGCTTCCTTTCATCTTTCTCATCTTTTCCTTGTCCCATATCCCTCTCTTTTCTGTCTCCTTCATAGATCTGCTTTATATTTTATTTCCATTTCCTTTTAATCCACCCCCACCAGTCTTTCCCTTCTCATTTTTCCTGCTCTTCTTCCAACCTCAGCCCTAATACTACTGAGGTGCAAGTAATACGTCACAGGCTGAAGCTCACTGAAGATTTTGTGCATGCATGTGTACTCCCAACTATATGCTCTACGGAGTTATTCATACCAAAAGGACTGCAAATAATTAGAAAGACCAAATAAATTTTTCACCCTTCCCACAGCAACTTTCAACTACAAATTATAAAAGCACACCTTAGAAATAACTTAAATTTAATAAAATTGTTAATTGAGAATCTGAAAGGAAAGAAACATCTATATTTTCAAATTAATTCCATACAATTTTGGCCTTTTTCACAAGCTAAAAGAAATCTGAAGCAGCACGTGTTCAAGCTAGAAAAATGAAATTTCTAAAAATGCAAAAATGGCTTGCCTCAGCAATTGAAAATCTCTTTTTTCCCCTGCATTTTGACTTCAAGAAGGAATTTACTTGGAACTGACCCATAAACAGTTTCAGTTTCAAGAAGGTTGTTCTTTACAAAGGAAAGGTCTCTATCAACTACCTCACCACAGAATGCTTTCTCACTAATGCATTTGTTTAGCACTCTGCAGAGTGGGTGCAGCCCTCCTCGGGTCCTCTCTGGTTGCTCTAGAAACTGTGTAACATACAGCAGGTATTTCTGTGATTGCTTAGGATACACAGACTCATTACATTTTGAAATCGATCACAATGGGGCTGAGGTGGATCTTTCTGTTTCTTGGCTGTGGCATTCAGCTACACCGGTGCAGCTGCTGGGTTATTTTGATTTTCCCTATGACCCAAGCAGAAATGAAGTTGAGGGAGAATCAACTGTGTGCATGGCCAGTGAAACTGGAAAGCAAAATTATAAACTGTGTATTGCGGGATGGGCAGAATTAATATTTAGGATGCTGCAAAAGGTGTACAGATGCTTGACCAGTTCCTAATCCTAAAATTTGCTGGACTGATCTCTCCAAAAGAGATGAAATTTTCATTTAATTTCTCAGGCATAGGCTTTTCACTGAAGCACTTGGGAGCCTGGGCACCCTTGTCTTCTACTGTTGGTGTGTAGGAGTGGACAGCTCTAGACTGATCACAATCCAGCCTCCCTCTCCAGGGAATAAGGGAAGTGCTGGCTTGCCAGGCTCTTCAGATGAGGGCCTAAAGCAAAATGACATTAAGCCAGACTGTCATGATTACTTAAAAAGGAACCGAGAAACCGAACACCAATATTTGCTCTCAGCAAAGATGCTATTTGTTCAGGTCACCTTGCTGGCTGCAGTTATGCTACGCTGGGAGGGCACAAGCTAAATTTCTTCCACTTTTAAGTGCTGCTAATCCTACTTGAGCCACAAACTAAAATAGTTTCCAAACCTTATTCACTAGAAGAATTTCTCATTGAGGTCTGTATGTAGGCAAACACCCACGCAGAGCCAGGGTCACTGACACCATGCACACGGACTCTTTCTACTCCTGTATATGCAATACACTAAAGGCAGTTTGGACATCAGCCTGGCCTTTTCCTGCTCTGGCAACAATACATGGTCAGGAATACATCCAACTTGTTCTTTGGAAGAACTCACATAGCTGAAAAATCCAACAAAAAAGGGTTCAATAATATTAGTTTAGATGCTTGATCAGATTTGGATAGTTTAATGCGCTTTAGCATATCAGCTCTGCTGGTGTAACTACCCATCTGCCTGGGGGTAAAAGTACCTGGAATTAGATCATATCTGCCAAAAGTATAACAGTGTAAATAAGTTCAGTTACCAAGGCTCAGCAGACATGGTGACTTACTAAACTTCCACAACACAGTGTTGTGGCAGGGCCCTCATTTTAATCTTGCAATCACAGGCACGAAATATGTAGGACACTACCACATCATTTATTTTACAGCTACATTCCTGCAGTTTCGGTACCTTGAACAGAGTATCTTGCAATTGCAATCCATTTTTTTTCACCATCTTACTTTAGTAACTGTTTAGGACATCCACAAACATTTGCTGGGCTGTTACATATAGTCATGTGGTATTTCAGTCATGGCTGCATTTTCAAGGGAAGGAGGAGAAAGGCTTGTATGAGGGTCTTAGAGCTCACATTAGAAAACAAATTATTACTGTTGGGGTAATTTTGCTTCTCCATGTCTTTGTTTATTCAAGGCCATAAATAGGGTCATCAGAAAGTCCAGAAGCTGCAAATGGAATGCTGAGATTTTAATTTCTGATGCAATGCTCAAATCAAGCCCAGGCTGGTAGGGACAAACTCCTTGGCTGAAAATGAATTAGCTACTTTTGTCAATTCCCACAGGAGAGGTGTCCATCATGACAAAACTTTCATCTCTCCTTTGTTGTCTCAGAATGAAAGGGCAAGGGGAATAAAATAACCTGTCAACTTCTCACTCCATCAAAGTCACGTAAGCAAGACAGTACTGGGAATCTTCCCTCCACGTGCCCATTATTCACCTTTGCAACTGGATACAAGTCCTAGCCTATCATTCTGGTATCTCTTAAGAACATTTGTGAGTGTTTCAGAATGCAAAGCTGGTTTTGTTCCACAGAAAGCCGTGAGTAAGGCCTCCACAATTTTAGCAATTTGGTCTCTCAGTAATGGGATTTAAAATGAATTTAAATCAGTGCTTAATTTCTGCTCTTTCGGGACAATGGCAGTGATTAGTGGTAATGTTTGACTTCCACTTCCATTTTTTTAATGCAGCTGTAATGCTGTCCGCATTTGGCTGCTGCTTTAATGATTACTAATGATTTTATTTTGAAAGTAATATAACATTTTGTATTCATTCTCCGGCCTCTGAGCAAAAAGCTAATTTGAGTTGAATTATGCAGTCTGTTCATACAAGACCTTCCGTTGGTTAAACTTTATTTGGAGTCAGTCCAAAAGAAAATGGCAAATGTACTGAAAACACACCATATATTTACAGGTGGCAGGAGGAATATGACTGTGTGAAAGCAGCAGCTAAAACTAAATAAGCAAAAAGATGTCATCCTGAGAAGCAGTATATCTCAATGACTTTTTAGCCATCAGTTTCCAGCACTGAAAGCATTTAATAGGTTAAAGTTGACTGCTGCACCCTTAGTTCTTACATGCAGAATTATCTCCCATCACATCAGTGCAGAGAATCACCTATGGGAGCACTGACAGCTGTGCTTTGAGCTGCACACACAACTGCAGTCCCTTATTCAAAACATAACCTCTGAGCATGCCTTATTTATGCACCTCATCCTTCTGAATTTCCTGAGGAATTTTTTCATGACTTACTGCTTGATGGGTAAGTAAATTTGTAGGAAAGAGGGTTGTTGTTGGGGTTTTTGTTGTTGAATTCCCCTCCCCCCATTTTTTCCCCCTATTCTTAGAAAATATAAACCCATTGAGACCTAAATTTATTTGCAGGAATGTATCAATTTTGATGAAGGTTTCCTCTTCCAGTCAGAGAGAAAAGGAAATCTGCCTCAGAAGAACGTGCTAATTTTGACAATGATTCAGCACAGGAGAAGCAGCTGTCAGCTGTTACTTTATCTGGGTCAGGTTTGGGGTTAGAAAGCAAGTCCCTCACTTTGATTAAGAACTCAGAGTATCTAGATGTTTTGGCCTTGATCTTTTCTAGTTTGTTTTTTTTTTTGGGGCTATTTAAATTAATTTAAATGGTTAAACATTTGTTGAGACAGAGAGAGGCTGATTCACCATGCCAAAAGTCAAGTAATGTCAAGTAGAATAGAAAAAGCAGAAAAATGTGTTTGGGTTTCTCATATTGTCTCTGGTGGCCATGCACCTCCTAAACCATTCAGTTAAAAACAAAACAAAACAAACAAAATAAAAAGGCAAAAAAGGAAAAAGTAAACAGAAAAGTTTCAATTTCTTCTGGATCTGGCTGGGACGAAACTTGCTTTCTTCATGTCAGCCCATATGGAAGAGGAAGGAGGCATATTTGTGGTTATGGCATTTGTCTTCTCAAGTCATCACTATAGGTGCTGAGCCCCTTCCTTCCAGGGAGCGGCTGCACATTTGCCTTCTGATGGGAAGTAGTGAATGAATTCTTCTGTTTTCTTTGGTGCCATGTACCACTCTTACTTTCTTTATTAGCTGTCATTATCTTGGTCCATAAGCCTTCTCATCTTCCTTCTATTTTCTCTCTGTGCCATGGGAGAGGGAGTGAGCAAGCAGCCGTGTGGCTGTTTGGCTGCTGGTCAGCCCACCACCCAGTTTTGTTGTAGTTCTGAAAACCTGCAATCCTGACAAGTCCTGTGATAGTGGAAAAAGTGTTTTCTGTTCCAAGTGTTCAATCACCAAGTAAGATCAGTACCTGTTTGAATATCCCCTACACTCAGAAATTATCATCATTTGCATCACTCAAATGGTGGACTCAATGGACAGTTGAACTCAATGATCTTAAAACCATTTTCCAACCTTAACAATTGTATTTTACAGCTCATTCCACAAAAAGAAGGGAGAAGGGATTTTTCTCCACAGAACTTCATGTAAAGTTTTTGGATTTATGAATGAAAGAGGAACTATCGGTGACTAAAACTTGCCACTTTGATAAAAATAGAACATGACGTATTTTGTTGGAATGCTTTCACTGGTACAAAACCACCAAATGTTATGCTCAAATGCCTCCTCCACCATCCTCAATTTTACTACATCACCAAGCAAGGGAAGGCACGGCCTTCTATGCTATCAAGCTCACTCCAGTAGTTTTCCACCTCCCACATGCTGATTTGTGCTTACATCCATCTTCAGCCCTCTCTTCTCACACACACAGACATACACACACTTGCTCAGGATTATATGCCTTTCAATTAAGAATGATTACAGCACATGGAACTTTAATCTGGTTAGAAATCACCAGCTGCTAAGCAATAGCAAGTCAGGCTTCAGCCACCAAGAGTACACATGGGGTCCTGGTAAAACCTTCACCGAAGCCTGAACAAGGGCAGCTTTGTTGCCATCAGTACTGGAGTAACTACATCAACCAATCTGCTGAACTAATGAATGGAAATCGCACCTGATGGCAGGATACTTATGCACATGGATAATGTTGTCCGGGACAGCATCACAGGGCTTGCTTCACCATTCATTAAGTTATGCTATTGGTGTTCTACACACGTGGAACGAGCCCTGGATAGACCCACCAGTCTCTAAAATATCCCCAGCTGCTCTCATTTGTTTGGATTCTCAGTTTGCAACATCCCCCTTCTTCTCAAAACTCCAATTAAAATTTGTAAATAATGAGAAAAACTCCATTAAAAGAACTCCCAGACAGAGAACTAATATGATATCTGTAATATCACTGCTCATACTATATGTTGTAGTAATTTCTTCTCATACTTGCTTATCTTGAAATTGCAGATTATAAATACTAGTCTCTTAAATTTACAGCATTTCTATAGGTATGCATTGCTCAGCTCATGGTTTACTGATGCTACAATGCTAGATTTAATATATAAGTAATGAAAGAAGTAATTAATACTAGACTTAACCTACTGGTTACTGCTAGTAGTGTGATAGTATTATATATTTCTAATATTTAGTAGAAGAAGCTCTCAAATGAAAGTTAGGACACCCTGATGTAGCCTGAAAATGTATTATAGAATTTTTCATCTTGGCCTTCTTTTTTTCTTTTTTCTTTTTTTATTTTTTTGGGTGGTTCTTTTTTGTTGTTTGTTTTGGTTGGTTGGTTGGTTGGTTGGTGGGTTTTTGTTTGTTTTTTATTTTTAAATGAAAACTAATGGCTTCAAGGATAAGAAACGACATTAGAAAAGTTACTAAAAGCAACAAACAAACAAACATTTGGGTGCCATAAGTAGGAAAATACAGATATCTCCTGCATGGATTACAATTCATGTAAGTGACAAGTAAATATTGTAACAATATACACATAAGAACTTCTGGAAAGGAACTCACTAACCTCCCATTAGTAGTAAATAAATGGACATGCAAGTGCAGAGGCAATTTAGGACTGCACTGCCTATATATATTGAATCCAAAAGCCATAATTAATTTGCATATATATTTATTTCCATTTACAGGAGTCAGGTTTCCCCTGGAGATGCATCTAAGACTAAACAGAACATGTGAAAGTATGAATAGAAGTAAATCCAATGTTTCAGTCTGTAGTTTATAAAAAGTGCCATAGAAATTGTTATTCTGCTGTTTGTATTATAACATGGGTTGTAAACTCTATGAAAGATTATTTGTGAAACTTTTACAAGTAGCCACTGATGCTTCCTTTGGTTGTTCCCACTCTTCGTGCCTTTCTTCTATCAATTTCACCATACTTAGGAGGAACATGATACATCTATAGAAAGGAAAACAGGCTAAAAAATAAAAGTTCTTTACATCATGATTCATTAGATTATCAGACATAAATTTTACAGGTATAGTGATAGAAACCTACTACCCTCTTGCCAAGCGCAAACTGAAAAAATCTTTACCCAGCATCCTAAGCAGGAGCATCATGTTTAAAACAGATTACTAGAACCCATCCTTTTCTAAAAAGACATTTAAGACATTCCACTGTAGGTTATATGTGACATTGTTACTGTCTCCCTGATCCTAAGAGTCCTTCTCTTTTTTCTGGTGTGAAAAAAATTCACACCAAATTTTTTTCTGTCCTTCCCACTACTAGTCCAAACATTTTTAGCCAACAATACATTTCTCCTATTGTTGGTAATTCACATTAATAAATTCTATATTTTGCTCAATCTTCTCCATTTTCCATGAACATGAAGTCAAAAAATAGGGGTGTAACCTCTCAGCAGATAATTGAAAGGATCTTTCATCCTAATTACATGTCCAAACTACTTTCACTGCTGAGATTTCACTTCACGTACCACTTCCCTGACTTCTTTCTTAGTTTTATTTTGTTTTGTTGGGGGTTTTTTGTCTTTTTTTTTTTTTTAAAATCTATTATTTTCCTCATGGCTCCATATTATCCTTGGTGGTTTCTTCATGAAGATAAGCTTTTTTCAATACATGCCCATAACTCACATGAAATAATAGGCCTCATAATAGCCTTGTGTGCCTCAAGCTTGACTTCTGTTAGAATTTCAAAGCTATCAATTATCTGCTGAGAAAAACAACAGACATTCTTACTTTGTATTTGTGCTGTGCCTTAGTTAACTTTCTTATTAAATTATAACTAATTCACATTCCCTGGCATTTAGACTGCATTCTTTTTATATCAGAGATTATTTATTTGAGCATATTCAAGATTTTCTCATGAGCTATCAACAGCAAATTTTTTGTCTCCATTAATCTTACATTTATTTATTTCATCACTCTGAGTCTCCTATACCATGATGTATCAATATACCCTAAAATTCAGTGTGTTTATTGTAACAGTTGCTTATGTATATACCACTGGTGAGAAAAATGTCAGTACCAGCAAAATTAAATAGAGTATTAATTTTTCTGCATTTGTTGAAAAGAGCAAAAGACCAAGATTTCCTTGGAAAGTATTTAAAAGGTAAAGCATGTGAGGTAAAGGACAGTTCATGAGCAGATGAGAAAGAAACAGTTCATACCAATCAAGCACTTTCAAAAAGCCAAGGCTTCATGGCAAAACCAAATAAAATCTTCTTAATACCAGTGCTGCTCAGAAAATATCCAGCATTTTCTGGCTTCCGTTCCCCAGAGTTAAGACATTTAATGAAGATATTTTGATCTCAACAAAGCTTCACCAGAATACAGCAAGAAACTAATTTTCCCTTGGCCCTTTCCTCTGTTCTTTAGTGTGGCTGCAGAGCAGAGACCCAGCAAAGCAGCATTTGCAGCTCTGAGACAGATTTGTCGTAGGAAATACCCTCTCTGGCAGAATTGTTTTAGCTGAAAAAATTACAATTTGGAGGAGTTTATATTGAACTAGAATTAAAAAGAATTACAATATCCTTAATGAAGTGAGCTGCAATTCCTAGGTAGTTACAGATTTTACTTGTCTAAAAACATATTGTGTCAGAAAAACAAGGGAAAAAATGCACCTCCTGAAAAAAAAATAAAAATCAGTTTGCCTGAAACAGAAAAGTGTATTCATAGAAAAAGAAGGTGAAGAATAATGCTGAATACAAGTAAGAATATCTTTTTAAAGAAACTAGTATCACCCTAAGAGCCAAAGAAGCTTTAACAATTCCTTAGCTATTAATCAACAGAATCTGATGACTGGTAACTCAGTGCTTGCATGAGACATCAGTTTACCTCTTTACTCAAATGATATCCCTGTACCACAGAAATTCTTCTGTGCTGTCCATCTCCTTCACCAGAGTCAGGAACTAATACAAATGAACACTCAGGTATCTGGGACATGGAAGAAGTACATGCAAATGCACATAATCTGATCTAAGGGACACAAGGCCTTTCTGTGCTTCAGTTTATTTGTCTAGATGGCTACTTAAAGACTAGATATTATTCTTACCTCTTAATTATTAAAAGTCTAAGTGAAGACAATTGGAAGGACTTTCCAACTCAAAATCAGTTAAATCTGATAAAAAACCTGAAGATCAAAAAGTAGCTTTTAAAAAACTTATAGAGAATTGCTTTGGGGTTTTGTTTGTTTGTTTGTTGGTTGCTCCTTGTTTTGTTTGGTTGTTTGGTTGTTTTTTTCCCCATATGAGTTTTAAGTTTCAGGTATCTTTCAGTATCAGTATTGTAAATGGTATACAAAACAATCACTTTTGTGCAAAATGAGCCTGTCATTTTTTTAACTGGCAGCAGTTTCTACTTGCTGAATTAATGTGCATTTTGGTGAGTCTATGTGGATTCCAAAGTTCTAACACTTGTTTTTTTTGTTTTTCTGCTTTCAATCATTAGCAATAAAAATAGAATTTACTTTACTACATGGCTGGAGTCCTGAGACTTCCGTCTTCAGATATGCCAAATGTATTGTTTTGTCTAGGTAAAGCCAGCTTTGTGAGAAAAACAAAACAAAGCCCTAAGGACAGTTTTTCAAAATTTAAAAATTTGATTAAATTGTTTTCCAAGTAATTAAGTCAATAAAAAAATATATTATGGAGATAATAGTCTGCATTAGAAATGACTCACCAGAAAAATAATAGGTCTTTTCTGTTGCTACTTTCTTAGATCTCAGAGTAGTTTTCAGAGTATTCCTTAATCTCAGTCACTACTTACTTGGGGCCTATTTCTGCTATAACAAAATGTTTATATCCAACTTTCTATCACTGTGCATCAAAATTAAAATCTAAATGAGACTAGATGTGCTCAATTCACAAACCTTTTTTATTAATTTCCCTTTTTCATGTCTTCATTATAGTGGTCTCTTTTCCTTACTATTCTGGCATTCCTGTTGATAACTCTTCTTCATGATTCATACAGACTGCACTGTACTAAAAAACCTGGAACTTGTCTTTTGCTGTCTGACTACTTTTTGACCATCTTTTTTCCTTCTCTGATGATGGTATATTGGCAGTACATACCATCTCCATTCTCTTCTTCCATTTGTAGAGTGATATGTTTAGAACAAGGAGATGATTTTCTGCTTTTGTAGTGTTTTATGCAAAAAGGATCAGATGCCAGACTTGGGGTGTTAGCTCTTTATGGATAACAGCAACATGAACAAGTCAAACCACAAAGCCTTAGAGGAAAAACAAAAAGAAAGGTTGGCCATAGCCTGAAAGGTACAGAAATATGCAAAGGGAAACCCAAGAGAAGGAGAACATTGTTTTAGTTGCTAGAAAAGAAGTTCATGCTAAAAGCCCTCTTCCTTCATGGTGAGGGGGTTCATTCCTAAAAACAAATATGAGATGATGACAATGACCTAAATGCAAAGAAAGGATGGACATGAATGAAACACAGCATTGACTGAAAGTCTGACACACTTAAAAAAACATGAAGGCTCAGGTTGTGTATGGCTGAGCAACCAGAAAGCTGCAGAAATTTTTCAGGTTTTATCCCAGCCCATAGGCTGAGATAGGACACCTGGAAATTGCAGAAAAGTTTTAACTTTTATCAGGTAGGAATGAGGGGAAGATTCGTAAATTTTTTTAAAAGGAAATCATCTGTTTAAATTAATCAGAGAGTGGAAAAGCTCCACAACAATTCCCTTTGCAAAGATTTTACTTTCACAGAGCTGCTTTTGAGCATGCAGCAATAGCACATCTAAAGTGTGGGACAATTAACGAAAGGAAAAACAATAACTAGAAATTGTGAAGCATTGCTCTTGTAGGTGAATGTCAGTGGGACTAAGGGGTTGAATAGCAATAGGATGCAGTTTGCTGAAATAAATGAAGAATCTGCATGGCAAGGTTAAGAATAAAGTGGTATTTTTAACTCAGCGATTCTCTGAAGATCTGTGCTGTCTTTTCTGTGCTAGACCATAATGGAAAATTTGACCTTTCAACATCCTTTTCCCTAAATTTCTTGTGATAAATATTTCATTTAATACACAAAACTGAGTCCAATATCCTATTCTCAATTTTCAAGAGACAAGTTAGTACCACTGGCCATGCTTGACATGGTGCATGTCAAGGCTCTCATGCCCTAGACTTTCAAAGGGATATGAATTAAAATTCACAATTGCAGTCAATGTTCTGAAAAAAAAAAAAAAAAAAAGGCAAAAAAAGAAAAGAATGGTGAAGTGGCAACATCTGGGAAAATGAGGGAAGGCTGTGAATAAGGAATTTGTGGGTCCTAATTATTGGTTTTGCTGCTGGTTTGATTTGAAACCTTGGGTAAGTGACAGTCTTTCTGCCTCAGCCACTCAGTCTCTGTAGCACAAAACACAGCTGTACTCTTCAGACATCTCACGAGTTTCTGAGTTTATTCAGATCTTCCTTGCCAAAGTGGCTGCAATGGGCCCACTGAAAGCAGTGCTGAGATGGAGTGGCATGGAGTGGAATGTGCAATGCTCATGGAAGGGTTGTGTGTCCATCTGCCTGTTCGCTACTGCTGCTCATTGCCCGTGCAGCCCCCATGGCTGCAGCTGCTCCCACACACACAGACAGTTCGTGCCCTTACATCTCCCCTGACCTCTGTTTTCCCCTCTCCAGCTTGTAGTCTCATAAATACAATTATTGCAAATATGATGGTTATAAAATAAAATACCAAGCAACTCCTATTACAAACTGGGTTAATTTTTATGTCCTGAATCCTAAAGCATCCATTCTAGATATCCTAGTATACTGTGACAGCTCATTCAAAATGAGTAGGGACAGAAACTTATGATACAGAATTTTATTTACCAATATGTTTCTATAGATTAGAATAGCTAGATGAAGAATCTTAAACATGCAGAAATCGATGCTCCCGGCAATGACATGACAACAGAAAGACTAGATTGAGCACACAGATGCCAAAATCTGTTGGCAGGTGTAACACTTCAGCAACACTTGAAGAAAAAGATAATGTGCAAAGCAAATAAAAGAATGAAATAAGGAAAACAATCTAATTTTCATTTAAATTGAAGTCATTTTAAGAGAAGGTGGTAACACAAGTAATAAAAAAAATGTTGCTATTTACCTAATCCATACTTTACTACCAAAGCTAGTGGTTTTCCTTGGACTAGGCTACCTGCATAGGACCATTTGAGTTTCATTTTTTCTTTTACCGGCTGACATAATATAAGTTTGCACTGAAGTTGATGATGAGAGAGATTTCTGGCACATTTAAAGCTACCTGTATTATTTCTACAGTAAAAACAAGGAAGAGAAATATGAGTTGAGAAAGTACTCAAATACAGTACCAAAATATATCTCTTAGCTCTGAAAGCCAGTAGGCATGGCACTATAGTGTAACAGTCTCCTATTTCATTGTCCTGCAAGTTATATAGATGAGAAGTGCTATCCACAACCTAGATAGGAACATACATGGTGTGTAGTCAGATATGTGGATAAATTGTTAAATTGGTCTGTTACATGTTTTTTGCATGAGACACTTAGCAAAAAAAATTCCAACATCCTAAAGCATTTCTAGCAGTGGTGTGAGATTACAATGTTGCAGGGAGATGAACAGATCGATGCCATTTCCAATGGATACTTGTCATGCTTGCATCCATGTGCACCGGCAAGTTTTGGAGGCTGAGAGATTTGCTAAGAAAAGGTATGTCAGACCATGCTTCATGGTTTCATTGCCCAGCACTATTCCCTGGAGTGTTTATGCATAGAAGTAGACACAATATCCACTCCCTGCTGGAATGTTAAGAGTAGTAACAGCTCTTACAGCCACCTCACCATGTTATATCAAGGCAAAATATTTCTAAACATCTGGCAAAAAATTGTTATTCTCTTTTTTTAAGATATTATAGGTGATATTTAATTTACCCATAATAACTTAATGGAGGCATCTACATGTGCCCTAGCCATCTGAGCTGCCACATACTCAAAGAGTTATTCAATACAGTCAGTGAGAACTGTACTGTGAGCTGAGGTCCCAATGATGAGACCTTCACTGATTATCATGGGAACCTAAACATCTTGTTTGCCTGTGGACACGTATATTTGACATTTTAATCCTGAACTGAGTTTTGTCAGGCATATTCGTGCTTGTGAGCACAAATTATCTAAGGTCATTCTAAACATACCAACATGAGAAAAGCAGAGTAATCTCCTTGATTTCAAAATTTTAAGTGAAGCTAAATAACCAACTGATAAATCAAGAAAGTACAGTTTTAACTTTTACATGCAATCTTATTCCTTCTTCTCTGCTCTAGCATCTTGGCTAGCTTCAAGGCCAGGCAGCTTTGGGTGCATAGGTCAGCTGAGCAGTGACTCATTTAGAACTGGGACTGGAACATATTCCAGCTCCTGTTGATGTACAGGAACAAAAGCTTGGGGAAAGCAAGTCCCTCTAACATGCAGAGGGATGGACCATCCAACAGAGAGCTGGGAAACACTCAACATATTTGGTGGGTACATTCAATGTGTCTCATTCTCCTTTTTTGTTAGGGTGGAAACTGGTTTCTATCTTACATCCCTTTCATCTTAAATTCCTTCCTGGTCTCCAGGAAGGTAACCTGAGAAACACAGAACTCATTCATTGGCAGTGGCCAAGAAGAATTTGGAGTTCTTCTCTTTCCTCTTCTCAGTTTCCATTTTCCTCCTTTCTATCCTATCTACATCTTCCTGAGACTTATTATCTGAGGAAATTTATTTCTGACACATCATTTGATTTAATGCATGATACATAATGTTTTTGTAAACAACCTTAAAACTGAGTAAATTTAGATCGGTTGACTATGCTTTAACTCTTACAGTTAGGAACTACTTCTGTTGGTGGTACCAAAGCCTAAGTTATTCATTGTATACAAGTGCTGCTTTTAAAAAAAAAACCCAAAATGCAATGACTTTCGTAATAAATAATATTTTAAATTCAATATGTGAGAGCTAGCTACTTGTTACTATTAAACTGCTAAAATTATCTTAGCCAGTATTTCTTTGATGACTGTGACCCGAAGCATTTAAAAGATTAATATATAAGAAGCATGTGTTTCATCAGTAAAACCAGCTGACTTCATATTTTTAACAAAGGCCTAACTCACATCAACTTATTTTTATTTCTCTTGAATTGCAAGTTAATTTATTGCCCAAATGATTTTGTAATTTCTAAAATGATATTATTACAAGTGTCTGACTGTGACTGGGCAAATAGTGGCATACTGACCTATTTATAATACTTTTCAAATATATTGTAATGTGTGATCTCTACAGGCTATGTAGCAATAAAAATGACAAAAAGAATAAAACATTCCCAGTGCACACTCTTCCAGTTACTCTACCAGTAAATGGTCTAGAGGGTTAGCATATTCATAAATACATACATTTTATGCAATTTAGTGACAGGAGTGCACAATTATGACATTGACAGTTTCCCTCAGTATATTTGCCTTCAGCAATTTATGCTTCCTATAATGAGAAAACTGGCCATTTTATTACATTTGGCACAAAGTACTTAGATAATAGTCAGAGACTGGAGAACAACATAAGATAAATTACCATTAATGGTGCAGCTTTTCCCCACTACAGTTGTAAGAACTCAGCTGTGCTACAGCTGTTGCTAAACTATTGCTAAAGAAATAAAGCAGTTCTCTCTCTCTTGTCCCAACCTTCATTTATGAGATTTTGTTTTTACTTTTTAGCAAAAAAAAAAAAAAGAAAAAAAAAGAAATGAAATGTTATGGCTTGTGAAAAACATTAACATGGAGCTAAAGGCAATCTGTACTACATTACATACTGTTTAAAAATTCATCCTCCAATTCCTTCTTTTGGTTTTCCTTCTTGCCTTTTCTTCTCTAATAGAAACATAAGACTGAAAGCTGCAAAGATGAAGAGGGTCTCAGAAATTCTCTGTGTTAGTCTTCTTTTCTGCATGCATTAATTACTGTCTCTTCCTCTCTGTGCAAAATTGTGTGTACACTTGTATTATTCTTGTGGAATTTACATATTTGCTCACAAATGACTATGTTCTGAACATAAATATGATTCACATCTTTGTTCTGGAACTAACATAGATGTGAGATACCAGAATTTAAGCAATCATTTTGATAAATGATTGTTCCTATTTCAGACTTAGGGAACTCACTTGCAGGGCTAGATTTACAAAGAGATCTAGATTTTCAAATCTGGTCTGACTACATACCTATAAAATATAAATGTCACCTATCTATTTAAGCAGGATCTAATCACATTTCTGTCTAAGTAAGAGTCCAAAAATTTAGATCTCATGATCTGCACTAATGTTCCCTCAGGATCCAGCATTTTGGCACTAATTTTGTTCATCTCGAACATACCGTACTAGGTAGGGAGTAGAAGGTACCAAAATTCCCTCAGGAGATACAGGGATTTTTTGACCTATATAATCCACTCCCTCAAACCTGTTTCCAATGTTTTGCACTGAACAGCCCTCTCAAGATATCTGTAAAATTTCTTAATCCTTGAATGCACTAAATATTACCCATCAAGAAATAAATAATTATTACAATAATAGTTCTCTCTAATATGTACCTCTCTCATCATCAGTACATCTCAGATTTCT
>JAWWEW010000112.1:94663760-94706208 GCA_035583185.1 Anabacerthia variegaticeps
CAAGAAATAAATAATTATTACAATAATAGTTCTCTCTAATATGTACCTCTCTCATCATCAGTACATCTCAGATTTCTTGATGGAATAGTTGGTGTCACTATTCACAATTTATGAATTGGGAAACAGTGAAGTCAGGTTTTGTTGCCAGAAGTCATGCCACAGGCTACACTAATAACTAGGTCTCCTGAATCCCTGGTTAATGCACTATTCAGATAAGCTATGAACACAAAAGAACCATTTAAGACAGAAGCAATGAGTCAGTTGCTCTTCATGGACTAATAAACAGTCTCTAATTATTTCTCTGTTTCAACAGACAAATGACACAAAAGGATTTACTCTTGATCTTTTATGCCAAGTGGAAACCTGAGATTTGGGATGCTTTCTGTTGAAATGAAAAAGAACCAGAGGAAAACTCAACTAATGTAATTTGGTATTCTGAAGTCCTTTCACATCCTGCCTGAGACACACAGTTTTCAGCTTTTATAGGAAAACCAGAGTAAACAGTTGGGCTCAAGAAGGGTCTGTGTCTCACTTGCGTTTCCACCAGACAATTTGGCTCATTCAATGTCTGAATAGTTATTTATAAGCAGACATGTGTTCACTTGTCCATTCTGCATAGCTTATGTTTGTAAGATATGAAAAGCAATTAGCATGGTGATGAGTCTGAGCTAATAAGGCTCTAGTGAGGGAGGGTGCCTAAGCTTAGGGTCAGCATGCTGTTAACCACATTCTAGAAGCCTTGGAGCAGGACAGAGCAGTCAAGTGTCTATTTAGAAAATAGTGGTTTAGACCCAAAACCAAAAACTGACTCCCTCAACTTCACATAAAATTTCTGATTATATTGCAATCAGCAGCAGCTGCTCCAAGCTGGTGTTTCCAGATGCTTTACTGCTGCTGCAAAACACGAAACACAGGGTACAAACAAATAGGTGTCTTGAGTAAACCCCTCAAAACTGTAGTCTACAATGGCTAGCTCAAGATATGTATGTGATTTGCAGAGACATTAGAGCAGTACAGACATACAAAGGAAGTCTCATTGTGAACATTTGCTGTCTGGATATAGCATCCAAATGGCTACTTCAATATGTCACTTTGAATTTTGATAAGGTGATTAGTCTTGGCTGACTACTTCAAAGAGTAACTGTGCTTTGAAGTGCTTTTGAGCTTTTGTACACATCTCTGTAAAACACCCATTACAGTAATTTCCAGGAACCATATGAGGATAACATGCATTAACTGTGTCTTGAAGTCTCCAATCTACCTTTGGACATAAAAATGCAGCTTTTTCTGAAGTCAATGAGTTTCATATGGCTCTCACACTAATAAAAGGAAAAGTTTCCACACCTTGAGCCTGCTATTACATGCATCCATAAGCTTCACCCTAATTATGTGTTATCTACTTTGTGTTCCCCCAAGAAATTATGTTAGAAAAACTTTCAAGAATTATGCTATAGCACAGAGCTATCACAGCCAGCCTGTAAAATGTACAGCCTAAATAAGCCCAAAATGGCACAGCTTTCTAAAATGTCTGTATTAAGGATGACATATGTACTTGATTACATGTACAAAAGCACCATACAGCTATGACCTGAAACAAGGAAGCCACATGTTTGAATAGCCCTCAGTGGTAATGGCAAGACATACAAGTGCTGTCCTCAGCTGTTTCCTCTGCTTTTCCTAGCAGGTTGCCACTTTACCCCAGTCTGCAGGAGTCCAACAAAGGGAGAAGAGGCCCTGACTGACTTAGTGCAGCAGACCATCCAGCAGAGAGCATCCCCCACACAAGGCACAGCAGAAGAGCAACGCTGTTCAATGTTTGCTAATAGAAAATGGGCCACAGAGAATTCGCAGCTATGAAGATGTTCCTTCAAACTGGAAAAAAGAATTTCAAAGCAGCTGTCAGACAATGGTATCAGTAAAGTGATACTGCTAACTATTCTCCTCATGACATCTTTTCTTCCCTTTTGACTTCTCATTGTACCAATGATGCATAGACATATTTACACTCCCTTAATAAAGTCAATTGACTAAATCCACCAAAATTTGCATATTCAGTAGGGGAAAAAAAAAAAAGACCTGAAATTGTTGCTGAAAATTAATCAGCATCTCTAGCTAGACAGCCACCTTCTTGTTCTTCTTCATAAATAATATTTTTTTAAATGAAGCTTGGATCTTAATCGTCTTTGAAGTAAAAATCAAAATTCAAAAATTGTCATGAGGATCTTGACATGTAAACACTGCTACTAAAGAACAGCCAAAAGGCAAATTGTCAGATATCCTGCTTGGTGTCTATATGCTGCTTGCCTTGATTCAGGGACGTGACTCTACATCTCTCAATGACTGAGACGTAGCTGAGTACCCTAACGAGCAGGCTAATGTTATTTTCTTTCCAGTTGGAGCTGTCTTATCTTGTTTAAATAATTAAGTATTCAGTGACTCCTGAATAGTGTGTTTCTCTAATCCAGTGACTAGGACATTTGCTTGGCAAGTTGACCTGTTGATCTGATAAAAAGTATTCTGCAAAGATATTCATAGTCATTTTATTCCTAACTAAAATGGAGAGAGTTGGGTTTTTTGCCTGATCCCTGCATTAGTTCTCTCAACAGTCACCTATGTCCTGATTCAGCACTGGCTGACGTTTGTCACACTGCTGCTAAGTTAGCAATTCCCTATGTAGCACATTTGCAAAGTGCAACAGAATGTTTGTATAACATAAAATGGGCTTAGCATTTCATATATAACATAAAATGATTTTAAAGCAATTGCCTCTGAAAATGTTGTTATTAGTAGGTTTGGAAATGGGCTAAGGAAGAGTGCATATATATATATGTATAGGTGGAAAATGCATACAATACATTTATGTACCCTTGCTTGGTGTACACATATAAAGTCTGAATATAGAGTTTCTACCTGTCATACAGTATGAAGTACTGAAAAACTAATACTGACGACTATGTAGAATGCTTTAGCAGAGAAACCCATTAGACTCAGAGGGTGTCCATATGGTGGAGTTGAGGGTTATGACACTGCATGAAGCACCACTATATTTAATTCCAATATGAACTTTATTAAGCAGGAACAATATCAGAAACAATGTAAGAATCACATCTCTGCAGTGAGACACGAAGCTTGCTAGAGGACTGCCAACCTATTCCTAGTGAAATCAGTCTGAATGCGAAGCAAGTCTGGCCCTTCCAGCAGCTTGGTCTGCCAATACCACTTGGATGTCTCTGCTCAAAGTGCAAAACTGTAAAAAAAGTATAGCCCATAGGTATGCATCCTGACACCTACCTGTTTCCAACATATTTATCTGGAAATTTGTAAAGGGGATTGAGGCAGGTGTGTAAATACTATTCTAGTTTTCTCCATGGGATTTAACTATTAGCAAACTTGGGGCTGGACAAAGCCTTCCAACCCGATCTCCCACCAGGCAGCACCCGGCCATGTTTTGGGTCCTTTCTCAGGAAATTTTGGATGAGTAAACACTGTCCTGAGAGGGGACAGTTTAGTCACTTACTGTGTCCCATTCTACTTACTAAAATGGATTCAGTGAAAGAGGCTAATTACAGCTGACAACTTTTGCTGCACTGTCTACTGTTCAGGGACTTGTGGTACTTGTTGCCACAACCTGCTTTACTGCTTGGCTGTTGTGGCTTGTTTTCAAGTTCAGCTTCATATGTGTTTGGGAAGAACTGCTGCAATGACCCAATGCTGATGGCTCTGGAAAGATCCAGGGGCCACCTGCCCTTCCTCCTGCCCTGTCTCCTGCCCACCAGATCTGCAGTGGGGCAAGGCTCTTGCATGAGGCCACTGCTGGGAAGAAGAGTCTGCATCATCCCAGCTTTAGTTCTCCCATCAACCACCCATCTTCTGTCCCCCATGCCACAGTGAGGGCAAACCAGAACCTACTACAGAACCTACTGAAACAAAGGTAAAAATGCAGCCTTAAACAGCCTATACAAAGACTGTGCCTGACAGCCCGGGCAGATCTTATGTTCCTCTCCCTATTATTTTTCCCCTTGCTGGCTGCTGGCTTATTTTTCGATGTGCAGTTGCTCAGGAAGTGGCATGAGGCTCAAGCGATGCAGCAGTTGCCATGGAGAGAAGCTTGAGTTTGCACTTTATTTATTTTATTTATTTCTGAATGGCAGCCTGCTGCAGTATGTAAAATCTGCATGGCTTGCTAGCACACCGGATGCCACAAACCTGGGGCTGTATTTAAGCATAACCTGTATTTGGAAAAGCACAGTAAAAAGCCGGGCTTAATTTGCAGCTGATTTTATTTCTTATTTGGGATTGAATTTCCCTGGAGCCTTGTGTTTGAAGTGTCCAGTGAAGCAGAATTAACATTTACCTCAATTACATAACAATTTTATTTTTTTTTTTACCTGATACATAGACAATTTATGTCAGTGCTCTAAAATATGCAATTTCAATAAGACTTTTGGAAGTAAGTGTAGCACGGTCTTTCATTTCTTTTTATTTATTTATATAGCAACTAGAATCACAGAGAATCGTCCCTGCCTCCATGAAAAGGACATAATTTGCAGAGTAACATTTAAAAATAATTAGCACCAAAAGATGCTACTGCAATTTATCCTTCAGCATTACAGAAAATCCTGCCATGCTAAAGTGACACAGGAGAAACATCACACTCTTTTTAGATTTGCTACATCTAATGATGCCAAAACAGTGTGCAATTGCTAACTACAAATCATATATGGGATTAAAAATCTCCTTGTCCCTCTTTCAACCTCTCCCCCCAAGTTTTGAAGCTTTTACAATAGTTGTTGTTTGGAACTAAAAATTACAGGAAGATCCAGCCTGTATTTGTACCACTGTCTTTAAACAAAATGGGTAGAAAGATATAGGAATTTAAAAAAAAAAAAATCCTCAGTGAGCTGAGGATGTGGACATGAGAGGCAAGCCTTGATCTGCCTGGATATTGTAATTTTTTACATTACATAGAAAATGAGTATAGCTTTTTTATATCTATTCCTTCATAAAAAAGAAGTTACATTATTTACAGAAATATAGTACAGTGGGTGTAATTAGAGATCTTTAAACTCTGTTTCTGTCATTTGACAAATCCAAGGACTGTATCTTATCCAGTGCCGTGTGCATTCCCTGCTGTCTGGGGCAACAGACACACAAACCAGCCGTAGAGGGTCTGCAGGATGAGCACTATGTCTTTATTCTTATTGTCCTTCTGCCCTCCCATTCTATACTACCAAGTTGCTCTGAGAGTGCTATCTTTTAATTGGTTTGGTAAGTATTATACAGTTAGTTATCTCCACAAGTGATTAATTAAGCCAGTTCATATATGTATTTAAATTTAAACCTAAGGAACTATATGAAATTTTTTCCTTCTCTATGAGATGAAATAGAGTGATAATCAAAGGATAAAATAGGAGGAAAAGATCCTTAGTTATAAAGGGATGGAAATTAATAGATTGGTTCTGATTGGTGACTCTGTACTATGAGAGATATTTAATGTCCACACACTTGAACTGTATTACAGAACTAATTTGAAAGTAATATCTCTCATTAGCACAATGTATGTATTTCCATTATGTCAAAGAAGTAATATCAAGCCTTCATCCTTACCTAAGAAGGTCATATGGCCTGTTGTCCTTGCATGGGAGAGCAGGCCAAAAATTCAGCACTAGAAAAATTAACATTGAATTTTACATAAATTTGCATAGGAGTCTTAAAGGACTAGAGAAAGCATATATCAGAGAAAAGCCCCTGAACAAGTTAGTCAACAAAATGTCAGTTGTAATGATATTGGAGACTGCAAAGGGAAAGAAAACCACTTAATGAAGATAAATGATTTATTATACTGTGTGTCACTTGGCACGACCTAGATTTTAGAAATTAGGCAACCTTAAGTATGGACATCACTAAAATCAGCTGCTAAGAGAGGTCAGGAAATTATCCAGCATCTTCTGCTTTTCACTGGTAGCTTCTTTCTTGGTCAGAGAATTCCCCTTATGGTAACATGGTAAGGTTTTTGAAAAATTACTGGTGGAAAACTAGGCTTGTGAATCCTTCCTGAGCTCTACCACCATCCAAAAATCACAGGTCAGGCACACGATTTCCATTTGAATTTCCACACGAGCCTGATCTTTCAGCAACACTCATGATAACACACATTGACAGTGTGGGGTGCAGCACAAAGACCTCTCATGCCACAGGTGGGAATCCTAACCTTCAGAAGCAACTGGGAGCTGTATCACATGCCCTTGCCATTCCCACTCTGAATTATCCAACCCCTTCCTTAAACACCTCCTGCCCTGGAGGTAGGCACAGAGAACTGGAGGGTGATACCTATCAAACATGGAGCAGAGCTGGCCGGTCTCCCGCCAGCGGCTGCCACTGAACAGCCCGTCCCTATATTTAGCGTCATGCAGGATATTGACAGTAAAAAACACCACTCCATAAAACAGCTCTTGCTTCCATTTCCATTATTTATTTTAACCTTTCCAAAGCAGAGCCTAACATTTGATTTCTCTCTGCTATGCTTACAGAGCCCAGCAGTGTGCAACCAGCTGCAAAATGCGGTGAACTGGCTGAAATTGCAAACAGAAGATTTCTAGGCTTTCCCTGTACAAGTTGCTATAGCAGGTGATATGTCAGCTTAAAAACTCATCAGTACACTTGAACAGATTTATTTTTTGGGTTTTTTTTTTCCCCCTCTTAACCTTGACACTAGAGTGGCATCCACTTGGACCTTCAGAAATATCCTGTCTTGCTGAAGCCTGTGCTGGTACAGACCAGCAACTTGAAAAGGGTTAAATACATTAGCCACTCTATTCAAGAAATGAACAGGACTGAAAAATGCAACTCCTCAGAGACCAACCTATCCTCTGGGCAAAACACTCATATCAGTCATTAAGAAAAACATGGTCCGCTAGTTAGAAGATGACAGAAAAAAATCCCAAACTCCAACTCATATTTATTTGCCAAACAAACATAAGTGAGTTCTTTGAAAGGGTGACCAAGGAAATAGATGATAGAAAGGTGATGAAAGCAATCTATCTGGATTTCACCCAGGCATTTGATAAGCTGTCACATCAGAAACTGGTGGGGAAATGATAAGACAGGAACAAGTACTAAATTGACATTGATTAAAAGCTGTCTGTCATCCCAAACCAGAAACTGTTAAGTAATGAAGCAACTAGTTAAAAGGTGGAGAGGCACAGGTCTTGACACTGGCGTGTCCCAACTTCTGCATTCATCCTGAGCTTCTTTTACTATATTTTACATATGATTTCTCAGGATTTATTTCAAAGGAGTAAAATAAAATAAAATAAAATAAAACAGCTGAAGGGGGAGGAGGACTTGTAATTTTTATGACTGCTGCTGCAATTCAGAAAAATATCTAGATTACACATATGTATTTATTTTCTCCATTGATTTTTATTTAATAGCAATATTCTTCCTTACAAAGAGATTAGAAAAAGACAGTAAAAAATAAAAACCAGGTAATTGAAAATTATTTTTATGACTTGAGATCGGGACCATGCTGTTCATGATGCACAATACACTCAGAAGGACAAACCGTAAACTCTCCTTCACAGAAGTAAATGGAAATCCCACATACTGGTCTTAATAAAACTCACACAAGTAGATTTCCTGGTCCCTACTCAAAGGCATCCTAAACTAAAGCCCAGGTAGTGAGGAACCTCTGGCATTTCTGAAGATCCAGCTGAAATCCAAAGTGCAACATGAAGACAAATAAAAATTCAGGATAAACTTGGGATTTTTTCCAACTTGAAACAGAAAGAAAGTAAGTAAAGAAGCATGAGACTGTTGAGAGTCTAACTAAAGGACGTGATTCTACAAAATGACTTCTCTCTCTTTGTATATGATTCTCCATTTAATTTTGTGCCATTGCAACTTTTCAGTTTTAAGAGATATTCATAATTCAGGATCAGATCCTGTATGACCTGTCAGTTTTTCAATAACATGTCTTCAATCTACATTCAGTAAAATGGGAAATTTAAAAAGATTAAAGCACTCATGACAGTCTAAAACAAAGGAGTACACTTGCCTAAAACAAATATCTTCGCTTTTTCCTATCTTAATAATACATGTATAAAGCATATTAAGAACTACAAAACACAAACATGTCACACTTCTTTCTCTACTGCAGAGTTCAAAGTAAGTGATAGCTCATGAATAACAGCTTCAAAAGCTATGTGAGGATACACTTCCCAATACTTCAGTAATACAAAAAACCCTTTAATCTTAAGATGATAGGTTTACAGAGGTATTACTTAAACATTAAAATCTAATCAATATCCTAGAAATTCCATGTACAATGTATTTTTTTTTTTAATATACCTCTGTGCAACTGAAAATATGTTGGACCTGAAAGTTATGTATTTCGTGTTCATGATACTGAAATATTCAAATTTGGCCTAGCTCAGTCTACAGAAATTAGACTATGAAAAATGTGGTGTTTTTCCCCTGCCTTACTTTTTCACCCATGGAATACAGAATGGTTCTCTACCAGAGTCATGTGGAGGTACTGCAATCTAAACATATTATCTGCCACAACAGAAATGTTATTTCTGTTGAATAACAAAGGAACAGCACTGACAACTCTCCCACAGTTAAACTGGCAGCTTTGAACTGGTAATGGTACCAATTCCATTCCTTGGATATTCTGCACTACTGTGCTTTAGCTTGCCTTTTTTGACTGGCAGCAGGGCAGAAGGACATGGGCATCTCCTTCTTACAGCCATGTAGCTCTGTCATCATCAGTTTGTGGCAGTCCTGACTGTTATCCAAGCTCTTGCATGCACATGATCCTAAATTCTATCAACTGGTATGCCAAACTCAGTGTATTTACAATGATATACATTTAATGCAAAATTTCTCCAAGAAAGCAGTACCTTCCATCATCCCTGAGATGTGACAGTGCTTCTTTAGTGGGAACAACTTCAAACAATGAAAAAAGAATAATTACAATTTTTGAAAACTCTAGGTAATAGCAGAAACAAAGCAGATTGTATTATGCCTGATTGTTCTGTGTGTACTTAAGATACTTTAGAATAAGAATATCAAAGTGTGAAAACAAGTAGTTTGTAAGCAACATCAATATGAAACAGATCTGAGTTATTCAGCTTTCTTTTTGGTGCTGAAAGCTGGATGGAGTTGACTAAGTCAATACAAGGATTCATCTCAAATTATTACAAAAGTTCTTTCAGAGAAATTACTTTTGACTTTTCACTTGGGTACTTCACTTTCCTGTACAAAATGTACTAGGACTCTTGTTGTTAATGGAAGGCTTTACAAAAGACAATGAAAAGTAAAAATTTAAAAAAAATAGCCTAAGGAAATATTAGACCTGATGGAAAAAGGTTCAGGTATTTTTATTTTAAATAAAATGCATCTGTTTTACAAAAAGATGGATTAATCTTTTTAAGTACCAGGGTTCTTTAAACGTTTTAAATATGTGACTCAGAACTTCCACAACCATCTCCAATCCCATATTTCTTGAGGAGCTTCAAATTCCTAAGAAAATGTATACAAGCACACAATTTTTTTAGTGTAAGTAACAAGGTTTTTAAATATTCTTGATGAAAGAGATTATCACATAGGACTGATACTTGCTGTGAGCAAGTTTCCAATTTGAGGGGAACAGGAAAAAGCATTCTCCAAATCTTCTAAATTAACCACAAGTCAAAATTGTTGTTCTTGAGTATTTCTCAAAGCACCAGAGCTTATCACTTTGTGCATGTATTTATATTTCTTTGGTGTTTTTCACTGTAATATCTCAGTACTAATACAACATCTACCCTGTCTGCACTAAGAGATGGGTGGATGTTTCAGAACAAGACCCTAAATCTACCTTGATGCTTTTTTAATGCATATTTTAAATATCCCATGTTCTTCCAAAATTCTTTGGAGTATCCTGCTTGGGATCCAGGCCTAAAATATTACTGCCTCACCCCCATCTGAATTTTCTGTATGGTGACTAGTACCCGAACATTTGTAGTGAAATATTGTAAGTTTAATAAAATGTTACAGGTTAAGGTTTAAACTACAGTTTAAACTACAGTTATTCATACTTAAGATGCTTCCTTAACACTTTCTGCTTGTGTTCTCACCACTGCCTCAGTAATGTAAGTACATTTGTTAACATCAACTTGGGAGTTTACTGAGTCTCATTTAAAACCTAGAAACATTGATGAGACTGTTTTCATTCATTTCAGATTTCTTGGGATCAGACCTGTAGAATTTAGCCATATAATGATGCTGCTTCTAGAAATAATCACTTATGAGCCCATCTGGAATGGTACTCAAATGCAGAATAAGATAATATCTTTATTTGAAATATCCAATTCCAAAGACACTTTGAATTGAAGTGGAAACAGCTGCATAGCCAGAAACATCCAAGTGTACTGACTAAATACTAATCACATACTGGAAGCATACTGTTTTCAGTGAGAATATCATGAAAGCAATTCATTAATATTCATGATTATCATATGTATTATTAGTATAACTAATCCCATTCACATATCCATAGGCATCGGTTTGGGTAGGTGGACTACCCATTCTTATGGTGAATGCAAAATCAGCTGGACAGCTGGGTTTGCAGCGCTGTGATCACTGATAAAAAGTGGGGCAGTGGCTGGATACCAGTGACATCTCCAGACGCTAAACGGGGGTCAGTTGTTTAACACCGTCATTAATGCCTGGAGGAGGTGGCAGAGCCCACCACCAGCAAGAGTATCAGTTTAGGGGGAAAGGTCAGGAACACAGGTTAATAAGGTTAATACTGCTACCCTGAAGAACCTGACAGGCTAGAGAAACTCTCTGATAATAAACTCGTGGTGCACAAGATAAATGCCAAGTCCTGCCTCTGGCACATAAAAGCCTCTTGCCTCAGCTGAGGCTGGTGGTCAGTTGATTCCAAGGCAGCTTTGCAGTAAAGGACTCCGGGCTCTTGGTCGGTAAGAAGGTGAGTGGGACTTAACAGGGCACCCTTACAGGCTGTCAAATATTGGACTAGGTTTTCCAGCAAGGCCGCAGATATCTCTGTCCTTGGAGATGTTCAAACTTGACTTTAAAAGGCCCTGAGAAACTCCAGGTTGGCATTGCTTTGAGTGGGACCTGGACCCAGTGTTCTGCAGAGCCCCCTTACAACTTGTATTATTTTGTGATTTTAGATTGTAGCAACCTGCTTATACAAATATGGAATACTACACATTTACACTGATTACAAAAGTGTTAGCTCTCTTGCATGCTACATCAATCTGTCTCCATCTTTTATGAGTGAACAGAGTCATACTTGAGTATTCTTGTGTAGCATCATATCCTGTTCCATTTTCACTTCATAAAATTAATACAGCATATTTGTCATTCTTAAAGCAAGAAATAATTTTGCAAGTCTGACACTGCAATGATGAAAGTACAGCATGCCCATAAGCCAGATATTTTCTAGCTAAGAAGATATTTGCTAGCATCTGTTTTACATGATTTAGTGACTACCTTCTGCATAGACAGAGCACACCATTCATAGCATACGCTCTTTGCTCAATATATTTAATAGATTGCTTTCTGTTTATTTGATAAAGCAATTTACTTGTCTTAACAAAAGTACTTTGTATACCCCAAGAAAATACAAACTTCCAGAATTCAACAGTTTATAAAATGGCATTTTTTTGACAGAACCATGCAATTAAAGGGCACATCTCTGAGTGTACACAGCTACCTGAAACATGAAAGTTTCCACAGCTAATTGGCCTGTTTTCTGGTGTACCTCTCAATGATTCTTTGCTTATCATGTTTTCCTGAAAACTGCTTTTAAGGATCCCATGGATTTTTATTACTTGCAGACGAAATGTGTGGTTGTGCCTTAGTTAAACTGAAGCCTGTGAAGAGAAATTAGAGACTCTACTGTGTTGTAGTTTGGAGGCAGTAAAATTATTTGCTACGGAGATATAATGTGTGTTTGTATTCGTGTTACAGCATCTGTATAAATATCAAGCTTGTTCTCTGCTGTATGCTGACACTTTTCTAGCTCTGCATGGTATTTCTTCTGTCAGTCACTACGTTCTGTGTATCATCTTTCCTGCACTTCCTGTGGTTTCCCTTTACTTGGCCTCCTTTTGCCCTTCTGACTTGCAACAGAAAACAACAAATGATCATAACCTATTATATGACAGTCAATGAGTCTTCATGTTGTCTTTGGCTTTGTTGATAAGTCGTTGTAGCTTTACCATAACTCATTCTAACTGTCCTTCATGAATTAAAAATATATTTATTATAAAAGAGAGGGAATCTCAATACCTTCTAGAAAGTTACGATCCTTTAATACCAGGATGTAGTGATTCAGTACAGTTACCACTACCCAACTGAATTTCAGATATTACTTGAATTCTCTGAGCTCTCCTACTTTGGATGACAGTTTTTCTTTACAAAAACTCTATATTAAAAAGTCAAATGAAGTGAGCTTTAATTCAGCTGCAGTGGTGCTTTTCCTTGATTCTGTGGAATTATAATGTCTTTGCTGAGAAACAGACTACCAACTGAGTATAAATTTCACACAACCATATTGATAACCATCCTTATCTCAATTAGATTTCAAAGGCACAACAGCAAGAAAGTGATGGTTCTGGACATCCTAAGTAGGATATATTTCACTGTGCAGATTTTGAAAGTTGATGGAACATTAGAGAACATTAGAGTTAGTTTATCTGCAATCGAGAGTTCTGAATTTCTCCCTTTACAGCATTTATTTTTGCCACATTCAAATATATCTCATTCACCTGCTGATGGTACATAAGGCAACACAATTTAATTGAGATCATAGCTTTTCGCTCTGAGCACATGTCCAAATTCTGAGGCACATAAATACTCCAAAGACAAAAATAACTTAACACATTTGAACATTCAGTTTCTATGGAGACAAATAAAAGTAAAATGTCTAATGTGAGTTCTTATTCAGCTTGATGCCTCACAGATTAGAAGCACTTCATTAAGCCTTAGAGACTGATATTATTCCATAAATAAATACATAAAATAATAAAAAAGAACCACCCCAAATCCACATCCTATGTTTCTTATATGCACTTGTGTATTCTAGTTAGGTAATAATTACCACTGACAGCCAATTCCTGTTTTTCTATTCCCAACACCCATCACATCCTTATTGATAGATCTGAGATACAGTTTGTGTCCTTTTCAACAGAAAAATCTTTTTGTTGAAACATAAGAAAACTCAAAGCTCAGGACCTTGAGGCTTCTAGCCTTCACTCCAAGTATTTAGAGAGTAATAGCTACAGAGTTAGCTGCTACAGATGCCCAATGCTAGATGCTAGGTCAAAGCAATGAATGTTACATGTCTGACCTTTTAAGCCAGGATCAGCAAAAAAAAGGCCTGAAAAGCACAGTATCATGATTAGAGCTGTGGTAGTACTTGTGAGATTTCTCTCGGGCAGTTGGACACAGCCCACTTTTTAAAAGCACATTTTAAGTGGCACTCTATTCAGTCTTAAAGATCATATTTGAAGAGGTGTTGTTCACAATTATCATCAGCTTTAATGCTGTTTTCTGAATCCTGCGCTTCTACAAGCCTTATTAGTAAGCTTAATGTCTCAGTCAGCTCTTCCTTCTCACAAACTGCAGGTAAAATACGACATGAGATTATCCGTACTGAGGGTTTCGGCAAAGCTTTTTGCTAAAGCACAGGCTTCAAGAATTATGCCTCAGCCAAATTCCACACGATAGCAATGCAAGTTGTCATTAGCACAGCACTGGGCTTCAACTCACTTCCTGGCAGGGCTTTATTAGCTCCATACTGTATCACATTAAATATGACTGCAAGGTTTTTTGGCCTGCAACTTGCTCACAAATGACCAGCTCAGAGCCTGAGCAGAATGACTAAAAATATAGACATCTAGAAGAGCCGTGAATTACAGCACAGGAGCCAGCCTTGGCCACCTTAAGTTGACCTAGCTTACTTGATTTTTATACTGTTAAGCCTATTTATCCACCCAAGTACCTGCCAAACGTTTTATGTTAGAAAGGATCATGTATCTGCTCAGCTAAAATTTATTAGGCACCAAAGAGACAAGACTCACAAAACGGCAGCATAAAGCTGGCTTCTAAGGACAGAGAAGTTCTGTTGCCTGCTGAACCAACTAATCCCAGTGAAGAGACAGGCGGGGCAGCATCATAAGTGCTCCCAAGCGGAGGTTAACAGCAGTGAGGTCCCTCATGCCTGCCCTGGGCAGCTGCAAGGTCTGTGCCTGCTCATTCCCTGCTCCCATGACTTGGAGCCAACACAAGTTGTTCCCGCTTAGTCCTCTGTCAGTTGTGTTTCCTGTGCTTGCTATCAACACTGTGTTTGACTGTCCCTAACAACAATTCAGACACTGGATTCTTCCTTTGCAAAGCCTGTGCTTTTGTAGTGGAGGGTTTGTTATGCTGCAGACCCACCCAAGGAAGTTCTGTACAGACTGACCCCTGTCTCGATGTGTATAGATGCCTACCCATGGCACTGTGTTATGGAGATTTACCACCCAAATAAGTATTGATTTAGGGATCTACTACCTTCATTTTCCACAGTATAATTAATATTAGTTGTCTGCAAATGTCATTTCACTACATATTACCATAGTCTTACTTATAAATTCCTTATTTGTGCCTTAGGCATAGAATTTTAAGATCTGACTCGTGCAATCAGTTGGTCCATTGGTCTGGTAGTTTGCAGGTTCTTCACCAACTAACTGAACTCAAGGGCTGATTTTAAAAGGGAATAAGAATTACTAAAGATAATTTGTGAAAATCAGAAAATTAGTAGAGAATCGCACAGTAGTGACTCCACTAAGACAGAAGCCAGCCATGACACTGGAGCTGGCAGAAGCCAAGTGCCCAGATGGCACATGGGTATTAGATGGTCAATGCTCACACAGTTGAAGGGTAGCAACAACATTTCTACTGTATGGGATGTTATGTGGGACAGTAGAGAAACACTGGGAAGGGGGGGATGAAAAGTCAGACAATGAACACAATTCATGAGAAATTAGATGTCAGTATTTCTATTTGCCAAAATAGGAACTCATTTTGTGCACGTTATGCTCATCAGTTATCCTGATTAATCAAGACCTGACTGTATAATTAATACCTTATCAATTCTTATGAAGAGTAGTTGATGGAAAAATCATTTTACTTATCATTCACTAAAACACCAAGAAGAGATTTATGTTACTTGGCTAGAATTCTACCAAAATACTTTTAAGTATTTTAGAAGCCCGAACTTACCTTGCATGCTTATTTGGCTCAACAGGAGCAAGACTCAACTGCTGAAATGAATCCTAGGAAACACTGTTAAGTTCACATACAGTAAATGTGGAGATAAAGTGCTATTGGGTGAATAGGCTGCTATTCATCTAATCTTAAAACAGACATCTTAAATAGGTCAGATGAACCATATGCTGAGAATATTTGCTTCTTTCCGTTTACTGTAGAGTCTGGGGTAACTAGCTTGAACACAAGACACCTACAGTGTATTACAGTGTTTCTTAGAGACAAGAGGAATGAACGTTACCTAGAAATTCAAATTTAGAATCAGATACTTAATGCACAAACAAATCATGTCAAGGATCCTCCAGTCAAATTCTTTAAAAGGAAAAACAAAACAAACCAGGCAAAACTCATTAAACCTCAGCTGACTTTTTTTCCCCTAGAGTTAAACCCAGAGATTAATTTTTATTTTTTCCAAAACTTTTTGTTCTGCATCTCCAATACAATAAAACAGGCCAAACAGTTAGGCAAATATTAGAGACAGACATACAAGTCACTACTTGGAAACAGGGATCTTCCCTGCTGTCTCCTCTTCCAAACACACTTTTTCTGTGAGGCTCAAATTTGGCAGCTGATGGCTCAAACTTCCACAGTGGTCTGTAGCATACTGCAAAAAAATAGTCATAGCCCGTGCTTACCCCAGTCCTTTCCATCTCCTGTAACTGAACCTTGTCAATTTTAACCTAGTCCATTTTGCCCTACTGAAGAGTTGTCTAGGATGATTTAGCAAGACTTAAAATTATCTTTTAGGAAAAAAGCAGTGAAACTGCAAAGCAAAACAAATATGACAACCAATTCTAGATGGTAGTTACTAACAACAATACTCTTCAGTACCTGTGTTGACTATTTTCTACCCTGAACTCTGCCAGAAGGTGACTCATACATGTATGGACTTTAATTCACACAGGGAAACCTTACACCACAATGCCTAATGAGTCTGTGAAACCCAGCACTGATTCACCATCTGACACACTCCACTGCACACCTCTGTAACCTGGTCCATGGATTATCCAGAGCTGAAGATGCTCAGTGTGGGCTGAGTCTCCCTGTTGCTGAGTAACTTCAGGCTTGGAGGCCAGAGCACAAAAGGCTGGAAGCCTCTGCCCTCCCCTTTCTCACACCCACATGGGTGCAGTTTGTGGAGAAGCTCACATTCACATCTGCAAACTTAGAAGTGAGAGCTCCCAGCATCCACAGTCTTGCCATAGGCTGTACTTCTCCACTGCCTAACGTGGAAATCAGCTTCCAGAGCTGACCTATTTGCGCCAAGGGAGGCCCTGTGAAGTCAGTCCCCCAGCTATGCTCATACTTACTTCCACCCCAAAGTCTGGTATTGAAAACTCAGACAAATCAGCAGTACAAATTTTAGGGATTTTGAACTAAGTATCAGAGTTTGGGAGCAATAAGAATTTCCTTAACAATCCAGAAGAAAGTTGTACTAAGGCTGGTTTGGAGTGTCTATAGATTCATAAAACTTTTTTCTACTTTTTAGAAATATTAAGAATATAAAGGCTACCATGAAAACAGTTTAAGACAGTGTTAACTTATACTTCTATCTTGTCCAAAACCTCATCTTGCATTCTTTGCATATCCAGCTCTGTTGGGAAAATAGGTTAGACTTCAGCTACGTAACTATAAAAAAAAAATCTCAAATACCCAAAACACCTCTATTTTAAGAAAACATAGTTCGCTGTCTTGTGCAAATTGACTAAGATTTGGTTATCCACTTGAGAGAGCTTCTGTTCACAAAATGTGCTTTTTTCTCAATAAATAAAAGAGATGGCTGCAAAGTCATACAGAACTTGAAACATTCACATCCTCACATCCCTAATTCTTATTGCAGACATGCCTTCTATTGCATAACATATGTGTTGGAGAGGTTTGCAAAAGCTCATGCAAACTGTAGGCAATATTTTAAAGACTAAGCACTAAAAAACAGAGGAAGAGGTCAAGAAAACAGACAAGCTATGATCTTAAAGAGCAAAAGAAGAACACACTACATAACTTTCTGGAGTTTATGAAGAGTGATTAGTGTAACATCTATTTAAAGTATAATGTTCACTAATATCATTAAAATGTGTGACAATCAACAAACAGAGCCATAACCAACCCTGGAAGCAGTTAGTGCGTCAAGCAAAACCTGACCCGGGAGTCCTGCCACTTTCTTAACTGGAACAGTAACTGGATTCGTTTGAAAGAGTGAAATGTATTCCTCATCTGAAATTATACCAATGGGTAACAGAAAAATCAGAAGAAAGACTGCAGAAACAACTGGGACATAAATGCAGTTGAAGACAAGTTCCTGGTGACAAAACTTACTTAACTGAAAGGAATCAGATCAGGCAAGGAAAGTTGTTTGTGAAACCCGACAAGAAGCTGTAAAGCTTTTATTTTAAAAATATGTCAGTGTATTCAAAGCTACAACTTTAATACATCTCCAGAAAGCTCCATAAATATTAGACAGTGAGGATGAAAAGGGTCACCATCCTGGTGTATGGGGGAGAGAAATGGCAGAGCATTTTTCAGTCCCTGTGAAGTGTCAGAGCTCAATTAAATTCAAAGGCATTACAATAATACAAATCAGGGGAGGAACTGCCCCCCAGTTCTGTGCAGGCTCTAACAGTGAAAATTCAGCCATCTGATGGCTACAGAAATAAAAAGTACTATAGTCAGAATGAGATAATATCGCTGTAGAAGACCAGACTGTTGCTCAGGATTATATCTGTATGGGCTCTATTTAAATGTTGTGCTGGTTTGGGCAGGAGTAGAGTTAATTTTTGCCACGTTTTAACAATTTTTCTTAATTTTCATATTTGTTAATGTCAACACAACATAGCTGGTATGGGGCTATGTTTTGAATTTGTGCTGAGAATAGTGCTGATAATACAAGGATATTTTCACTGCTGCTGAGCAGTGCTTGCAGAGTCAAGGCCTTTTCTGCTTCTCAGCCCAACCCACCAGTGAGGAGTCTGGGGGTGCACAATGAGTTGAGAGGGGACAACAGCTGGGACAGCCGACCCCAACTGACCCAAAGGACGTCCCACAGCACATGGTGTCATGCATAACATATAAAGATGGGGGAAAAAGGAGGAATGGTGGTGACATTTGAAGTGATGTCATTTATCTTCATGAATCACTGTTAACCTGCTTCCTTGGGAACAGCTGAATGATGTGGTGAATGAATTCTTTGCTTCACTTTCTGGTGCAGCTTTTGCTATACATATTAAACTGTCTGAATCTCAACCCACGAGTTCTCTCACTTTTATGCCTTCAATTCCCTCCCCTCAGAGGGGAGTGAGCAAGCGGCTGCATGGGGCTGTGCTGCTGGTTGGGGTTAAATCATGACACATGTAAATAAAATGGGTCTGGGCCTCCACAGTGGCCTTGAGGCAGGCTGACACTACACAGCTCTTGCTTGTACCACTGAAATCCTTCATTCCCCTCTTCCACTTCCACAAATAAGATGCTGCATCAAAACTATTTTTTTGGGAAAGACACATGACCAGCCTTGGTTCTTGAAACATACACAGGCACACGCACAAAGAGTGTGCTGGTACTTAACTATGTGGATGGCCACATGTGAGTGAGGGGACTCAGATCCAAGCCCAGGTCAGTTTACTGTGGCAGATGCAGTCACAGACACTAGACAGCGTGGTTCACTGAGCTGGTACAGCTAGGATTCAGAGCAGATGCATAAAAAAGGAGGATCTGGTCCTACAATAGGAGAGGCTGGATAATTATAGACATGGAGAAAAGGAAGGTTTTATCAAAGAAAAGCAACAGGAAAAATATTTTTCATTACTACCTATCTTTCCCTCTGGTACTGTAACAAAGGTCCTAGCAATGACCGACAAAATGCTTAATGGCACACTGCACAAGTCTGTGTTAGTATTTGCCTTGCTTGCCCAAGGAATGCACTTGCTCTGTGATTTATTTGAGATGAAGACAATACAGCACCTCTACATTCGTAAAAAATTGCTTTCATGTAATAATATTTATGTACTTCACTTGGATCACATGTTTAACATACATAGAGTGTTCCAGGGATAATACCTTTTGCTTGGTTTGTTTCTGGTCTCTTGCAGATAGATAGTTCTCTATTTAGCAACTACATAATTGGATAAAATAACGGGCAAAATATGAGTTTCAAATTCCAATTTGTGGTTTCAAGACAAATATAACATTTAAGTAAGAAATAAACAGTTACAGTGAGTGCATCTTGCATGGTGTGGAAAGTGTTACGAGAACGCAAGTAATTCTCTGCAGGAAGAAAATGAATTTTTGGCTGGATTAAATGAGAATGTCTTATAAGATGTAGCAGGAACTCAGGTTTTGCATAAAACTCATGAGGGCTTGGGCTACACTTTTGAAGCCTATTCTAATATTGATTTTTTTGACTACATTGCAACTTAAAAAATTATATAAAGGTGATACTAAAAAAAGGCAGGTATAGTCTGAATCACAACATGCTGAATAAACAATGTTTGCTTTGAATGATTTGAATTTTACTTTAACTAGGTATATTTAAACCATTGGCAATGGGAATAAAAATCAGATTTAAAGGTTGACATCTTTCTGATTATTTGCAATTCAAAAATTGCCCAGTTAATGACAATGAAAGATATTTCTATGGAATGGTGCATTATTTCAGCATCTGCTCTTAGGAATTACTGCCCAATATTGTCATTAAAGCAAAGCAAAAACTTGATGGTGAATGAAGTATTAACATTGCTCTATTGGAGTAAGACGTTATAAGTATTGCAGCTCAAACACTTACATAAAAATTTGTGAGCTACCATTTCCATAGCAACGGGCAACATAATTTAGCTAAGATAGCTGCTTTCCATTCTAGGCACTACATTGTCATTGCAATTTACAAAATAAAAAAGTATGTCTTCTAAGACTTTAACTTGGTAAAGAGACATAACAGTGGAAACACTAAGGAAGGCATAGCTTTTAGATGCTTTCATATGCAGGACAATAAAATGCTTCTTTCTCTTCTCACCTGTATTTCATGGGATTCTCTACCATCCTCAACCCACCATGTACTAATTCAGTTCTCCTTACAGTGCAGGAGATCCAGTGAAAGACACCTGAAGCTGATCTGTCTGTGTTAGTCTGATTCTTTCTGGAATGTGCAGAAGCAATTTCTTCATTGGCATACTCCCTCTTTCTCTCTTTCCTCCCCTCAGTTACCAGAATAAGATTCACTTCAATGCAGAGAGTCAGCACAACGTATCTGGGGCACCTGTTAAGTCTCATATTGAGCCTACACACAGTTACTAATTTAACACACTGCTGACACACTCCCATAGTCGTATGTCTTTTCCTTCCCCAGTGGTGCTGTGAATCTTTTTATTAATATGAATCACTTTAAAGTGCTTTTTAAAAACATCTGGCTCCATAGCTTTAAATTAAAAAAAAAAAAAAGTCTGTGAAAAAGTTTAAAAAGAGGAACTTACAGAAACACCAGAACTAATATTCTCACTAAAGGTACTCTGAAATTTCACACTTGAGTAGCTGTAGTCTTAATGGAAAGATCAGGGGGAGCACCATCAATTTCTATCTACTGGAAGTATAGGATTCCAGCCTGCAATCCTTACCTTGCAAAGAATAATGTCTTATACTATTTTCTCAATGAGGGTGGAAGAATTCCTTCTGAAGGAGAGATCTTATTTATGTCAGCAAATGAATCACCACCTGTCCATGGGAAATGGATGTTTTTGAAAGCAAGCAGTACCCACCACTGCATTTGATAGACTGTGTAATGAAGTGATGGCTGGCTGTGAAGTTGTCCTAGTTGAGCCCGACAGGGGCCCTAAGGCACTCACCTCTTCACAGATTTTCCTTACTATACAAATATGCAGAAAGCAAAACCACTAAGCTTTTAACTTCGTCACTGAGAATTAATTATGCATAATACTAGGATGCAGATAATTTATCTGACTTCTAAGCTATTTTCTCATTTTGGCAAGTTAAACAGTGCACCAAAGTACAGGAACCGACACAGGCAGCTGGAAAAGCAGCTGTGATGTTGGAGTACAGTCATTTGTCCTGTGGGTAGGTAACACAAAAATTTCACAGGAGCAATTCCGAGATCAAGTGTAAGATGCAATATATGCCACTTATGAACTCTACTTATAAAACATATAAAACATAGACATAGCAGCTAGCTTCTTTTTTTCCAGCTACAATGCAATGCATGCCTTTTTACAAAGACCCTATGACACAGATGAATAATCCTCTACTTCTATATCCACTCAAACAAATACACAGAACCTATTATTTCAGTTAGATATACTAAGTATGTATGATCTAGCACTTTGATGAAGGTTTAAGTGTTCAGCTGATATAAAAAGAAAAAGGCATTACACCTACCAGAGTAATTATTTCAAGAGTATTTTTATCCTGCGGTTGAACATACGCAATAAATGAGCATTAGGTTACGCTACTGAAATAGTGCACGGGCCTTTATTATCCTACAGGACAAATTCCGCAAGCTCCTCTTACAGACTTCACCACAGCAATGGCCAGTTCTTGACCTGTGATGCAGGCTGAGAGTGCCTGCTGAACTAGCAAGAATACTGACTATCCAGTTTCTGAAGAAATTGATTGTTAACCAGCAGGACTGTAAAAACTCTTCTCCATATTAACTGACAGTGCCTGGTCCTGCATTAAAATCAAACACAAATACACAAGTCACAGATCTTGATAGGTCAGTCTTATACTACCACAGGAATCAACCATATTTAGTCAGAGGTAGAGACAACTACGGAAAACAGCAGCTACGATCATCTCTGACCATCCATGATCACTGCTTTGCCTGAGATCCGAATCAGGGAACAGTTCTAGAACTATGTAAAAAATAAAACTTAAATTATATCAACAAGTTTACTTTGAAATAGTAAGGACTGCTTATGGAATTTTGGCTTTGAGAGTGTAATTTCATATTTTCATAGGAATATGTTTATGTAGCAGTGTGATTTATTCTTCTAAAAGTCTTGCAACAGCAAAGAAATATCTGACTTGTGGTCTACGCAATACATTAAACTTTTGTGTAGAATTTGTTGGCTTATAGACAATTATCTGAACACCTATTCTTGTAGGGATAGTTTTATGATTCGCAGCTGAGAGGGTACATTAAAAGAAAAGTAAAAACATTAAGTTCTGATTTCAAAAATAGAATTATAAACTTAAAAAATAATACGAGGTGATATAATTTTAGAGAAATTAATCTTTGATAAATTAATACTTGAAACAATTTAGATCTACAATATAAACTATTATTTTAAAATCTTCCTTGTTGCATATAGCAAACAACTAAAATTCATTAAAAAATGCTGCTTTATCACTTAATTGGCCACTAACGATCATAAAGGTCCTGATTAATATTGTGTCCTGTAAAACACAGATATATAATATGTATGTATAAATGTAAAATACATATGATAAATCAAATATAACATGTAAATATAGAAAAATATGTATTAATATGAACTGCTTATTTTGTAAAATATTCTAAGTACAACATTGAGCTGCTACAAGCTGGCCTAACCATGTAACTTTAGACAGTATGTAATCACAGTAAATATAAACCTCATCCACACAGTATTTCATATTTTTCTATTTTAAGTACCTAATACCTGAAAATTTAAAAGTATTTTTGATATTTAGCTATGAAAAAAATCTACATTTAATTCATGTCATCAAAATGAGGAAATTAAAGGAGAGAGGTTTTAAATGAAGAGTCAAAGCTTGCAAGAAGTCAAGCTTTAACTGTCAATACGGTTGTCCTCTTCTCAATTTAAAATCTAAATAATCCTTCTTTAGGATTTGCCTAAGGCTATAATTCCAATTTGATATCTTTCTTCATATGAGTTCATATCATTTTCATATGAGAATTTTCTTAAAACATCTGAACATATTTCTTTTAGGAAACTTTAACATTTCAGAGTTTTCATTTGACCTGTTTCTCTTAACATTATGAAGTGCTGGGGCTATTTAAAATGTTCTGCATCATAATAGGTTCCAAAAAATTTCCAGCAGCATCACAGTCTAAACATAGAGCAAGAACAGTTGAATGACAGTTTAGAACAATTGCTGCCTTAGTAGAACATTGAAGATAATTTGACAAACCCGGTACCATAAATACTGTAGCTCTTGCTGCTCTCAAATAATTATTTCAGATATTTCTAAAAAGAAATGTTTAATTAAAGAGGAATCAAGCCATGACTTCATGTATTTGCAAATCAGAGATACATCGTGTAGCTCTACAGTATCTAGTAGAGTCCAAGTATTTTTATTTATTTATTTTAATTGCTTTCAATTCTGTTTGGTCATTATGGATAAGGTATATAATTACTGTAATTCATCCTGTATCCTTAACATGAAGTAACTCAGAGCACTTAAAACCAGTAATCAATAAATACCAAAAAAGAATTAATGAAAAGCACAACTATAAATTAATCATTAACTTGACATTAAACAAGATCAAGAATTGTGCAGAAGTCATTGTGACTGTGTATCAGTTATGTTATATAAAGGAACAAGAAATTACTAGTAGTATCTGCTATACCTCTACACCTACAGCTCTGTATATAGTTCTTGTTGAACAACTGTAAATCATAGTGAAGAACCACAGAAATGAGATCAAGAAATCCTAAAGAGTTAAATAAACTCATGTGGCAAAGTATCAGCACCATGTCCCTGTGAGACTCCTAATTTCAAAGGAGTATATAGCTCTTTCACTCAATGAAATTAACCCATTTTCAAGCAAAGTTCGTATCCCTTTCATTTTTCATTTTTGCATATAAAGTGAAAAATAAACAGATGAAATTGAGGATACAGAAATAACCACTTGAATACATGAATGGAATAAAATTCACACAATTGTCAAGTTCCTGCATGATTAGTAATTTTCGTCTGTTTTCCTACTTTTGTGACTCTGACTGAGTCTGCACTCAGGGACAGAGACACAGCACGATGCTGTGCACACCCCAGCTCAGCTTCCCCAGAACACATGCTGTCTGTATCCCCATCCCAGGAAAGGTTTGCTCAGTGATGTGCAATCCTCATTGCTTAATACCCATAAGAGGCAGGCTCCAGGGCAACACAGATTGAAAACAGATGAGCTATTTTGGACCAGGAGCCTGAAGGAGCTCAGAAATAAAAAAAAACCAAACAAACAAACAAAAAAAAACCAAACAAAAAAAAACCCAAACAAAAAACAAATTAAAGAAATAAATTTCAATCTATTTAAAATGTTTTAATATCCCCCAGTGCAAATTCACATAGCAGACTTTTCATGTTGGTAAATAATGCTCGTTTTTCTATCTGCAGGTTCATCTGGAAAACTGGTATTTTGTATAGCCAGACTATGCCCAGCTAAACCCCAGTCAAGACTAAAAGGCAACAAAAGCACAGGGTACACACAAGCTTTCTCTTCATGGTTTTTACTTCAGACAAAAAAGCCGAGATAAATACAGAGCTGTAAGAAATTAACAAAACTGAAAAAGTTATAAAGTTGGGTAGGACCTATACTAGATTAAGTACAATAAATGAAAGACAGCTTATTTTTGGTTTATGATTCTGTCCATTCAGTTTTACAGATGCTCAAAGGGACCTCAGCTGTGAGTGACCTTTTCGGTTTTTTATTTACTAGCTCATCATACTCCATCCCCTTATGGGTTGATAGCTTTCATTTTATGTTTTGGGGTTTTTGGTTTGTCTTGTTTTTAAATCAAGCTTGTATTCAGCCTAAGCTGAAAGATCGTCCTCCTTTTGAACATCAAAAATAAAGGTACTAAAATTAGGTATAAAGATTAGAAAAAACCCCCAACATCTAGCCAGACTCAGTTCACTGGGCAAGCATTTCTCTGCATAAAATCAAGATGATAGCTAGCCAAAAACATCTGTGAAGTAGTATTTTCTCCAAATTTGTTCTTTAAAACTCTGTCAGCTCTAATCAAATAATATTGAACTTTGATATTCTGTTGTTGATACTCTTGTACTAAATTCCACTCAGTGTTATTTGTTCTAAGCCATCCATTCTTCATTAATATTCTACTCAACTTTACACATGCTTTGCACAAAGGCAGAGATAAAGGATAAAGATGAGACTTTCTGCGCTTCTGACTCAATGCTACAGTAGCTGCAAATAACATGGCTGAGCAGACGCAGATAAACTTTTATTCCAATCATAACACGCCAGTACTGGTGTAATGAATGAAATGCCCATTTCAGTTTTTGACATAGCAGATCTGTGAAAAGGAAAGTGCAAGTTCAGTAGGCCATTAACTAACCTGTCAAATGATGCTCATTAAATAAAGTGTTATTTATGAGTTTATTACTCAGTAAAGTGTTATTTCTTCTGAAAAATGAGCAGATCTCCAACCAATCACCTTATGACATACTTATCAGATATGCCCAGGAACTAGAACAGATATTTTGTGTTCACATTTGATTAGCATTTGAGACCCTCTTTCTCTAAACACTTCCTACAGGACTACATGTGCCAAATTCCTATGATAGCTTGAGCTATTATACAAAGACCTGAGAATGCTCATTCCACTTAGCTGTATCTTAGGTTTATTACAGTGCTGAAGACAAGTCTTTTCCCTAGACTATTAAACGACTTTCAGAAATAAAAAAAACCCCAACATTTTTAAGTGGAAATCATTGCCCACTATGAAGAACTGTTTGAATAAATAACCAGCCACAGCTTTGTGCCTGAGGTATTTCATAAAACCTCAAGCCTATTTAGATGAATTGCAACAGAACAGCATTCATCATTAACAAAATGGAAAACAAAGTCTGTGGATTTTACTGAAGAGTTTGGGTACCTTGCGGTTGTAATAACGAAAGGAGAAAACACTGCACTCTAAAGGAGAATGAAAAGAAAATTCAAAAGGCAGAAGGTGCATGTGGATTACCTACTGTAGATTCCTAACTCAAGTGGTACCTAATTAATATGTATGTGATTCAGAACAGGAATTCACAGGTGTGGTTCACAGCCACTGGAAATCAAAGCAGACAACTTCTATTAACTGCCTTCACCATGGAGCTACTCTATGTTAAAGGTACATTCTTAATCTTCTAAGTGAGTTCATAAAATATATTAGGCAAAGGGATGGAGTTTGAGGGATGCATTTGAATGAGGCTTTGAAGTCTCTATCCTTTGTTTAATCCCACTCCTTAGAGACACATCCTGGCTAATCCTCCTACCTCTTTGGAATAATGGTCACCCAAAACTCGGTGCCTACCCTGGTATGACCAGATTAGAAACAGCTAGATTTCATATGCTGTCATAAATTCACTCCCTTCCACCTCAACCTCATGTTAGCGACATCAAACTAGGGAAAAAATGTTCATTTCTATTCTATCAGTTATATTTTGGGATCACCACTTGGTTTGTTTGACACTCACAATCATTGCAATCTGAACTGGAGCTAAATCCTTAAAACGGGAGAATGAAAAAGCTGTTATGTACAAATAATAAAGTACTTTACTTCTATATACAGCATTTACAAAATTCTACATGAATATATTCTCATTGTTTTTGAAAAAAAGGGAGAGGGTTCCTAGGACAGCTGTCAGAAAACCAGTCTTACAGTGTGAGCCTTAAAGCGTACAGCACATCAAATTTACCAGAACAAAAGGTGAAAAGTACCTTGACTACTGTATATAAAATTTTAGTAGTCATAGTGATGATAAAAGTGATAGTCTATGGAAGAGACCAGGTTTGCAGATCAAGGCAGTAAGTTCATCAGGCCAAGTGGCACAGCCAGAAGAGGGCCACAAGCTTCTGTGGGCAGAGGCCTTTCAATAGGTCACTGCAAGCAGTTTTTCACAGACACTTGTTCAGAAAACATACATGAAGAAGGGAGAATTTTCAGTCTTGCTGACAAAGGCATAGCAAAAGGAAGACTGGCAGCTGATATTAGACGAATTCAACCTTTCCACAACATTTCAATTTCCTAGCACTAAGGGTAATTAAATATTGGAATGGCTTACCAGGGGAGCTGGTGGACTCGCCATTGCTTGGAGCTTTAGGACGAGATTAGATATCATTGTAAAAGAGATGCTTTAATCCAGCTTCTGGAAGTTCTCAACATGCCCATAACACTTGCAGCTCTGCATTAAGACAATGACTATAATCAAATCTCATACTTTAGGGTTTCAGCTGATCAACTGCAAGGGTTATAAAGAGTTTCTTTTTCCTGTCACATAAAAACCAGACAGATACTTTAGTGTGGTTTATATTCTGATCTGTCTCTGTAGTAGCAAAGACTGCCCACGTTTTAGAAAACACAGGGACAGCTGATGCAGTGGCCAGTGGTGATAGGGAAAGTACTTCACCTGAAATTCACAAAGCAGTCATATCTAAATGGGAGCTCACGTGAATTTGAAGTCATCCAGATGGATGCAAACCACCTCTGCCCTGAAACCTGTGTGATTAGGTCAGGTTTGATCCATCTGCCCTGCTAAGGGTCTGGCAGTAACACCCACTCAGCACTTCACTGACACAGCTGCAGATCACTGGCCAAAGGTCAAATGAAAAACTATTGGATCACCATACCCTTAGAGGTCTCATTAATGAATTCTTCTAGATTAGCTCAAAGGGTGTGCTTTTCCCAAGGTGAGATAAATACAAATCTCAAATGAGTTTGTTTTGTGTTTCCTCAGTGATACAAATCACCTGTTAACACACTAAGAATCATTTGGACATATCTCATGTAATTAACTAATTGTTATTGAAGATGCATGAGTAACACCTTGATCTTTTCTGTCTTCTGGAAGTTAACATACTTTAGCCTAACTAGAGGTATCATGTTAGCACACAGGTACCAGGATGGATTTAGTGTTATGCATTTTCCAGCATAACTGGATACATAAGCATCCCTTTTGGTGTTTAGTTTTGCTACATCTGTAACTATACGAACTGCACTATTTTAGCAGAATACTATAATGACTTAATTACTAAATATAAGTGAAGCTGAAGGCAAGACAGGACATTCTGCTGCTTTTACACTTTTGTGTGAAAAGAGTATGTCTCAACTCTGTCAAATACTGCATAAAATGAGAAATGGTTTTTCTAGTGATTTCTGTGAGCTGTACAGCAGCATGTTCATACTGTGAGTCTCCAAATAAGTAGGTATTTAAGTGAAGTCCACATTTCCAGGCTTTTATGCTTATTGGCTGCCTATACTATTGCACTACATCCCTTTGACAGTTAGATTCAAAGATATTTCTGTCTCTGCTAACTAACAGGCCATTTGACGGATTTTTGCACAGTTACACCTGGAATGTAATGCAGTTGACCTGCCCTGCAATTCAGGATATTTTCCATGCAGAATAGCGATGATTTCTCTTTGCCATAATTCTGAAGCATACATATTAATATAAGGCTCTGTTGTCAGTATTGCCCATTATCATTATGTTAAAATTGTCATATTTCAAAGTAAGAATGGGACACACTGTGACAGCACCATCTAGTAACACAAAATACTCATGCAAAACCAAAAGCAGACTCAACTTTTAAAAAGAAGAGAAAAAAAAAAAAGATGCACTGATACTTCTTATCTCAATATCTATTTTGGTGACACATGCATGTATTTGACATCAGTCATGAAGATCATATTTACAAGATGGTCCTAGTAAGCAGTACATTATTCCATGGGTATTCTTACTCAAAATAAACCAACATACTCAGAATAAGAGTCTCCTCATTTGGATAAAAATGGCAAAATCTGCACTTACTCTTGACATCTCAAACAGACATCACTTGGTGTGCTGCTGTATTTAAGTACAAATAGCTCTGACAGACTCTGTACCCAGATCTGCTCCATACTGCACACAAATTTCATTATAATGAATTTCTAAACTTTTTTCGATCATTCGTTCTATTGTAATTCTTACCGCATACTTAGTGTCTACAGTGCAGCAATGGTTGGAAAACTTCAAATAAATCTACTGTTCCATAATTTTTAAAGAATACTTTTCAAACAAAAACTGGAGGAATATTATATTATACAATAGACACATTAGAAGCCAATGGAATAACAAATAATATTTTTCTAATGATAAGTATCATCACAAATTTGGATTAAATCTCTTTGGCATACAAGAAATATGCCTTAGTTTTCCCAGCCTTTCAACTGAAGGGTTATTCAAGAAAATTTTGACAGCAGAAATATATTTGCAGCAGAGATTTACCTTATTTCACAGAGTGCTCATTCTTATTCCTTCTGTGCCAAAATCTCTACCCAAATAACACAGTTCACATGATAACTTAGCACCAAATTCTCTGCTTTTGTATTTCAGCTAAAAAATTCTCAACTCTAAATGTGTGAATTGTAAAGTAATTATAGTTGTAAAATTTTAAACATTTTGAGTGGACTGTTTTAAAAATTAAGTTTCACACAGCATAAAAAATGTATGTGTACAATAGAATCCAGAGGATTAGCATAATTGTCATCTCATTCTTTCTCAATTCTCTACTGAAAATTATGTTCTCACTATTAAACACCTGTTTCTTATACATTTCTAGTAATAAAATTGGAAACTCAGTCTTATATTTCTTGAATCCTTTCTTTCCTTAAACACTGGCAAGTGGCTTTTTTTCCTTTCTTACAGAATCACATGCAAATTTGAATAACTTAAAAACTTTTCATTAGGATTTGAAGGTTTGAAATAACGCTTCTCCCCCCCCCCCAATTTGTTTATAACATTATAGATACTGTAGCTAACATTTAAAGAAAATTTTCAATTCTATTCTTTAAACTAGTTCATGTCATAGCTACCTTTTATTCATTTACCTGAAATCTAAAAAAAACCTTGATAGTACAATTTTGACATGTAACAAACTGTTGTCAGAAGCACACCAAATAAATTGGTCACCCCCACCCCCCAAGAACACTTAATAAACTCAGTGTGAAACAAACAAATAACATAATCTAATCTAACTGTCCACTTTACCTGGAAATGCATGCCCTGTTAGAGAATCCAAATCTGAAATTAAAACAGTGAAAAGATAATCTTTAACACTAATTTAATATTAAAAAGCACAGAATATCAAAAGCAAACCTGGCACCAAATATCACATTATCACCAACATCAGATTTTAATCATATATATAGAAAAGCAATAATAAACACTTAGCATTACATTATGAAGGTTTTCCTCTCCATAGTTTTGTAAAAATGTAAAATAAGATCGAAAGATGAAAGCTTTGAACACTATGAGGCTCTAATTTATTTTACTGTTTAAGACAGACACACCACAATTAAATAGAAATTTTACAATACTTTCTAAATGAACCTCCAATTTCAGAAACTCTTATCTTGAGTATAAACATGTGTTCTGCCTTTGTACATAAGAATAATAATTAGAAAAGTGAAAAATGCTTTTTTACTTATACCCTTTTAAAAAGATTTTCTTTCTTGATCATAACAAGTATCAGACCTAATTTTGTCTATTCTAGTGTTCATTCTTTCATTTTTTTTTTCCAAATTTATCTTTTTTTTTTAAAAAAAAAAAAAAAAGAAAAAAGAAGAGATCTGAAGTGTTCCTGCTGACACCGCAAAGCATAAATGAGGACTTCTCTGGTCAACTCCCATCTAAAGAGAGAGCAGGAAGGCACATCAGTGGCACTGGCAGCATCAGTGTGCACTTGAGTCACAGTTCAGAATTTCGTCTTCAAAGTGCTTTGCTTTTTGGAAATTCCATGTTCTTAACAGAGACTAATTTAGCAACTTGGAGGAGTTACACTCAAAGATTCACTTGTAAATCCACAGCCAAAAGAGTAGTTGACTCTCATAAAGCAGAGTCATAGTACCAGCTGGGATTGCTATTGCATACCAAGGTACAAGGCTAATTCTCAGATACACATGGTCAAAATAACAGCCTTCTTAGATCCTGTTGTGTCATGCAAGACAATGACACGAGCGCATTTGAAAAACAAGCCCTGTTGCTAGAAGCAGTCCACCAATTATCTCACCAAGTTAGTGTTTGAGACCCTCAGACTGTCCTTCCTCCCATTATCTGACAAGTGGGATGGTGCAGAGATGCAGTAGCTACACTCTCTTGGAAAAGCACAACAGGCAGATTGTGGCTGACCTGATGTACCCTAATATGTGTGTATACATGAGATTTCATGGCATTTTATGGAATTGAATGTATTTATTAGCAGTGCCTGGAAAAAACCCTCTTAGTACTATTTTTAAATTACTTCATCTTCCTGGCTGCAACAGTCAACAAAATTCTGGGTTGATGGTTTGTTTAGGTTACAGAAGTCCTGAACTTCTTCTAACACAGTAATTGATTCTAAAAATTATTGGGAAAGTATTTACCAATAAAATCCTGGAACTGCAGTAGGAACTTCTACTGAAAGACAGGAGGAAAGTGTGCTTGGCTTTAATAATTTAGAACTGTTTAAATGAGATAAATTTCCTGAGGACTAAGAACATGCTTAGTTTTGTAAGTGAACACGGGAGAAAAACAACCCAAAATGTGATAAATGCACTAAAGAGAACTACTTTCAGAAATCCAAGTTGCTGAACACAATGCACTATCGAACAATTTCTGTATGTGGGGACTCAAGTTTTATCCCACCAAACTTTATCATAATCTATGGCAGAAAGAAAAAACAATGTTGGCATTTTTCTTCCAGAGTGTGAGAGACAGAAGAATGTTGTTTTCCCCTAGGAGCCCATAAAAACCACACTAAAACCAGATTATGCGTAAATGGAGTATCTAGCTAGGCAGTGACTGCTCCCTGAAAGAACAGAGACTGGATGCAGTCACCATGCAAATCGGAATCGAAACAATAAAACATCTAATACTTGAACAGCACAAACTGCTGTCACTGTGCACATCCTCTGGCTCATCCTGCCACAGCTACAAAGTGTTTGAAAACATCTATTCTATGTAATTTTATTCATGATATCCTGATGCAAAGCCTTAAGATCCTAGAAAAAGAACAAGAAAAGTAAAAAAATCTCTTCTTCCTGTAGTAATATCTACTTAGACACTAGGATTAAAAATATGAGAAACAACAAAAACCAAAACCAACAAAGCCAGAATTTTATCCAAAAAAGTTCATATATGTATATTGTAACTCGTAGCTGAAATCACTATTAAAAATGCTATTCTGAAAGCAATACAGATAAGTTAATACAAATTAATTTGGCTCTGGTCCCAGCATAAAACAACACTACTGCGTAATACTTTGTGTTAAGCTGATGATAGAAATTGTGGATGTGTTTATTTTCTCACAAGTCAACCTCTACTAACTGAAAACAAGGTAGTTTGTCACCCAAGCACATGTCCTGTGTGAACTGTTAAATAAAATCAGACCTACTTTGCTAGCTGAAACCAGAAGAGTTTATGGTATATTGAACCCACAAATCATGATCCACATGCCCCAATTCCATCATTACATTTCACAAAGAATGATATGAGCTGACACCGCATAGGCAGGCAATGTAAAGTTTCCCACATAAAGATAAATACAGTGTGCAACATTTCCCTGATAGACTTCAATACATGCAATTACTGCAGTTGTAATGGAATGAAACCTTTTCTGTGACTAAAACAACTGGAGTATTCAGTCTCTGCCATAAGATTTCTTCTACTTTTCTGTGGACTCCAAGGGCAGTAGAAAAATCACCATTTCCTGTTATTGTTAAGAAGATTTCTCAGTTTCCTTGACTGATTTTCAATTAAGTAAGCCTAAAGAGGTGGAATCCAATTTTCCTCTATTCCATTTATTTATTATTGGATTGCTCTGATTTGTTACTATTCACTTTTATTTTCATACATTAAACTTTCTAAGCAAAGAGCAGGAATCTGAGATGAAAGTGGAGTACATAAAAGTGACACACATTTTCATTCCCTTGTTAAGGCAACATAGCTAGCATGTCCACAGTAGCAGTTAGCAATGAATTGCATTCATGCAATCCAGACCTGATTCATACTATAATTCATTGATTTAAGTAATAAAACCAGTGATTTGATGCTAAAGTTGGCTTTGAGTTAAAATGCATAGACTTATTTTTTAAAAAGGGAAAGACTGTGCTTTTCAGCAGGCAGTATCTTTCTTTGGTACACCACAGTCATTTCATTAGCTCAGTGCAAAACAGATGTTGCAGATTTTCATGCCAATAAGCTAATTATTTTTTGCTAGAGTTGATTAGCAAAGATGTAGTCCTGCCTATATCTTGCCTCCAAGGCCCTGTTCCTCCTATTTCAAAAACAGTGTTCACTGCACAATCCAGTGCTAAACCTTTGACTTCTACTTTCATGGTATTCCTCGTGCTATGCTTACAATAAAATATCAAAGCACTGTACAGCTGCCACTGACATGTGTTGCCAGCATACTAGCACCAAATGAATGGAAGGGATGACTTTTACAGTGCACAGGAAAACATATTTAATGTGCAGAGCACATTTAAGTCATTTAACATTAAAGGCTCTTCATAGCATTGCCAGCAAAATGATGAAATACCAAACCACTTCTTGGAGGTGGTACCTGCTTAGAAAGGTTAGGAGAAGCTAAATGAATGCTAAATTATGCTCCTTTGAAAATATAAGATTTTGCTCTGCTTCTTAGTGTTTTAATAAATATTGACAGCAGGAAATGAGTGTCTCTGCATTGCTAAACTTCCACAGTCAGACTCAGTCTTTTTTCACTATAAGCCTATAAATGGGCAGCAGAAGTCAGGAGCTACTGTGGATGTGCACAACACCTGGTCTATGAACTCTAAAAAGTTCAAGTCTTTAAACAAAAGGAGTAAAGTCCAGCTACTCATAATATTTGAAATACATAGGAAGAGAAATAAAAAGGCTGGTTGCAAAGACAGTGAAGAGTGACATATAGTTGCACTGGCTGAAGATGAAATATGACTTGCATTAACCAGAAGTTACAACTGTAGCTTTGACAGTCAGGTCAGTGAAAACTATAGGCATGTGACTTAGGATTGGATTCAGATTGTGAGTTTGGCTGCACCAAGATTTAGAGGTTAATTTGATACTACCCAAACCTAAAGCCAGAGGCTAAACTAGAAGTAGGTGAGCAATTATTTGCATTAGACTCTAGAGGGGGAGAGTGTCCTTCAGCTTTGGAAATGGTGTACATTATTCACTAAAAAGCTGGTTTTGCCATAGAAGTAACTCTTGTACAGTCCTGCTGCTTCAACTTGAGTCTGCACTATTTGTCATTATCTGTCACTATGCCCCTAACCTACAGCAATAAAACTGTTTTCAGACACTCCATTATTTTCATTGATATATTACTGCATTCATTTGCCACCTATCCTTTAAACAGAACGATTATTTTAATGGAAATGTGTACCTTTTCTGTGAGAATTTCCCAAACGAGAAGAAAAAAGAAAAAAGTCAGCATAAAGGTTGCACTAAGGAATTCATAATAGTGCAGTTACCATCTTACAAAGCCCCTGCTCTCTTTTGCTGGTGCTTGCAATTAATTTTTACTCTTGGAGATAATTCAAATGAAAAAATCAAACTGAAAGCTAATGATGAAGACTTAACATTCCGAAACCTATTTATTGCTCTGATTCAACTTTATACCATCAATTTATTGATAAAAAATTGCATCATGTTGAGACAGTAAATCACACTGATTCTGCTAACCAGGGTTTCATTTCACCAACTTTCCTTTCTGTGATATCATTAAGAACTGGATTCAAACTTCTCTTCAGTAGAGATGTTTTCATGTGAGCTATGTGGAACTTCCGTTAGCTCCAATAAAGAAGTAGTTGAAATTGAGTCAATTAGTTACATTGAAAAGTAGAAATTAAAGATGGTCAGATGAATAGTTAGAACAGCTCTTTCCATTGACAAGATCTCTAATAACTATAGTGTGAGCTTAGACAGCTACATACCTACATAACCTATAATGCAAGTAATTAGAGCTGAGTCTCACCACAAGAATCTTTCAGGAAAATAATCTACAAATATAGATGTGGATCTGAGACAGCCACAAGAATAAAATGAGAATGATTTAGACATAGATTTAGACTTTTTTCTAATTGGCAAATTTGATGGCCTCAGATATCTAAAATAGCTAGTTAAAATAAGTCCTAGACAAAAATAAACTTAGTCCTGTCATCCTCTGGTGCAAAAACTCACTGATTATTTTTTTTACTCTCTAAAAATCATATGTTAATTATACAGGATGAGGCTTGCAGCTTTATATTTTGCCTTCTGAGTCATGTTATTTCAGCAAGAACTTGGACAACGGCTACAAAATGAAACACAAAAGGATCCATTTGAACACCAGGAAACAATTTTTTTTTTTTTTTTTTAATTATGAGAGTGACTGAGCACTGGCACAGGTTGCCCAGGGAGACTGGGGAGTTTCCTTCCCAAAGGCAAATAAAATCCATCTGGATGTGGTTTTGGAACACCTTGCTATGGTGGCCCTGCCTGAGCAAGGGTGTTGGACCAGATGACCTCCAGAGGTCCCTTTTAATCTCAACCATTCTGTGATTTTGTGAGATGATACCAACTGTTGAAATAACCTAATGGCTGCATGTGAATTCAGTGTTGACAGAGTGGGAGAAAGAAATGCATTTTTCCTGATGAAAGGACTGAATTCTGGGAGACAGATCACAAAAAATGCTGATTAGGGGAGCTTTAATAATAGGGGAGCTTTCTGTTATTATTGATAACTGGTTACCATTCACACTGCCCATTCAAGTCTTTGCTCACACAGCTCACTCTGGGACTTGCACACTCACTCACAGTTACCCACCAGTGCACGACTGGAGGCCAACACCAGCTGCCTGTGCAGAGGCCATGGGGCTGTAACAGCACACAGGCTCTTAGGTGGGTGTCCAGGAAGTCTCTCAAAGGGTCTTTCACTTAATCATGTGTACATGGAATCCAGCAGCCTGGCCATACATGGCAGCAGCACCCTCCAGAATGTGGTCCCATTTGCACAACTGGTGGTTGCTGCCAGTCCTGGCAGGTGGCAAGGTTTGTCCAACTTTTGGTGCCCCAAGTTTCTCAGTTCTTTCAAAGACAGCCAGACTGCCAATCTCAAGACCTTATCAGTGCTTGGGAGACTGCTGCACGCTGCACTCTGCAGCTTACTGCACCCCCACAATGTTCTCCACCCATACACCTAGATACTTAGAAAAATCACTCACACAAAATCATACAGAAGGCACTTTTATGCAATGCAGCCTCTCCCCTGCTACATGATGCACTTTAGCAGAAGAAGCTGGGGAAGATCTAAAATCCTGCTATCCAGATGCAAATTTATCCTTACACAGTAGTTGTGAATTATTGTGAATAATTACAAGAACTGGTAATACTTAAAGACACCATTCAAAACAACATGATAAAGGAAGAAAATACACTTCCAGGTTTACTAAAGTGTCCTATTAAAACAAATTCTCTTAATATATACAGTTAACTCTTTGATATCCCCTTTCTTTGAATAGCAAATATTAGTTAAATGTGTTATCCTTAGTTTCCTTAGAGTAATTTAACAGAATCACAAAATGGGTAAAGTTGGAAGGGAGCACTGGAGGTCATTTAGTCCAACCTTCTTGCTCAAGCAGGGTCATCCTAGAACATGTTACTCAGGACTGTGTCCAGATGTGTTCTGAATATCTCCAGAGGAGACTCCACAACCTTTCTGGGCAATCTGTTCCAGTGCACAGTCATCCATAGAGTAAAATTCTTCCTCACTTTCACATGGAACTTCCTATATTCCAGTGTCTGTTGCCTCTCATCTTAGTCAGCCTGGCTCCGTTCTCTCAACACCCTCCCTGTAGATACTTAAATACATTGATAAGGTCCCCTTCTCAGTTGACTCTTCTCCAGGCTAAATATGCCCAGCTCCCTCAGCCTTTCCTCATGCAAGAGATGCTCCAGTCCCTTAATCATCTCCATAGTCCTTTGTCGGAGTCCTTCCAGGGGTTCAATGTCTTTCTTGTACTGAGGAGCCAGTAATTCAATTTCTCTGTACCTGCAGCTGTATTTCAAAGGGCTTCTAAGTTAAAATTAAAATGTCATCACCATCTATACAGAATAAAAGTTCATGTTACCTATACATAAATACTTTAAATTATATAAAAAATATTTGATATATGGAACAGAGATGATTGTAAACATATGCTCTAGGTCTAATTTGACTTGTGGGTAACACTTCAGGTAAAAAAATTGGGTTCTACTGACCCTGGCCAGCTAAACTGTATCATGGCCTGCTTCTCTTCCTCCATAACATGTGTTTTTCTCATGTATTTTCTTTACTCTGTCTCACTTTAAAAAACTAAGCAAAAACATCCACTACTGAAAAATAGAAAATCCAAAAGCAGTTTCCGTACATTTTGAAAGCCATCATTAATCAATTTTCTTCTGTTGTTGATCTCAAGCAATCTGTCTGCATCATACTTCCTAGTATAATCATGGCCTCAGGACTGGTTTATCCAAACTCAGTGCAGGGGTTTTAAATAGCATCTTAAAATATATTGTAGAACCTACAGCTGCATACAACCATCTCAAGATCAGAACACTAATGCTTTCCAAAGTAGCTCTCATCAGGAAACTTAAAAGTACATTATGGATGAAATCCCAGCCCTGGTTTCCTGCAGTGGTGATAGATGCTGGACTGACAGCACCAGCAGCACCCACTCTGCTTGAATGCAGAGACTTTATTTAGGCAGCATTCACTAGCACTTTGATAGCAGTGATGGAGGACACCTATTATCAGAGGTAGGTGTACTGTAATTTGGAACCCTGCGCAGTTCATCACAGCTTTACTGCCTCATGTTGAGCCAGGATTTCCCAGAGGACTACCACAGGTGTGCTGTCCTCACCGCATGTAATAATCCAAACGCTTCCAGGAAGGCACACTACATCTACAGGCACACTGTAACTGCGTGTGACAGCTCACAGTTGTGTACATAGGTGCATTTACTTAAAACAAGCACATAAATGAAAAAGTTTCTCAGAAAGATCAGTACAAACATTACTCCCACTTTCCCCAGTGACTTCCATGAAAGAGGTGAAAGAACCTCTTTTACCTTATGTACTTTAGTGTCTCAGCATGTCCAGAAATATTTTTAAGCTCAGAAGCTCTTTTAAAATTATGCATAGTTGATCATTGAGCAACAAACACCTTAAAAAGATAAAATCATTTAGATTGGAAAAGATCCTGAATATCATCGAGTTCAACCATTAACCCAGCACTGCCAAGTCCTCCACTGAACCATGGCCCATCTACACCTCTTAAATACCTCCAGGAATGGTGATTCTTTGGGTTGTTAGAAATAGAGCTCGGGTTTTGCTGAAGCCAATTGCATGGGTAAAGAGGAGAGGGGGGGGAAGGGGATAGTTGAGTTTCTGGCAGTTGAGACTTCGGGTGGTTTGAACCTGTTTTTTGTGCCTTTTGGGGAGTGGGGGTCTCGGGCAGGGAGGTGGATCAGGCCAGGCTGTGAGCTCCCTAGTACTGGCCAATAGGAACGGAAGCAGGGACCCCCCGACCCCAGCCAGGACAGAGTATAAGAACCTCTGGTTCTTACTGGCCTCTGTCTGTCTCTTGGGCCAGAGAGACACAACCAGACTGGCCAAACTGTTTAAATAAAGGTTTAGTTTTGCTTCGATGACTTTGTCCCCTTCTAAATTTTATTGGCAACTGTGAGCATTTCTCACAGGTGAAGAAAGATTTCCTAATATGCAATCTAAACCTCCTCTGACAGAACGTGATGCTGTTTGCTCATGCTCTATCACTTTTTCACTTGGGAGGTGAGACTGCCCCACCCTGTCTCCCTAAAACTTAATTTCAGGCAGTTGTAGAGAGCAAAAAGGTTCTGTCTGAGCATTCTGTTCTCCAGGCTAAACAACTCCAGGTCCCTCAGCTGCTCCTCATCAGACTTGTGCTCCAGATTCTTCATCAGCTCCATTGCCCTTCTCTGGACATGTTCCAGCACCAAAATGTCTTTCTTGTAATGAGGGGCCCAAATTCTGGACACAAGATTCCAGGTGTGACCCACCAGTGCTGAGTACAGGGAGCAATCACTTTGCTAGTCTTGCTGGCCACCCTGGTTCTAATACAGGACAGGATGCCACTGGCCTTCTTGGCCACGTGTACACACTGCTGGCTCGTGTTCAGCCAGCTGCCAACCAGCACCCCCAGGTCCTTTTCCACCCAGCAACTTTCCAGCCACACTTCCCCAAACCTATATAGCTCTGCATGAGATTGTTCTGACCCAAGGGCAGGACCCAGCACTTGGCCTTATAGAACTTCACACAGTTGGCCTTGGCCCACAGACTTGAGTGTGTCTAAGTTGTGTGGTGGGTCACCAACAATTTCCCTTCAGATTATGAGAGCTTCATTCCACTCCCCATCCCTGTCTTCCAGCTCAGAACGTTGGTACCCAGAGAACAAGTGGTCTTGTTCAAGACTGAGGAAAAAAGGTATTAAGTACCTGAGTCTTTTCCTCATCCTTTGTAACTGTTTTCTCCTGTATCCCACGAAGAATGGAGATTCTCCTTAGCCCCCTTTTTGTTACTTATGCATTTATTGAAACATTTTTATTGTCTTTTACAGCAGTAGCCAGCTTAAGTTCTAGTTGGGCTTTGGCTCTTCTAATTTCCTCCCTTCTTATCCTCAAGCATGACACTCTTATAGTCCTCCTGACTTTCCCACCCCTTCTTCCAAAGATCATAAACTTTCCAGTTTCTCCTGAGTTACAGGCAAAGTTCTCTGTTAACCCAGGTAAGTTTTCCCCACGACCTCATTTTACAATGCATGGGGATGGACAGACATGTAAAACTTTCTAGATAGATTTACTTCTAATTTTTTCAAAGGATATTTGCAAATTTATTTCAGTCGAGCCAGAACTAGGTCATGCCTATATCCAGGATCTGTAGAGCTGTGGTTAGTACATCATTATTCTTGAGCTAATACCTTAAAACTTTGGGCCAGAGCTGATTTCTGTGCTCAAAAGGCAAGCATAACTCTTTCCTATTTCTTTGAGAAAGACCATAGAGAAACCACACAGTTTCCAAATTAAGGAGGTGGCTAACACAGACAGCTATGGGCTTTTTATACTTATTTAACCTCGGAAAAATTATTTATCAGTAGAATTTCAATAGCTGACAGTAAATAGATGGCAGAGCTTTGACAGTCTACTTCAATCCTATCTATACATTTAATCGTATTATCTTCCCATATGAAATGTTAAAACTTCAATTAATTTCACATTATTGTGAAACATATGTGTTCCATGACTCAAGAAGCAATGACATAATACACATCATGATATGGTGATACCATGATTCTCAGAAAAAATCAAGCTATCAAATTTTTCAGGCCAGAAAATCTTAAAGTAGATAAGTAAAAATATGCTAAATAAAATTCAACCTGTTTCTGTAATGCTGAGATATTTGTAAAATAGTCTGATGAAATTCTGGAGGTAGGTTCTGGACAAATGAGATGTCTCAAACAGAGCTTCAACAATATTCCACCAAAAAAAACTGCAAAAAAAAACAAGAAGAGGGAACTTCAAGATAATATATCTGCTCAGTATTACTGCAGTTCTTTTCTAAATCTGTTTTCTTCATAGGAAAGGCAAGAAATCCTGTGAAATTCAACTGTTCCACTTTATGCCATCAATTATGTTAAACACTATGACATGTCTTTCAGCAGCTGTTTCTTAGTGTTGTCAAATTCTTTCAGTTCATCTCATTCTTTCTCTTCTGCTGGAAATGCCCCTTCTCTCACACTTTCGCTGTTTTTAGTGACTTTGCTTTTTTTCTTGAAAATTATAGAAATATAAGCTCTTGAATCAGCAGGCATTTCTAAATAAAATATAATATTCTCTCATTTTCCACTCAGCATCAGTTTCTCTTCCTCTAACTCGCGTGAGATTGGTTTCAGGTTTGTGCTCAGCTTGATCTGATCTTCAATATATCATTCATTGTCTTCTGGTCGCCAAGAGGCAGTATTTTTTTCATATTCATTCTCCTGTCTTTTTTACCTTTTATCAGATAAAACTGACTCCTTATTATTAAGCTATCTTTCAAGCTTTTGATGCCCTGCCTGGTTTCAAAAAGACTAAATAACTGTGTTTATACATTGACATGTAAAGTACCAAGTCGAGCTTTATATGACAAAGCTGATTCAGTGACTTACTAAATATTAGAACAATTCCAGTTATACCAAACAAGCTGAGTCTTCTAAGTACTTTAAATCTTCAAAGCTAGTGGGGAGAAAAATACCAAAACCAAAACACCCCCAAAACAGAAACATCTACTTAAGTAGCTGTGGCTTAATCCCAGCCAGCAACCACACACCACACAGCCGCTTGCTTGCAACTCCTCATCCTGATGGGACAGGGTAGAGAATCAGAAAAGGGTAAAACCCATAGGCTGAGATAAGATCAGTTTGATGACTGAAGTAAAGTAAAACACAATAATAGTAATGAAAGGCAGAGGGAGAGGAATAAAATCCAAGAAAGACAAGGGATGTACAATGCAATTGCACCTGCTGACCAGTGCAGAGATTGGTCCCTCCCAGACAGTTCCTCCAGGCTTATACTCTGAGCATGACATTCTGTGGTCTGGAGTATCCCTTTGGCCAGTTTGGATCACCTGTCCTGGCCATGTTGCCTCCCAAATTTTCATGCACCTACTTGCTGGCAGAGCACAGGACACCGAAAAGTCCTTCATTTAGGATAAGCACTATTAGCAACAACTACAATATCAGCATGTTATCAACACTGTTCACATCCTAAATGCAAATCACAGTACTGTACTATCTATTAAGAAGAAAATTATCTCTATCCCAGTTGAAACAGGAACAGCATCCACCTTTATTGCATATAATTTTTGCCATGAACAGGTCCTACACTTTCCAATACATTTCAGTTAGCCATCATCACTCTTTCTGGTCCCTAATATATATACCTATATCTATACACACACACACACACACACACACACACACACACACGCACATCATTCCCTTAATTTATGGAACATCCCTACAAAAGTCCACTGAGTTCCTTTAGTCCTTTAGTCCATGCCTTTGAACTCCATCTATTGCAGTTTGTCTCAGAGGAGGAAAAATAAAGTAGGGTGTTGGATT
>JAWWEW010000112.1:94706308-94738075 GCA_035583185.1 Anabacerthia variegaticeps
TCCTTTAGTCCATGCCTTTGAACTCCATCTATTGCAGTTTGTCTCAGAGGAGGAAAAATAAAGTAGGGTGTTGGATTGTCTCATACTGGAACCAGTAGGTTGTCCCTCTCCTCCACCTGTCTGGAGTCAGTGCTATCTAGTACTGGTAATAGGAGTCTCCACTTCTTCTAAAAATGTATTAGAATCTCTTTCCATAGGATCAGGAGTATAAGGCTCTAGTAGATACCGGCGCACAGTGTACCCTAATGCCATCAATCTATAAAGTGGCAGAACCTGTTTATATTTCTGGAGCGACAGGAGCTAACTGTATTGGAGGCTGAAGTAAGCCCAGTTGGGAATGAGTGGCAAAAGCAGCCCTTAAGTGAGTGGCCCAGAAACTCTATGCATCCGTGATGAGGTGTTGTTCATGTCTCATTCACTGAACAATGGCCAACTTCTGAAGTTGTAACTTAGGAAAACTGTCAACGGTTTTAGTGATAAACACCAGAGTTCTATCAGAAATGACTGCAACACTCCCTTTGATTTTGTAGAGGTAAGAATTGCACTGAGTTCAGAAGGAAAAGACCATGAAACAGAAGAAGGGATTTCATGGGAGAAAGTTTGTGATAATGTAATTAAAATCTCTATGTGCAAGGGAATGAAGTAAAGGCTAAATTGGCTTTTGCCCACTGGCATTTCCAGATTTGATTGTTTCACTTGATTGGTCTAGCATTCTTTCAGCACAGTTTTGTTTTGTTCATATGGCATATAACCAGAGGAGGAAAGTTATTTCATGATATAAATTATTGGAGTCAGTGGAATTACTCCAGTACAGAATATAGCTCACTATGAAAAGTACCCGATTTTTTAGATTTTATATATTCAAGTGTTAGACGAAATAACACCTATTTATTCATAACCTAAACCTTAGACATGACTTTTCTGAATGTTACAGTAAAATGCATGAATGCACAGGTAAAAGAGAGTGAACAGGTCAGCTACCACTGCTAAAACCAGGAGACATACCTGTGAGCTACAAGTTAATTCTGGGCCCTGACACACAAATAGATAAGCAGCCAAATTGTTGTGTGTCTCTTTCCTTTTGACCAACTTTGTCATTGAAAATTTTTCCAAAGGAAAGACACTGAAACTGCTTTGTTCTCTGTGATAGACTCAGTCTTGAAAAATCAGCAGTTTCAAACAGAAGGAAAAGGATTATCAAAACATTTAAAAAATAACTGTATTCAAAGGCCAAGTTCTGGTCTACAGTGTGCAGTTTCCAAATGACCAAGACTTGCTTTCATATTTGAGCATATCTACATATTATGTATTCTGGAGTTTAAGAAAATCTTTAACAATAGGAAGGTTGTATTAATTACTTTTTTTTTTTTTCCCAGCCAGCTTTTATATGGAATTACATCTGCCTCCAAAATTAACTGGTTGAACATTTTAGAAACAATGTTTTCTCATCTGGGTATATTATGAATATGAACCTTGACTCAACATTAATATTGATAACATGAGAGCCATAAAAACAAGCCTTTCAGAACCCCCAAGTCCCCGAACTCACAACTCTGGAGATCATCCATAAATAAAACAAAATAAATCACACAATTTAGAAAACTCAAAAAACCCCTCCATTAACACATGCTTCTATTTGCAATCTTAATTTATTTTGGTAGCACTGCTTTGTCACTTTATTTTATGGCACGCCTTTCAGGAACTTTGTTTATATTTTTTAAAAAAAGGAAAAAAAATAATCAAGCAAGAAAAGCAGTGCAAGCAACTTTTGATTCTTGCCTTGTTATACTTAGCATTTAACCTGGGCCAATTGTATATCGTGGGAGGATGTGTTATGAAAATAATTAGACACATAATTTTTACTACTGTTGCTCAAAAAGAAAGATCCAATTGTTTTCAGGCACATCTTATCAGTTAGAAAGGGGGGCTGCATTCTACAAATCTTGCAGTGATTTAGTTGTTAGAACTATTTCATTGACGTAACGTGAAGAGGATAATATCTATCTTTCACGTTTTTTAGTTTAATTGTCTTACTGCAACTGAATGTGACACACAGTGTAAGACAGATTAATTATGAGCAAAAACTGAATTCAGCATCCTCAGGCAAGACAGTTTCTTAGAACTGTCTTTATAATCTCAGAAGAGATACCATTAACTTTAAATTAATTTGCATTTTCTACCTTTTTTCTTTCTTTTCTGAGACAGCACTACAAAACTTGCTTTTCAAGTCCTTCTGTATTCTGAGCAAAAATATACACCTTTCTAATTCCCGGATGGATTTTAAATAAATTTAAGCTTATTGCATAGCGTCAAGATTTTGCTAACATTGAAAAGTTTTTGAATTTGACTGAAGGTGTCCCTGTCATACCCACTCTAAGTTTCTTCAGTAGGTTCAGCTCTGTACCGGGACAAACAGCCAGAATAGGTTCTGAGCCATTGGAGCCCCAATGGTGAAGTATTCTTTGCTCCCATCCCTAGAGGTCCCAAGGACATGAACCATCTGTCCTCACACTTTTCCTCACATTGCAGCTCTACGGCTCCTCTTCTCCATGAGGTCTTGGCCTCTTCCTCTCCTCTTCATACTTTATAAATATAAAATATACTTCTTTTCTTATCAAAGAGATATTGGACATTGACAACTCATCAGCCCACCTTTTGAGTGTTTGTTCTGCAGGCAGCCACTCTGAGAGATCGGTAGGATGTTACGGTGACGTCAGTGCCACATGAGTTAAACCAATGGAACAACTGCTTTTGATGGACAGCATTGTCTGCTTCATCAGAAATTTACTCCAAGCTCCGTGTCACTGCTCTTCTGTCCTAGAATATCCTAGATTCAGCTACATGTGCCCTAATTCTCTTCCTCATAAGCTTTCCTAATTTTTAACAATGTCTTCAGTATTGTGCATGTACCTTCAGGCAGAAGAGACTTCATTATCAATATCTTTTTGTTGACAAGTCTGTAGAAGGAGAATCACATCACTCTTCTACCAAAGAGCCAGCTGTATGCATTTGAGTTCCCAGTTAAATCTCAGATTCTAACCCACAAGGATCAGCTGTCTGAAGTGAAAGCACTACTGCCACTGATTATATACAGAGGTCAAGTATATAAATGGATCTTTCCATCTGGCTTGATGCATATTCTACATCTGATGTGCTGTCTCCTCAGAGAACAGACAGAATAATCAGGCACTGCAAAACAAGAAGCCTTCAGCCCTTCTGATTACTTGCTAAGGGGTTCACTTTATTTAAGTAATTGTTTTATTACAGTTTCCTTTAGACACAAGATCTGAAAAACTCATATAAAAAACTTGAAAATGTTGAGAGATTGTGCAAATATTTTGTCAAGCTTTATCCCTGAGCAATACGCTTCATTTTTCTTATGTTTTCTCCTATAATCTTAAATCACATTGGCCAAAGGAAAAACTGTGTAATCAGTAACATATAAAATACTTTAAAAAGCTGGAATCACATCAATCTCCATTAGTATAATTAATATATACTGTATCAAATCCTAACTGTGAGGGCAGTTTTCATAATGATACCTGGTAATTTGGTGCATAGTACTTTGTTTAAAGTAGGTGCTGGAATTAAAAATAGCTTTAAAAAATAAAATTGAAATTTTGCATTACATTGAGCCATGCTCACATTCTAAGAGTTCTCAGTCTCTCAGAAAAAAATAAATAATTTTCTATACATATACATAACAAATATTGCTCCTTCTAGATTTTAGCTGCACATGAATGTTCTCCTTTGTAATACAATGTACAGAGGCAACAATTAGAGATATAGAACAGCCAAAGCAGGGAGTTCAGAAGCACTGGCCTATTCCCAGCGCTACTACTGCTCTGCCAAGGAACTTCAGGAAATTCCCTTAATAACCATCTCTGCACGTAGCCTATGAACAATTAGCTATTTAGTATACGCTTCTTGTGTAGCATTTCTATAATCAACAGAATAAACCCACATTTCCAGGAGGTGATTTATGCCACCTGAAGACAGGTCTGGAAACAATTAGACTAGTGCATGCACTCAACTCTGGAAAACTTGTGGAACAACATTCATAAGTAAATGGAGGGGAAAAAGAAAAAAACGAGTTGTTAGGTATAGGTCTTTTAGTTCAAGGCTGCATTTTTTTTTGTTGTTTTTTTGTTTTTTTTTGTGTTTTTTTAAATTACTTTCTATAATTGGCTTTGCACTGAGTGTCTTCATTCCGACATGGCTGAGCAGAGCTCAGAGTAACTAGAGCCAGGTACCTGGAGCAGCAGGTTCCCACATTACCTCTATGCAGAAGCATACTCCTCTTTGGTAGCTCTGGCTAGGACAAGTGGGAACATTTATTTCACGAATTCTATTAAATTATCTTATGTCTTGTGGATAATGGACTAGGTATTTATTAAGAGATTACAGAGGGAAAATGAAGCTCAAACCTTTAAAAGGAAGGGGCAAGAAACAGAGGATGACTAGTCACAAAGTGGTAGTAATTAAAAATTCTGGGGAAAGGAAAAAGTTTAGAATAAGTAATGGTATATAAGCACTTGGAAGAACAGAAGGAAAACAGTGGCAAGCCATATTTTGTCTGTCTAGAAGTGAATGTCTGATTTGTGTGTGTGTGTTAGAATAGAAAGTCTTACATGTGAGGAGGAGTCTTACATGTCTCTTGCACTGACTTTCTTGTCTTTTGACACTGGCCCACATGACAAAGTCAGCAATGCCACAGACAACATGATGATGACATGACTTAAATTGAACTGATGGGAAGTCAAAAATTTGTAACACAGCCAGCCATTCACAGTTGAAATCACAGAATCATCAGGGTTAGAAGAGACCTTCAAGATCACCTAGTCCAACCATCAAACCAGCACCATAATAATCACCCCTAAACCATAACCCCAAGTGCCAAATCCTGACACCTCTTGAACACGTCCAGAGACGGTGACTCCACCCTGCTGCTGGGCAGTTTATTCCAATGCCTATCCATTCTTTCAGTGATTTTTTTTTTTCCCCTGTTATGTGAACCTTCTATGGTGCATCTTAAGGCCATTTCCATATGTTATGTTAAATGGGCTGTCCACATTTAATACTGATGAATAGGCAATTAATTTGGTTTTTTTCCAATCACATGGGACAGGATGTCACTTGGACAGACATGTCACTGGTACAGCATGAGGACAGCATTACAATTGCCTTGTAAAACTAAAGAAATCTCTTAAAGAAAGAAAATAAGCACAATAGGATTTGATTCAGTAAGGACAATTGCAAAACACTGAACTCAGGAGGCAAGAACTAATTGCAAGACACCAGCCATAGGACCAGTTGTCATGTGTCTGTTCTACACAAAAAGAGTTTGCTGTTACAGTTTAGCACACTTTAAATATGAATAGGCGATATCATGGTATTTCTGAAAAGAAAGAAGCATCATAGTGGGACATATAAGCAAGAGCAGAAGCTACAAGACATGGAAAGTAATCCTTTTTTTCACACACAGTATAGGTTAGGCCTATAGTATAGGCCCCAGCTGCTGCAGATTTGACAGGACAGAGCGTATAGAGGAGAGACGGATCAGAACTCTGGAATACTTGACCTATGAGAAAAATCTGGAAGAGTATTTGCTTTTAAGTCTAACAGAGATAAGACCAACAGGGTACAACATCAGTCTTCAGCTGTGCGAAAGGTTGTTGCTAAAGGGAAGGAATAATCCATTTCTACTTTCATATGCAAAAAAAATAAGGAGCTTATTCTGAAACAGAGGTCAAACATTAGCTGAACTTTCTAACAAGGATAGTGAAGCAGAGGAACAGGCCTGCTGGGGATATTATGGTCTTTCCATTGTTGGAAGCATTGAAAACCGGGTTAGACCAAACATCGTTCAGCATCACCAACCCTGCAGGGGCAGGACACAGACAGGCTGTTCTTAGGCTGTTTTTTTCTGAAAGCTTATGTTCTGTTTATTACAGGGATCTACTGGTAATGCTGTGAATTATTATTAGATCAGTTTTTATCAGTCAGTCAATGGCAGGTCTATGTATTTTCTGCTTTGTCAACATAAGAAGAATCTTAATGCGATACAAATAGCTTAAAAATAGAAGTGAGTTCGAAAAGTTCCTTAAAGCTCACCTAAAGGAATATTTAATGCTATTTAATGGAATAAATATTCACACAGTTCCTGTGCCAGTTCAAATTAGACCAAACTGAAAGAAATGAGTGAAAGTGGAAAATTGAGTATTACAACTAAGAGCAATAAAGAATTGTGGTGAGCACCATGGCAAATACTAAAACCTAAATGAAGCCCTCACATAGTTTAAAAAAACAAACAAACATAAAATCTTCTTTTACAGACTGCTATGTAATGGTTCCTTGAAACTCCCCATTAGAGTAAAAGCAACCAAGACTGAAAGCAGTGCTGGACAGAAACCTTAACAATATCATGAAAGCAATGGACATTAAAAAGTCCTTACATGTATGCAGTTTTGCATTTCCTTTCCTAAGTTTATAACTGCCTTATAAGATACAACAGAAATTCATACTATCCCTTGCTTATAGACAGGCTGTAGAAATAAAGCCCTGGTTTTCTCTTTCATTGTTATTAAGTGATAAGCATCTATTAACACAATCATTTTGTTTCTAAGCACATCACTGTTGTTATTTTTATTCTAAAAGTTTCTCCTCTCAAGTAATGTAACTTTGACTTATAAGAAATCTCCAGTCTTAGTGAAGTTTGGGAATGCTACAGGCAGTAGCCTTCACTAAGGACAACAGAAAGCACTTATTAAGCAGTCCTTTGTTTAGTGTACCAGAAACGAAGTAAGTGCAAAGATCAGGAGGACAAATGCTGTAGTAAGAACTTAGATACAAGGTCTTTTTATTATCTGCATGAGAATTCTGCCTGGGTATTATTCTTTGGAGCCCTTAATCTGAAAGATCAGAAAAAAACCCAACCAGATAAAAGTGCAAGGAAAGGTCGCAGGACTGTTGGGAGGGGGGAGGATTTGAAGAAATCAGGAAAATTTATTTTCCCCTGCCCCCAGAATTCTGGTGCAGCAGAGGGCTGAAACATTGCTTAGAATTTTATTCAGGGACATAAACCCACAGAAGATACTAGCTTAATATCTAACCACTTTTTATTGTCCTAAAATTCATGTAAGTAGTCCAAAAGTAAGAAGAATGAAGGACCTAATCCTGAGGTCTATTTTCTGTTAAATGCAACAATCTTATTTCCCTTTTTGTCTCATATAATGCCACTGAGCTAAGAATTCAGACAATGCTCATAAAGTTTGCATTTCCAGTTATCTATATTTCACCAGCATCTTAACTGCCGCTGTGAAAGCACAGAAAATTGTGATGATACTTCGGGCTGGAAAGGACTTTGACACTTTCTAGCAACAATAGAAACTTTGTGAACGGCTCACACAAAACCTGTGCTCAAGTGTGTAAAAAGCACAGAAATTCTTTTTTTTTCGTCTTTTTTTTTTTTTTATTTTTTTTTTTTTTTTTTTTATTTAAACCAGAAAAACACTAGTAGGACAGCAACTATGAGGCTTTATTTTGAAATCGAGCATGGGCTATCAAGAGCAGTGAGTAAATATGTCAGATTTATCATTCTTTACTATAATGGATGAAATATTGTGTGTGCAGAAATTCATGGGGGTGCAAATCATGACACAGAAATTTTCTGAATTAAAAAGAAATTACTTAGGTAGAAATCCTTATGGTAATCAGTTTAACATCAGCTTTCAGACCACAGCCTAAGAACTGGAGGAGAAACACACTGGAGACATTGAGAATGGCAGTCCCATGACAAGAACAAGGATTCATGTACAGAGAGCTAACATTAATTCAAATTGGTCCTCAGAGAAAACCAAACACTGAATAGCTCCCTAATTTATACCTAATCAATCACTCCTCTGGAAGTAAGCACCATCCTGTCAAGAGAGGGGAAAAATCCTTCTGACTTTCTTCAATGACACACGCTCCTCTCTGTTGCCTACATATGGGACTCCGGAACTTTGAAAAGCTAAACCTGAATCAGAAGTTGTGAATATTATAATATATTCATAATAAGAAAACCTAGGATTGTCCTAGAAATGTCAGTGTATGGATTTCAGAAAAGGAAACATAGTATGATTGCAAATTCCACTGTCTGGTTCCCAAACTGTCTTCTGAATTTTCCTAAAAATAATAATCTGTTGAACTGTGACAGACAATGTAAATTTTATTTATCTGTTTTATTTGTGCTACATTATTTTGATTGTCTGTGGTTGGACAGCAGAGAGAAAGGCCTTGTTTGCCTTCTCTGAGTGGCTGCACCCTCCTTTGGGTAAAGAGTGCAGAGGCAGGGCAGGGTTGATCCTCTCCAGGGGAGTGCATGAATATGTTCTGTGAGAGAGGTCTCAAACACGGGGCCAGAGGTGGTGGGCAGGTGGGGTGAGCACAGCAAACAAAGCCAGTGGCACAAATCAACATGCCTGTTATCTACTGTTCAAGAAGGAACTGAATGCAACTTGATGCAGTGCAGTAGACAAGTGAGAGGTTCCTGGGCTAGGAGGAAGATGGGAAAAAAGGATCCCTGTCACCTGCAAGGACGTGGGGGCTGAGAGGAAATCAGTGGAGAAACACCATTTATTTTAGCCCAGTCATTGTGACAGTTTTCTATTTTTGGATGTTGTCTGCTCTACCATCTGCTTGAAGAAAGCTGGCTTTAGAAATGAAGGCCCTTGACAGTGCTCCTGAGGTGCCATTAATGGTGCAGCACAGGCAATGAGGTGCACAGCAAGACTCAGAATTTCCCCCCATTTCCAGCAGATTTTGGCATAAATTTCTTACAAAAAATTGCTTAAAGAATGACAAGACTGTGCATACCTAGGTAGAACAGCTGTTTTGCACCAGTAAATTTCTCAATGTGAAAGTGTAGGGCAAAAGAGATTTGGTCTTTGAAAATATTGCTGAAGTAGGTGTCCTTCTATTTAAAACTCTGTTCTTAAACTACATTTTATTTCAGCGTTTGTGATTTATAGATATTCTTGATTTTACATATTTGTTTCTATTATAACTATGCTCCCTCTGTGCAAACAAAGATTTTATGTTATCTGTTATGTGGTATATTCCTTATGGAAGTTCCAGGGTTGCCTACTTGCCCTAGATTCACAGGTTAAAGAATTATACATGGCAGCTCATAAAATGAGATTCTTAGATAGCTGGTTAACAAAATAAAGTGATGTAACAACTATAACAATATAAGCTTTCAAGTACTGTGTTTAGAGGCCAGGTTTGCAGGCCATGTAAATTGATGGAGACACTGGAAGTTAGCAGAGCTCTTACTGTAACCTGGCCCTATGTATTTATACATGAACTGTTCATATATAAAAGCACTTCAAACTCTCAAACATTTGGAAGGGAAGTGATACTTCAGAAGTTTTGAGATAAGACTTTCAAAAGCATTGAAAAACACTTTTACATGCCATACAGTTCCAAATATCTTGCATAACAAGAAAATGCAAGGGCCTGACCAAACACCTGAATCCTCTAATACCAGAAAGAGACCGCAAGCAGAAGTAAAGTCTGGATTACCTTCTACTGCAACCAAAGCAAGTATGACAAAAACTGTGAGGCAACCACAAGAAAGGAGAGCCTTTCCATTCAGAAACATTGATGCCAGTAGAGCTCAAAGAACACGTAGAAATGGAGGCTAAGCAAGATAAAGATTTCAAATATATAAGGCGGCCCAGTACTGATCAAGAGATAAGAAAGAATAGAACTAGCCATATTTCTTCCAGAATAAATCGCCCTAAGGCAGGAAGGTTCATCTGATGACATGAAGTTTCTCACAGCCAGTTTCAAGGTTTACTGTCGATATTAATTTTAATTTAGCACTTAAGTAACTTTACAATTCCTTCCCCTTGGCTAAAATCTGAACAGTTGAGTATCTCTGAAGAACACAGAAAAAGGACTGAGTTAAATCAGATATTTATTGTAATTTAATTTGATGGTATTTCTAGTATCTTCTATCAATGATCACAGTAAAAATATCAATATTTATTAATGGGATTCATATTTTTAGCCCATTAATGAAAGTAAAACTAACATTTTATGAATATTTGCCCTCTGCTTTGTACAAGTAATTAGAGAAGGGTTCTACCAGGTCGCAGTGGTACTGTAGAAATTTTGATATCATTCTGAGAAAACTGAGATGTGAAACGAAAACTGAGAATCCCAAGGAAATGTAAGCATATATTTACATCCCTTGTATAAACTTGAGAACTTATGTAGCCCAGTAATAAAAGAAAAAAAAGAAATAAAATGGAAAATTGAGGAAATTAAAGGAACAATTGGATATTACTAGGCATGATATAAATTTCCTAGAAGGGAAAAGAACATGTAATAGGGGGTTTTCTACATGGTGTGAAGGAGAGTATATTTTTCTTCACCAGGTATCTTATTCAGTGCAGCAGGATATGGATTTAAAACATTCGTTGCTCTGATAAAGTAGAACAACTCAAAGGTCCAGAAGCAACACTCCATAGATTGAACAAAAACATCATGAAGTTTATCACTCTTATAGGGCAAAAATGAAATCTGTTTTTTGTGTCCCGCTGATGTTTTCAGTGTTATGAACTTGCACTGCAAAGAGGTTTTGTCCTTCTGGGAAATATTTACAAGAGAGCACAGAAAGCCAGCTTAGCAGCCATAACTGATGTTGCTGATGAAAACACAGCCACACCAACAATAAATGCAGCAATGTATTTTCATTTGTTACCCTACTGCAGAAACTTGGAAAGATGCAACAGATCCTGAGAAATGTATAATAAAGCTGAACCATTCCTGCCACCTTGTCACAAAATGAGCAGGTATATAGTACCTCTCAAAAGACACTATAAATTAAATCATCCACTAGCTGCTGCCTGATCTGCCACTTGACAAGGATCTTGCAAGTAAATATTCAAATGTTGAATAACAAAGAAAGGAACAAGAGTGAGGTCTTTTGATGTGCAAGGTATTTTTGCTACCAAATTTTAATAAAACCTATGACAATTTAAATTATTACAAGTGATTTCAGTTAAATCAAGAGTTTTCAAAGTAAATGTATATAAAGCACTAATCCATCAGAACAAGGTCAAAGAGGATAAAAATTCTACAACTGCAATTTAAATTTACTAATTAGAACTATTGCAGCTGTTCTTTTTGCTAACCATTAAACTATAAAGATATGAAGACAATGAAAGGAGAATGACCTTCTATATGTCAAAGAATATTGCTGAAGGCATCTGCAGCTAATGGCCTGTGCTTGCTTGTGCAGAAAGAGTAAATAGGTTTATTAGCTTACTCAGCTGGAAAATGCTTAGCAGCTACTGGTCATCTGATAACAAATTTAATTCATACTTCATTTAACTACAAAAGGAACTGATTTTTTTACACTGCTATTCAAATGTCCTGAAACATAATCTGTACCCAGAGGGAGGAAGACAGACTCATGAACCCTAGAACAAATTGTTAATGTTTTCTACTTATTCTGTCCTAGTTTGCATCCTGTACCACTGCATGTGAGTTTCTTAAAATTTCAGCATTGATTTCTCAGAAAAAGATTAGTTTCAGTAAGCAGAGAAAACAAATGGAAAAACAGAAAGCTTCTTGAAATCTGTATCGTCCTTGTTGCTACTACATATATTCCCTAACTGCAAGATGTGTTTAAGAAATATATTTTTCAAAAAGTGTATTTTGTAAAAATTTTAATACCACAGTTTTGCTCTCAAAACACATCTTGGGTTTTATTTGGATCAGATTCTTCTGCTATGCACAAACTACTGTCCTTATGTTAACTGTCTTGTACTAGGTGTGAAATTGAGAAAGGGTCATACCTACGAGTATATGCTTGAAGCAGCCTCAGTGAACCCTTCCCAGTCACTGATCTTCTGGGACTTTTCCCCACTCACTAGGGCAAGAACTACAGCTAATACTTGCTAGAAAGCGGAAATGAATGTTCAGACCAAGCACTGAAAACACTCTCTACTCAGAACTTCCTCAGAAATCAGTCACAATATCAGTACTGTTGTTTTGCTCTCTATAGAAGTCCAGTCAACGGCAAAGACTAAACTGGAGACACTCTGGATAACACAGATCAAATACAACCACACGAATCAGCTGCAACAAAATGTCTACATAAGGGAGGCAACTAAAATGTGTCCAGAACGTATTTTTCACACAAAGAAGGAAGGGAGAGGAAAAGAGGAAAAAAAAAAAAATCAACCAGAAACAAACATGATTCTACCCTTACTGAAGCCAGGACTTAGTTTGTTTTCCCCAGGGTTTTGTTTGTTTCTTTGTTTGTTTGTTTGTTTGAGACATTAATTTTTAAGCCAGGTACCATTTCCTCCCATCTAGTGGTATTGTAAACATTCACTGTTTGGTCCAGTAATAAGTTTATCTGTTAATATTTGTTTCTTATATAGGCTTTTTTACTGTCAATAACAATTCACAGAAGAAGAAGTAGTAGAAATACTTTTGCTAAATTTCTGGAATAATTAATTCTGTGGCCTGAGTTATTTTTAGTATTTGTAGTTGCCTAGTATTCTGTAAGCTGAACAGTCATTCTTGTGCCTGTGATACCCATCAGAAAGTTTCCTGTTCTCACAACACAGAAATGAAAATCAAGTTTGTTGAATGAAATGGCTGTTGCTAATCACAAGAATTTTTATGATATATTTATGTCTTATTTATCATAACTTTAAAACGATTGAAGAAAAATCCTTACATTTTCTTTGCAAAACTGTGTGGAAAACATCACACTTGATAAATTAAGCTGAGAGGTTTGATTAAGATCCTTGTTCAGCACTACATCTTCAGATATGTACAGTGTTGAAACATGTTGCAATAGAAAAGACTATTCATTTGGCATCCCGTTCAACACAGCTTGATCTTCAAACAGTGAAAAAGAGTTACAGCACTTTCTGGTTTAGCTCAGAATAAATCTAACAACATTAAGTCTAACAGCGTGAGCACTTTAGACAGGTTATGAGGGTGTGAACACCACTATCACAGCCATATTTCCCATGGTTAAGTCAGTTAACCTGCATATCATGGTCACTAAGAGCGCTCTTCACTCAAAAACTGGCATGATGCTTTTCTATGAGAGTTTTCTCTTTACACATCAAATGGATGTATGCAGAAGTATTTTCTTTATAAACTGTTGCAGTAATAACTCTTAAGAAGAATTTAAATGCTCAGACTAAAGTAGTGTCTTTTATATGCTTTTAGAGATGTCTTGTGGCTCAGGGATGTTTTGCGTGCAGACTGCCAGATTTAAACACCCACATGAAAAACATAGTTTATATGTGAATCACACACTGCAGTAGAAAAAGCTCATCAGACTTATAAAAGGGATTGGATTTTGTAGAAGAGATGTATTAGTCTTAAAATATCAGCAGAGGATAGTAATAAATATATCCTATATGCACACCTTGCTGCTGCTACACACCACAGCCTGAAGTCAGTCAATGCCCTTGAGCTCTTGAGCTTGTTTTTCCTATTAACTATCTGTAAGTAAATAGCTTGCCACCTGAGGGAACTATAGGTAAGAGGAAAGAGCAGATTCTGAGGGGTAGAGAAACCTTAAATTTATTGAATCAGGACTGCTGTGCTTATTGTAAAAATATCTTCCTGCTGGGTGAGAAGTGAAAGCTTCTTTTAAGTAGTGTTGTGCAGCTGTAGTGTAAGGAAAAGTTACTCTTACAAGTAGCATTACTTTTTAAAAGCATCAGAGGCAAAACATTAGAGAAATCAAGCAGAATTAGCAATGAGTTAGATGTTTCCATTACCTAGTGGAAACCTCCTCTCTGACAACCTCTGCTAAGGTAATGAAAAGTTAGATGTAAAATGGATACAAGCTCATGGAGGAGAGATGAATGATGCAGGAATTCAAGCAATGGAGAGGTGAGAAAATAAAAGAAAAGGGAAGGAGAAACTTCTCTGAACATGATGAAAAGGGGAAAAGGAGAAGAACAAGCCAGCCAGAGAAAGAAGAAAGGTCATGACAAATTCTGTTTATTTTCTCTTGGAAAAAAAATCAGCAAGACTTTGTGAAAAGAGAGGGGTGAAACTTTGAGAAGTAATTCAATAGAATAAAGGTTACTCAAACTGTGGCTACGGCATTCATTTGTGCCGAAGATGTAGAGCTACTGCATTCACATGCATTTGATCATAAAAGTTGTAAGGTAACAAAATCTTTCTCTTGCTGTACTCTGCTCTTTTCTCCTGTCTAGAAATGTGTTTGTGTAAGGTCCTCTTTTCTGGTTTGTAACCTTTTGGTTTATATATCCTGGAAAATATTTTTTTTGTTTTTTTTTTTTTATTTCCTCACCATCACTACCCCCATCATCCTGAAAGCCTGAAGAAGTAGAAAATCAAACTGCTGTGGGTGTTTCACATCTTATAAATGAGCTGAGCATGTAGCGGTCCTTTTTAATTTACCCACATGTTCCGTAAATAAACTTTACAGAGAGAAGAATTAGGCAAACAAAACAGCTGAATAGCTGTGCTAGGAGATCTACTATCAGTAACAATTTGGTTTTCTGTAATTTTTAATAGATAATAGTAAACGATAAAGCCTAAAAATATACTATGTAGCTTGCTTGTTTCAGTTCATTGTCTTCCCTGGTATTAGAGTATTAATATTTTAGTCTGATATGAGTATGTATTTGTGGACTCAAAGAATTTAATCTTTCTGTGAGGCTAAACACTGAAGAGCAATAATAACTACTAACTAAAGGTTTTGCAATATTTTGTTAATCATACAACTATATTCTTGCAAAAAACCCAAATCCTGTCTCCTAAAATAAATGGAAAACAAAACCCTGGGTATTTTAGCTTTGTCACTCTGTATTTATTTGCCAACACAATGTACCGTATGATTCTGAAATTTCAGCTCTTGTTAAAATAAAGTAGAAAACAAACCCAAGACATTTTACCTTTGGCATGGTGTATTTACTAACCAAGTCTGAATTTTCTTAGGGTTTCTCTTAAGGGTGGTTGGGCACTGGAAGAGGCTCCCCAGGGAAGTGGTCCCATCACCAAGCCTGACAGAGTTCAAGAAACTTTTGGACAATGCTCTCAGGCACACGGCGTGACTCTTGGAGATGGTCCTGTGTGGGGCTAGGAGCTGGACTCAGTGATCTTTGTGAGTCTTTTTCAACTCAGCATATTGTGTGATTCTGTGATTCTGTCAAGTGTTTCATCACATGATACATTTTTCCTTGTGGCAAAATAATTTCATGCCTCCATCAAAATCTTTGAAGTCCAGTGCTTTTCGTATTAAGATTCTGATGATTTATAAAGCAATTGTTCAAAAACATGGTCCATGAAAACAAGTAGGCAACAAAATCTTAGCCATTTAAATACAGTGAGCTTGCTTTTAGTTAATAAGAACCTTTTTTCTTTGTTGGTCTGAGAAACTAAGGCTCCTGATCATGTAACACTCTGTCAACTTGGACTGGATATTTTAAATAGCCTTCAAAACACTAAAAATCTAACTAAAACCCAAGTGGCACTGTTCTCTTGAGGATGAAGCAGTTATGAAAATGGAACCATGCAGTAATACCAAAAAGACAAAAACTTCCAGAACATAACAGCCAGTCACAACTGGCTAGACAAATGAACACTGAAAGTTATAAAACAGCATACTGGGTTTTTATCAACAAATGACATTATGCTTCACTGATTTCACAAGTTCTGTCCTGCCACCAGTTTTTGTCAAACTGAAAAGAATGTTGAAGGAAAATGCCCCATATTTATGAATGTTTTATCTATCAAAGAAGCAGAAAGTACGGAGAATTAGTAATATCTCACATAACAGAACTTTTTAAAGAGGGACACTGGAAACACACTAATGACAAAGGTATTATTCAAAAATCTGGGTATGATTATTCCAGTATATACTGTATGAGATGAAAGGATAAACAGGTCTGTATCTGATGTTACTTTGCCATTTCCTGCAAAAGTAGCTTCTTTTCACCTAAAAAGAAGTTGTTAGTTGAACAACACTTGGAGTAAGAATATGAAAAATGTGTGAACGTGGAGGTTTTGAAAGTTTATACGGTGTCTTATATATTCATATCCAAAAAAATACAGTCCTCTGAATGTAATATAAATTTTATCAATATAGTCAATATAGTACCAGTTTTTACTATACTGACTACAGTAACATGGCCACATTTTTAAGTACACAATAAAACTGTGCCCATAACTATTGATTCATGCTATATATTGCCCATTGGATTATTGATGTTTATTACTAATTTTAAATGTAGAAAATCAGACTGGTTTTATGTTATAATCAAAGGTAATGCCCAGTTTGTGGTGTGATAACACTTAAGATTGATGCCAGACTGGTTATATTGTCTAATGAGTAACACAAGGAGTTTAGGAAATTTTCAGGGAAAAGCAACCACTGATGTTTAGAGGCTGTCTGGTACTTTCTCTGCAATTAATGTTAGCAAAAGTATTTTTAAAATACAACCGTACCTATTGGGGTCCCTTCTTGATTGAGCAATCACAGGATTATAGCAAATGCCTTTGAGAACTAAAGCACAATGTGGTAACAAAAGCCTTAAAGGACAAAGATGGTATGATTTTAGAGAGCCTGAAGGTGTGAACACAAACCACAAATGGTAAATTAACGGTCATCAAAGGAATACACCTCTGTGAACCAGGCTGAACCCACTCTAGGACATAACAGAGGACAAGGAATATATATCCAATACTGTAATCTAAATATATGGAAGATATAATGGAGTTAACAAGAAGCATTGTGCACAACAGCCTGTGCCAAAAAGAGGAAGAAGAGGGAGGAAAAATGGATCCAGCTGTGGCTGCCCTGGCCAGGGCTGCTGCACCCAATCAGTGCCAGAGAGTCTTCCCTCCCCCTTGTCAGAGAAGGCAGTGCTGCCATTCCTCACATTTCACTGCTCCAACTCACTTTGTACCTAAAGTGGTTTGTTTTTTTTTTTTTTTGCTGTGTAGGCTGGATTAAGCAAATGAGAATTTGGAAGGGTAGAGAGTGTGACCCAGTGTTTTCTGCTTTGATTTTCCCACTTGACAAAGTGATTGCTACTGTGGCACCAGGACACAGTAAAGTGGATGCAACAGGTGAATGATATAAGCATGTTACTTATGGAGTTTATTTATACATGACTTTCCTACCATTCCAAATTATGATATCTGCATCATAATTTTTAAATCATGCTGGAGTGACACCTATGTCCTCACCTACATCCTAGAGATGTTAGTAACTGCAAATGAGGATTAGGACAGTGTCTGAGCCAGAGCAATTATTTAAAGCTTTCAAAACATCCCATCAGTGATTAGAAAGGGATTATTTCACTCTGAAAATAACACTACTAATTTACTTGTTTTTGTCAAATGTTAAGTTTGCAACTGGGCTTTTGTGGATTGTTCACAATGTTTATCTTTAGGTATTCACACTCCCTAAATTGCTCAACAGAAAGAAAAGGTACCTAAATTCAACCCCTACTCCTAGCTTCGGAGAGACCATCTTTATTTCTTGATGGTATCCAAGCAAGCTGTCCAGTGTAGGCATTTAGAAGTTTAATGTCCTGGGAAGTCTTCTGTATGTTTTGAGGCTACAGTTATTATTAATTCAAAGCATACAACATAAGAGCATTTGTTGTAGTGTATCAGCAATATTCTTTGGTGCTTATATGTATTGTCAAAGTGGTCAATGTTTCTGGCTTTTCTTAGAACACTCTCAAAGAAAATGTGAGTAGAAAATGAAAAGCAAATTCAATGAGCAGATTTCTCCCACATCCTTTGAAAAAGAAACAGGTCAAGACAATGCACCAAAGATGTCATTTTAATATGTATTTATTCCTAAAACAATACACCTATCTATAACATGACAGTAAACAAGAGGCTGCCATTTTACTCTCAATTAGAACATACTTTTCAGGGACATTTTTTTGTTACACAAGCAAATGCAGTTTTCTGAATCATCTACATGACCAGTGATATATGGGAGAAAAAAAAAATAACAAAAATACCAAAGAGAACTTAGGAAGATTTTTAAGGATCTAAGTTTTAGAGGTTTCCTTCATGAGTTTTTAATCCTAATTTACACAGAGAACATTTCAAGAACTAGTAAGAATTATTACTTACTAGTAAAACCTTGTATTGAAATCTCTTTTGTACAACAGTGGGTGTCTGAAAAATGAAGAATGTCACGTTGAAAAGCGGTACTAAAACATCTCTAAAAATGCATCGTTATAAGCCACAGTGCAACTATGTATGTTCCTCCAAAAATCGAGATTCATAAATTCTGTATTCCAAATGTGGTCTTAGTATATTTTTGTAATAATTAGGGTCTATTACAAAAATACCCAAAAAAAAAAAAAAAAGAAAAAAAAAAGGCAAGGTTATGAGATGTGACAGGGACAAATAACCAGAGCAGGTGCTCTTATTAACACTGACTTTCAAATTATTACAAACATAGAATTTTTGCTTTCAGTAAGTACGTTTCATTAGTACTGTACAGCAAAGCGCAAGTGATTAACCTATCACACATAAACAAATTTTGTTGCATTGCCCCTTTTAAAGCAGCACAGTACAATTCCTCTAAGATACTGTATCAGGCATCAGTAGCATGTCTCCTTTTCCACTTACATTTATCTCTCTGAGAAACATCCGTTGTGGCAAGGAAGAGGAATGACTGTCAGCGTTCAAATTTGAGTTCCCTCTGGCCTTGTTCAGGGCACTGGTGCAAAACTGACTCTTGTTCCATGTCTTTTATGTAGGAGTCTCTTTCAAGACTTGAGGGCCTTAGAAAAAGCTGTGAGGATTTAGAGATCTGCACCAGAGTGACACCAGATTAAAGATGTGAAGAGAAAGTTTCCTGCCTAGATGTGGGCCTCAGATTATTATCCGTTATTGATTTTTCAGGTAGGCAGCAATGAAGTTGCAACAAGAAGTCTGAGGGCAATCAAGAGACCTCAGGGCCTTGGGACAACTTGTTAAGGGATCAGGAGCACAAGCAATGTTCTCCTCTATCCTTCCAGTTGCTGGGAATGATAAAGGAAGAAACAGGAAGAGCCAGCAGATCAATATCTGGCTCCAAGCCTGGTATCACCAGCAGAATTTAGAGGTTTTTGATCATGTGTTTACACAACAGTGAGCCTGCTGGCAACAGACAGGGTACACCACTCTCAAAGGAGAAAATGGATTTTTGCAAAGGAGCTGCCAGGGCTCGCTGAAAGGTCTTTAAACTATATTTGAAGGGGGAAGAGAATAAAACCAGGATCCCTAGAGAAAAGTCTGGGGGCAGTATGCCAATGTTTGAGGGACAATGAGCTAGTGAGGTCATTTATTCTGCTGCTTCAGTAGAGACAGGGGATGGACATCCATGCAGGAGCAAATACACAAGTTTACTGATCGGTTAAGAACCAAGGAAGTGCCTGAGAATGGTCATGTAGGAATTAGAGCTTTCCCTCCCAAAAAAGTGTCAGGATCAACAGCCCAAGTGAAGTTCATCTACACCAATGCACCTTGGGATCAGCCCAGAGGTACTGAGGGAGCTGGTGGAAGGGCCCTCTGAGCCATTTCCCATCATTTTCCAGCATTCCTGGTTACGTGGAGAGGAGTGGTCCCAGTTAACTGGAACTTAGTATATGTGACACCCATCTGTAAGAAAGGCAGATTTATGAAAGGTGGGTCCTGCTTGATCAATTTGATCTACCTTTTATAAAAAAGTGACCTGTTTACTCAGTGAGGAAAAGGCTGTAGCTGTTGTCTACCTGGACTTCAGTATAGCCTTTGGCACCATTTCCCACAGCATTCTCTTGGAGAAAATGGAGTTCATGTCTTGGATGGTGCACTGTTCAATGAGCAAAAAATGGCTGGATGGCTGGGCCCAGAGTGGTGTCTCCCTGGTGGCCACTCATGACCTTTGCTCCCCAGGGCTCAGTATTGGGGCCAATTCTGTTTAATATCTTTATCAACAATCTGGACAAGGGGATTGAGTGTACCCTCAGACAGTTTGCAGATCATACCAAGTTAGGTGGGAGTGTTGGTCTGTGGGAGGGTAGGAAGGCCCTACAGAAGGGTCTGGACTTGCTGGATCCATGGGCTGAGGACATTGTTTAACAAGGCCAAGTGCTGGCTCTTTTCCTTGTCACAATAACGCTATGCAGCACTACAGGTGTGGGGAAGAGTGGCTGGAAAGCTGCTGGGTGGAAAAGGACCTGGGGGTGCCGACTGACAGCTGGCTGTGCCCAGGTGGCCAAGAAGGCCAGTGGCATCCTGTCCTGTATCAGAAATGGTCTGGCCAGCAGAACAGGGAAAGTGATTGTCTCCCTGTACTCAGCACTGGTGGGCCACACCTGGAATCTTGTGTCCAGGATTTGGGCCCCTCATTACAAGAAAGACATTGAGGTGCTGGAACATGTCCAGAGAAGGGCAATGGAGCTGATGAAGAATCTGGAGCACAGGTCTGATGAGGAGCAGCTGAGGGAGCTGAGGTTGTTTAGGCTGGAGAAACAGATGCTCAGACAGAACCTTTTTGCTCTCTACAACTACCCGAAATGAGTTTTGGGGGAAGGGGGGAAGCGATCTCATCTCCCAAGTAAACAGCGATAGGGCATGAGCAAACACCCTCACGTGTGTCATGGGAGGTTTAGATTGGATATTAGGAAATCTTTCTTCATGGTAGCGGTTGTCACCAATGGTGACACCATTGGGTCACTGTCCCTGGAGGTATTTAAGAGAGGTGTAGATGTAGCACTTAGGGACACGGTTTAGTGGTGGACTTGGCAGTGCTGTCATAATGGTAGGCCTTGACGATTGTGCATTGGCTCTAGTGGCAAATGGCACACAGGTGGATGCTTTCAGGGGCTGCTTTTTTCAGCTGGCTGTTTTCACGGTATTTTTTCATTGTGAAACAGATTCTTAGCCCACTTTCTGTGGTTGCAGGGAAAGCTTTACTCTAAGTGATGACACTACAGTAAATAATGAGAAGGATTGTGTAGTTAGTAATATACCAAGTGACCAGAGTTTTATGGTGAAAAAAAGTAAAATAAAATTACAATGAATGTTCATGGTTGGCCATCTGAAAAGCAAGTATTAGTTGTCAGTAGAACCATGTCAACAATTTTTTGGTGATGTCATATTAATATTACATTATCCCTTGTCTTTCCTTCTGAACAGCTGGTTAAGGGAAATGAATACAGCCTGCTAAGTGTCCTCAAAAGAAACAAGGTGAGTAAAGATGTCAAAATTGGAGTAAAAAGTCCTAGGCAGTATTCACCATGAAAGAAAAGGAAGATAAGGACCATGTAAAGCGTTTCTTGGGTTTCAGTTATGCACGTGAGAAGCCAGTAATTTGGACTTAATGGAATTCATACTCTGCAGAAGCAAACATATCTTTTATATATATGAGAATTAGGGACAAAAGTAGAATGCTGCCTGTGATTGTTTGATTATTCCATATTACAGGAAAACTGCTGCTACTCTACTAATTACAATTTTTTACTTATTTAATTCTGTAGCACATGTGGCAGCCAACAACAACCACAACCAAATGCATTGTTTCTCTTTCTTCTACTTCCTTTTCTCAAAAGTCCAAGGGTAAATTTAAACATACAGAACTCAAAAAGCTACTTGTCTGAAAAAGAAAACGAATGAACAAATTTTCATTTTACTAAAAACATTTCTTAAATTATATTAAGGATTTTTTTGCCAACATTTCTGATTTGTGTCAGTTACAGCATTTGCATCTTCAGCTGGCAGTTCATTAAATGAGAAAATCACATAGTCCATCACATCAAGTGTTTGACTGAAGGAATGAAAAATGGCAGGCTGTCATCACATCCCTTTATTATTATTATTTTAATGCAAAATTATCAGCTGCACTCACAAACAAAATTCATTGCTGGTTAACATGAAGAAGGCACAGCTTGTGAACAGTATAATAGGAACATTTGGAGATCATTCTTTTTGCCATTTAAAGTAATGAGAATTTTGCCATTGAGTTCAAGGGAAGCAAGACCTGATCCTATACAGTGTGCTCATAATTATACTAACATAATTTGCAATTTCAGTGACAGCAAAGAAAATAGCACGATCAAATTGGCTGAGTGTAGATAGAAATGTGAAGGTTCTTCTCTTGAGTGCCTAAAACTCCTGCTAATGAAATATATCTGTACCTATCTATGTAACTATGGATATATAAAAGACGGGAACGTATATATTCTATTCCAGAGTATTCCAAAGATTTTTTTTTTTTTTTCCAAAATGGTATCACCTGAGGTGTAACACTAGATTATACACATCAACATTTGAAATTTTAGCTTTTAATACTTTCTGAAATGCTCTGGAAACATACTCTTTTCTGGAAAAATTATATGGCTGCCTTGAGATAGAAAACAATTATTCCCTTTCAGAATTCAGTGCTATTTCTTTGCAAGGTCTGGGTTAAAATCAGGCTTAAGAATTGGCTCACTGGCAACCCAAGGTACAAGGCCTTGTAAAAATCATGGCACATGCAATATGCATAAGAATTTCCTAGTGGTCACAAAGATGTGGAGGTTGATTATAGCATTTTACAGAAGCTGTTATAATGGTCACTCAGTCATTCATGCCTGTTTGCCTACCGTTTCTTTGCCTTCAAAACTTAGGTCTTTCACTATCATCAACCTCTTTTTTCATATCATCCAAATATTACCATTGCTAACCTCACTGTCTCTTTTGCCTCTGTTCCTCCACTTACACCCTTATTCTCTTTCTCTTCATTTGTGCTTGACACTCAGTTGTTCCTGTGAATCCCTAAGGCACCAGCACAGTTATTTTATATGCTTTGGGTCCTATACATGGGTCAGTATAGGAACCACCTGCTGTTAAGTAATCACTAGACAGTAGTGCAAGTTTCTAGGAGAAATGCCTGCCTCCACAATAGGTGAGGTATTAAGGTAGCAAGGTAGTCACAAACCACCTCTCAAAGTAGGTGAGATAAGAGGAGTGAGCAGAAAATTACACCAAGTTTTGTTTCTCTTTTTTTTTTGAGTCCCACATAGATTAGAGCACAGCTGGCAAACCACTTTATGCACTAATCTGCTTACTACTTCAAAGATATAAAGGAGTATGAATAATGAACTACAGGGAAATGCAGAACTGGCATTCGAAGTAGAGCTTCATTCACTTTTTGTAGTAAAGGGTATTTGAGGGCACAAATCAAAACAGTTTTACAAAATAATACCTTAGTTAAACAAACCACACTAGCTGGTAGCTCAAGAAAGAGTGGAGTTAGGTTACTGGGACTCTATGATTGTCTTGTCTCCAGGATTTTTTAAATCTGTACTATTTCAATTAAATTAATTCAAGATAAAAGTACATTTTTCAAATTGGATCATATGAAAGAGGTTTTTTTTTGAATCACAGGTTAAATTGAGGGAAGGAAACTGGAATTACATTTCTGGATGCTGGTTTAATTGATGCCTGCCTGTTTTATATTCTTGCATTTAGCACGTCAAATTTCACTCTTTTTCTTCCTCAATTTAATAAAATGATCATATTTTTATTTCAGAAATATCACTGAAAGTATAGGATTGCCTTTCCTCTGGAAAGAAGGTCAATTGGTTCTTTTCTGGTTTATGTTATTCTAAAGCCTCTTTTATGACTCTCTGGCACATGGTTTGGGGCAATCGCAAGCACAAATACGGGATGGGTGGAGAAGGGATTGACAGCAGCCCTGAGAAGAAAGATTTGGGTGTGCTGGTGGACTAGAATCTCAACATGACTTGGCAACATGCACTCACAGCCCAGAAAACTAATGATATCTTGGGCTGCAGCAAAAGCAGCGTGGGCAGCAGTGCAGCAGAGGTCATTCACACCCTGTAGTTCCCTCTCACGAAACCCTACCTGGAATGCTGCGCCCAGCTCTGGAGACCTGGAGAAGAACATGGACCTGCTGGAGTGGGTCCAGGGAAGGGCCACAAAGATGATCAGAGGGCTCAAGCACCTCTCATATGAAGACAGGCTAGGAGAATTGGTTCAGCCTGGAGAAGAGAAGGCTCTGGGGAGACCTAAGAGCACCTTCCAGTACCTAAAAGGGGCCTAAAGGAAAGCTGGAGAGAGACTTTTCACAGGGGCATGTAGTGATAGGACAAAGGAAATGGCTTAAAACTGACAGAGTGTAGATTTAGATTTTAGAATTAATTCTTTAATTGTGAGAGTGGTGAGTCCTCAGAGAAGTTGTGGATGCCCCATCCCTGGAAGTGTTCAAGGCCAGGGTGAATGGGGATCCATGAATGGGAGCAACTTGTTCTAGTGTAAGGTGTCCCTGCCCATGGCAGGGGTGGGGTTGGAATTAGATGGTCTTTAAGGTATATACAACAGAAACCATGCTATGATTCTATAATTCTGTGAAACAGTTTTGCCTTTTTTTCTCCTACATCAAAAATAATAAGTTAAAATGCATTTTAAAAATAAAATTAACTATTTAAATATTTAGGTGTTTATTCCTTAGATAGTTCATGATGTAATAATTCCAACAAAAGAGTGTCACTCAATTAGAAGCAAACAAAAACTGCATAATTTAGATCTACGTCTTAAATAATGTTCATTTCCAGCTGCAAAAACCTGGTCAGTGTTATTGTGCTAGAAATGGGTAGTCATAAAGAACTCATCTTTCATGAAAGAACAGTCAAATTAATGTGAGTGGAGCAGATGTCTCAGCAGATCAATAATATCCCCTTGACAGTCACTAACATATGCCAAAACATAACATCTGAAAGACAATGAGGAAGAAAAAGACAATAAGCACCTGTTACGCTATCCCAGTTTTATCGCTAAGGTGACACCAAGCAGTTCAAGCTGAATACAAACTATCCAACTGAAAATGCTTATATTCTGCTTAAATACTTATTTTAAATTAAGAGGGAGAAAATTCAAAGACCACTACTAGGAAGCATTGAAGGCATAAGTTCAACGGTAAGGAGAAAAAAGTTATAATATCCTGGTTTTAAGGGTTCCAAACCATTAGTATACTCAAGAATGGACTTAACTCCTGTTGATGTGATTCTGTCAGTTAAATTATCCCAAGGTCCTGATTCTGCTTCTCTTAAATTAGTTTTTACTTTATTCCTCAAACTTATTATTTGCTAATATGGAGAAAAAATGCTAGAACCTGGCTTCAAAATAAGTAATAAGGTCAGACAGGAGCATGTTTCTTGAAAGAAGTACAAGCATGCAAGCACGAAGAATGGCCATTGATAAGAGGAATCTATAAGAGTGACTTGATAAAAGAAGAATTCCAATTTTTCCACCAGTGTTTATCATGGATACTAGTTAATATCTCAACATCAGCAACATCAACAACTCCATCTGGTTAACCATACCAGGCTTGTCAAAACTGTCCAACTGAAACCATAGTTCTTAACATTCATTATTGCTTACTTAGTTTCAGTAAAACATTCCTAACTTCATTTCCAAAAATAAAAATCTCTTATGAACACAATGCAGATTTAGTCTGCTCGGAATTCAATCCCCCGGGTTCTGAAGAAAAGGGGCTGTGTGACAATTACAGTGCACCTCAGTGTCTATCAAGCTGAAGAACACATGAAAATCATGCACAACCATCATGAGAGAGTGAAATGTTAAGGGTTAATGACTCAAACAATCAGCCATTTGCAAAAGCAGCAGGGTGTTTTTAGGAGAAGGCCAGGTTTGCACCCCCCACCTGAAGGGGAGGAGAGTTTTTGGATGTGTGGTAGTGAAATCTCTGATGTGCATAAGAACAGCACAGGCGCAGAGGGGGTGCCCACCCACCACCAGAGGATGACCACAACAAACTGACCTTTGTTTAGCAGCAAGCTGGGTTTTGAGCCAGATAAGGGAAAAGGCCAATAAGAAGCAGATCCTGCTAGGTGGGACAATGCTTTTTATCAAGCCAATTTTCTCCGTTACACAACTGGCTCAGGTGTGACTCCCCCTTCCTCCTGCCGGGGAGACATACCTGGACATTCAGAGCAGGCCTGATGGTATTCCTCCCTTCTGAGAATGAGTAACTGGCTCAGCTATGCTGGCGTGAGAAACAGAGGTCATGTCTTGAAAAGGGGTCATAAACCAAAGACCCCTGATGTGTCCCATGACCCATTTCTGGGGCCTTCCACCAGACTGCTATGCATCATCCACAGTGTTACATTGGACAGTGTAAAACTGCCCCCCCAGGGGAGGTACCTGGGCATTCCCACCTGAACCTGAACGTATATTAACCCACTGAACTCTATGTTTTGAGGGCTTCCACTATCCACTTTTTTTGTCTGCCTCTCTATATATAACGATCCATGAATAAATATTAACCACTTTTTGGTGTATGATTCAGTTGTAATCAAAACTTTGAACCTACACTTTAATAATCACAGGATAATAGAAAAATGGGCTTGGAGGAAGTATGGGAGCTCATCCAGTTTATCTAATTAGCCTCCAGGTAAGAAAAATGATACCTACATTGTTTCCAAGAGCTAATCGACCGGTTCTTAAAATCCTCCAGTGGTGGAGGTTTCATCACTTATAAAAAACCCCTATGATAGTTCCTCAATGATTTTGCAATTTTAAAGTGTTTTTCAATAATGAAATAGGTCAAACTTTCCAGAGCTGTAATCCATCTCATTCATTTATTCCAAACTATCTCCACTGGACCACATAGTTCTTGAAGTACAATGCCCCAAAGAGCAGTTTTCTAGATGGCTAGTCTACCAAAGACCACATTTCTGATTACTTCACACGTCTTTCTGGCTGTGCTTTAGCTTTGTGCTGCTTTTTTTCATAGCACTGTGGGTTGATGCTCAGCTTTTTCTGAAAAAACCACTACTGAAGCAGCTGTCCTCATTTTGTATCACTGCAGTAAATAATTCCTGCTTTATGTTTTCACATGCACTGCATTTTGAATTCTGATTCCATTCTCCAGCATATGAGCTCTCTCCCAGTTTTGGATCATCTCAAGATACAATAAACATACTCTATTTCATCATCTAGGTTGTTCATAAAAGTATCGTAAGATATATGAGAGCTAGTGCTTTGCTTCTGTACTTTATTTGACTTTTTGCTCTGGCATTTTTCAGAGGATTGATGTTAACTGACAACAATTGCCAGATTGTTCTCTTTGTTCTGTTTATAGTCAAGAAGGGTGATTGTCTTTTTCCAATTCTCTTGATATCTGGTCTCTTCCTGCATGATCTCAAACATAACAGTCAAGAGTTTCAGATGCAGACATATATAGGATAGTAATAAAGTTCATGTCATGAAACTTCATAGAAGAATTGTATTGCTTACACAGCAGAAAACCCTGGAGCTTTCTGCTCTAATCATGAATGATGAGATACCCTGGGCTATGCCAAAGTGGCATAATGCCATGCATTTGTTGCAAAACTAATCACCAGGGAATATCAAAATTGTTTAAATAAAAGGGGAAAGGTTTGTACTGCAGCTGGCAGCCACACAGGACACAGGGCACATGCTGTGGTTGGGACATAATCTACCACAAAACACAGACTGAGCAACGAAGATGAAGGATCATATTTACTAAAAATAATGTTAATAGTCACTGTAGAAGCCTGGACAGTAAGGATCTAATGTTGCTATGCCACAAACACCGATAGCCACTCAAGTGGGCAAGCTAGAACAGGATGTGGATGGAAAGAGGCACAGAGATAGGGCCAATTTCTTGTTCTGACCCATGGTGACTGCACAAAATAAAGAGCAGTGCAAACAAAGGAGTGGGGTCAAGAAGGGGGTATGGTTAGTCCACCAAAGGTAAATCCAGTAGACGGGGATCAAGACCACCAAAGACCCTCAAAATTCCCAACCCATTTCCAGAACGGTCCAGAAGAACAGACTATGCACACTTACTCATTTATATGATGAGTGAGTAAACTAATCCCAGGGTGAGGAAAAATCACTATAAAAAGGTACCCCCAACAGAGGTTCTTTGGAATAAGGGTGGACTCTTAAAAAATAATTTTAAAAATAAACAAAAATAAACCAAAGGATCATGTTGTATTTTGAGAGAAGGGCTGCATGCAGCTAGTAACAAAATAGCCAACTAGTCCTCAACACCAAGGTGAGAAAAATGCACTGATCAAAACCGAGCAATCTACCACACAACAGAGAATTCTGTAAGAGACTTGCTAACAGCACACAAGAGCAGCTGTGCAGCTCAAAAACTCACCAGGGACATGGTACAGATGTACAGAAAAATACTAAGTCTAGAAATGTCAGAACAATGAACCAGGGAATTGGCACAGCTAGATATTATTCCTAACAGCAATATTACTATTTGTCATTACAAGACAATTCACAAATCACTACATATCTGAACTGCATTCAAATCCTGACAGTAACCTATAAGTTCTCCTCTAGTAAACTAGAAAGACCTGGTAACAGAACTGTGATCAGACTTCAGAGTTATGTGAAATACTTTGCTGAAAACTGGTATTTAATGAATATATATAAATTTATTTCAGTAATGTTAATTATCTTTTAATTTTGTTTAATGATGTTATATCAAATTGTATCTCTAATTAAAAAAGTGAACTGTAAAACCTGGAAATTATTCACTGCATCCTGGACAGAAAGATCCTTCAAGGGGAAAAAAAATCTAGATTTCATTTGACTCACAGGATTTTATTAAAAAAATGTTTAATTAAAATAATTTTAATTTTTTTATATATAATGATATTAAAAAAATTACCTGTCATATCACATATACTTCTCATCTTTATGAATCAGTGTCATCATTGATAGCAGTAAAGCACCTAACATCAGTTTGGATAGATTCATGAAGCCCCTTCTCTCTGCCCTCAAAGTGACTGCATTTAGAGTGACAGCTAAAACTTGGTAGGAAGTCCTTCATCCAGTTAAGTCCCTGATAAAACATGTAATGACTCACTCCAGCTGGAATTTAACATCTTAACTCCTTTTATCATTCTTACATCAGAGTAGATTTGCAGCCTTACTTTTAAACTTCATTACAAAGGCAGCCAACCAGATTACTGTGTTGATACCACCAGTGGAATGACAAATGAGGTCAAAAGCAAAAGTTTATGAATTGGGTACTATATATTGTAGTATATCCCCTGAACACTGGCATCTGACTGCCATGCAAACAGCACAGAAAGGTGACCTTGGTGAAGCAGTCCTTAACAAATGAGAGTTCTTAGCTATTCAGGATACACATAGTGCCTTAAAAACATATTGTAAAACTATATTCAAAAGCATTTGGGATTTTTCAGCATCCTTCTCAAATATTTACTTTTTATCTGCAGCTCTTCAGTTCTTGGAATGTACCTCACAATACCATTTCCAGTTTATTTGATTTTAAAAATAAGAAGTAAATTTTTCCCCAGCAGTTTTCTAGATCCTACCACATTTCACTATCATGGCTTTTATCTTCTGCTTTATAATTGGAAATGGGAACACAAAGAGAAAACTTTGAAAATATATGCCAGTGCAGGATGCTGCTGATGGAATGCTAGGATGTTTAATCAGTCTTTATTAGCGTCAATTGTTTGATTTTTATTTGATGTCCTTCTGTGTTGGGCACTGCACAAGCAGAAATTACAAGACAATTTATCCTTTAGAATTTATGTCCTCCTGTTGGTTGGATTGCATTTGTGATTGTAAAACAATGAGCAAAGATAAGAGAAAGGTGATCACAAGACTGATCACCTAATTTAATTTTGAGTCTGTAAAGTCTGTTTTAGGTAGGATATGTGAAAAAGTTATCACAGGCTGTAAGCAGAGTCTTTTAACAATTTATTAATGGCTCACTGATTACATAATTAAATGTTACCTTATTTTTTTACTTCTTGTACTCCATTTCATTACTTCTCCAGTCAGTCATGACAAGCGAACAACCATCAATTGCAAGAGCAATCTACAGTGCACTGTACACTGCACAGACACTTGGGGAATGCCACACTGCTAAGTCAAGGTCTTGATGAATGGCCAGTCCATCAGTGATAAGAGCCTTGTCTAGTGCAGCACTCCTGTGCCACAAGAGAGAAAAAATCCCAACAAACTAGCCAGACTGTTCGTGAAGCCTCTTCAGACCAGGAAGTAGCAGAACGAAATATTTGCAAAATATTATAGTCTTTGCAAAGTCAGAATCTGCTATAACTGAGGTTGTAAAGTAGTTTTCAATCTAGTTCCTATTTTCATATCCTCATTTTAATATCATTAACCCTCTGGGCTTCACATTTTCTTTAGTGAAAAACATATTTGTTGATAATACATACTTGCAAATATGGTTACTAATTTTTTGAATTCCAAAAGGAACAACTTTAAGTCTTTATTCTACCAAGAGCTTTAGTGCAAGTGTCTCAGCAATGCTGTGACCTTGTCAGCCTCCCTGTTGCAAAACTTTGATCACTTTTGCAAAATGTAAGAATTTTTCAAAATAGGCATATGAGCCAATTGCAAAAATCCTATTGCCTTTAGCAGGGCCAGAACCTCACTCAAACTTTGAAGCTTAAGAGCGATACTCAGGGGATATTTAGAGAGGACTCTATCCTCCATTGAGTTTGCAATGGAAGGGTTATTTTCCAGTAAAAACTGGGAGTGTCTGAGTGCTGTATTGAGTGTATAAAATATATGCTGGGAAAGAAAGGTAAGTGTGGCTCAATAAGAGCACATTACCTGGAGCAGGTCCTTGCCTCCCTGGTACTTTTCTTTTACAGTCTCACCTTCAGTCTTTTAGTTATTGGTTCAAACTCCTTCCAGGATTTCCTTCTTTCTTTAAATGAGGCAGAATTAAAATGATCTAAGGCCTTGAAAGTTGCTTAAAAGCCTTAACCTCTCTAAAGCCTCATGCATTTTACATTATCTGAAATATTTGCCTGCCTTACATTAGTCTAAAAATAAATAAATAAAAGTAACACAAATTTGGTGGCTAAGTAGCCAAGAGAGGGTTATCATAATTTATTAATATCTTGCATTTAAGGTTATATACCAGAAGACAGGTTAATAGGCTGAAACCCAGACTCTTCTGAGTTTTCAAATTTGAATAAGTTTTCAGGCTTTTTAAAGACTAATTAATAAACATCAGGGAAAGTATCATTGGCTGCAAGTAAAGTGAATTGTGACCACATGCACTACCTAATAACCTCTGAGTTCCCGATATAAAGAACAGAGATTTGGCCAAAGCATCCTTTGGCTTGTTACCATGTCACAAATCTAGGTGTTCTTGCCCTGGAAACCAGGGCACCCACAAGAATAGAAAAATGAGAGAGAAAAAGGTATGACTATAACCAAACTCTTAGCTTGAAAGTTTTGATTTAGCTAAATTTTTCATAACTTTCACCCCTACACTTTCCCTTTGGAAAGCGAGGAAAATTTCTTTTGGGGACATTAGGAGGTATTTACTTATGACAGCAAGGGGATTATTTTCATTAGACAGGTAAACAGTCACCCAAGCACAGCATACTTATTTCACAGCCCACAGGCTCTTTGGCTGCTTCTGCTGCTCATTTATTTTCCACAATACTTTTGACAAACTTTAAATAAGTTTTTATGGAAATGTTTGTGAAAGTTTAAAGTGGAACTGTACATTTACATTTTTCCCTGTTGCTACAACATGTTGTCATAGCATTTGGCTTCTTTGTGCTGTTTACATGGGTGATGGGGCCTTCTAGGAATCCATCAGACATCTTGTCCTAGTTCAGCAGGTGGGACCAGTTATCACTGTGTGGGGGGTGATCAAAGCTATGTATTCTACCCCCTCTA
>JAWWEW010000112.1:94738175-94803264 GCA_035583185.1 Anabacerthia variegaticeps
GGTGAGTTGAAAGCAGTTTTCTCTTTGTGTCAGTGTATTTATTGTAATATCTTTCATTAAATTGTAACTCTGACTTAGAATCTCTCTTGTGGTGGGTCCATTTCTCCTGCTGGTTTACCTTTAAACCAGCACACATCTCCATGGGGAAAAAAAAAAGAGAATGATTAGAAGTCACGACACAAAAGTCATGGGATTGTTTCTGGTTGTTGTCTTTCTTCAAACCCTGCAAGGACCAGAAGGAATTCAGAGTGGAGAGGTGTAAAGTGAACAGGGCGGGATCAAACTTAGAGCATCTGATACAATTTCCAAGCATGTGATTTGCAGACCAGAAGCAGTACTGATGAGTGTTTCACAACATACGTGGCTATGGGCAATTAGTGTTAATGTAAAGAGAAAGACTAAGTAACATACATGATGAAAAACCTTAGCCAGGCCATGCACAAGCAGGGGACCATCCTTTTTTCTATTTTGACAGGCGCGTCACACCAGTGAACAGTACTGATCTTTTCCTATGTAGATTTAATCAGCAGACATACCAATACAAAAACTGAGTTCATACTGGAAACAAAAGAGAGCCACTATGAACACTAGTCCTTCCTTCACCTCAAATATTTTCTCTTACTCCATCTCCTTTCAGCATTCTAAAAACATAAAAACAGCATTTTAAAAAACATAAATTCATAATAAGATTAGGAATTTGGAAATAAACAGCTCACATAGCAGAAACAGTAATTGTAGTCTCATACTTCATATTTAGGGTTTTTTTTTAAAGATTTAAACATTTTCTACACTTATACACCTTAACATGGATTGAACACTTATTTACTCATCTGTGATATTTATACCTAGTTATTGCTGATAGACTCATGCCGGCATGTTTAAGAATACTGTTACATAAGCAGTGCTACATTTCAAAACTCTTTGCAAAACAGAAGAAAAAAAGGAAAAATAAATATATATATTTAATGAAATAGATATATTTTTAGTGAGATGTGTTACTAGTTTTAAGAGAAGACTCAAGCAAATTATAAAACATAACTGTGCACTGGGCTTACAGCTGAAAGACTGAACAGATGATTCAAGGATGGTATCAAGTGAACATGTGTGAACTAAACAGAACATGGGCTGAAGGCCGTGTGATTACAACATTAACATTGAATATCTTGGAAGCAGTTTTTGCTGCCTTTTTTTTTTTTTTGCGTAGCATGGATTTAAATTCTCACTAAGTTCATGATAAATGAGAATCCAATTGAACATCTCCAACAGCAAAAATCCATTATTAGACTAAGAAAGGTCATTCAAAAAAAATAAAAAAAAGGTCTTGCGTTGGTCAGCACTTGTTAAACACAGAAACCAACCCTGTTAACAAGAAATTTCATACTTAAGAGGGTTTATTTGCCTTCGTCCTCTGAAAACTAAGCTGATTGATGAAGTTGTAAGATATATTTTTTCCTGGAATTTGTTAACAAGGCACAGAAAAATTTTAACATCTTACTAAGGAAATTTAGAAGATGGATGAGAAATCAATAACACTGCACTTGACACTATACAGCTAAAATCAGGTGGTGAGGTTGATGATAAACACCTCATTTAAAGTAAAGATAATGTAACCAAGTGAAATGATAGGATAATATAAATCTTTTAATCTATACTGATGATCTTTAAGTGCAGGGGAGGTTGATGCAGCTGAGCTAAATAACAAAGAGGAACAGATTATTCCTGTGTTTGATAGGTTGTTCCTCCGTGAAGAATAACAAGAAAGCATTCTGTAAGTACAAAGGTCAGAAAAGAAAGGCCAAGGAGAGTCTGCCCCCATGATAAACAAGAAGGGAGAACTGGTGACACCAGCTATGAAAAAAGCTGAGATACTCCAGGAGTTCTTCACCTCAGTCTTCACTGGCAATCAGGTTTCCCACTTCTCTCAAGTTCCTAAACTTCCAGATGGGGGTTGAGGTAGTGAAGTCCCTCCCACTGTATATGAAGAGCAGGTTCATCACAGTTTGATGAAACTGAGAAGGCACAAGTCTATTGGGCCTGACAATATGCATCCCAGGGTCCTCAGAGAGCGTTCCATCGTATCTGAAAAGTCATGGTGGTCAGGCAAAGTCCCCAGTGACTGGGAAAAAGGAAGTATCACTCCTATTTTTTAAAAGGGATGTTAGGAAGACCCAGGAAACTACAGAACAGTGAGACTCACCTCTATGCCTGGGAATACCATGAAGCATATCCTCATGGAAGCAAGGAGGTTTTACAAGAGCAGTTCCTGCCTGACCAATCTGGCAGCATTCTATGATGGAGTGACGGCAACGTCGGCAAGGGAAGACAGACAGATGTCATCTACCTAGACTTATGTAAGGCCTTTGACAGAGTCCCACCCAACATCCTTCCTTATCTTCAAACTGGAGAGATCATGGATTTGAAGGGTAGACTATTTGGTGGATATGAACTTGGTTGGATGGATGCAGTCAGAGTTATGGTCAATCGTTCTATCACCAGGTAGAGGCTCATGACAAGTGGTGCCCCTCAGAGATCTGTCTTGGGACCAGCACTTTTTAATATCTCTAACAATGACATAGTGAAATTGAGTGTGTGATGGCAGATGACATGAAGCTGAGTGGTGCATTTGGCAGGATGACATTGAGAGGGACTTGGACAAACTTCAGAAGTGGAATCATGAGACCCTTATGAGGTTCAAGTCCAAGTGCAAGGTGCTGAACTTGGGTGAGTGCAATCCCATACATGAGTACAGACAGGGACAAGAACTTGTTCAGACTAGAACTGTGGAGAATGACTTGGGGCTTCTGGTGGATGAAAGGGTGGACATAAGCCAGCAGCGTGTCCTCACAGCCTAGAATGCCAACTGTATCCTGGGTTGCATCAGAGGCAGCACGGACAGCAGGTTGAGGGAGATGATTCTGCCCCTCTACTGTGCCCTTGTGAGACCCCACTTGGCGTACCACATCCAGCTCTGGGCTCCTCAGCACACGAAAGACATGGACCTGTTGGAGCGAGTAGAGAGGAGGCCGTAAATATGACCAGAGGACTGCAGCACCTCTTCTATGAAGACAAGCTGAGAGAGTTGGGATTGTTCAGTGTGGAGAAGGCTCATTCTGGGTCTTCCGGCACTTAAAGGGACTTAAAAAAGCCCCAAAAAGAAAACAGGGAGAGGGACTTTTTACATGGGCAGATAGTGACAGGACAAGTGAGTTTGTTTTTTAACTAAAAGAGGAGGTATTTAGATGAGATATTAGGAAGGAATTCATCACTGTGAGGTTGGTGATAAAGTGGAACACATTACCCAGAGAAGCTGCAGATGTCCCACCCCTGGAAGTGTTCAAGGGCAGGTTGGATGGGGCCCTGAGCAACCTGATCTTGTGGGTGGCATCCCTACTCTTGGCAAGGGGATTGGAACTAGGTAATATTTAAGGTCCCTTCCAACCCAAAATCTTCTGTGATTTTCTGAATTCTTATTTCTCTCCTCAGATTTCACATTGTCTAAAGTTTCCCAGTAAAACAAAACTATCATAGTGATTTCATGTGAAAAAGTATTTGATAGATCATAAAATCATAGATTTCATAAATATGAATCATAAATATGCTGCTGTTTCACAGTTCACTGCAAGTTGTGAATAATCAGATATAAACTGTCAGTAATTGAAAACATTTACAAACTTTCAGTTTGCCACAATGATCAAAGATGAATCTCTTCAGAGCATTTAAGCTTTGCATGTACATTCACCCTTGCCTGCTCTCTGCCAAGTAAACTTTTTCATTAAATTGCTCTAGTCCTTTGATTGCTTTTCACAAAGTTCATCGAATCTATCCTCTTACTTTCTTATTCCTACTTTAGTAATAAATTCATTACCTTTCTAGCCTGTTACTCATCATTCCCTTCAGCACCTGAAGAACACTAAACATCTCACTAAACAGGGTTGAGACAGACATTACCAAAGTCAAGCAGTGTAACTTCATATATTTATTGCTTTATGTGCCATAGCTGCCTGCGACAGCAGGGCATGGGGCTTCACAGTCCTTTCCAGTCCTTGTCCCCCTATTGTGGGGTGCAGCACGTGGCGCAAGATAAGGAAGAGAAGTTTGGGAGGTGGAGCCATTTCCACCCTTTCTGTTCCCAGCATCTCTGCTGGGACCCCAAGCTGACCATGCCAGGAACAACACCCTAGAGTGACTATCCGTAAAGATCTTTGGTTGAACCGGGGCAGGAGGACTAGCTTTTGTCTACATTGCACTGCACCGTAGTGACAGTAAAGCCACATATCCTTAGGCTAATAAGAAGGAAAAGTAGCAGTGTGGGTGCATAGGTGGGTAATACTTTTAGCATCTGGGCTTATGAAGCACAGCCACTCTTAATTCTCCTCATGTTTCACTGGCACTGGTGTCAGATACTTTTAAATTGATGTGTGAGGAAAGAAATGATAGGAAAGAACAGCAGGAGGCAAATGTGACATAGTGAAAACAGAAAACTTGGAGATGGAAAGACACTGGGAGTCTTGCTCGAGAGGCTCTGACATCTGTTTCAGAAGGAACGATAATGAATACTAGTGTAATACTACAAAACTTTTTAACAGTCCATTTCATATTTCAGACTGTCTTAACACTACTGTTGTGTAATTACATATGAACAATATTACATGTATAGGTCTTCAGCAAGCTGTATGTGTCATTGAACACGCATTTGTATTCATCTACACACACTTGGCAAAGGTACAGATAGACTTTCTGTTTAGTACAGTGGAGAGGGAATGACAAAAGATATCACATTTCCTAATTTCTTAGGTTAGCTCTAACATTCCAAAGCAAAACAAAGCAGCTGATCCAAGACCTAATTATTCACACAACTGTCTGCGTGCTCCCTGTTTGAGGAATGAGAAGGAAAATGGGAAATGGTTGTGTTGCAGATGTCTCAGCAAGGGTTCTCTTTTGAGATAGGATTTGAGCCATGTATTTTTGACTAGATTACAGCATTCTGGTTTTCTTTCTTTCCTTCATTTCTTTTTTTTCCCCCTGAAGATACCAATATTGGACAGTTTAATATATGATTCAGTTTTGACACAGTCCTTGTTAAAGAGCTGAAATGACAAAAAAATTTCAGCAATCATTCTCCTAGCTTCATATGCTTTTTCTCTTTAGGTTACAAAGGTGAGCTGCATAAAAGAAAATTAGCATACAAAAGACAGGCTGGAGAGGAATAGAGTGCTTCGCTGATCAAATAGATACCTAATATAGACATTGTATCCACCTTCATCACCGAGGTTCCCTTAAAGTCAGTAACAACAAACAGGCAACTCTGAGGCACAATTTTACCTTTCTTACAGCTGATGTCAGATGAGTTCTTGAATGTTCACAAATTGTTCATTCCTAACACCAAAAGTTTATGATCTCTGACTTTACGGATTTGTTGCCTATCTCATAATCACATCTAAAGATAAATCCTATCTATTTACTATACTAGGTCTTTATATTGTCCTTTCTTTGCTGCAGTTTTATGTTTTCTCCATCCTGTAAAACCGATACAAGTTCATGTTTTTCTATAAAGTAGAGTAAAATTCATTTTCATCTGCTTCAGTTTATGAATCTCTGTGTTGAGTATCTTATGATAAAGTTTCCTGTGAAGGATGGTTTGTAAAGTATTTGGAAATAGTATTGCTTTCTAGAATAGATATTTCTCTCCTCTGAACTAAAGAAATGCTTGAGAGACACTATGACTTTTTGCATTTACTCCCAAGTCAGATCTGAGTGCTGAATACATAGGAATATTTTACAGTAAACAGCAAAGACTTTGACAGAAGTTCATCCATGAAATGCACAAATAAAAGTCCTCAAACAACAAGCAAACAAAACCCTCCTCTTGTTTCTCATAGATGTATTAGCTTTAGATTTCAACCACAGCAGACACAGAGAACTCAGTTCTACAGGGATTTGGGACAGTATAGCACAAATGTGTACTAACATATATATGTAACTAATAATCATACTGCTCCCATTCTACACTGGTGTTGCCCTAACCATATTTATCTCATTGCATCAAGAACTGCTTTTAATAGCTTGAATATAAAAAAAAGTTTTGCTCCACTTTATACTTTCATTCTTTGGTATTTCTGTGATACAGTGTTTTCAGGTTAATAACATATTTTTGGAAAATACAAAAATATCACAGAAATTGAAAATCTAAAGGATTAAAAATCCCTAAATGTCACACTCTTGAACCTGGAGTCCTTTGTTCAAGTACTATTCTCAGTAATTGTTCCTCTTATGAAATAAAACCCATCATTGGATGCATATTGAAAATGTCTATTATTAACACCAGGATACATATATGGCATGCATATGAATAGTGTTATATATGTTTGTGCGTGTGTGTGTATATATATATATATATATATATATGTACGTATATGCACAAATGCCTATATGCCTATCAGAAACAGGTACTCAGCCTCAATGAGCCTGGGGATACAGAACCATAGAAACCACACTGCTTTGGGCTACCAGGTTCTGCAACCTCAGGCAGTATCAAAAAGAAATAATCAAAGGTTCTAAACCTAAAAATGTTTGCATTCACAAATAGTAACTCACATGTGTTCAACATCTGAGTTGGAAAAGAGAAAAATATCCAAAAATTAGATGGCTTTGAAAAAGGAATCTTTTAATAAGTGGAAAACTGTGGTGAGAAAGCCAAACTCTTAAAGCAATAAAAGGAGTAAGCTAGACAGTGTTTATGAGGAAACGATGGAAAATGAGGGAGGAACAAAAAGCAGAAAGATTCAGACAGAAGCATAACTGTACAAGGATTGAGGAAGAGAAAAAAAAAAAAGAATGAGAAGAATCTGACAGATAAAGAGCTTTGTGAAAGGTCTGGGGAAAAAGAAATGTAAGACTAGGTGCAACACATTTGATATATGGGAGAGATAATACCTTACCTATCTAGAAAGGCCAATGCAAAGGTGGAAATAATCAGGCATGATGAGGACAATGTGGAATTATCTACTGTGGTGAGATAGGAGGAAGGAAAAAATATCTGAAAGGGAAAACCATCAATCATGATAGAGAAATGGGATTCCCTCAAGGAACATGACCTTGAAAGCTAAATCTTTTTAGAGAGATTGTAACTACATGGATTTTTCCACAGTCCCTCACTTTGTGTTTCAAATTATCAGATTTATAGCTATAGAGACAATCTTCAACTACTTTGCACCAAAGTTTTGGTAAATTATGCTTTTCCAACATAGTACATACTATTCATAGGTGCTGAAGCCAGTTTCTAGCCTCTTCCCATTTGACATATCTTAAAAATTTTAAAACATATACGAAAATCCTAGTAAATATTTAAACACAGATATGCCAGAACCCCAGATCTGGCGTACCATAAATAAATGTTAACCATTATTTAAATAAAAAGTAGCCAATTTTGACGAAGTGCAAAGCAAGTATTCCACTTGCTGAGATTCCAGACTATTTCTGTGTAGCCATTCTGGAGGAAAAGAGTATAAAAGTGGAACACAATGAGAGCCTATTACTCATCCTTCCCACACAGTCCAGTAGGAAATGCATTTCTAACATGAAGTTTCATAAGAACTTGTTGACAGCTCTTCTTCACTGCTTTGTTGGAGGGAGCAGTTTCACTGGACCTAACTTCTGATCTCTGTTTCAGTCTTGCAGAGTACTTCTGACATGGCTATGAGGAGAGGGATATTCAGTCTGTCAGAGGTAACAGACACAATGAACTGTGCTCTCTGAAGCATACCCTTCATACTTTCCCACATGCTCTGTTCTGAGGTTTTTTGCTATTTTGTGCACAACTACTTACTTAGATTTAGGTTTGTACAACACATCATGTTGAGGTTGCTAAAAGAATGTTTCTTGGTTCCACTATTTCATTTTGGCAGGTTTTCTGCAGTGCTCTTCTCCTACCTTTCTTTTTGATTATGGTGTTTGTGATTCCCCATAGGGTAAATAGATGGCAAGGAAACAGCCCACGCTCCTAATTGAAGCAGTAGAGAGAATCTCATCTTTCTCTACATAGTCCTGTGATCCAGGCAGCTGTACACTATTGGCCAATAGCCAAACTTCCTAAGCTCATACAAGCACTGCAACAGCTCTCTTTGGAGAGGATAATAAGGGAAGACATGCCTCTCTGTATCTGGCATTTCCTTTGGAGGAAAGTTTGCACGTATTCCCAGGCTAATAAATTGGAGTGTTCAGGCTGAAGTATGTGTCCACAGACTGTAGCTGCCACTTGCAGCTCTTACTGAAATATCAGCTGTGTTGATTCTTTTTTTTTTTTTTTTTTTCCCCTTTGGACAGCTTCTATTGCTCACAGTGAAAATTAGGACATGCTGCTTGATATTCTGGAAAGGTGCTAAAAGATACAATTCCACATAACAAGTAAAAACAAAACTCCCACTATTTCCATTGAAAAATAGTAGGCAGCATTACAATTAATTAGACTTTCAATCACAAACAACCAACAACTACAAATATGTATTATACACACAAATAAAAAAATGCATTAAAAAGCAACATTTTCATAAATGAGCCTTTCATTAGTTAGGAAGGGCAAGAATTAAAGTTTCCTGGGGTACTTCAATTTGCCATCCTAGCTTGACTGGCCTTAATTACATGGCCTGATTCTATTTTCCACAGGGTTCTGGCTTCACTCAGAACTCGTGATGGTGGGTGCTCACTTAACATGCATCTATACAATGAGCAGTAAAACAACATCTGTAGTTATTATTAGCCTCACAGATTATTCAACTTTAGAGATTAAGAACATTTCACAAACTGATTTCTTTTCTTTATGTCTGATTTGATGCATGAAGGATTGAGGAATATTCAGTACAGAAGTCAGACAACTAACATTCAGTGTCCATTCTGAACTACCTAGTATTCAAACTTTCAGAGAATTTTGTTTTATGCATCCCATTTAATACTGAAAGCAGCCTTCTCAGTGCCCTCTGTCCCAGCTGAGGAGGTTCAGCATTTCTCCACAGCAGACCCCAGTGCATCAATTTAGACCTCAGGAAAGAGGAAACCTTGCATTTGCAATCCTTTGTAGAAAGGATGGTAAACCCACATCATCGAGGAATTGCAAGAGTTTCAGTTGTCCTCAGTGGTTTTTTACCAGTGATTCAGCAGACCACTAGTGGCTAGAACACGTTTGTTTCTTCAATCACTGAAATCACTAACATTATTCTCTCTTGCTTTTGAAACTTAGATTACGCATCTCCTTTCCTTTGGTAAGGTTACAAGTCAACTACTGTGTATGTATATACACACACATCACTCATGTGTAGAGCCAACGAGGTTCCTAGTCTATGTAAACGTAAAGGATTAAGGCTAGTAGAATCAAAACCTTTTGAGAATTTGTTATGAAGAAACATCTGCATGTTGTCTGTCATGTCCAGTGTAAACATTTGCACTCATGGAAATGAGTAGACTGACTATGCAATCAGAGTAGCGATAGTCACACTTCTTGATTAGATCTCAAAAAAGAATATGAAAGAATAAATTCATACTAAATACTGTAGTGATGCTTTATGACTTTACTGCATTTGCAAACAGCATCACGATAAATGGGGAGATATTATAAAATCTTTCAGAATCCATATGACACTGTCTGGCAAAAATTCTCAAGTGAAGTGTATTGGTGTCTGCTGCTGAATGATAACATTTTTCCTATAGAGAAGAAACTGTTTCAACTGACTAAAAATAACTGGTACCCACACTCCATAGCTTTCAAATCATTTCCTGGCTCAAGCAAGTTGCTTCTTGTATTTTAAAGCTCTCCTAGCATCTGACATGTACATAATTCTACTCTGGAATTCTTCATGAAATTGTTTTTTCTTGAGACAAAAAATTTTATCTGTCCTACTACAGAAGTGAAGTTACACAAAGATTGTTTCCACCATTTCTCTGTGAGACAAATCACAGAATTGCAATATTGACCTGAGCGGTATGATTAATTCTTTAAGGGTAGACATACTTTCCTAAAGAGTATGTTTTCTCTGAATTCAGGAAGAAGAAACTTTATTCAATGTCATAATAGGAGGTCTGAGAAGAAAGCGAGGATATACAAGGCTTTTCTTTTATTGATCCATTGAACAACTGTGTAAGATTTATGTTTATTTAGTAGTGAGGAATTCAGTAAGTATCTAGAGGGAGAAAATTAATTGGAAAAACAGTTATTATAGCTAATATTTGAATTAATTGGAAGGTCGAGTAAAATAAATAGGGGTAACGGACTTCAAAACCCTCAAGTATCTCTGGAAAAGAAACTCTAAGTTGAAGAAAGCAAGATAAGATGGAGATGCTGGATAGGTAGGTAGTTGTATGAAGCAGGGCTAATACAGGAGGAAGAGCTAGGAGTGACAGCATTATCAGAGGCATTGATGAATACATCTCCCAGCTGCTGGTTCCTAGTAAATTCCGGGCTCTGCAACTGCCAAGAATTGCTATCTTGCATAAAACAAAGTTGTAACTGATAATGTGATTGACAGCACCTGTCTCTTTGAGAGACAGTATCTTCCAGTTCCTACTGAGACTTAGCCTTTACCTTTGGGGGTGAAAAATTGCAATACATTTAGCTACGCACTCTTGATACTGTCCTGATCACAAAGTTGGAAGAGCTGACTGTCCTTGTGAACAGCTACAGAAAAGCTCAAACAACTAAAAACTTGCAAATCTAAATGCCTTGGTTTGCTGAAAGCTGAATGTTTTGCTGTTTCTGCTATCATCAATGCCATGGGATATTTTTCATCTTTGTGTGTATGCTTCAAATTCTGTCTTGCCTTTTCTCAGTCTGATAAAACAAAGCGGTATATTTGATAGCTTATTCAAAAACACATTCTAGTAAGTGCAGAAACACAGTAAGACACATTTCAACTAGTCTGAGCATAGTTTGAAAATATTCCCATTAGCAAGATTATACTTTTTGTTATCAAATGCACAAAGACAAATTATATATATGGAAGGAAATATAGGAAGAAAAACTACAGATCCTTCCAGCTGAGCTAGGAACTCTTTAATGATCTGAAAGCAGAGAAGGAATCATAGAAACACATGGGAGTAGTTTATCTTCATATGAAAAGAAATAAAAAGACTAGTGTGGAAAAACCAAAGAAGTTCTTATTGGAACAAGGAAGAGAAGGCAACAGAAAGGGTTCATAACTATATTTGAACAATGAAAACAAAAGAATGTGAAAGAGAACAAAGACCAAATTACAGATTATAAAAAAGAAGGGTAATCTATTCATTGACTTTTCCCTAAATCTTTACATGAAAGACAAACAGTGAAGACCTATTTAACAAAATTAAGAAGCATATTAAAATGCACTGATAAAGAAAACATGATGAAAGAAGATGCAGATCAGCCAAATGTGAGCATTGGAGGAGAGACTGAAAATATTCACTTTGAAGTTTTTAGGAAATTAACCATTGGAACTCTGAAGATGGATATTTATCAAGCACCTGTAGGAGCAGGAAAAAAAAACCCGAAAACCAAACAAACCAAAGAAAACCTGTTAGGGCCAAAGAACCACCTAGTCAAATTAATAACTTTAGAGCTAAGTATTAACCGTGATATCTGTGAGTTCCTATAAGATACTATTATAAAACAATGTATCTATATCTCTCAAATTGAAATCATGTCAAGCCAGTCTACTTTCCTTTTATGACAAGGCAACTGACTAAAAGGGAAGTTGCAGATGTGATATACCCTGACTTTTAATTACAGCTTCTGACACTATTCCATATAATATTCTTATAAAAAAGTTAAAACAGAAATTGTAATCACCATCAGATGGGTTGGCAAAAAGTTGAGAAATTTCTCAGCAAAAAATTATCAATGATTTACTGTCGAACTGGTAGAGGATTTGTAGTAGGACTAGACTGGAAAATGGAAGGGCTGAGATCTACCAAGCATTTTCGCAAGTTGCACTTGTAATACCAAAGACAAAACCAAATTTGATTCTTAGACTAAGGGTGTAGGGGTTCTGAGCACATTGGAAGCTTGAATAAAAATTATTTTTACACTAGGGGATTAAAATTTCAGCAGCTAGTTGGAAATAGTGAAGGCAAGCACAAAGTGTTGTACCTGTAAAACAGCAATTAAACACAGTCAGAATACACAAAGTAAAAAGGTAAGCAGTAGTTGAGCAGATAAAGATGCAATAATTGAGCACAATTCAGCACCAGTGAGCTCCAAGAAATGCAGTGTCCTCTTTTTACAACAACACTTCAAGCAAGATGAAGAGAAAATGAAGAAAATAGGGAACAGTAAAAGGGTTTAGAAAAATAATAGAATACATAACTTGCAAACAAAGATTCCAGTAATATGTAGTTTTATTAATAATTAAAGTTGACAATACTGAATATGACACCGTAATATTCCAACATGCAAAAATGTGTTATAAACAAAAGGGTGATCAGTGCCTATTGTAGAGTAGAAAAGAAATCAATGTAATTTGCAAAACAGGTACTACCAACACTGCACAGTCAAAAACTTTTCAATTGTTAGGGTGAAAAAATTAGGACTATTACTGAATCAGTTATTTGAGTTTTCAAATACAGATGTACTGCTGGTCCAGTTTGTTTAGGTGTAGTTGATCCTGACAGAGCTGAGAGACTGAACTAAATTACTTTTCTTCTTGATGTCATCGATTTCAATCTGTCATTATTAACCACTATAAATAAATCAAGTATAAGCGAGTAATATATGCCACTTTTAATATCAGAGATTTCTAAACTAATAACTGCTGATGAAGCCACCTCAAGCTTTTAATTTATTTGAATCATTGGGATAAATCCATTAGAGCTGGAGATGCCAACTTAGTAGCTGCAGACTTTCAAATGTTTAAGTAACAATATATATTTAAACAAATAGGCAATTAATGATCAGGAGGAATACAATGGTAAATCTGTCTTTGAAATGCTGTGCTGACAAGGCGGATACTGGAGGAACCATTACAGTATTGAATAGACTGTTAAATCCATAAGGTTGTGAATTTCACCTTTGACATTATCTAAGTTTATGAGCTAATTGAGACAACAGTTTTATCACAAGGGTGTGTGGAAAGTTGAACTGGGTTGCCTGTTATGCTTCCACACCACTTGTGAATAATATAAGTTCTACTTTGGTGTCAGTGTGGACAAGCTGAGACCTTCTGCCTGTCATTGATTACTCCTAACTATTATGTGGATATCCAGCCCAAGAGTCATGCTTTAAAGTTTTTTCACATAAGCACACAGTATAATTTAATAGGGGAAAAATTCCTGTTGATCCAGAACCAGATTCAAAACAACCATCCCAAGCTAAAAAAACTGCGACTCCAATGATTTTCACTACAGATGTAATATTTCTGCAAGAATAAATACAGTTTCATTTACCAGAAAACAATGAAGCTTAAACAAAACAGAGCATGCTGGTAAATACATGATGCTACAAGGAACTTAAAGAAAAAATTCTAAAACGTAATAAAAAATATAAAATCTGAAAAATACTCAAAAGTACTCAAATTTATGGAGAAGTAAATTCACTGCAGCTAAGACCAAAAGGTCATTATTGCTCCCAGGGAAAACAACAGAGACATTTCTTTAAATATATATAAAGTGGGATTTCAATTTTAAATTATGTCAGTCTGAAGATACATTTCTACTCTTAGGGGAGTGGTTACATAAAGAGCTTTACCCTGGTTCAAAATTGCATTGGTACTGCAATGCTAGCCCTGCATTTGAGCAGGTAAACAATTCACGCACCCTCTAAATGCTGAAGAACACCTATAACATTCAGAGGCAGAGCTGTTACTGTGCTAGACTGAAAAATATATAAGAGCTTCGTGATTTCTAAAATGGCATTTTGAAGTAGAGACAGGCAATCAGAATATCATTACATGTGCCTTTACTGTCTTATCCTTTTCTACTAAAAAGCATTATTTTGCTGAATACAAAGTTCCTCTTGTAACTTTCTGTTTTTTGCATTCCCAGTGTGCTCACTTGGAATGTAGGCATTTTGTTAGGCAGTTTTTGGAGCTGACTCTTTGGCAACCCAATAGAGAACCAAAAAACCCACCCATTTGGGTATAGCTTGTACATCACCAGAAACTTCTATAGAAACAATTATTTGTCACATGAATGTGTTATAAAATGTCAAAATGTCACCTACAATAAACAACATTTTTTAATTTGGAAACTTGATTCTTTATCTTGAAATGCCAAAGATTTTCAGGGGAAAAACATAATAGTAATAGTTTCTGTTTGACCTAATATTTTTAATTTTATAATCAACTACAGCTTATTTCCATAAAGAGGGCAGACAGGTGTAGCCTCTTGCTTAACAAGACACATTCCACATTTCTCTGTGAATACATTATCCTGTATTAATATTGCAAAAAGCCTAATTAGAACCTCTGTTTTTTTACACTTGTTATTATAGTCAAATAAAATACAAACAAGAACCTGACTACGTTGCCTGTGTTGCTTGGTCGCATCGATTAGCTAAATAAAAATTAAAAATAAAATTTAACATAAAATTAAAGAATATCCTGAACACCACTGTTGTAAATGAGAAAACTTCTCTACTTATTCATGAGACTGAGTCAGTGTATTTGTATCATGGCAAAGAAGAGAAAAGGTATTGATAGCATCCCAGATCGTGCAATATAAACCATCTATCAGCAGTTATTGAATTACACAGAATGGATCCGTTTATTCAAGTCAGGCTTTGAACAGTTTGTTCCAATTTAGAAAAAGGTAAAAGGACATGTAAAACTAACTGCTATAGAAAACACATCATACATTGAAAATACACTTCAGGAAGTGAAAAAAAGACTCAACAGACCTACTTAGTTGAAGGTGCTCAGTTTCATTTAGCCTGAGTACAGAGAAAAGTATCAGATTTTTATCTTTTACCTAAAAAAACCACCACAATTAAAATTTTTCATTAATACTGATTTTGCTAAGCATATGAAATTATTCCATTGCTTCTGCAACATAAATACAGGTGACAGTCCTAGTAAAATGTAATTAGCATATTCAATGATCCACGAAGCACATAGCTTTCAGTACAGAGTTTAATTACCACAGTCTCACACTAGGCTGGATATTACGTTGAGATTTATGAGATATATAAAGGATTATGATCTTGAATGCACTTTCGGCACAAACATAATTTCTAGACTACTTAGGTAGACTGAGAAACATAAAAGGTCTTCATGAGAGGAGAGAGTAAAGCAATTCGATCATATGTCTAGGCTGTAGAGCCAGAGGTCTGTCACTGTCACTAGCACTGAGAGTGCAATATGAGTTATTACTTAACAGAGGAACTCTTTTATACCAACAGACAAAATTAATCCAAACCATCCTGCATATCCTGTCCACTAGATTTTGAGTCTTATTCATCTTGAAAGTCACATGGAGAAAGATGTTAAAATGAAATAACCTAGACTGATCTCATGGAGTTTGAAACAACTAACTTTATGATGGAACATATTAATATAATTACAAACAAATGAACAATTTCAGAATATTTGCTATTTACTTAGATAAATCTAATTTTTTTTAAGGTCTTAAGAAACTTAAAGGACAGGTACTTATCCTTCATGTAAAGCTAAAATAAATCTTTTTACTTTGAACAAACTTTTGGCTGAATTTGCACAAGAAAAGAGAATGGACATGAGAAACTCACTGGAATTAGCTTACAATTAGCTTAGCAACAAGAAATCTTGTGCTTTCGAAATAAATTCAACTTCTCTAGAGTTACTTTAATTAGCCCTTCTACACAAATAGCAAAATAATAAGAAAATATTTGAGAAAAAATTGTTATTTTCTTGCAGATCAAGAACAAATCGGAACAAAGTTTTAGAATTTCAAAAAGCAAGTATGTGCACTAAAAAGATCAGATATCTTTTTTTATGAAATTGTGCTCATTTACAATGCAAGAAAAAATAGAGCCCAAATAGGGCAGAACCGATGAAAATTTCATCTTTCATGAGACCACAACCTCTTCTACTAGAAACAAGTCTCCCTTGTTTGACCTAATCACAGTAGCCAGATTTCTGTATTTATCTATATATATCACCAGAATGGGATATATGATATACTCTAATCTATAGGAAAGCAAAATTTCTTCTTCAGTCACACAAGTTTCAAAGGTGATTCTCCCCTTCAAGAGACCCCACCTGGACTGGGACTCCCCGAAGAAGAGCTTGGACTTGGAGTGAGTCCAGACCAGGCCAGAAAGATGATCAGAGGGTTGGAGCACCTCTGCTACGAGGAGAGGATGAGACAGTTGGAGTTCAGTCGGGAGAAGACAAGGATTCAGGATGACCTCATTGCAGCCTTCCAGTACCTGAAGGGGGCCTAAGAGACATAGAGAGGGCCTTTTTACAAGGCCATGGAGTGATAGGACATGGGGGAATGGTTTAAAACTGAAATAGGGTGGCTTTAGATTAGATATTAGGAAGATATTCTGTACTTCCTAATGAGTGAGGGTGGTGAGGCACTGGAACAGGTTTCTCAGGGAAGCTGTGGATGTCGCATCCCTGGAAGGGTTCAAGGTGAGGTTGGATCAGGCTCTGAGCAACATGGTATAGGGCAAGGTGTCCCTGCCCATGGGAGGGGGGTTGGAACTCAATGATCTGTAGTGTCCTTTCCAACCATTCTATGATTCAATGAATATAATAAAAACTTTCCCTTAAAAAAAAACCAACAAAACAAAACAAACAAACAAACAAACAAAACACCACTTTTTTTTTTTCCCCCTCAACAGAGTATTATACCAGTTTTAACCACCTTTAGGGTCAGTAAATACTTGCTTTTCTGGGTCTGAAATTAACATAAAAAGAGAGACAAAACCACAGAATTTTTGTAATTTGGAGCTGGCAGAACAATACTTTGTATACTAAGAAACAATAAATATTACAATGAAACACCGGTTACAGAAGAAAAATAAGTATTTTACTGTTGTACTGATATATTGACTTATCTTTTGCAGATATTAAGGAAAAATAAAATTTAAAAAATGGAAACCAAAACAAAGTTAGCTTAATAAAAGAAATTAAAATCCCCCTTTGATCTGAAAATGCAGACTTCAGATCTCTCGAGATTTTTGTTACCTGTATAATGTTTTCTGATAAACATCTTGTTCTAAATACCAAACCACCTATGTTTTTGCATCACAATGGCAAAGCAAAAAAGGTATTTCTTAAAAGTGTTTCTTTGGCAACAGAAAAGTTTTAGAAATGTACTCTTACTCTAAGAAAACCTTTCTAAAGTAGCATTTCTAGAACAGCTTTGCAACTGGGAATCTTCCAACAGACACCAAGTTCCCTGAGCATTACCATTACCTGAACTCTTCTTTTTCTCTTCAAGTCTTTTCCAAGCAACTGCACTTAAAGTTGAAGGAATTCATATTTTGCCATTTTCTACCCACTTTTTATTTTTGGCAAAAGGTTGTTTGAAGTCTGGAGCACAGCAGGCCACCAACCACAACATGGTTCAAGCAGAAAACTGAGCAGTTCTGTAACCAGTCTAGCAAACAAGCGTGCTCCTGGAGTAGCAGAGCACCAAATGCTGTTCCTCTTCTGTACTCCTCTTACGCATGTTATTATATCCAAACTGCTGTGCTAAGGTCCAACAAGGCTTATAAGTACTAACCCACCTAATTCTGCTGCCAATACCAAGTGATGACTCTCTTCACCAGTAATATATAAGCAAGAATCATTTCCCCCTCTCTAAGCACAAAAATTAGAGGTTTAAGAGTCCCTGCAGCTGCTCCAGAGGCAGAACCAGGCAATCCAGACAGTATAATGTCTTGACTATCGGATCAAATAATCCAGATCTTCCAAGAATGCATTTAAAAGAAAACTGGAGCAGTTAGTGAGGGTGGGAGTCATCTGACCAAGAGCTGATACCCACCATTTTCTGTGCTTAGTCTTGCAGCCAGCGAAGATTCATCTCACCTTACAGAGGTCTTTCAGAAAAAAGTCAGATAAGCAGACTTGAGGCATGGTATGGGAAACTAGCAGAAGAATGGCAAGGATTATTGCAAACACACTCAAGTGACTTGCAAATAAGGTGCAGAAAAACTTATATATCATACTAATAATTCTTAAGTCTTATGTGCTTGACAAGCAGAACATCTATGTTTAGACAGCATAGGCCTCTGACACTCAGAGGCACCCTCGAACTTGCCTGAGACTCCTGTCCTGCTGTGGGAAACATCAAAGCACAGTGGTAAAGAAGCTTGTATGAACACTTGAAAGACACATGAAAACAGCAGGTTCAGCCATCCTTTAGCACAGACCCAGCCGCATGGTGCCTGTGTCCCTGCTTGTGTGCTGCCGCCCAGCTGCTGCTTTGGGCATCCCCCAGTTGGTGTGGTAACAAAAATAAATTTACTCTTTGCATGTCATCCATAGTTTTGTGTTTGTTCCTGTGTCCTGCCTATGCTGGCACATGGACATGTTATTTCTCTTTCTTGCTTGTAGTGGTGATCAGGGGCAGGGTGTTAGACCATGGCTAAAGGGTGTGGAAAAAAAAAAGCGCCAAACCAAAAACAGAACACAGGAGTAACATACAGAGGCAAGAAGTAGTAAGAGAACAGAGTGGGAAGAAAGGATGAGAATGAGCTTTGGACAACAGAACTGGAAACAGAGAGAGGAATAAGTGAAGAAAAAGATGAATACGAAAGGTCCCTTGCTTGGAAAACAAAAACAAAACCAGAAAACACACTCAAAAGGTTAATAAATTATGCTTATCTGGGTTCCTAATTGCTTGTTAATTTTTTACAGAGTGCTACTGATGTTCTCAGCACTTAAGAATAACACTGAGGCTCTGTATATGAGAAACAACTTTGTTCTTTCTTTCCTTTTTTCTTCCTTCTTTTTTTTAAAACCATTGGCTAACTTATGAAGACATATTTTTCCATTTGGTAGCTCTTCCCACCCAAAAGTACTCGGGTAACAGAGGAAAATACACTAGGTATTTTCAGCCACAGCACAGGAATTACTGTTTACATGATGAAGCTGTTCTCCTGGCACTAACCTAAAAATCCCAACAGCACCAGGGAAAAAAAAAATCAACAAAGAAACAACAACTTTAAGGCTGATCTTCTTGGCTGCCATCGTTTATTTCTTCAGTGACTGAAATAAACTAAATTCCTCCTTGGCTAAAGAAGGTAAAAAATAGGGTTTTGGTTGTTAAGTCCTAGCAAGGATTCAAAAGGTGGTTTTAAAGGAAAAATTTTAGGTTGCTTGTATTTGAAGAAGGAAGTTGTTCAAGGCAAAGAGAGAAAGCAATGTGAAAATACTGCAGAAATTAAAGGCTCTGCAAGGCAGGCAGTCAGTAATGTGCCCAGAGTTCTGGATGGTTGCATTTTAATTAAATTAAAGTAAACAAGCCACAGCATGGCCAAGTGTGAGCCAAGCTGTAGGCAAGCTTGACATATATAGTTTGAAGGTGAGTCTGAGAAAGTCTGAAGTTGCAGAAAAAAGGGAAAAGACAACAACAGAGAGAGAAGAGCTGGGTAATATGCTTGGGGGAGAAAAGAGGACAGTAAACTGTATCTGCAAGATGATGAATAGGCTACAGCAGCCAAAGATGAAGGGTGTAAAGGCTTGAGGAGAGATGGTATTACTTGTCAGTATGTGGCCGAGATACATCACTTGCCTGGGACATAGGAATGATACTCAACAGTTTACAGGTTTTTCCAATCCTTAATTTTACCCCAGACATGCGAAAGAAAATACTTTCTTGAATTCTGGAGGTTCATTTGTGGTTGTATTGGGTTTGTGTAGCCAGACTTTGGTAGTAGGGTGGCTTCTGTGAGAAACTGCCAGAAGCTTCCCCCACGTCCAGCAGAGCCAATGCCAGCCAGCTCCAGGACGGACCCATTGCTGGCCAATCAGGAATGATAGTAACATATCTGTGACAACATACTGAAGGAGGGAAAAAAAAGTTATTGTGCAGATGAAAATTGCAGCCAGAGGAGAGCAAAGTGAGATCATTTGAACCACTCTGCACACACCAAGATCAGTGCAGAAGGAGGCTCAGGAGGTGCTCCAGACACCAAAGCTGAGGTTCCTCTGCAGCCCGTGGCACAGCCCATGGTGGAGCAGTTGTGCCCCTGCAGCCCATGGAGGACCACAGGAGTGCTGAGATTCACCTGCAGACTGTGGAAGAGACCCATGCCAGAGAGCACATGAATGCCTGAAGGAGGCTGAGACCCCATGGAAAGTCCATGATGGAGCAGGGTCCTGTCAGGGACATGCTGAACCATGGAGAGAGGAGCTCACACTGGAGCAGCTTTTCCTGGTAGGACCTGTGGTCTTATGGGGGACCCACACTGGAGCAGCCTGTGCCTGAAGGACTGCAGGTCATGGAAGAGTGACCAATGTTGCAAAGTTTGTGAAGAACTGTTGCCCGTGGGATGGACTCACATTGGAGAAGCTCATGAAGGACTGTCTCCCGTGGGAGGGACCCCATGGGGAGCAAGGGAAGGACTCCTCTCCCTGAGCAGTGCACAAACTACCTGTGATGAACTGACTGCAACCTCCATTCCCCATCTCCCTGCGCCACTGGCCGGGGAGAAGGTAGAACTTGGGAAGGAGAGAGGGGGGAAGGCGGTTTTAAGATTTATTTTACTTCTCATTATCCTGCTCTGATTCTGTTAGCAATACATTTAATTAATATCCCTACTCTGGGTCTGTTTTGCCTGTGATGGTGATCTCTGATGGTCCTTATCTCAACTCATGACTCCTTTGTTATATTTTCTCTCATCTGTCCTGTTACAGAGGGGAGCGAGAGAGTGACTTTGGTGGGTACCTGCCATCCAGTCAGGGTCAACCCCCCACAGTGGGTAATTGGCCATATTTTTCATTTTAAAGCAAGTTGGTCCATCTATTTCCTAATCCTGTAATTGGTGAATTGTGAAGCAGCTGAGTAATCAATAGATACTCTAATTGTTTTCAAAATAAGTTTAGAATTAAGTTTATGAATATCTGTAGAGATAACAAAAAGTTCTTCAGCCTTGTTCCCCAGGAATTCTACAGACTGGGACTTGTGGTGAGGAGGACAACTGCATGGAAGAGTATATGAAACATGCAAAATAGAAAACAAATCAAAAATCTCATCCAAAACTAACATTACAGAAGTGACCATCCTGGACTGTGCCCCTTCCAGTGCACTTGTTTTCCAAAATTTTTTTCCTTAGATTGACCAATAAATAAATAAAAACCTTGCTAAAAATCTAAGCTAAAATAGCACTTGTGAGCAAGTGGTAGGACAGCTGGTCAAAATACTTTTCCCCAGATATTTCACTCTCATTTTAGAGGAAAAAGGAAATACTCAGATAGCTGAAACTGTCAGGTGATCCAATAGTCAAAACTGAGTTTTTGGTTTGTTTGTTTCTTTTAAAATCTAAAATGAGAACATAAATTTTAAGATAAAAATTATTAAATCGAATGTAATTTATCTTATGACCACTTATACATACACTGATTCACCATGAAAATTATGGACACAGCTGTAGGCAGAGAAAAATTTTCTGTATGTGTGGGAAGCAGACTTATTATCAATAACTAGAATATTCCCAGAATGCCCGGTTTCAAGACATAATTAATTCAATTAATTATAAAATACTTTTAGAATTCAGTTACATAGAAGCATTTTGCAGGTCATTAACTGTTTATGTTTCTCACAAAAGAGGTCTCATATTAAACAGTAAATAAATTACATTAAACATATTAAGCTCAAAATTGATTACAATGATAAAAGTGCTCATTTTGGATACATATATGCTTTTTTTCTGAATGTCTTGCAAGAAAAACAGGTTTGTACTGATTTTGGATCAGCAAAGACAGCTGAAAAGAGGCTTTGTTCAGTAGCAAATTAAACTTAATTCTCTGTGTTTACAATGAATGAGTGAACTGCTGGAGGTATCATGGGACATCTGTATATAGAAAATGCACTAGTTTGATAACACAACATCCTGACTGTCAGTTAATAACAGCAGCAGTGTTCCAATGGAAAGTAGGCTTTTAAAATAAGGGTTTGCATACAGAAAGAATTCATAAAACATATTTCAGATATCTCAGAGTTTTCATTTTAAGACATTCTTTATTTCAGCTCTGTACTTTTGGTAACTTGATTATGCAAATGCAGCACAGCAGAAAGGCATACATGCACCCTTGAAATTCTTAATATATAGCCCTTAACTGCCCTTTTTTCCCATGCCATTCAACATTTCTTCACTGCAGTATTCAGCTTTACATTCTTGACAATTAAGGCTGACTTGATAAATATGGGCCTAGCTGATGCTTAGTTTTCAACAGTAATTCAACGGTAGGTGGGCCAACCCTATTGATCTACCCAACAAATAACTTCTGTTTTTTCTACAGCTGTCAAACAAATATACCTAATTCAATAAAAAATGTCAGCACAGGCTTAAGGTGATTATTATAGACATATAATGAAATACTTAAACTTGACCACTTAAGATGAAGCATGTGCTCAATGCCACAGGTGAGCAGACAACTACAGAAATAATGTATTAACCTCTCTTCGTTTGTAGGTTGATCAGCAATTTCACAGCTGAATTTTATATGTAAAAGTTCATACATTGCTTTTGGTATAAGGTCTGGCAACTGTGTACTTCAGAATGTCTCCTGAGATTCTGTGGAAGATTTGTCAATGTCCTCATGGCCCAGAACGTCAACAGTAGAATGTACAAGTGTCTTATGATAATGATCCTTTCACTAACTCACAAGCCTAGCTTCTATATAATCCTCTATCAGCAATATTTTTGCCGCTCTCATGGCACCTCCACCTTTGACCCTGTTTTTCATTGTTTTGGTTTGATTTTTTGGGGGTTTTGTTTTGTTGTGGGTTTTTTGTTGTTGTTGGGGGTTTTGTTTTGTGTTTTTTAAATAACCTCTCCAGTCATGAATTTTCTTATTTCCTTCAAGAATAGATTATTTAATCTTCTTCACCTTCTTCTTGTAAGAGTGCCAATGGGTAGTTTGCTTATCCTCACCTGCTGAAATATTTATCTAAGGGTTATATACATTCCAGACACAGGGCACAGCAGCTACAATTTTGCAAGTGAGCCCTCTTTCCATCTTTACTGCAATACTGTGCTTTGGGAGCAGCCAAAGCTCTGACATGCCTGAATTTTTTAACTACTGAACAGCTCCAGTCTCACCAGAGCATTAATAGGGATGTCACATCGGATCAAATGATTGCCATTCTGTTGCAGATCTTCTGAGAGCTGCAGCAGCTTTCATTCATCATCACACACCCAAGTAATTGAATCTACAAGGCAATTCTGTCAAGCATCACGCTTACTAGTGTAACTTGGGCTGTGTTATAGGTGAAGTCCATGGACATTTAGGAATAAGTGGCAGTGGAAGCAGAGAATGATTTGAACGACTTTTCAAAATATTTAATACCTTTCTGTAAAAAAAATAGGAACTATGTGCTGGTCTTAATTGGTTAGTACTCATGTTGCAAGTTGCCTTTCTGTCCACCCATCCAGCCACCTTATACCTTATAATCAAAACAGTCTTAAGTGCTAGCACTCAACGGTTTGATTTAGACTTTTATGAAGTCTGCTTGATAGAAATAAGACAAAAAAGAAAAGCACAGTGGGAAGGGAGGGAAATAATTTGTAGATCAGTTTAGCCAGCCTTCTGTGCATCAGTTTGAGAAGAGAGACAAAGGGCAGAACGGATTTGGAGATCAAGCTTACTAAGAAACTGAGACAATATGTTTCAGGATTATGTTGTGTTTCAAGATTATTTTTAACTCCTGCTATAAGCTTAATTACAATTTTGATTTTTTTTTGCATTAACACCTTTTTAACTAAACTGAAAAACAACCCAGTGAAGCTTTGATATGCACTCAGAGAACAGCCCTTGAGCTTGCCTTTGTTACCTGATGTAAACATCCAGATGTGTTTTGAGGATCAAGGCTGTTTTACTGCTCAGTGCAGTAAAATGGCAGGAGACACAAACTGACTTGAGGGTAAACAAAACATGTTGAAAAACAGAGTATTATTTTGTCTTTTTGTTTCTCATATACAATAAAGACACAAAAATCACACATTAAGGGGCCAGACTTGGATTAGTCACTCATTGAAGAAGGTACTTGTTTTACATGCAGTTTGAAATCAGTCCTTGGGAGCTGATGAAGGTAGGACCAAGCAAGGTTAGTGAGGCTGCTATCCAGAAGTCAGCAATGCCATTGCTTTAGTCAGGGCTGTAAACTCAAGCACCTAAGTGAATCCAAAACAGACAGGCTGATGTCAGGATCATAAACTTCATCAAGAAATCTCCTGGCAACTAGCAAGCTTCTCCTTTTAGTGTTCCAAATAATTTGTGGCAAAATTAACACTGTAAAAAGTGAGATTTTAAGCCTAGTAATCCAGTGCATGGTCTCTCCAAAAAGTGATGTTACTACAAATGTCTCTGAAACACATTGAGATATGTACCAAGAGATCATGATTTAGATCTGCTTATCCACAGTAACATTTCTTAACCTGTAAAAATGTAAATCATAGAAAATACCAAATAAAGTGAAGATATGTAAATGGAATTATTCACTGAACAGAGCTGTTGTCTCTATGCACTTCCTTTGTTTAGTTTTTAGTCCTTAAAAACAGAACCAGAAGAGGTGATTGAATTTTGCATCCACTGTTGGCTAATGTGTTTGTCTATTTCTCTTGTACCATTATGGATAAACAACCATCTACTGTTTCAGAGAATGATTACACAGGCCACTGGAGACCTGTTCTACATTAGACTAAATCCAGACCAGACCAATCTGGAAAACAGACTCAGCCTCAGTGTTCCTGTTCTGAACTAAGTGGAATCAGGACTGAAGGGTGTATCACATCTTCCAAAGGACAGTTTGTCAATCACTATGAAGTGTATTTATTTTATGAAATATTACTAAACACATTGTCATATGAATTCCTATATTTCCAAGAGATGTTTTCAACAGGTCTGACCTTTTTTTCTAAAATTAACCTCAATCTTACATTTCAGATCCCCTCTTTAAAATTAGTATTCATTATAGTCACTTCTCCTGAGGAGAGACACTGTATCAATGTTATTGCATCAGAAACTACAGCCAGAAATAGGCTTGCCAAAAGTTTCGTATAGCTTGGAAGCTGAATTTACCACTGTATGAGCAATTATTTCTTCAATAAATTATGCAACATTTATTAATCAATGTATTACCTGTTCAAACAAGAAAAAAGATCCTCTACTGTGCATGTTTTAACAGTAGATGGAGTATGATACATTATGCTGCAAGGAAACAGAAAGAAGAATGGTGGGGAGTTAGTGCTCTAAATTCAGGGTGAGACAGGAGAGATGTTTACCACAGAATGAAAAATGTTCCATAAGTAATTGGTGAGTTGAAGAGAACATCAAAGCTGTGAATATTTACAATGCATTTATCTCTTTCTAAGGCAGTAAGAGAGGAAGATCCCGACATTTCTTTGGAATTGCCCTGCTGCGTTCCCACATTTTAGTGTGAAAACAATTATCATTCATTTCTATGGATTACATTTAATGTTGCTTCTAAATAGTGTCACTTTTACTTCATAAATTTCTTTTGGCTTCACTGTACATTTGATCAGTTTTTAGATCATGCAGCTTATTAAGCACGTCTCTGTGAACTCAATCAAAACATATTACATGTTATTTGAAAGCTAACATTTAGTAGCCAACCCATCATCACAAAACAAGCATAAACATCCTGTTTATGCCTTATATATTTACTAAACTGAAAGAGGAGAGATTTAGATTAGATCTTAGGAAGAAATTCTTCACTACAAGGGTGGTAAGGCACTGGAATAGGGTGCCCAGAGCACCTGTGGATGTCCCATCCCTGGAAGTGTTCAAGACCAGGTTGGAGAGGGCTTTGAGCAACATGGTCTAGTGGAAAGTGTCTCTGTCCATGGTGGGAGTTGGAACTAGATGGTCTTTAAAGTCCCTTCCAACCCAAACCATTTTATGAGTCTATTTAAAATTATCTATATATGTTAAGTTCTGCCTCAAAGTCTTCTGTTGCTGTGGTCACTTAGGTGCCTACTGAATGGCACAACATTTTATGATGTGATCACAGATGATTCCTGACAGCTTAAAATGGGACATTGATCTCTTACTATACTAAAAAAAACCCTAAAAAAGTAAAGAACCCTTGTTAATAAACCAGTACATAACCCAACAAAAAAGTCCTTAATGGGGATTCCTACATTCCCTTCAGAAAGAAACTACAGTGTTTAATTGCACTGTTTACTACTATAGCTTTTAAACCTCAAAAGTTGTCCAAATGTTGATTCGTTGGAATTTTTTTCCTAACTCTCAGCTGGAACCACTTAATTCTCTGGCAGCAGGTTTTCCTGTAGTAAACACCCTCTGACAAAAAAGATATACTGAAAACAATACAGAGTGACTGTGATTTTTATTTTCTTTTAGCTAATAACATATTATTTAATATCATCTATAATTTAATAATGGATGTGTAGCAGTGCCCCAGAATACGATATGGAACATTACTCTTTTTAATTATAAGTATGGAATTTATATCTCTAGAGTTGTTTGTTTATAAAGTTTCAACTGTAAATATAATTCATCACATGTTAATGGGTAATCTAATTTTTAGTTGTGAGGGTAACATAGATTTGTGACAAAATGCTAGTTTTTAGACCCAAGTAGCAAGTGCACTTTGATTGCAACCCCTTGCAATCAATCAGCAGGGATAGTAGCCAAGCCCACAGTCAACTAGGGCTGTATTTTGTTTTTGCTTCTATCAATGTTCCACTTAGGATTCTCCTCCAACTCTTCTGCCTGTTATCTCCATCATTCTTGGAGACAGTAACAAATTGCCTATTTCTTTCCCCTGTGAGTTGGAATGATTGATTTGTCAATGTTTAGTTAAAATATCTTGCACAAGTCTTTATACGTCTTCATATTCAGAGCTGATCTTTCTAAAAGATAATGTTAGGAATACAGCACAGATGCAGGCACAAAATTTTAAACCTCATCTGTCTTGTAGAAGAAACTTACTGCAAAATTTCCTTAACTGTCCCATTTCAAACACATTAATCTTTTCAGTTTGTGTTGCCTAATCATTCACATACATCAAATCCTGAGCTTGCTACTTTAAAATCATTATGGCAGAAAGGTACTCTGTGATTTAGCAAAATACAAGCGTTTTTCACAGACATGTTAAAATGGGACCAAATTCGCAGCAGGTGTAAAATCCACCAATCCTTTGGGGGCTAAAAGACTTAAAAACCCCCAAATCTGCATCAATGGAATACAGCAAGAATTCCAAAGATGATGTTGGACTCGGTCCCTCTTCTGTTACATATTCTATGACATCCGTAGCTGATCTTTAGTGCTAGATGCTGCTGCATCCCATTAAGAGAAATGGGTGTGTTTAATCTCCCTCTATGGTCTCTCTACTCCCTTGTCACAGAACGAGAACTTGAAGATCAGCTATATCGGTTTGGGAGATCATGCATGTGTCTGTCTGTTCTCAGGTTATGGGTAATGTGAGTTCACCTTTTCAAGGTTAAAGACACTGAACACTAACAAGCAGATTTGTAAAGATTCTGCAAATAAATCACAATTCGTTTACTGTAACTTAAGTCATGACCCACCACAAGAAAAGCAGCTTACACTGTGTCATAAAATAGATAGACATCTCTCTTTTGTTCCTTGCTGCTTTTGACTATCACTATCCGCTGGGGATACTCCAGAAGATCTTAATGTTTTTCCAATTCTGCTCTTGCGTAAGCCTCACCATCTAAAACTTCACTTCTCTTCCACAACACTGGTTGTTCCTTTGTTAAGTGGAATTTGATCTCTTGGCTACCCAAAATTCTCTATCAGTCAGTGAATCTGCCGTATATTTACCAAATATCTGGAATTCAGCCTTCAGTTTGCCCTTGGCCATAGGTCTTGTGGGAGCTGCAATTGGTTGTTGAAGCTTAGAAACCCTACATTGTTAGTATTTTCCCTAAAGCAAGAATTTTTTCTGGTACCTTTTGTAGGTTTTAGATCAATATGTTGCCATGCATATACAGAGTACAAAACAGCCCCAATTCAAAAAAAGTGCACTCAGACCCAACCTTTGCAGGCAAAGAACTTCTGTTATCAAGCAGAAGTCCTAAATTACACACTGAAGGCTGCAAAAAAATTCTCATAACAGAGACAGTCATAACATGTTCTTTTATTTGAGTGCTTTTACAACAAGAAATAAATCATTCCAAGTAAACTTCTCCCAAGCTGGGTTTAAACTCTCAGCAACTGGCTAGCTAGATAACATAGCACATACATAAACCTTATGGTATCAAGAATCAGATTTATCTAGCAGAAGAAAAGGCCAGAATTTTAACTGCATGGACTTTTCTTGATCCTAAAGCGTCTGGCCTGCTAGCATAGACCAAATAAAGAAGAATATTTTGGTTTAGCTTCAGAAATATCCTTCCAACTACTTACTTCTTGTTCTTTCTGTGATACAAGGCAAATATTGCAGTGGTTAAACAATCACTTAATCAGGTGCTTTAGCATCAGAAGAGTGAAAATCACCCTGTTTAGCACAAAATTATTTTTAAAGTGGTTTGTATAGGCTAAATACAAAGGAAAACATGCAGAAAGAAAAGACCCCCATGTTCTTCATCAGTAAGGGAATTAATTTTCTTCTGTATCAATATGATGAACTGATGGTTCCTGAGAAAAAGGCAAAAATAAAATTTCCATGGTGGCCATTCATGGCATTAACTTAAAGCCTTATTTCAGTTCATGAAACCCATAATTTACAATGATATACAAAAGGAAGGTTGCTCCATCACTAGTTTTGGATGCTCTTGTTAAAGCAGAGAGATGGAATTATCTCTACACTTTTAGAAGTTTCTTTCCAAAATGTATGATTTGCACAGTCTTTCAGTCCTTAAAAAGGACACTGTCATGATATAGTTGACAAACAAAAAATGTAATGGCATAATGAAAATTTAACACAAGCTAAAACCCCCAGGAGGTTACTGTCTCCACATATGCTGAAAATCATTTCCATGTTTTAGTAATTAGTCCACCTCATAAAGAAGGCTAATATGGACATTATTAAAACCAAGTTCAACATTCAAAGTTTCTAATTAAACAAGTCCATTCTAAATAATGAAGAAAATTATTAACCCTTTTTCTTCCAAGAAACCAGCTGGACCATGTATGAAGCCTTATATCTGACAGAATACATTTGTCTCATTAACTTTTCATGGGCTACCTTAAGTAAAACAAATAAAGCCTGAGCTATGACCTTTGTGTAGCATTAACATAACAGCTTACGCTACTCCTTTTGCTGAGCATGCTGAGGCAAACAGTGGTAGTCCATTCATATCGCTGAGTAAAATAAGCTATGGGGAAAAAACACACTGACCCAAGTTTCTGTTACATTTTACGTGGTTAAAACCTGGAAAACCAGCTCTGGGGTAAGAACAGCACTGTGGCACGTGCGGCCTCTTTACGCACCTGAAAATCAATTCCTCAAGTAACTGGAACAATACCATGTCAAGATTTTTCTGAAGTATTTCTTTTAGAGACCAGCACTTAAGAGCTGCTTAACATTCAGCTGCACAGGCTAATTGCTATTAACACAGTTGCTCCCGTCATATTTTTCATTTTCATGAACAGTCAGTAGATACAAAAAAATATTTCCAACCACATATTCAAAGCTATTTCTTTGTCACATATTATTACAGAAAAATGTTGGCTTTAATATTTTATAAGGTATGCAAAGATTCCAGTGACTGAAATTGTGATGAAAGCTGATGGAAAATAATCAGCAGCTACAGAAATCTAAATCATTTTGCTTGAAGTTCTTCGCTGTGAAAGTCCTAGATCTTTTTCTACATAATATTTTCACTAATATCAGTTGTAGCTCTGCACAAAGCAAGAACTCAGGATTTTCATACATTGTTGAGGTGAATGTTGCCAGAAGTAATTTAAGATTTATGCAAATGTGCACTCTAGGAGAAGCCAGCATCCCTCCTGTACGGAAATCTCTTTTAAATTAATGCAGGTTTTGGCTTCAAAAAAACATTCCTTTTGCTAGTATGTTGTTTTTTAACCTTTTCAGATTGATGATCTGGAATTGAAGTAAAAATCATTCATGATTTGCTCAGTCAGAATGAAATGTGTACATGTGTGCAATAATAATCATGTAATTTATTTGTACATGGGTTTCAGAAGATGGATTGGAAATCTTCAGTCTTGAAGGTCACAGCGTGTGGTGGTAGGAAAGGAAGTGTCTCTGCTTTTTGTTACAGCTGTGCATCTCAAACCTTATAACCACAGATTTTTTTAAAACTCTCCCTCTACCCAGAAGAATTAAAACACTGAACGAGAAGCAATAACTTAACCGTACATACAGAAGATAGAGTGATACCGTACAGCATTTTGCATGTGTACAGCTTTACATCTAGAATTAGCTTCACCTTTTTGTTGAAGCACACAGAGATACTTATCATTCCCCAGCAGGACAAGGCTCCTGTTTGATTTAGAGCTGCACGCTAAGGCAGACCTTGTTTTCCTTGTAATCAGATGTCTGCAGAGGCCAGGCTGACCATCTGAGTCTGCCCTGAGCCTGGGACTAAGGGACAGGTCTGGGGAGTGATATGGGGAAAGTCAAATCAAGCCTGTAAACTGTGCACTCCAAGCAATACACTGCAGAACTTACAACTGACCTGTAAGATCAGCCGTTTCAGCTTTACTGGGTCAACTCCACAGTAAATTAAATAATGAATTAAAAAAATAAATCTGCATGTTTTGGTAGGGATTCATGATGTTTCTTACCCTACAAAGGCGCAGAAGTATGTTTCTCAAACATAAAGTATTCTACAAGCTGTAGGCAATATTCTGGAGACATAGAGAGATCTGCTATGTATACATACAAAACACTATTATAGTTGAATGAAACCCTAAGCAAACACAAACCCTAAGTATTGAAGAGCATGAAAATTAGAAGCTAAGGGAAAGCACTGACAGTTCACACTATAAAAGAAATGGTTTCATTTATGATGCATGCTTCTAAAATAACATCTTTAAGAGAAAGGTGCTCCTATGGAAATTAACATTCGGCAGACAAATCTGACACATACAAACAACTACTCAAAACGGGACATTTCATGTAATATGACAATGTGCTAACCAGGTAGCAAAAGAACGAAAATGGAAGAAAGAAGTGTGTATATATACACATTTACCTCTGCAAAGGTTAATTTAAAATAGCTTCTTCTAGGCTGCACTGACCTTACTTACGTTGGTCTCTGCTCTAGTAAATACTGAACTCCTGAGGACTATTTAGTCCCTGAAAGGATTAAATTATCTGTACAACTTCATTCACTGTTGGCAAAGGAAATATTCACATTCTGATTCTGCGTGAAATCTTAAGAGTGTGCTGACTATAGCCTTTGAGGCAAACTCTTCTCCCCTCATCCCCAGAAATCACAGAATATTCTGAGTTGGAAGGGATGCACAAGGATTATCAAGTCCAAACCTTAAGTGAATGGCCTCCACAGGGACCAACCCCACAACCTCAGTGTTACTGGCATGAGGTTCTAACCAACTGATCTCAGGGTCAAATTTACTTTTAATTTAATCATTTATATTGGAGCAAAAGAGATGAGATGGTCCTTGTCTTTGGTTTTGTTTGGTTTTTTTTAATCAGAACAATGTAAAATGAAAGTAGAAGAATAGCTTCTGCATTTGGGATTACATCCTGTTTGTTCAAATTAAATCAGGGTTGGTTGTTTTATTATTATTACTTTTGTTTGCACAAGTCAGGAAAGTGGATCAGTACATGAAGAAACCAAGAATAACAAAGCAGTTTTGAGAACAGCTGTCTCCTATGCACATGACAAATAAAAACAACCGAAGAATTTATTTAATTTATTCAAAATAAAAAATGACAGTTGAAGGCCTAGAAAACACACTTAAAAATATTTTCTAAAAATAAAATTATTTTTTTTCTTTAAAGAGCTTTCTCTTAAATTCCCACAAGCTATTCTGTAAAAGACATGTACCAAAATTAGTATCACCATACCTCACACTCAGCTTACACAGGTCCTAGCCCTTTAAATATAGTATTCTCAATTTCAACAAAACTAATTAAAATGAGCAGCTTTATTCCTAGTTATAGACAAAAGGACTCATTTTGCTAATGCCATTTATAAATTTGCAAACTATACAAACTATAAAAGAGTTCAAAACTGAACCTTCAAATCTTTCAAGTATAACCAGACACTGAGAGCTTTCTCAAGAGCTAAATCTTTAGCAGACATACTCTAGACAACTTTTGCTTCTGCCCAAATGCAGGCAACATGAAAATACAGTAGCAACATGCAGTTCAATATTGCTGGAATAAAAAAAAATACTTTCTTAAAAATCATGATACACATCTCAACTCTTCACTTTACTTAAAACCCAGCACAGTTAAAAAATAATACACATTATGAAAATACTGTAACTGGTATCCTAAAGAAATTAATGAGTAGAATCTCACATGTTAGCCTGGTGAGAAGGAGATTTAAAGATATTTAGGTTCATATAACCTCCAAATTTTGTATGCAATTTTTAAAAACATGTAGTGTAACTAACTTGCTTTTTTTTTGTAAAAAAAAGTTCAATATTTACAGACTACACAATGAAGAATGATAGTGATGTATTTCTATGAAACTTGAAAACGTTTCCATGAAGATGAACAATCAAATCACTTCACTTTGAGAGTAGTATCTGAAGTGTTAAAAAAAATATTAAAAAGACTTGGATCAGGAAAAATTTCATACTACCAGGAATTTTACCAGAACCTATTATTTAAATGCTAACAAGGAAGTTCACAGAGGCACACAAATGAGACTGTTCCTGAAAACCAATGTGTTGGTGGACAGAGATCAAAGCAGAAAGATCATAGACCTTGTCCCTGTATTTACTTATACTTTTTCATACATAACTGAATAATGTCAGCATTCTGTCAATCACTTCAGGTAGTAATTATAAATTATTGTTATGTTGATAGCAGGAACCCTAATCTATTTAAGCATTTCAGTGATCATATAGAGAATAAGAGACCCTTATTTGAAGAAACAACTGCAATTTTTTTTTAATTTTAGCAGGAAAAGGATAAATAATAAAATTAGGCAAAGCAGATTTTATTATCTGTTATTGTTTCCTTAAAAATGTCAGGCTTACATGTTGCGAAATGTACTTTGCTTTCTTAGACAACTTTAGTTTTATTACTGGTAATTGTTGGTCTAGTAAACAGAGCAGAAGTATAAAAAAGTCAAGACTACAGGACTCTTGAAAGTCATTGCTAGCAGTGTCAAAACTGTCAGTTTTCAGTGTGGATTATTAAGTGTTAAGATTAGCAAAATGAAGATGAGGAAAATTCTCTGGAGTTATTAATATGCCTGTAATAGTTTTCCACCAGATACCCTGGGAAATGTTCATACTCAGAGCCAGAACTACACAGATGGAACATCATCAATATTAAGACATAGTGCCAAGTTTAAGGTATTTTTTGAGCTATCTACTCTCCAAACAAAAAGAAAAAAGAATTAAAAAAATACAAACCAATATAAAGCAAACTTACAAAGCAAAGCAAAAACTCAGACTTATTTCCCCCACAAACTCCAAGACTCTAGTCTTAACCAGAGCACAGGCAGAGGCAGAGCCGATAGTACATGAAATAAATACATCACTCTAACACTGACATACCTGAAAAATATAATTTTTTCATCAGGGAAAGTATGAGCTTTTTTTGTTACTGTCAATTACTTATTTACATTTCTTACATTTTATTTTACTAATTAAGAGAATCACTATTCTAAGTTTTCTGCCAGAATCTTGAATCCACCAATGACTTCTTGTGCCAGTTACTGGCAAAAAATAATGAACAAACAATTCAAACTGTACGTGCACACCACAGCCCAAAAGAGATCTGAGACACCGAGGAAGAACCTGAACTACCTGGACAAATGATAGAAAGAGTAAATCACCACTGCAGTTGTGAAGGGCATTAAAAATGCCTGGAAGAAAACCTTACATTTGCATAAGCTTTGAGAAGACAGAACGGTCTAACGAAAGCTTAGCTGCAACCAAAATTATTTGTTTTCTGCTTTGGTAATATGGAAAATTATACTTGATAATATAGTCCTTTCAAAGCCTGTGAATAGATACAAAGATTTAGAAAGGACAGAAACATCTGCTAGAGGATTAATGGGGACAAGTCTTCCTGAAACTTCTCATGACTACTCCAGTGTTTCTAACAGAGTACTTTGGCTGTCACAAAAACTGAGCTAGACACGTGTCTACAACATGCCATCCTCTCCTAAAATCTGAGCAGGAATAAAGCAAAGAACAACTCAACAGTGTTTACCAGGACAACACAATCTGTCAACTGCGGATCACCTCCACAAAGGTGGCTGTTGTCACCTGTCTGAAAACACGTCATTGCTGCCCTTGCATTTCCAGAAGAGGGATCAGCTCAAAGTAGCCACACTAACGGGACTCTGCAACTTCAGTTTCCTCATAGTATAAAATGAGCCTCATGATCTTCAAACATCTCCCAGTGACAGGAACGGTGGCTGACGTGCTTGCAATAAAAGAGCAAATCCACGATTTTTGAAACAGACCACATAAGCCTTCGCAGCTCATGCAAAGGACTTAGTCCAAATGGAGAACTCATTGTTGTCCAACTTGTTTTCTTTAGATGGGATGCAAAGGAGAACACAACACATTTATCTGTGGAACCACAAGTTCCCCAGGCAAAATACTGAAAAGAGAAATCTGCACTCTCATAATTTTTATCTCCTTTCCATATCTGATATTTTTTTCACTTCATAAAATATGGACCCACAGTGTCCCACACCTGCACAACAACGTGTATGCAGATAAATGCATTTGCTTCCTGCACTGCAGCATTAACTGCCAAAAACTTGTCAAAGTGCCCCCAGCGAAGAGCTCTGCTATACACAGTCATTTCCTATTACACTTGGATATACAGATAACCGGGACAAAACTGTTGGATTTGAAACGGGAGTGATGCTCAGAGACAGGATGAACCATAAGAACAGTGAGACTGCAGCTGACCAATTTGACCATCAGAAGCTGTGGCTCACAAAACCCTTCCATTCTGCCACCTCTCTTGCAGAAGGCAGAAGATGATCAGACACTCACCCCTTAGCTGCCTGCAGGTTTTTTCAAGAAATGGCATAAAGAGCTTCAGAGGAACTCGGAAGAGGTAAGATGTGAAGCATTGTTATCTTCTCTCCCAAGCTGGGGAGATTTCCTCACATCTCCTATATCTTGAATGAATCTCTCCTTAACACTTTGGAAATTAATACAGAAGGCCTACACTGTGGTGTGTCTGTCCTACAATTTTGCAAATTCATCTCCATATACTAAAGTACATTAATGCACTTAGTGAACTTTGATTTTTGTTTCTGAAAAGGAGGAGGAAAAAAAAGGAACTCAGAGGCAAACAGTGCGTAGCAATAACTGATATTCTCTGACTTTTCCACAGATACCAAAAATGCAAACTACAAGCCATAAAGTATGTCAAATTTCTAAAGAAAGCTACAGAAAAAAAAGTCAGAAATTCCAGTTAGAACACTGCAAAAACTTGATTTTTTTAGTTCTTACCTTGTTTTAATCTACTCTGAAACCATAGTAAAATGCATAGAACTCTGCAGAGGAAAACTGTATTTTTTGAGGTTTGAGTTGTTTTTTTGATTTTGGTTTATACAACAGAGATGTGAAGTTTCTCTTAGGATGGCCTTCTAAAAACTGAAGTCATACCTACAGAGCAACTGCACCTTCACCACAAAATGACATCTAAAACTCCTGTGAATGTTCAGTGTTAAATCAGAAATTGTGTTAATCTGGTAAGGAAAAAGCTTCAGCTTTTAAGTCTTGTCACTAAGATGACATTAATGTCAATATTTTTAAAACAGGCAGAGAATTAATAATTAGCATTCCAGTAATACTGTGTTGTGAGAGGAGAGACTGGTGATCAATGAGACATTCACTCCTGGGAAAGTTCACTTCTATATAGCTAAAAACTGAACATTATGTTCTTGAGGTCTGTTCCTACAGCAATACATATAGTTATCTTTTGATTGTTGGGTTTTAGTCATATAAATGTTAAAAAAATATTATCCTTCCTTCCTTTTTTTTTTTTTTTTTTTTTTTTGGAATTCCCTTTTTACAAAGACCATGTACATTTATCCATATTTGCAAAACTGAAAAGTATGAAAGAGCAGTAATGAAAAGAAAGGCGAACTATTGCTATAAAGCATGCAGAACATGTAATAAGTCAGAACTAATCCAATGCATAACTTTAAAGCTGGACAACCTTAACAGGAAAGGAATATCTCATGAAAAGCAAACAACCATCTCTCTTATTGTTCCTTTTCATACAGCTATCTGTGCTATTATAAATTTATCGAATAAAGTACAAAGAAAATTTTTTTAAAAAAACAAACAAGAATTGACTGTTTATTATAGGAATGCAGTCAAAAATATTCTAAACCAGAATGCAGTAAAAAAGTTTTCTAAAACAATTATTTGTCGGTAGAGAACAAGGGAGAAGCAGATAATTAATATTTAATTTACTGAGTTATTTCATTAGATGCAAAGTCTCAAAGCCTCTCACTTCCAAGCTTCATCTCTCAATAACTTCTCCCTCCTAGATTTATAAAACATTAGAAGCGTAATTTACTTTTTACAGATATCATTCAAGACATAAAGCTGAACGTCTTTGGGAATGGCCTAGCATCTATAATTTCATTTTTTAGTTAAGATACTTTGCTTCATCATTTACAATTACTATTTTGAACTCTATTTCTTAGAAAGACTCCAGGTGGTTGATTTGAAACTAAGGTCAGCCTTTTGAGATTTTCTCTATAAGATCACCAATGTGAATAAATAAATAGAGATATTTTCCTCGATAATAGCTTACTTTAAAAATCAGAATTTCATTGCTTCAGCATTCCTTTAGGTAAATTGTGGGTCTGACCTTGGCATTTACTTAGTCACTTGAAAGAAAACCAAACAAAAGAAATCACCAATACTGTGATGTGGGCATGTATTTGTACTGTGTAAGTTATTGCTTAATTATCTTTTTTATTTTTTTAAGAAGTAGTATTTATTAACTTCACCTGCTAAAATGTGTTACCCTCTCTGTAAATGTAATATCAAATTTAAAAACATTTTTCATTTCCCTTTTATGTCCAATCTCCTTGTTTTCCGTCCTCAAAATGATGTCTTTAATGAGCCTTTACACTCTCTCTTACCACCAAATTAATTTGATAAACACATAAAAGAATAAGAAGTAAATATTTCAATTTTTGCTCTAATGGAATATTTGTCCTTTAAGGTATTTCCTGCCTGGAGCACATACTGTGCTTTACTCCTCTTAATTCAATTCATTTTTTGTATCTAACATTGGGAAGAATGTCTTTCATTGGCTTTCATCAATCGTGTACTATTTCCAATCTATTGTTACATGTGTGTTCTTTGAGTCAAGTGTTCACCTCTAGCTGCTTTGAGAAATATTAGTAGGAAAACACACTCACCTTCAGGCTCCCCACAGAGTGTACACTGTGACTCTGCAAAGAAAAAGAGAAAATTATAATTTATTTATTTTAAGATGTCATAATTAGATCCAAATATAACAAAATTTAGAGAACCCAAAGTTAACATGAAAAATGCAACTCTATTTCCAGCACACATTTCTTAATAGCTGCAAAATAATTTTCAAAAAAGGGGTTTTGCAGGATGAATTTTCAAATAGAACTATATAAAATTATAGTTATATAGTTACATTTATATAACTATCACCTTCACGCACTCCAGCTGAATGCATTCATGTAGCAGGACATTTTGCTTCCATGTGACTTTTTTATATTTTTATATGTACAATACTGCAGTGACAACAGTCACTCAAATAAAAAGTTTAAGCCTTCTAATATTCAATTTTTGGAGGCAGCAAACAGCAATAGTGACAGAGTTCTTATATTCCTTTTCCATAAAAGACTCCCAGATCCTCCCAGGCAAGAGAAATCAAACAGTCATGTAAATGTGCAGTTATATTCTGCAAAATATTCAAGTATAGAAATGAAGGAAATAAAACTCCATCATAACAAACAGTCTCTAAATGTGCAATTACTATTTTATCCAGACACCACTGTTTGGAAGTTTGCTGTCTTAAAAATTATTTTGCATAATGTACAAATATATGCACACATGGAGGAAATATTTTAAAGTATCCTTTGAGACCAAGCTGTTTCAGGAGTTAGTATCAAGCTGTAGAACAAAGCTGTCGTTTAGAATCCAAATACCAGAATCAATTGAAATCACAGGGAATGTAATCATGTTGGCAGATAATTCTGATATATTGATAAAAGTCCTACTAGAACAAGAAAGTACAGTATATTTTAAATCACAAATTTCTGAAACCTCCATTTTAACACTTAGCTGAAAAAGCAGTTTAACACGCCTGGTATATAAAAGTCTAGTACAAAAGCTTGCTCAAATTATCTCCATCCTGAATAACAAATAGAAGATTGGACTTGAGCTCTGATCTTGACTCAAAGGCAAAAAAAGCCAGAAAAACAGAACATGTGCACTGAGCAGATTGACCTTTATAGCGCTGCCGTGACACTGACAGTTATTTAGAAGTACTTTCTCCATAGAGATAAGAAGCTGTCTCACAGTAACCCACTGTTGTAATGGCACTTGACCCTACATCTTTTATATATTTTAAACATGTTAATCATTGTGGTTTTACTACTGCTAGCATGCACGAGGGAACGGAATGAGAAAAAATAAGCTTATCCAGGCAGCTCTGCTGCTGGTAGGTGGATCACAACTCTTAGAACAGGATAAAGTTGCATAACAGAGAGGAATTACATTTGATGCAGTTCAGCACCACGAAACCTGTAGCTGAACTGTCTATCGATAGACTCACTAGTGCCCCAGCAGATCTGACAAACTCAAAACAACACCCCAACATCAGGCTTGAGAAAACATCCAACAGAAAACATGAAAAGCCTGGTCTCAGGTAACTCAGGCCACTTTCTTTCACTGCTGGATGAAAAACACACTTGCCACAAGCCGGAACGATGCAGAGGAAGCAGCTCAGAAGATCTTGTTTTTTGCTTCTAATTCAAAGACTTTCTGAGGTCTTACTGAGATGGGCTGCCTGCCCATGTGAAGTTTATTATCCTGATTCATAAGGACGAACAAGCCAAGGCTTGATTTCTGAACTTCTGACTTTTTTCTGATGCTCTGTGTTCTGCTAACGACTGCTTCACTGGTTTGTTACAATCCAAAGACTCTGCCTGAGATTTTTTGCAGCTCAAAACACCTCATTCCAAAGGTACAAACCGCAGTACAAATTACTAGCTTTCCTCTTTTTTCCTCATAAACATAAATTAGTGGCAATATCGCAAGTCTGCTGCAGGCTTGCAGCTATGACTGGTGCCAGAAAGTTGTCCAACAGCTAGAGAGGTGTCAGCACTATCCCTGCCAGACCACTGCTTTGTTGGAATTCTTTCAGATGTTTCTTTAAGGTCACATCTCTGTGGGCAACCCAGGTGTTTCTTCCCCTATCTCAGCATCCCTGGGCAGAGTTCATGGGGGGATTTTGTTTTAATTCATCAATGTATGCCTTCAGAGGCTGGGAATCATTTCAAACTGACAGCAGCATCTCTCTCTCCCCACTGGTAAGAAACAGACTCTGTGGATGCAGATGATTCACCAGTAAGCCTCTGTTTACGAATTTCCACACTGTAGTTTGCCACTGTGGGGGAGGACAAGATACCCTTTTTGTTGTGCTTGACACATACAGATCGAGTGACAAATAAAAACACAGCCACTTCCACTAGGCATGTGAACAACATGACAAGGAGGTTGTACAGAGCTGTTTTCCACAAAGCCTCTGTGTGTGTGTGTAAGAGAGAGAGAGAGAGAGAGAGAAAGAGAGATTGGGAGGGAGAAATAATTATTTCTCTATATAATCTGTTTACATCTGTACATTCTATGGTTATTGTTGAGAAATCGCATGCCCTAAGATTCCAAAACTAAAATCACATAAAACATACACATGGTGCTCAATTATTTGTAGATTTACAGGATACAGAAATACATAAATCTTATAATTCTGTAAAGAAGCTAAGACTTGATGCTCATTTTAACCTCTTTTCCCTGTAATGAATTTGCTGTACCTTGTTAGAAAAGATCTTTCTGGAAGATAGCTCAATAATAAACGCCTGTACTAATTTAAAATTTTTCTATTTAAATTTCGTTTCTGGAGACAGACGAGAGCAATGAAGGACACAAAAACAGTGACAACAGTTACCAGTCCATCAGTTGAAATTACGTTTCATATCCTTAGCTGCACTTCACCCAAGGTTGAGTGTCTCAGCATTACTGTTCAAAATCTAAACTAGTCTTAAAAAATTTACTAATTAGTGGAAAGAAACAGCCATCTAATATGGCTTAGAAACTTATGTAGCATGAGATATATCAATAAGTCACTTTTTTTTTTTAATATACCCATTCGCTATTTTATGTTGTAAGAGGTATGAGACTACATCTTCCTAGTAACATTTACCACAAAAGAGAAATGTTCATTGTAGGCAACCTCTGGAGATCATCTAGCTCAGCGTCCCACTAAGAGCAGACCAGGGCTGTTGCCAACACAAGTTCAGCTCAGCTGTAGCTTAGTAGTCAAGTCCTGAAAACCACCAAGGATGGAGATTCCACAACCTCAATGAGCAGCCTGCTCCAATGCTACATCAGCCTTGTTGAGCCCTATTTGAATGTCCTGGTTTGCAGTTTGCGGCCATTCTTCCTTGTTACATCATTCAGCACTACCAAAATGACTTCATCTTTATCCTGTCTGTAACTCTCCTTCAAATAGTGGTAACCCACTACGGATCTTCACCCCAACAGACTAAATAAGCCTAACTCTTTCAACTACTCTGACCAGAGGGTGCTCTGCTAGACTCCTTCCAGTTTCTCCCTATACTTGCAGAAATAGGGAACCCCAGCCACTGAACACGGCAGTCCAGGTGCTGCCTCACCAGCACCAGAGGGAAATAGTAACGTCCTCAACTTGTCAATCATACTCATCTCCAGGCATAGGCCAACATGCACTTTACCTGTTTGCAATGAGAACACTGTCTGTTCACTCCTATGTGACTTGGTATTTGCATTCATTCAGGAAAAAATAATAAAAAAATAATAAATTAATTCTTAGTAAGATTAGTTCTCTGATCCAAGTCTCCCACCAATTATAGCAGTGCTATATGTTAAATCTTGGCCTCAGGTAAGTGGCTTCTCTATAGCCATGCTGGATGAAATGTCCAAAGTGCTTAAGATACTGCATGTTGTGATAGAATAGGAGCAGGGACATGACCACATTTCAAAGATATTTCGTAAAATCACAGAATATGCCAAGTTGGAAGGGACCCATAAGGATCCTCAAGTTCAACTGTTGGCTCTGCACAGGAGTCACACCATGTGCCTGAGAGTATTGTCCAAATGCTTCTTGAACTCTGTCAGCCTTGGGGCTGTGACCACTTCCCTAGGGAGCCTGTTCTAGTGCCCAACCACCCTCTAGGTGTAAAAACTTTTCCTAATACCTAATTTAAATCTCCCCTGACACAATTTCAGGCGCTTCCCTGGGATCCTGTCACTGGTCACCACAGAGAAGAAATCAGTGCCTGCCCCCCCCCTTCTCCTCACAAGGAAGTTGTAACTGCAATGAGGTCTCCCCTCAGTCTCTTCTCCAGGCTGAACAAACCAAGTGACCTCAGCTGTTCCCCACACAGCTTCCCGTCAAGGCCCTTCTCCCTCTTTGTTACCCTCCTTTGGACACCCTCTAAGAGCTTAGTATCTTTCTTATATGGTGATGCCCAAAACTGCACACAATATTCAAGCTGAGGCTGCCCCAGTGCAGAGCAGAGCAGGACAATCCCCTCCCTGGACTGGATGGTGGTGCTTTGCCCGATGCCCCCCAGGACATGGTTGACCCTCCTGGCTGCCAGGGCACTGCTGACTCATATTCGACTTGCCATCCGCCAGGACTCCAGGTCCCTTTCTGTGGCACTGCTTTCCAGCATCTCATTCCCCACTCTGTATGCATATCCAGGGTTGCCCCATCTCAGGTGCAGAATACAGTAGTTTCTCTTGTTGAACTTCCTATGGTGGGTGATTACCCAGTCCTCTGATTTGTCAAGGTCTCTATGCAGGCTCTCCCTGCCTTTAAGCACCTCCCTTGCACAATTCCTAGTAATGGACTATGTCTCTACATATCTGATCCATCTAAAATATTATAATGATACTTTCAGGTGTCATTCCGGAGGTATTCTTTCTTTTTAGTATGTTGCTAATCAGTTGCACTCAACAAAGATGCTTGTTCTTGCAACACTCACACATCTGAGTAATTTCTTTGTCGTAGCTCTCAATAGTAAAATGACTAATATAGGTGAGTGTTCAGACATTTAGGACCCAATAAATCAATAGAACAAGGAAAAGCGATATTTATATTATTAATCTCACTCTGTCATTTTGAAATTGTCTAGCCAAGAGAAATAATCTTCCCAGATATAAGAACTTGCTGACAAAATAGGTCATAAGAAAGATCTTTTGAAGAAACAAATTTATCATGAAGACAAAATCTCTTTTTCCCCCAAAATATTATGAAGCATTTCATTTTTGTAGTTTTTCATGTCTAATCTAAATGATAAGAAGAACTAAAAATAAAAAACCCAGACATATAAATGCCAACATTATTTCTCAAAAGAGCCGAGTTCAACATTGTTTTAAGTTAGAGTGAAAACAAGTTATTCTGATAAACATGTTTACTTTTCCTTCCTTGTATATACTTTTCTTGTATGGCTGGTACAAGTATAATAAAATCATGTTACATGGAACTTATATGGCAGAAATAATATGCAAAGGTGAGAAGCAGTGCTGGGGATAACTTGTCACCTCAGCACCGCATTCAGAAAATGGATGCAGTCTGCCCGTCTGACTACCCTTTGAATAATACAACATCCAGTTTTGTATCTCCCCTTCTTTTGTGTAACTGGCCTTTCTGTCTCTCTTTTCATTTGATACTTCCAGTTACCCTTCGCAGCTTCCCTGCTGCCTATATTATTTTAAATTTTAATTAGAAACACATACGTTCTCTATTGCTTTTATTTCTCTATGTGTTTTTGCTTTCCCTCCCCCCCCCCACTAAATCTATTTACTGAGTGGCCAAAAAAACAGATAGCACTATTATACAATTACTGATTATCACTGCCTATTTGAATCCACAGTTCGGTGTATCAAAGGAAAACTGGAAATTATTTTTTGTTTCACAGAGAAATATGGTTTGCCCCACAGTTTCTCTTTTTTCCCCTCATTCATTTATGCAAAGTAATAATTTTAAAAATTATGAAAAAACAGATCAAGTTCCAGTGAGGAAAATTTAACAGACAGTGCTTTAGATTTTGATTCTAATAGCAAGAAACATAATTGTTTCATCAATTTCATCAGCATACTATGTCATCAATGTCTCTTTACGTGATTTTACTGATGGCAATGAAACAGAACTCTGTGACGTTCAAAGAGACATAGAGTAGCCATTCATTATATTGAGACTTAGTGCAGCTGAAAATCAAGGCATAATTTAAGGCTAAACTGTGAGTCTTCTAATATCTTTAAGGATTTTAATCCCACATTTTTTATCTAAACATGGCTATAAGTGCCAATAAAAGGTGACAGCATTATGAACTATATTTTGCATTCTTTCCTCATGTGTATTTTTTCTCCTACATATTTTGCTTTATCTGCAGCTTTTTCCTTCTGTTGATATCTCATCATTGCACAATATCATCTGCTGAAACATCAGTGTCACAGACCTGTGTCATAAACTGCAAGACTTTATCATCTCCACCAACATCCTCCATTCAGAATCATCCTCTTTGTTCCATGCTGATGCCAGAGCAAATCCTTTGGAGGTCTCCTGTTCCATGTTCAGTCACCCATGTAGGTAAGGCATTGAGAGACACCTACAAAAACCAACCAGGCTTTTCTTCCAGAAAGCCCATTTGACCTACAGATTTATTTTTCTGAAATGTCCTCTAAAACCTGCAATGTCAGGGAATAAAATCCTCCTTATGCAGAAGGAGAATAAAATTTTTAATGCACTTAGGAAAACATAATAATACGTTATTGAAATACTAATTTCCTTAAGGTTTGGGTTTTCTTTTTCCCTATTTGAAGTCTTCAGTTTTTCCTCACAGTTATGGTTGGTAGTACTGATCTCATCATTAATGTTCTCCAACTTAGCCACATGCTAAAGTTTTAAGTGTCCCACAGTGAATGCAGTACACGACCTGAATCCTTTGACTGCCTGGTACAGCAGAATATTTACCCTTGTACAATCTCCTACATTTTTAAGAATGCCACTGGCTTAATTTAGGGAAGCACTATCTTCTTGGCTCAAATGAGATATCATCTTGTCCTTTCTGGACAGAAATTTGACCAGAGGTACTTGAAGCAGTCACCATCATAAGAAGGAAGTATATCAAGGATTCTTTGTTGGTCCATCTTTGCAGAAACAGCCCAACATGCAATCCATGTAAGCCAAGTGAAATCCACAAAGCATTTTAGGTGCTTCTTACAATTTCCTAGCTGAAACTATGAAGTGGCAAAAATAATCAAAATGGCACTATACTAAACCACTGTATTTCTAAGAGTATTTTGACTGCTGACAACACAACAGGAAGAGAAACAACAATTTTTGCACTCAGATATTATTTGTGCCCATTTTCATGAACAGTCATAAAATCATAAAGGAAATAAAAATAATTTCCGTCAAAAGAAAACCAAAAAGAAAACATTTATGTGTGTGTATGTACATGTATCTGTCCATCTTGAAACCTGTTTTCTTCTTATGAACAACAGTACTTACACAGGCAAATAACAGTCAGTTCATCATGCAGAACATGCTGAAAAACATAATAACAACAATTTTTTAGAGCTGTTGCGGACATAGCCTATAAATGTATTTCTCCCTTTGAAACTATTTCTACAAGCACTTCTTGCTGAGCGTAAGAGCCTACCTGCCTGCCTCTCACTGTTGATCATTTACTGTTACGACCACTCTCAAGACGAGATTCCCTTGTGTTTGCAATTTCAGTTTTCTTGAATACTTCCTTTTGACTGTGGCATTTATAACAAAGGGCCTTTTACTGCCCAGGATCAGGTGTTGGGGTTAGAAAAAAACAAATAGCTAATAAAATTTTGGAGAATAGGAAAAATACAATAGGAAAAAAACAACCCCAGCTGCCTGTGAGAGACTCACAGCTGGGGTATATTGGGAAAGATAGAGTAGGGGAAATGAGTAGTCCTTAGGAGGGCAGATACTGAAAGAACTTTAAATAAAAATAGAATACAGAATAGCCATTACTAAAATAGAATGAGCCTAAAGCAGGAGAAAATCAACCAACCTGGCAGCAAACTTTGTATCCTTTTGAGCAAATGAACTGACATCCAACCAAATGCATAAAACAACCATTAAGAGCCCATTATTTTCCCCAGATAAAAATATAAGGTTCAAGCTCAAAGCAATGCCAGAATCTATTCATAGTACTTGCATATCGGATCCTTCTCCATATGGAGTTTACACATTACACATGCATTAACCAAGTCATAAGAGACTTCAGAAAAAAAAATTATGAGACCAGACAATCAAATATTTTCATAGGAAAACAAAAATAACTGAAGCAATAAAAAGCAAAATATTAGCCACTCAAGAAATAAAAAAGGAGGTAATGTTTCTCTTGGTGATCTGAACACAAATGCCTTTTTTTCAGAGGAGCAGTCATAAACACAGTGATAAAAAGGATGTGCTTTAGCACACTTCTGATACACATTCCAAATGCACAGTATCCAAGTGGAGAGTCCAAATATTCCAAATGAGTCCAAAAAAGACAAGATGGGTTTATAAAGAGCAAATCCATATGTCTTTCTCCTCCTTTTTCCTCATTTTCTAGTATTTTACATACAAAGTGAGCCATATTCCTCTCAGACAAGGTTAAGAAGCTTGTCATTCACTAATCAGATTGTAGCATCTTTATGAAAAATATCAGGGAAGGTAAAGGTGGCAATCAAAAATTGTGCAAGTGACAAACTATGAGAGCCCTGTGAAATACAAAACTGAAGACAGTCTACACCTTGTTTGCTCCAAAACCCCTCTGAAGCCAAGGTAAGTGTCATTGGAGTTCAGCTCAGGGTCAAACCTTAATAGCATACCAATGCAAAATTACCCAGGCTATCTATCACCATTCCCCTACCTCGTCTTTTTTTTTTTTTTCTCTCCCTCTCTTTCATTTTGCTCATTTTAAGGATTTCACCAATAATCTCAAAGCCTCATAGAACAAATAAATGGTACAAATTTAAGCTGAGCATGATATAACAAAGAACCAAATAGAAACATGGCAAAAATATAGGATAGAACAGCAAAGTTATAGAGACGATCACATACTCTGATACTCCAGGACACTGAAGGTTAAATTGATTTTTTTTCACTCCTTTCTTTTGCTTTGATTTCATATAGGAATCAGATTTCAAGAGCATGCAAATGGCTTGGGGAGTTGACTTTAGAAACAAATCGAAGCAGGTAATTTGAAATACAAAGGGTGTAAAAACTTTATGTAACCATTGGAAGGGGGTGTATCCATACCTGGGCGACACTGTTGAATTACATCCTTCATATAAAGTCAGCAATATATATCTACTTAGAACAGTATGGATTGGAAGAGACATCCTGAGGTTGTCAAGAGTTTATCCCTCAGTGTAGAGCACTGCCAACTTCAAAGTAATATTAGGTTTCTCAAGGCAATGCCCACTCAAGTTTTGAAAATCCACCAGGAAGGAGAATTAAGTTGCCCCAGGCAACTGTTCCACTGTTTGACCACTGGCACCATGTAGATCTTATACCTCACATCTAATTGAAACTTCCCTTGCTGCAACATCTATCTGTTCCCTCTCCTCTTACACTGTGCATGTCCATTAAGAGTCTGGCTCCATCTGGCTGTAATGACCCATTAAACAGCTGAGGACAGCAATTAGCTCTGTTCTCCTCTTAGCTTCCTCTTCTTCAGGCTCAACAAATTCAGGTCTCTACAGTATCTCCTTGCACATCATATGCTTCACTACCCTGCCCATCTCGGTGACCATCCTCTAGACATACTGCAATTTGTCTATGTCTTTGTTACACTGGGGTGGAGGTGGGGCAAGGGCTAGAACTGGGCCCTGCTCCAACTGCAGCATCTAAAGTGCCAAAAAGAGGGGAATAATCACTCAGTTTAACCTGCAAGCTGTACTGATGGAGTCCAGTGTGTAATCAGCTTTCATTGCTGCAGATACGCTTCTGACGTCCTCATGAGAGTACATTCAAGCACAAAAACATTGTGACATACAACTCAAGCTTTGACCTGGTCCAGTCCCAAATATGCAGTGACCTCACATGCTAAATGACTACTTGAGGAGACTACAGCAGCAAAGTCTGATGTGCCAGGCAGTGTCTATCAACAGCTAGAGACCACAGCTCAAGGTCTGATTGGTTGTATAAGATTTTTCCACTGTCCTGAAAAGAATCCACTATGGGTTCCTTCTTAAATACAGGCCGGGGGGAACAAGGTTTGCTTATTAGAACGCTGAGCAATCCTCTGTAAGGATTTCTGTCTTGACCGGTCTTTCAGATCTGATGACATTTCTAAATATATTTGCATATCTTGGGAGCAGAGCTTTCATATAGTCTCTGCTCTCCATCAGAAATGCTGTCTGCAGAAGAGAGTGAGCAAATACACAAGAAATACAAATTTAGTGTGAAACAATAAATCTGATTTTAAGAACTTAAATCAAAATCTGTTTATGCTATATAACATTTGCTGCCAAATAAATAAGTATTAATAAAACTAATCTGGAGAAATTTAAAAGTGAATATCCTTTTTTTTTTTTTTTTCCCATCCTGAACATTCTCAGGGGGAAAAAAAAAAAGTCTGCTGTGACAATGATTTGAAACACTTTCATCTCACTGGATATATAAACATGACCTCTATCATAACCATTAAAAAGGCACGAAGAGCTCATTGCAGGACTCAGATCTCACCTCACAGAGAGTGCTTAATTTTAGCTTTTACAATAGAAATTAAAGATTTATTTGGGGTAATAGAAACTTTCTAGTGATCCACATAGGAAAAAAGTGTTTGCTGTTTTCTGTAAAACAGCTATTAACTTCAGCTTCAAGCTCCCAATTTGTTCTGGTGAAGTACTTATCCTGACCTGTACAAAGCCCCTATGCTGGAACAAAGTGTAAAGTTGAGCACATCTGGAAACCTTTTATGCATGTTTTTTCATAATGAACATTTCCTTATCAACATTCATAAGCAAAACAAGCACAAAATTCCTGTTGCAACTAAATGAACATTAATTAGAACTGTAGATAAATCTGTTGACAAAAAGTTGTAGAATTGCAATAAAGAAATAGAAGTTGAGAGTGCAAAAAACATTTCATTAAGGTAAAATTGACATGGAATTCAATGACTGAAAAACAGTCTGATCTTTTTGCAGAAACTCTTATTAATTCAACTTTAAATAGCCAAAGCAAAGTTCTAACAGCAGATTTAAAAATCACTATTTCTTTTCAACTGTCTGAGTCCCTTTGCTTTCTTCAGTGCATCATATACACAGCAACATGTACCTCTTCCAGCCAGCACCACTTTTTATATTGCTGCAGCAAGCCAGCTTTCACTACCAGTGATTCGACCTTCACTTCCTTTATGCTTTTGTAATGGTCTGGTGATTTCTTTAATAGCCAGCTAAAAGAAAGTCCAGATCTGCAGTATTGGAAGTCTATGTACAGAGTACAACCATTGAAAGGTCAAAATACAAATTTTTGACACATACTATGCCACAGTTGCAACTGCTAAGTACCATACTTCTCTGTATGTTGCCTAGAAACTTCAGGGAAACTGAAGTGCAAACACCCCAAACTCACATGGGATGCTTTTGTCTGATTTTTAAAACATCACCAAAATTAGAATCTCAGCACAAGCCTTGTGGGTATTTCAGATATTGTCATTAAGATACTAAGTCCTTTTAAAAACTGAAGACTAAACCAATGTATAATATACTCAGCTAATTAAGTACAAATCACTGGCATTATCATCATTGGAGCAAACTTCTATTGACCAATCTAGCCTCAGGGCACGATAATGCTAATAGTTCCATCTGAATGTTCCATCTGAATGTTTGTGCCTTTGGAAAATAAATGTTTTGTTGTGTCAAACATAAGATGGAGTTGTATAATTAAACATCACTTTTGAGAGAATGAAAAAGCACAAGTCCAAAAAATACACTGGTCCATATTAAATACCTATAATTCCTCAGATTAGTCAACTGAGTTTAAAGCAATCTCAGTTTCTCTCTATTCCTTAGAACTACCCTTTTTTTCCCCCTTTCAAATGCATTAAATAAAATTTCTACTGAAATTGTCTCTTTCAATTTTGGAATAATAAGCATTGTTCTCTACTTTCTAACGATACTGGAAGCAAGTTTACACACAATAGTGAAAAATCACAGATTAATTATGTAGTTTCTCTTTATAAACCAGTGTTCAAAGTCCATGCCAAGAAACTGCCACCTTCAGTTTGCTTTTGTGACACAATATTTAAAGGGAAAAAAATTGCTTCAATCATAAGAAGTTTGGGGTTAATGCAGCCTTTTCTTTTACATAACCGTACTAAACACTGCTGACTGACCCCTGAACAGTCACATAAGTAAGGCTACCTGCAGGACTGGCCACGAATTTAGAAATTATAAACATACACATTACATGTCTTCCACACCTTTACTGGCCTCCACTGAATTATCTGCAAGATGTAACTATAGGGCAAATTCCTGAAAATTTAAAACTAAGGAGATTATGATTAACAAGGAGATAATACTGAATTACTTGCAGGAGACAAGTAATGAAAAAGTTATGAACCAGCTTTCAACAGTCAAATGATAAATAATAATACACAAGTTAGTCATAAATAAATGTCATAAATGACTAGTTTATAATGCTAAATTCTCTTAATCACAGAAACACCACTGAATTACTAATCAACAGAAAACAGACATACACAGGTGTGAAATGAGTTATCAGTCAGATTTAATACTTCACCCTTAGGAAAAAAAAAAAGAACAGCATGATTTATCATAGCTATTTTTAGCGTTCTTATTTAAAACGTTTTAGATATTAGATGATATAATTAAACAACTGCTGTTTGACTTCAAAAACTGTTTTATCTGAGGCGTGGTTGAAAAGCCATAAACCATAATGTTGGCTAAGATGGAGCCTAAACATAAACAATTTTCCCAATACATATAATTTTTTCATTAATAATTCAGGATGACATAAATTTATCTGTTAGATTTATAAATGCTTTGTCTTACACAAGGTTTTACAGTATAAATTGTCTAGCCCTAGCTTCATGATTTCCATTGTAATCCAGCAAAAAATCATCTACTACCTAAACTACCCAAAGGAATCTAAATGCTTTGAGAATATTCATAAAACCTTTCAACATGTATTTTTTTTATTTTATTTTTCCATGTTCTGAAGGCACACAAGATTTTCTCTAGGGTTGTAATTTTAGTTCCATCTGATTCTATAGCATGAAAATAAATAATTAATCAAACGATTTTTCACAACAATAAAAAAAAATTCTGGGTGGGAAATTACAGGCTTTCACATAATTAGATGGGATGCAAAACCTACAAAAGACAACACCTAAATATTAACACTGATTTCCACAGAACAAAGTACTCTTTTATACATTTTTCTAAACTGTGCCTGTTTTGAAATTGGCCCAGATTAGGAGACCCTTAACTAGTCATACAATACAGGAAAGGAAATTTAAGGATATCCATTCCACCTTCTTTACCCTACTTTCTGTCAATTAAGAGAGATCAAGATATATATGGGTTTTGGTTGGGCTTTTTAAAAATTTATTTATTTATTATGGCAGTGCAAAAATCAATTGCAGAATGAATAAATTAATAAAATTGTAAAAGACAAGCATTCATGTGAAAAAGTTAAATTTCATTTGAGAGGGAAAAAGAAATAATCTCTCAAACAAAGCCTCAGGTAAATCCCCAGGCTAGCATTGCCTCATGTTGCAGGCACTGAATGCAATGTTTACAATTACCATTCAACTGATATTTCTTTGAGTTAAGCAGAAAAATTGAGATTAATGGCTACTTGCTCTTGAAAAAGTAATTAGGAATACAAACTGGTAGGCCTAAGGAAATTCAGGTGGTTTTGATACTGTTCTTCAGCTTGCTCTTCCAGCTAACTAGAAGCCCAAACTCTGCTTATAAAAAGGCTTTTGAAAAGAATACTATTGTTTTTGATGCACAAGATCAAATGTTGCAATACAGCTGTACCCTATGGCTTCATGTCCTTGACATGGTATTTTAGTCACACTGCTCAAACTAACAATTTACAAGGGTTATGCCATATGAAACATTTTTTCCACAGTGTAAATAAACAGTTCTGTATAGCTGTCATGGTAGGTCTCCTTACTGTAATAGCTTAATAGCTCCAAAAATCCAATTCTGCTAATTTGGAACTAAGAGTCTATCATGAAAGAAAGAAATTTTCCTATATAGTCTCTAGGAAAAGAGACACAAATATACAGACAGGAACAATGATAAGAATGGACTTTGTGAGAAAGAGCTTGGTAAGAAGGATCTAGAACTGAAGATATCAACTCACAAAAAGAATGTTTTTCACCAAGTAAGGTAACAAGTATCAGGAAGTAACAAGCATCACAGAATCCAAGAGCAAGGCTCTAAAAAGTACCTACACCAAAATGGTATACACAAATATTAAGAAGATGAGGGGAAAAAAAAAATCAAGAGATCCAGAGAAAGAAGAAAAGCTACATGTGAGAACTCAAGCATTTTTTAATGCTGTAAGCAACGATATTGCAAATATCTGCAGCGATTCACATATGCATAGCCACAAATGACTGTTCAGTTCATGTTTGTTGAAACACTGAAGCTCTTTGGAAGTGCTACCAGCTTCATGCGAATTCCCTGGAGAGAGTACAAGCACAGTATAGCTAATGAAATACTCATTCGCAGTAGGAGCATGGTCTAATTGTGGGATATGCAGCATCAATACTGTATATGAAAACTGAGAGAAGTGTGACTCAGATGTTTATTTTTTGAAAGATGGGGAACTTAAAATACACAACAGTGGGAAGAGATCAGGATCTCGGTATGTATTAACATGGCTCAGCCAAAATCAAAGGAATCTCACTTTTTTATCAATTATTTGGCCCAAGATCTTCCAGTCCATGGGTAGTAACACAACTGGAGACAGAGGCAGCAATTAGGAGAATGCAATCGGATTCAAAAGGTTTTCCATTATTTTTTGTGGCTGGATGAGCAGATGGCAAATGCAGCTTAACACAGAAAAAAAAAAGTGAGATAATTAGCAGGGAAACCAAACACCAAGTTAGAGAATATGTACTAAATAGAAATCTCATCTAGGAAGCTAATCAAGAGAGGAATTTGGGGGTTATTATGAAAAATAATTAAAACCATCAAATAATTTCACAGCTGTTGGAAAAGAAGGCAAAGATGATAGCAGGTTACATTAATAGATAGATACACCACAAAGTAAAGTGCTATTATTAGTGTTCAAGGGCATTTATTAAAAACCATCTAGAATACTCCACCTGGCTCTGGCAGGCTTGGGAGTCTGCAACAAGGCAGTGCATTACTGATGAAAATCTGATGTGCTAGTTGCACTCCCCAAACACGAGACTTCTAGGGCTGTTGAGAATGAGCCTCTCCCAGTCTCATTCATGACATGACAAATTCCACCCAAACCTAAGCAGGATTTTTTTGTTCTTACAACACTGCTCAGACCCTCAGTTTTGGAGGATTAAAACCATCCTACTAAATTGGAACGCACATTAATTCATGGCCAGTTTATCCTTATGCTGGCAATATCATTTAGACTATAACACTTCTCTTTATTCCTGTTGTTTATCTCCTTGAAATATTTATAGAGAGCAATCATATCCCCTTCTTGGTCTTCCCCTCACTGTGTAAAACTTGTCAACCCATTACATTTTCTCTCGCAAAGTAAGCACTTCTCTTTCTTGGTCACCATAGAAGCCCTATAAGCAAAATTGCTCACTTGTATTCCAGTACAGATTTCTGCTCTGTGAACTGTCTCTATGCTTGCAAAAATCATCTCCAACATCAATATCTATATTAGCAAGCAAGGGAAGGGACATGTTTAGCTGTCACTGTAGCCAACAAGTTGGTCCAAGTGACTACTGGGAACAAATCCAGACGGTAAGGGCAATGCATCAGCTCAGACCTATCTGTGTAAATCAAAGTACCTGGATCTTTTAAGAGAAGAGGCAGATGTGTATGAGGCACTGAGCTTAGGTGTGACCCATGGGAGAGGTGGAGGTGGAAAGGCTTGGGACCAGAGGACTTGTAGTTGCTGGGTTGAACAGGGAGTCTGGGGTAAAAACTAGAGCCAAGGGTGGGGGCAGGGCTTAGAGGGAGCAGGGTCACTGTGGAAGAGAAGGTATGTGACTATGGGCCACAGATAGGGGAAGTCACTTAAGGGATCAGAGAAGGTACTGTAGGTAGCTTCAGATGGGCTGAGAAGAATGAGGTTACGTTACAGAAAATTTGGACTCCATTTGTGGACAGGGACATACACATGCAATCTGCCCCTTTGCTCCCACTTCATTCTGCTTTTAAATTTTGTTTCAATAAGGAGAATAAATATATGTGACTGAACTGTCCATCCATTTGGCAGTTCTCTGCCTCTCCTATGCACTATTCTCATCACCTTTGCCGACTCTTCTGCATTTCAACAGGGAGCTTGAAACCTAGAAAACAAGATGCTAAGAGATTTGAGAATACTGGCTTCTGGCAAGACAAAACAAAAGCCCAACGTAAGACCCCCATTGGAAAGGCAGCCATACAAGCTCAGCAACTACCAGATTTATTCGATCTCTCAATCAGCACACATATTATGTTGAAATGAGCTATTATACAAGCTTCTCCTTCCTCAGCAGCTGGGATTTAGGGGACATGGGAGAGAGCCAAGCATAGTGTGAATAGGGAGGCTTAGCAGATGTTTCAGAGGAAGTAAAGATATTACTTGGGGTGGGAGGAAGGTTATTTATAAGGAACAAGAGAAGAGAGGACCAGGCTACTGCATCACAGGAACATAGGTCACAAATCTATAAGATAGTTTCATTAGTTCCAGCATTAATCAAACAAGTTGGTTGCTTTCCAAACACAATGTGGCATTGAAATGTTCAGCATTAATCTAATTTTGAACTAGTAAATTACGACAAGTCATCAAAGCCAGTATTTTCAGCAGAAGAATTTTAATATAATGGGTGATATATACCAGGTATTAATTACAATTCGATCAAAGAACAAAACATATGAATGTTTTCTTTGATTGTTGCCCCTTAAGTTTGGAGAGAATTAGTGACCTCAAAGTACTTTTAAACCAGTATTGAGGAAGCATAGTAAATTTTTTTAACAGAACAGATAATCTCTAAATTACTCTTCTTAGAACATTTCCCTAGAGCTTGACTGTCCTTTGGAATACTTTCAACCCATATCTAAAAGACAAAATAAGAACCTTACTGTAAATTTTTGTATGAAAAATATTTCTTTCTTGTTCCTTTACCTGCTTCCTCTTTTCTACCTGGTAGGTGGGAAACATACATTCTTATCTTCATATAACAATACAACCATAAATTTACCTGTACTGAGTAAAGTGGTACTTTGCTTCTGTTATTGTCAGTCATGTCATTAGTACTTCCCTGAAGCAATAGGAATGAAACTGCCTCTGAGACCATAGTCACTATGAGACCATCCTGCAGGATGCTTCTAGATTCATATAATCACATATAATCACATCGCCATTTTTCTTTGGGAATAAGTAACATATTTATTGTACAAAGTAAGACTACTTTTAAAGTAACATTCTAATTCACTGATATCCTATGTACTTACTATCACTTACAAGATAAGTTAGTTAACAGAATCACAACTTCTAACTAATGGTAGTTTGTAGTTCCTTAGAAAATGTATTCCAGCCATTTCATCCAGTAAGTTGGCTTCATCTAGGGCCCAGCTAAAGTGCCTCTATACAAACGCATGTGCCATGTGGAATAAACAAGAGGACTTAGAGATGTGTGTGCACCTGCAGGTCTATGATCTCATGGGCATCATGTGGTGATGTAGTGGGGTGGCTTCTGTGAACTGCACTGGAAAGGAAGGATACAGGCTGGTCCTTTTATAGAGAGTCCTTTTAGAAAGGATGGTCAAGGGAGATGAGGAGGGGGTATCACTCATTGTGTCAATGACCAACTGGAATGCATGGAGCTCTGCCTGGAGATGGATGAGGAAGCAATCAAGAATTTTGGGTCAGGATTAAAGGGAGGGCAGGGACAGGTGATATTACAGGGGATCTCCTACAGCCCACACAATGAGGAAGACCAAGCAGATGAGGCCTTCTATACACAGAGAGGAGCAGACTCATATTCACAAGCCCAGGTCTTCATGGGGCACTCAACCCACTGATACTTGTTGGAGGGACAACACAGCAGGACACAAGAAAACCTGGAGGTTCCTGAAATGTGCAGATTATAACATCCTTCAACAAGTCATAGAGAAGCCAATGAGGAAAAGAGAATGCTTGAAAAATCTACCCTTGAAAGAGAGGAGGTCAGATTAGATATTAGGAAGAATTTCTTTACTGTGTGAGTGGTGAGGCATTGGAACAGGTTGCCCGGAGAAGCTATGGATGCCCCATCCCTGGAAGTGTTCAATGGATGGTGCTTTGAGCAACCTGGTCTAGTGCAAGGTGTCCCTCCCCATAGCAGGGTAGTTGGAACTAGTTGATCTTTAAAGTCCTTTCCAACCTAAACCATTCTACGATTCTATGATAAGAACATGTGTACCATGTTAAAAAGCCCGAATCAGGAAACCTGTTCCATCAATATGGAATTATGGATACAAGAGAGGACCCTCTAAAAGTTATTCAAATCACATCAGTTGGTGCTGTTCAGTGTCTATTACAAAGAAAAACATTCCAGCACAGCACAACTCTGAAACATGGCTGACCTAGTCTGGTACAGAAATAATTTCATTATGTAATGACCAACAAATTCAAAACCGAGTATTTTTTTTATTTGGCAGGAAATTCTTTTCCCAGTCCTCAAATATGTCACGAACATTTACAGATATCAACTTTCATTAAAGGTATCTGTCACAGGAATAAAAAACCTGCAATAAGTTACTTATTATTAAAGCAAATTCATGTTTTTACCATCCAATAAAAGGTTCCTAACTATTAGTGATATTTTTATTACTGTTTCTGTTGCAACCTTGTTCTGTTACTTATGTAAAGAATTTTCTCAGGTAGAAAACAAGAAGCAGGAAATGGACTTGTGCCGCTTTAGTAAAAAAAAACACCCAAAAAAATAAGCAACCACCACCACCCAACTGCAAAAGGCTGCTGCAACCTGTTATGTCTCCCTCTTTGGCCCTTAGTCTAGATAAGTGCTGGCCACTTTTCTGCTAGTCATTCAAAACTGTCACTCTTTCCCTCACAAAACAGCAGCCAGCCAGTCTGGCTTAATATAAAAGTTCACATAAAAAAGTGGCTACATTTTCTTTTCTCTAGGAAGCTGGAGAAAGGAGCACTGTGTGACGAGTTAGGTATGTCTTACAGAACACTGGTGCATTTCAAATCTAATCATAAAACAATGCCTCGTGCTCAAAGGTTTTTATAAGTGCTTTCACTGTTTTGTCTCCAGTGGGTACCATCAAGCGTTTTTATTTTTTATGTTGACAGTTTACTGTTCAACAAGTAGTTAGAGAAAGGACTGTGATTTTTCCAAATGTGAACAAGTGGCCATTGGGGGATACAAATGTTATGCTCACGTGCCTATGGGTCAGAATGCCCTACCACATGTTTTCATAGAGTACTAAAAAAAATAAAATTTTTCAGTGATTCTTCAATGAAAACCTGTACATGAGCTAGGCAAGGCATGAGGTCTTAAGGGGAATATTCGAAACTAAGATTCGTCCTTTAGCTTCCTGTTATCAGTGTTGGCTACGCGTTTCGAAATTCATAGTCTAAATAAGGTCAAAACTACAGTAGAGGAATAAGAAATAAATGATTCCAACACTTCACTTTGCCCAGGGAAGCAAATTAATAATGATTAACAATTATATTAATGATCATTATTAAAGATATATAAGGGCTTCTTGCTGCTTGAATATAGGCTGTGTGTCAGCTCTACCTACCTTGCATCTGTCTTTAGTGGCATTTTTGCATTTCTGAAGGGTCACAAAGGAAGGTGATGTGCTGTCTAGCAGCATATACTTTAGGTAAGGTGGTTGGGAGGGAAGGTTACAGAATATTAGCTTCACAATCCTATCTGCTGAAAAAATCACACCCTTCTATTAGTGTATTCCTATAAAAATTATTTGTTTAATCTGTCATTAAAAAAGCTAAAACAATAGTGCTGCAAATCATCTGAGACCATATTAATATACTAGATTTCAGTAGCTGAGGAACAAAGAAGGCTTTTATAAAACTGAAATCAGGATATTCAAGTCTTGTTAAAATGGCATACAAAATGGTCATTAAATTATATTAGGCTTGTAGAAAAATTGATAAGTGCTATTGTGTAAGTTTCACAGTCCCTGCCTCAGATTCCTGCTAGTTACCAGAGCAATACTGGACAAAACATCCATCCATGCAAAATATTTCAAATTTAATATAACCTACTCACTTTTCCCTTACCTGAAGTAAAGTATTCATGTGCTCTTCCATTCACTGTTCATGCTATCTAGAGTAAGAAAGTAGTTACTCAAATACCTAGAGATGACAGCATAGGCAAGGCAAATTCCTACTACCCGGGGCTTGTATTGTGCACACAAAAATCCCAGAATTGTAGAATTATTTATGCTGGAAAAGACCTCTCAGATTATCAAGTCCAACTGTTAACCCAGGACTACACAATTTGTCCCTTGTTCTAAGGTTCAACACTGTATTTGCCAGTACACACATGTTGTGTTTGGTGCTTCCACATAAAAATGATTCTAACAGAGCTACCCTTGCCTTCCACCACAGAATCCTAGAATCATGTAGGTTGGAAATTACCTTTAAGATCATGGATTCCAGAAGTTAACATAACTCTGCCAAGTCCATAACCATGTTTCCAAGGGCCACTAACACACATCCTTTAGATACCTCTAGGGATGGTAACTCCACCACTTCACCGGGCAGCCTGTTCCACTGCTCGATGACCCTTTAGGTAAAGAATTTTTTCCTACTATCTAATTTAAACCTCCCATGGTGCAATTTGAAGCCATTGCATCTAATCCTATCCCTTGACACTTGGAAGAAGAAACTGACCCCCACCACACTCGAACCCTCCTTTCAGGTACTTCAAGAGAGCAATAAGGTCCATCCTGAGTCTCCTCTTTTCCAGGCTGAACAACCCCAGCTCCTTCAGCTGCTCCTCATAAGACTTGTGCTCCAGACCCTTGACCAGCTTCACTGCCCTTCTCTGGACATGCTCCAGCACCTCAATGTCTTTCATGTAGTGAGGGGCCCAAAACGAACACAGGATTGCAGGTGCAGTCCCACACTGCCGAGTAAAGGGAAAAATCTCTGCCCTGGTTCTGCTGGCCATGCTATTGCTGATATAGGCCAGGATGGCACTGGCCTTCTTGGCCTCCTGGGCACACTGCTGGCTCATGTTCAGCCAACTGTCAACCAGCACTTCCAGATCCTTTTCCACCAGCCAGCCTTTCAGCCACTCTTCCCCAAGCCTGTAGCACTGCATGGGATTGTTGTGACCCGAGGTAAGACCCATCACTTGGCTTTGTTGGACATCATACAATTGGCTTTTGCACATCAATCTAGCAAGTCCAAATCCCTTTGGAAAACCTTCCTACTCTCCACCAGATCAACTACGATCCAACTTGGTGTGATCTGCAAATTGACTGAGGATGCACTTGATCCCCTTGCTCACATCACTAATAAACACATTATACAGCACCCTAATACTGGGCCCTGGGGAACACCCCCATGACCATCCATGACCCCCATGACCATCCACCAGCTGTATATAACTCCATTCACCACAACTCTGGGCTCAGCTATTTATCCATTTTTTTTTAACATGGTGAACAGTGCACTTGTCCAAGGCATGAGCAGCCAGTTTCTCCAGGAGAATACTGTGGCAAACAGTGTCAAAGGCTTTACTAAAGGCCTGTCTCAAGACGATCTATTCCATAACCTTCCCCAGCACCAAAGTCAGACTGACAGGTCTGTAGTTCCACAGATTCTCCTTCCAACCCTTCTTACGGACAGATGTCACATTTGCAAACTTCCACTGAACTGGGATCTCCCCGTTTAGCCAGGGCTAATGGTAAATGATCGAGTGGCTTCGTGAGCTCTTTTGCCAGCTCCCTTCATACGCTTGGGTAGATCCCATTCAGTCACATAGACTCATGTGTGTCCAGGTGGTGTAGCGGGTCACCAGCCATTTCCTCTTGGAATATGAGGGCTTCATTCTGCTCAGGGAGCTGGTGTCTGGAGAACAACTGGCCTTACTATGAAAGACTAAGGCAAAGAAAGCATTAAGTGCTTGAGCCCTTTCCTCATCCTCTGTCACAGTTTCCCTCTGCATCAAATAAGGACGGAGATTCTCCTCAGTCCTCCTTTTGTTGCAGATGTGTTTATTTACAGAGGTGGCAAAGAGTGGCAAGGAGCTACACAAACCAATCAAGATGCCCAAGCTTTGAAGATTGAAAAGACTGTGACAGCAGACATCACTGCCTCTCTCAGGTTGCAGAGGATGCAATACAACCAGCTTTCTTTGATGCAAGGCATCATGTCAAACTGATCATGTCAGACAACTGTTTTTAATTGCTGCAATTAAAAATATACCAGTGTCTCTAGAGAAAATATATTTTCCTTCCTGAAACTGCATTTTTCTGCTACTCTTTCACTTCCATTCCTCCCTCATATGACACAATCCTAAGGTCCAAAATCTAGACATGAACCAGTGACAGGCCTGACATTCAATATCTGGCAATTCCCACCAAGCTAGCAAATGGCATTTCATATTACTGGGAAGTGAACATTCCTCCAAGGATGCCAGCATATGTCTCACAAACCACACTTAAAACAGATAGCACAGCAAAAAAAAGTGTACTGTGTAAAATCAAAGACTAAAAAAGCAACTTTGTTTAAGATAAGACATAGTTTATCTTTTATTTTTCTACATCACTAATAGATTTCAGCAATTCTTACCTTTAACAGCAGAATCTGCTCAATCAAATTGCAAAAATAATCAAGGAGTATTACTTGAATACCTACAACTACTTGGAACATTATTAGTGATTCATCCAAGCTGACTGTTGTTTAGAGACAAACAGATAAAGAAGTCTTTAAAGGGTTAAGAAAAAGACAACTACAGTGGTGTTTGAGTAGGGAGTGTATTTTTAAGAGCTAAAAGAGAATGATTTGAAGTCGGTTTCATGTCCCCTACTGTGTCAAGTTCTTTGGATGGTACATTTAGGCTTTGGGCTTTTTCAGTCTTCAAATTCTAGTCTTTTTGAACTGAGTGACACATAAATTGAAAACAAACAGGCTTTTGCAGTACCTGAGGTCACAAGAGGTAAGAGATGCATGTGAAAAGGCTACCAAGGCCAGAAGGTAAGACAGTTGGGCCAAAGGTATCACTCATAACCACAGCAGTGTCAAAACCTTGCAAATTAAAGCCCCTGGCTCATAGCTCCTTATTTGTCTGATTTAGATGGGGTCACTAGTACTTCATCTTATGGCAGCAAGTAATACTGAAGACAAAAACTGAGTTTTCCATGATGAGAAGCCTCTGAATTCTAACCAAATTATCTACATTTATAAGATGATTTGAATTTTACGTCAAACATGTTTGATTAGCCAAGAAAATTTTATTTAGCTAATTGTTTTTATTTTTGTGAACACAGCACACTAGAGGACAGTATAAAGTTTCAGCTGGGATCTGCACAATAATAGCTCTAGAGCTGTGATATACACATACTACATTCTCTACCCAAATGAATGACACAAAGATTGCCTGTCATAAGTGAAGTCAGTGAACATTATATGGAAAAGACACCAGAACAAAGGAGATAATTTGCAGATGATGTTAGTTCTGTGAGAATAAGAGTGTTATTTTATCAGTGCAGAGTCAGAACAATAGAAATAATTTCCAGATAAAGTTTGAAAGAAAAGCAAGGGGGAAAGTGGTATTTTCATCACAGATAAAGTCTAAAGTTTGTGATGACTATATTCCTGAAAGATTAGGATGATTCACTGCAGAAAAAGGAAGCTAAATAAATAATTCGTCTTCACCCAAAAACATGCCAGATGAAATCCATGGGGATTTGAAATACATTGTCTCATAAGCAGGGGCTACAAAAGCATTTTTCTTTTAGGTTTTTCTGTCTGGTTGTTTGGGGTTTTGCTGTTATTGTTTCCTTTATTTTCAGTTATCTCCTGACTCCTTACATACTTTTTACTGTATTCTAGGTTCTCCCTGTGCATGCAGTCCCTCATGTAGTAATTTCAGTTTCCTTCCATTCCTTTTTTTTTTTTACCTGTATTTCCCTAAACTCATCCCAGCCCCTCTCCCAGGCTTCTTAACAACTGCTGCCTGGCTGTATGCCAGTACTGTGCACTGACTGGCCCAGGGGCACACACCTATTGCTTACAAAGCTGACTTTGGAGCCAAGACTGAAGTCTTTCTGTCAATCTGATCAAATTTGTGTCTCTTTCCCTTCCCTAGCTGTCTAGCTGTGGTTACAAGAACGACAGACCCTGAGATCAGTGAGCTTACAAGGATTTTGTTGAGAAGGTCAGTCCATTCTTATGGGAGTTCCCTACTGGTGTTAGGGAAACCATCCTGGCTCCCCCAGGCACTGAAGGCAGGCAGACTCCATCACAGACCAAGCAGCAAGAGATACGCTGTCCTGCCATAGACTTTGCTGGTCACGAACAAGCTGCTCAACAGGTACTCCCAAAAATTTCCAAGTGATGACTTGCTTCACCTTCTACTCCCTTTTCCCCCTCTTCCCAAGCTATTCTCATTTAGCACCCTCAGCCCCTCTCAAATAAACTGCCCATTCTATTTTCCCTTTCCTTACTGGCTCTGGTTTTGCTGACTTTATACCCTTACTTGGTGACTCTGACACAGTTGTCCCTGTACTTCCTGCCGTGGCCCTCCATTCTGTTCAGCTGGTGCTTCTCTGTCATTATCTGTGGTGTCCTGCTGTCTCTCATGTGGCCACCTCATGAATGTCACTGAAAGAACAGGATAGGTCATCTACATGTGCATTGCTCCCACTTGGCTGCCTGTAGTGCTCTGCAGCTCCTCGTATCATTATCCTGTCAGATGTGCAATAGCTCAGGATCTACACACATACCATAACCTTTTAAGCAGAAGAGTTACAGACAGACAAACTAACTGCACACGCTTATTAAGGCTAAGACCTAGCAATAAAAGCACATTGCCCTGGTAAAATCCAACAGCCAAACAAAATCCATCTCAGTCCCAAGGAAAATGGAATCTCAAGAATCTCCACAGAGACTACAGAGATAAGTCACAGTACCTGATGGGAAGCAGAAAGAGATTTTAGCTGGGATATGATTAGCTGAATGAGCTTTTGCTACTACAGTAGAATAAGAGTTAGTTTTTGCAAGAAGCCCACTGCTACTTTCAAATCACAGATTTACTTATTAAACACAAATCTAGAAATTGGACATTGCAGCAAGACCATATGAGAAACAGTGACAATAAAAGAATTTTATCTGAATATTCTGGTAAATGCCAAATATTAATGCCAGCACTAGTAAGGAAAATTTAGAAGTGTCTATAGACATCATAGATATCACAGAGACATGGCGGAAGTGCTTTTTAATGAGCATAGGCAAGAAGGTGTTGAATTTCACAGTTTAGTCTAGAAGACTTATTCGGAAATTTAAGAAGACCTAATAAGTTATGCAATGTCTCAGGGTGTATCTAACAAGAGAAAACAGAGTCATTGCCAAGAAGTAGGTAGGGGTTTGAGGATTTCTAAAATTTCTTTTTAGGATATGTAATTATTCAAAAAAGTTCTGTAAGTTTCCAAAGGTGAAAAAAGCTAGTGGGGAAGAGCTGTTAGGCTTGTTTTTATTGCGGCATCAACTTGGCAGCGCGGAGCTAATATGGGGTCATTGTGAAATGATGAGGTTTATGACATCAAAAACAAAAAAAAAAAGATTTGAAGTCCTTGTTCTGAGTTTAAAAGCAGACTAAAAGAGGGAAAAAACAAAATTACAGTAAGATCTCTCAGTAAAATAATCTAAATGATAAATGAGCATGATAGTTACTTAACCTACTGAGAGAAACTACACTGAATACACAGAAGCAAATTCATTTGAAGTGTAGGCAGGAAAAATATGAAGACACCGTTCTAACTGCAGCAGTAGCTTTTTTAATGACCTGAAAATAAAAAAGAATCATTATAAAAGTGGAAACAAAAGCACATAATTAATGATAATCATAATGGATAGCTTACATGCCCCATATGGATAAAAATCAAAAGGCTGGGGTGCAAAATATCTTTCAATTAGCTAGAGACACAAAAAGCCATGAGAAGAAAGTCTATAAATACATTAAGCAGTCATGGGAAGACAAAAGAAAGGAAGAGACCACTCTTTAATTGGACAGAAGACATAAAAATGAACGATACACAGAGACGACTAAAGTATTAACACTTTACTTCAGTTTTCATCCATGGAAGAATTAACTATAATCAGTGACCAAAGAAAATGTGTTTCAAACAGTAGTCCTGGAAAAGAAAAGAAGCTGAAGAATATGTAGAAAAGGCAAACATATAAGGCTTCAGGGAATTAATCACTCTAGGGAACTTTTCTAACTAGCCAAGGCAGTCTCAACAGAGAGATCACCTTCAAGTACACAAGAAGGAAGTAGCAGAATAGAAAACACACCTCCTCTATCTATTGGGACAAAGAAAGGCTGAAATTAGAAATACATTACTCTAAGCTTGGAAGTCAAGATATTGAAATATATCAAAAAAGCAAACTATAAAAAGAATATAAGACAATTTATAAGCAGCAAGTAAGAATCTACCAAAAGTAAAGCCAATGAAATTGCCTGCCACCAGCAAATATAATAAAGACTTTAATACGGTTAGTGATGCTGCTGCATATTTAATAAACAATCTTGTTAATGATAACATGAATATAACCACTACAACAGAGAAATACAAGTTTGGGGAAAGAAATCCCAAATATTCCTGCCATTAGCAATTTTCAGTCGTCAAACCTGAAGTCACCAAACTTGGCGAGAATCTTCAGTGCTGGCCCAAATCTGGGACCATAATGTATTTTCAACAATGATTTACACGATTTCAGAGGAACTGCATTCATATTGCTCCAGGGATAAAAATCATCTTGCCAGGCAGCATCAGAATGCAAAATGATCTCGACAAAGTTCAGTGTGTTCAAAATTGAGGATAAAATTCAACAGAGACCAGGAAAAGTACTGATATTAAAAAGGAGCAATTGTGCACTAATACAAAAAGGAGAATATATGGTTAGGGGAAAAGTGGCTGATAAGAATGTAGGTGTTAACAGTGATCACAAAGCAATCAGCAATGCCAATGGCATTTCAAAAAAAGGATGTACCTTTTTCTGGGTTGTTTTAGTAGGTGATGTCTTGAGACAGGGTGTCAATCATTTTACTTCCTGAGCTGGCAGATCCCTCCAGAGATTATTGTACCTTACAAAGCAGTTGCCTTTCAGAAAGCTACTACCGGGGGGG
>JAWWEW010000112.1:94803364-94874912 GCA_035583185.1 Anabacerthia variegaticeps
CCCCCCCCCCCCCCCCCCCCCCCCCCCCCCCCCCCCCCGGCGACCAACAACCAAATCCAACACATTTAAAGTGGTTTAACCAGGATGCAAGATTGAAAGAGCTGTCATACTACCAGTGCACTCATATATATCATGATGTTTCAAGCAAACCTCTTATGGGTAACTGCATCATAGCATATTCTGTAAAAAAAAATCTGTAATCAGCGCACAGATTTTCATAGCACCTCTCCTAATACAATACATTCTCTGTTTTTTCTGATACCCATTAGGGCAATGACCTGAAACTGAAAAAATGATGCCTAAGCAGAGAAATGTAGCACTACTGAAACAACATTTGAATCAGGTCTATTTGGCAATCAATCTACAAAGCACATTATAATTTATTGTAGCATTCTGCTTATCCTTTGAATAGTTATCAACACTTATAGTTACTGGAGACACTAAGCAGGGTGTGTGTATCGTAGGGGCTTTTTATCCCTCCAAGCCTCCTGTAGGTCTTACCAAGAGGCTTATTCTAAATGTTTCTATGCTTCATCTTGTTACTGTAGTAAAACAAACATCATGCTTCCTCATCACAACAAAATGTAAAAACATTAATGATCATTATTCACCCTAAGTTAAAATACTCAAGTCTAGACTGTGCTATTTGCAAAGGTAATGGACTCCCCCATACAAGTACAAGTCGGATCTTGGCAAAGATGACACCAGCATTGTGGTCAACAGCAGCCTTACAGAGTTTTGGTAGAGTAAATGCTCAGTATGGTTGTAATACAGTCTGCACTCTGCAAGGGGTCCTTGACAGTAAAAGCACAGAATGCTAATAGGTTCTGTGTGTTCAATTTGTATTGACAGAACAGACTCAGTATAACACTGAGGCCCCAGGAGATGAGGCACATAGTGCAAATGGTCTGTTCCTGGCCACTAAAGCAGTACAACTTGGACACCTCGGTAGAATTGCTTTCAGAGCACAATAAAAAAAATAAGAAACGCACGCCAAACACATAAAACTGGCTACATATAATGAAAATTCAACGGAGAAAACAAGAGGGTATGTAAGATCACAGCCCCTGGAAGACTGAGCACAAAGGAAAAGCAGGGAGAGTATTGCTCCAGCAGTACCTCCCCTGGTTAAGGATTCTGCACCTGATTAGTGTCCCACCCTCCTTCAGCAGAGGAAGTGTTATTTGGTTTGCTCTTCACCACATTTTGCTTCTGCCATTCAGAAATTGTATATTGAGTGTTATCTGTTAATATATATTTATAATGTGAATTTTAAAGACTGGCATGTGTATTTGTGCTTTACTCACCAACGTTCTCCTACACGGCAATGTGACCGATACTGCAGCCACAGACTGATACCAAATCAGAATGAACTCAGACGCAACAGCAGATCATACTCAGACCTGATATGCAGAAGTTTTGTATACAAATGTTAAAATAAGCAAAGATTTATTTTTTTCAATTCCTCTACAGCATAAAGGTCACATGCAGCAATGGCAGAAAGAAGCCTCCATGGATTGATGTCACCAAGTAAACTGTCAAGACTCTTCCACTCAGAGCAGGAAGAGGATACAGTTCTATAGGTTAACAGATTCTCTTTCAGACTGCATTAGGACTAAATTTGTTTGCTGTGCAAAACCCTAAGCTATTTGATAAAGAAAAATTAAGTTCATGGATGAGTAAAATTTTCCAAATTATCAGTCCTCTTTTACTTGAATGACTGAGCCAAAACAAAACGCTATTTATTTTCTCTAGGCTGCATATCACATCTGGAGACTTCTCTGTAAGCTTTAGTCTGTAAGTATGCACCCACGCAGGAGAGAATGGAAGAACCCTGCAATTAGAGCCCTACGCAAACCACCCAAATTTTAGGCCTGAGTGTGTAGGAGTAAACCAGACTATTTACCTAGCTATATCTCCTTTTAAACAGGTGAGCAGAAGGAAGATAGGGAGGAACAGGGGGAAGACTGAAGTCTTTTTCTAGCCTTGTTGGCTAGAACAGCTGCGCCACTGCACAGAGATACTAATTTCCAGAAGTAAATTACTATTCCCTCAGAGCAAGGAAGAAGCAGAAGAGAAAATGTGATTCAGAGGAAAATCTGAGTCACCATACTTCCCCAGGCTGGCATTACAATGATGCAGTTCACACACCACCTCTTGCTCAAGGCTATGCCAATAGGCACAATATTACCCTAAATAAAGAACAGGACAGTTGTGTCAGCAACTTATAGTTTCCATAAGTAAGCTTTATATGCTGCTGTTTAAGGCTTAGGGGAAGATCAAGAATCTAGGAAGCTATGAGACAGAGCATTTGCTGTGTTCTTGTACTAAAATATCTGTGTCACATGCTTTCTGTCTTTTCATAGCACAGAAAGTCCCCTCTGTAGAATAAAAACCCAGATGGATCATTTTATAATGATTAGGCATCACCGTTTAAACGTAGACACCCGTGAATCACTCTGCAACAGCTGCCAGTGATTTGCCTTGCAAATAAAAGCAATCATCTACCAGGTTTAAAGAGCTACTTTATCGGAAAGAGATGGGAAGCATGTGTTCAGTAAAAACAAAAAGACACAAAAATCCAGAAATGGAAATTATTTAGTTTTGTCAAAATATTCTGTAGTAGTTATAGACTATCATCATTTAGATTAGGCACTCTGGAGTCATGTGGTCCAACCATCTTGGCTGAAATCAGGACCTGAATATTGATTGTCACCATCTAAATGTATTTAACCTCACTGAGGTATTCATGTTCTTTATTATCAGAAATAAAAGGAAGGTGCATTAGTATTAACTACTTGGGAACAAGATTGGTTTGGCTTTTAACAAAAAAACACACTACACTTAAGAAGCAGCTTATTTTTTTGGAGCCTAGGATCTGTATGTATAAAGAATTCCCTTGCTACATATGAGAAAATAAGAGTGATCCTACTTTACCATATTTTCTGTTAAAAAAAAAATGGAATAAGCATACAGGAGGAAACGCAACTGGTAAACAAAAAGTAAAAAATCTTCCTGTACACAATGGTAACCATTATATTAGCAGTATCATAAAACTATTATAGAAAGAGTCAGCTATTTGCATTAAGAGCCCTTTCTTTCTGTTCACATGCTTAAAACTGCTGCCATTTTGAGTTTCTAAAACAGTATCTCATGGTCTCCATTCCCTTCAAAGGCTCAGGAGTACACATGCCCAGCAAGACATGCTCAGACTGACACAAGAATCCTTTAACTCGGCACTACGATCTCAGCATCAGTGGCAACTGCCATTGATAGCACAAGCTTGATGAGTAGGAAGCAAGGGAACTGTTTTTATCTTTTCTATACCAGCGTAGGGGTTGCCTTTATCCAACAAACAGGAAAACAGTCTCTTCCAGAGTCTTCTTCAGCAGAAGATATTTTGCTGTCACACTTTTCCTTTCCCAGGATTGCAACCCAGTTATCAGGCTAGAGCAAAGGCTGAACTGTAAAGAATGAAAAAAGTCACAGGGCTCCATATCTAAAATACAGGAGGAAATATAATTCCATATCTCTGTTGGATGGACATTCAGTTGGGAAGTCGTGAAACAGAAATACATACTTTCCTGTTCCTCCAGTGAACCTTGTTCATGCGTATTATCCTCTGACTAATGGAAATGTAAACACTTCTGTCAGATTTGGAGACTTCATCTTTCCACAGTACATTACAGAATAAAAGGAGGAAGGATATTATATTGCAGGAACCCTCTGTCCAAGACCACAGGTGTTGTTTAAGCACTTGTTACTTGCATCAGTCACTGTAGAAATGGTGGTACTTGCTAAGTTACTTCACAGATCTCTGAAATATCACAGCATATTTCTGTGGCCACAACAGAAAACATCCAGTTTACCTCTGTTCCAGGAAAAAGTAATTGAAAGTATTGACCTTCTAATAGGGCCACCTATAGCATATAATCGTGCTATGGCTGTACTTATCTGACTTTTGATGAAAAGAAATCACATCTATTTTGAAATCCTGCTGTGAAAATTTAGGCTCAAAATATTTGGCCCCATTATGAATGCAACATTTTTCTATGGCTACATATTTTTGTGGACATTTTTATTATCTGTGAATGTGATGTTTAATTTAAAAGGGAAAAAGGAGAGGAGCAATGTATTCTGCAAGACTAATGGACAGCTAAACATAAATCACTAGGTGAGACTGGCAGTGTGTAGAATAAGAAGTTAAATCATGCAGCAATGACCTTGGACTGAGCAGTTTTTCTAAGCTAGTGTACCAGATTTTGAATTTATTTTGTAAAGGGGTCCTTTTTTATTATGCAATAAACATTATAGAGTGGGATTCATATAATAAAATGTAGATGACTGCATTAAATTAGAAATAAGATAGCTGTCTCATAGTGAAGAGAGAAAAACAGTCACTTTAAGGGCACAATTCATATCATCTGCAGCACATACCTGAAAGAAGGCAGACCTAAAACCACCTATTTATCAACATTCACTGTAAAAGAGGGCAGGGATGATCAGTTCAATATGCAGACAAATCTATTATACCAGTATTGGGTGAAATGAATTCGATCCAAACGGACTAACAGATTGTGGTCTTTATAGTCAGCTTCAGGCATCCAGCTTAAATCCCATCCAGGGATTTAATTTTAGAACTGGGGGGATGAAGAGCATACCAGATATAATGACAAGGCTTACCTCCTACCTCCTCCTCTAAAAATACACAGTTTGTCTCCCATTTGCAATATACCTCAAATGAGCAGACTACTGAATCATTTAAGGTAAATAGTTCTTCTAAGGAATGTCTTCCTTTTTGATTCTTTTCAATCATGAAAAACATTTTTATCCATCTTGAGAAATCTTCAGTATAATTCAAGGAAAACCTGTGAAGCTATACAGTGTTGCAATTTTTTATTTTAAGAAAATATTAGAAAAATAATGAAGAATACTACTATTGTCCACATTCTGTCTTCGAGTGTTACTGTCAACTGCAATCTTATTTGACGTCTGGCTAAACTTACTTGTTCTGGCAATGTAGAGTGTGTCTAGGGAAGTAAACACAGTCACAGCATTAGGCCTGCAGTGCTTGGGAATTGCACAGCGTATCTCCTATAGACCCACAGTTTTCCAGCAGTGATCACTCTGGTTTGTATTTTAGAAACCAGCAAGACTTGGAGGAGCTGAATACTGTTAGTAAACACAGGTGTTCAGCTGGGACCCTGTGCTGTGGGATTGTGTTGTTGTTAGAAAATGACTTAAAAATGCATGAGACATCGCTTTTAAACAATAAATACCAAATGAGCACTTAAACTATGAAAAATTAAGTTTTCAGAATGTGAGATATTATTCATCTGTCAAAAGCATTGAAACAGCTTCTTATCCATTTCTTTCTCCTAAGAAAGATGGTACCCACAAGGCATAAGGCATGGGACAATATTTGTTGTAGTTCAGATGCAATAACAGGAAAAAAACCTAATAATTTATTATTCCAAACTACCTTTCTGTAAATGAAGGAGGGAAAGAATAATTTTGGTATACTATTTTATGTCTTGGTAATAATTATTTTAATTAAGCTTATTGGCTCCTGTCTTGTCCAAGAAATATATAAGATTTTTTTTTTTATATTAACTTTTATGCCAGTGACTGTTCTTATGCTAATCAATATACTAGTACTAAAAGAGCTATGAAATATCTGAGTCTGCACTGAGAACTAGTGATAAAATGCTACACAAGCTTCAAGCCTTTGACTGGACAAAGTGGTATGAGAAAAGGGGAGGTTGAGGACAGGACTACAGAGTTCCTATGCCAGCATCCTTACTGGTTTCCATTTCAATCTCTATTTTGAAGCTTTGAGATAATAAAGACTAGGTCACGTTAATAAAGACCATTGACATATACAGAAAGCAAAGTTTAGGGAAACGCAGGCCATTTTAATAAAATAGATGCACATACCAAGAACTCTATAAGCTTCTTATTCATCATATCTGCTAAAAAAAACCCAAAACCCAAACAAAAATAAAAAACCAAAACCCACCAAAAAACTATGATGATAGCAAAACACAATTTCTGTAACCAGAAACTGGATGAGTAAGACATTTGCTGTTCTAAAATCATCAGCTCAGGGGCCATTTTGAAAATGTCTTCAACCCTTCCAGAGAAGTTCAATAGAGCAAATCCTCCTTATTATTCTGATTTTTTCTTGTGTGTGTTTTTTTGTTTGTTTGTTTGTTTTTGTTGTTGTTGTTGGTTTTGGGAGGTTTGTGTGTTTGTTTGTTTGGTTTTTATAATCACAGTCACTGCACATTAAGCCAGGTCCAGCTGTCCAGCCTTTTGTTACAGAGTACTCCAATTCAGTCAGCGAGTTTAGCACAGGGAAATCTACAGCCTCTGAATGTAACATGGATTAAACCGCTAGACTGTAACGCAAGCAACTTGCTTTATTTCCAGCGCCTACTAATTCAAAGCCTCTTGAATTTTTTTTCACCATACTATACAATTCCTTCTTTTCCATGGAGGCACCGCAACTTAAGATTCCACAGCTTCTCAGATAACTAGTGCACAATTAAAATTGCACATTCCCCACAAACAACCATTTGCAAAGGCATTTAGTCATAGTTCTAAAGTTAATAATTTACTCTCTTCATTAATTATAAAAAGCTGAAAATTTTGCTACAAATGTCTGTCTTAAGATCTAAGAAAGACAAGCTTTGGATGTGTTATATAAAGGCATGTAAGAGCAGTGTTACATTATTAAAGGGAAAGCTGCCTTTAACACTGTAATTCATCAATATTCACCCTTTTGAGATATTTAACTAGTACATAAGTGACCTTGAAATAAGTTATGCATCTTCAGTCTAGGGCACATAACAAGTCATGGTCAATTAATACACAACAGAGCCTATGATCATGGGCATTATTGCCTGATCTGGAAAAAATATACTCAAGGGCATTACAGCCTAATTTAGCTTCACAGTCAAATTGATAACTTCGGCACCTCAAGTACCCAGAAACCACAACAATGAGCACTCTGGAAATGCACAGAGATCTCTAATAAACACTGATGCTCTATAATGATGCTTAAAGATGAGCTGTAAAACCTTAATAAAATAAATATTAGACCCATACATTGCATTTCATAACCTTCCTAACACACAGTAACGTGGTTCAGAACTTGTCCCCTAATGCTATTTCTCAAAAGAAAGCTGTCACCCAAGACAAAGAGTATAACTCTGCTTCCCCAGGAGCACTCCCCAGGAAAATGGTCAACTGTCCAGTTCTTCACTGGGGCAGGCCATTGAAAATACTTTCATAGATCTTCAGAGGTCCACATTAAGCAATCACGATGAATTGCCACCACTCATCACTATTCTGCTTTGATCAAAGCAACCAGAGAAACAGACAACAGGGACCAGACAAAAACAATGAGTTTAAAACAGGAAGAAATGTGAGATTACATTCTTTTTTTAAATTTAGACTGTGTAGGAGTTCATAGTTTTAAATGTTTCTACTTTGTTCCTGTAGAGACTCTGAACATCATTAAAACTCTGCTCATTAATTTTCACTGTAATTTTTGTGCATGGTTTTTCACTCCCCCACCCCTCCCAAAAAAAAAAAAAAGTTAGATGAAAAACTTTGGTACCAAATTATAATTAATTGTTTTCTGAGTTAGAAATGAATTTTCCATATGTCCTGAAGCAGATCAAAATAAATTAATAATAAATAAGAATGTTTTATACTTGCGGTATTTGGAGCCTTTAATCTGAGGATTTTAATAGTGCTATCAAAAGTATTTACTAATTAACCTTTGAACAAGACAAATCCTTGTTACTTTCCTTTTAGCTCAGATGAAAAATAAGAGAAAAAAAGAAAGAAATTGTGTGATTTTTCTATTGCATGCCCCCCTGATAGCTGATAGTCATTAATGTGCAGCATTTCTTTAAGGCATAACACCTCATTGTCATTCTCCACACACACAAGTTTCACAATCAAGCAATGTTCTAAATTCTAGTTACCTGTCCTACCTGGAGACAAGGGTCAAAGTTCAAATACTAGAGGTACTTCTGTTAGTAAAGCAGTGAGGTGCCAATGTAAGTAGTGCACAAACTGATTCTCCCTGTTGTACTGCAAGGCTCTGAGCTACAGAAGTATGAAGAATGTCTCTTCAAACAACCATTCAGAAGAGGAGATGTTGAGGTCAGTATTTCCTTGTTCCCAAGGAAATCACCACTATGGCATTGTAGGACTGGAGAATCTCCATGGCTCATTAACATGTGCATCAAGACACATGAAAAGTGACTCTGACTCTTTCAGGCCAAGGAGGAAATTCCCTGTCCTAAAACAAGGACAAAGTGGGTAAATCAGATTGCTAGCACCATCATCCTCACCTCCCCCAGTATTTTTAGGGACCAAGAAAAGCAAGGGGATTTGCCAGCAAATACATTCTACTCAAATTAGTGCCTTGTTTTGAATGCTGTGAAACTGCTTTTTCCAGCAAAAAGACTATTCCAGAAAAAAACAAAGAAAACAAGATAAGCAAAAAAAATCCCCCACCATGCACCCAGCCTGACTCAGCTATTCAGTGCTGTTAATCCAATCACTCTGCTGCACTGCTAGTTACTTTCCAGTGTAACTTCTCTCACTCCAGTCAGGCTGAATTGACAGAAAAGAACTCAAATTCTGATGTTTCAGCATTCATGTCAGTCACATTCAATAGGTATCGATCTTTCTACATGAGCTGCTAGAGTGGGATAGAGGTCCAGGAAAGAATAAAGGAATTTTGGAGATTATCTGCGATACAACTCTTCCTTGTCAGGGACAGGAGAGGGGAAAGTCATCTTGATCGATGACAATGCTGACTGAAAATTTCCATGTCAGGTCTCATACTGGTGAAAGCGAGGAGTAGGAAACAACATGGGCTGCCATGCACCCTGTCATTGCAAAGTAAATCATGAAGTTAAACACCTGAATTTCAAAAATTATTACAGGGAAGAATAAAGGGGATTTTGTGAAAACCAAGCTTAATCTATATGAAAAGCTTGAAAAAACTTTAAGGTTTATTTCACTAACAAAATAGTAATCGGAACAACATGTGGCTGTGTACTCAAAATGTACATGTACATGACAAGTGCAATAATACATCTGACTCCAAGCTAAAAAGAAAATTTCATGGAAGAAGTAGTAATCATCCTATTTATTTAAAAATTTATTTAGATCACAATACTAATGTGATCAAAATTCTGTATTTGTTTATCAGAAATAGTTCTGTGTTTAACATTGAGAAGTTATGACTGAGAGATCCAAAACCAGATATTATTTATTTTATCATTCCACGCATTTGACCATGAAAGTCAAATATTTGTGCAATTTATTTACTCATCTCTTGAATTTTTTATTTCCTTTCAACAGTAGTTACCTGAAAAAAGATCAGGAATTATATCTTATATATATATTATATTTGTTTTTAAATCTGAAGCCTAAACAATTACCCAGCTAGGCAATTTGTCCCTCAGTCTCAGGTTGAACACTCTATTGGCCAGTACACCCATGCTGATTATCAAGGTCAGAGCTTCCATATAGAAATGATTCTAACTGATCTATCCTTGCTTCCCATCACAGAATCCTAAAATTGTTTAGGTTGAAAAAGATCTGTAGGATAGTTGAGTCTAACCATAAACACAACACTGCCAAGTCCAAGCCATTTCTCTAAGTGCCACATCTACACATCTTTTAAATATCTCCAGGGATGATTACTCAACCACTACCCTGGGCAGCCTGTTCCAATGCTTGATAACTCTCTTGATGAATAAATTTTTCCTATTATCCAACCTAAATCTCCCCTGGCACAACTTGAGGCTATTTGCTCTTGTCCTATCACTTGCCACTTGGAAGAAGAGACCGACCCCCTCTCACTATAACCTCCCTTCAGGTACTTGTATAGAGCGGTAAGGTTCTCCGGAGCCTCCTTTACTCCAGGCTAAACACTCCCAGCTCCCTCAGCCGCTCTTCATCAGACTTGTGCTCCAGACCCTTGACCAGCTTCACTGCTCTTTTCTGGACACACTCCAGCACATGCGCCAGTCTTTCAAGTAGTGAGGGGCCTAAGAGGATTCCAGGTGCAGCCTCACCAGTGCCAAGTACTGTACCAGTCTTGCTGGCCACACTACTGTTGATACAGGCCATGATGCCAAAGCCTTTCTTGACCACCTGCACACACTGCTGGCTCAAGTTCAGCCGGCTTTTGGCCAGCACCCCCAGGCCCTTTTCCACCAGGCAGCTTTCCAGTCACTGCCCCCAGCCTGTAGTGCTGCATGAGGTTGTTGTGACCTCGAGGACTCGTCACTTTGCCTTGTTGAACCTCATACAATTGGTCTTGGCCCATCTTGCACCCTCTCTCCATCTTCTCCTGCCATGATTAGTGAGGCACTCCTGTCAACTTCAGCTGTGGCTCCTTAATGATTAGGCAAGGGATTGTTGCACAGAGTGATCATATAAACCCAGCCCTCTTAGGAAATAAGGCCACAAAAACAAGGCTACAAAACAAAATAGACGAGGACAAATAGAACAGACAGAGCTGAAGAACATAATTCAAAGGCAACTGGATTATCAATATAAATTTACTCTGAGGACAGATTCACAGCTAGCTACTGTTACATAGCGTGACTGAGTCAAAGGGAGATGTCATTAAGGCGTCCTCATTAATAGTGCCTGCCAAGGACAGGTAGAATACAACTCATTAGAACTGGGACTTGTATCACCCAGGAGCAGGAATGTAAGAGCTGGAATGGTTCACTGCATAAAAAATATTTACCAGGTAACCAGTCAGGACAGAGATGACTTGGAATGTGTTAATGGAACAGGAGAATGGCTGACTGGTACCTGCAGTGGATGAGATTGATCTCATATTTATCTCTGAGCAACAGCAGAATTTGCACTCTCTTTCTGCTAGAAGTGCCTCAGCACATGCTGTGACTCAGGAGCCCATGCAGACCCATGAGCAGGCTGCTTCAAAAGCGTTTGGCACTTCACAGTGCCGCCTCCCACCTGAGCTAACTCGGCTTTGCTTGTGACTCATTTAGCCTGATAATCCAAGGAGAGGCAGGCTTCATCTCATGCATGTTGCTGTTACCCTGGTGCTTTGCAGAGTTATTTTATGATGGATTCTAGTATATTATGAGACGTTGCTGATTGGATCAGCCCAGCTCATTTTCTTAACCACCTTCATATGTGAATTTTGCAAAGACACAGGTGTTCATGTTTCCATTTGTCCACCTGTTCTACATCTTAGGTCAAAATAAGTCAGTCAGCTTCAAACTGACTTTCCTCAATATAGGAAGTATGCAATGTGGCAGAGAGGATTTAACCCCCCCTTTCCATCTGAAGCATCATTGCTCTGTTAGGATGTTCATATCAAAAACACTGAACATATGTATCTCATGAAATTGTCACAAATTTTCCCATACTTCACTCTAGAATTGCAGTGTGCTCTAATTTTACATTAGCTATTCTGTGTATTTTGATATCTGAGGCTACAATGAAGAAACCTTGGAACAGAAAGATTCAGAGAGTATGAGGCCCTCCATCGATACTGGAAATTTTATCTGCTGGCTCTTTCCTGTCTGTGAACTTTGCTACTATTTCTGAAGTTCATGGTGTTGGCACTTTTTTCAGCATGATTCTCTATAAACATTTGGAATCCAGTACAGACTGTCACACTGTTTAGGAATAGTAGTGACACATAGACATGTCTACTGGAGTAAGGAGTGATGCTACAACCCAATAAATGCATTCTTCCATTCAATGTGAATTACCAGGCTGGACACTTGCTAAAATGTGACCAAAACTAAATCATACATCAGGCTGGATCATGATGGGGGAGGAGTAAGTGTGACAGTGTCTTCTCTGCTCTGTGTAAACCTTGCTTCACATTATACATAAAATACTAATAGGGCCAAGTTACAGACTGAAGGAAACCAGTATTTTTCTTTGGGGAGTGCCTTTAGTGCCAGAATTTCCAAAATGTCTCAAAGCATTGTGTTTTGAATTGAAAGTTACCATTTCAGTTCCTACTATATAGATATTTTAATTTTTTTTGCTAGAGTTTACTTTAAAGACTTATACTGCAGACAACAGAGGCAGAAAAGATTATGCAGTTCATTGTTACAATCATCCAATAATGGATATTATTCAAGCTGATTTTCTTCTTACTCATCACAAACATATTGAGTGGTTAATATTCAAAGTACAAGATACATGAGTACCCTTCTGAAAAAAAAGAAAACAAAACAACAAAACCCAACCAATCAGAAAAAGATCTGACCTATTTTGAAGAGGATCAGTGTCAAAATAGTGTGGGTTTACTCAGATATGTATTTAGAGTATGCAAACAGAAGCCGGATTATTCTTCTTCAGATGCCCTTTGTGGACTGCTTAGTTAAGTTCTACACACTTATACCTATGCATGCCTTTTAAAAACAAAAAGGTAGGTCTGACTTCAAGCTATTAATTTGTTCATGCAGCTATATTATGGAATAAATGATCAGAATAAGAACACTTCAAAGAACAAGGAACAGCTTATTTCTTTGGACTTGACCATGTCCCCCTAAATAGTAATCAGCTCAAATGAAGATATATTCATATAATGTTTTCAATTTTAGCTAAGACTAATTTCCTTCAATGAAGCATAGCATTGACATTTAGGATCTAGAATATCATCCTTTCAGAATAGTACTGTGGCAAATGACACAGCCTTCTTTGAGGTCATATTAAAGACATCTGTCAGAATAGAGTAACTTTGTTTTTTGTGACATCCTGGGATATCAGTTCACAACAGAAATGAAAATTTCCAGATGGCTGAAGATACTCATACTGTAAGTGTATATTATTTTATATGAGACATTTAAATCTAAAACATCTTCTCTAACTTCTTTGTAAGTACTGACTTTGTACACTTTTTTTTTTGACCCTTGTCAGAGAAAGAGCAACTAGAGCTTAAACATTTTAAGATGTTTGCTTCAGAACTAATTATGCACTTGCTACCTTAAAATATCAGAGGCAAAATTTTAACTACCATATTAGTAGCTAAATATTTTACCAGATGAGATTGCAACTAAAAATTTTCAGAACATGCTTCCACTGTTCTTCCATTGAAACAACCCATTCTGAAAGATACACTGCTCCATAATCATCTGGGTTACTCTTGTTAATTAGAACTAAGGTTTTAACAGATGCCCACGTGTTCCTGGCAGGCACTTCACAATCTATAGTTTAAAGCATTTTGCGTGATTAATTAATTGCCTTTTTCATGTTTATAACATGAAATACAAGCTTTAAAGACCACAGGGAAATGATAATTAAATGAAGAGTACAATTATTAGTCTCTGTTGTATTGGCTATTTGCAAGAATGCAATCTCATCCCAACCGGGTTAGATGAAATCATAAAACACTTGTCTGCACCTTTAGCATTGATGAGCTTGTGATATTTATGTTCTCTTATAACACAGACTTCTCTTAGCTGACCATGAACAACCAACAGAGAAAATATGTTCTGGATTTGCACGACAGATATTGAAGTAATATAGCAGAAGGTTGTGTGGAAAACAAAAAAGAAATATTATGTTATTTATGATCTCTCTCATGGCTGGCCAACTTTCCTCTCTTATTGGAACACCTATTAGTATGTTTTCTCCTGAGGACATTTCTCTCAAATGACTCTTCTCTAATGTCTGTTTTCCCTGCTTCAAAATATCAAGTTTACACCAATTTTTATTCTTTTTTTCCTTTTAAGTCACATAAATTCATTCTTCAAAGAATAAAAAAAGTGGTAACAGGCATGCTATCTTTCCTGGAAAAAACTTTACTCTAAAAAATGTTTTGTACTTTTGTTGAAAACAGACACTTTGAAAAGTGTCTTCGAAAGCAGATCCATTGGCATCCAGTGTACCATCCTGTCAGCACAAAAGTTTTAAAATAGGGCTGAATATAACTTAAAACAGATTATTTTCTATTGTTCAAGAAACTGAATCTTGATCTCCAGTGACAACTCCTATACCCTTCACAAACAGAGAGCATAATAAGCTACACATCTGCATGTTTTGAAACAGGTAAACCTTGCTTAAGAGTAACACCTGGTAAGAACGCAACATACCCAAAGCAAGCACTGTCAGCCAGAACCAGTTATTTGGTAAATATTTTTCAAGCTGGATTTTGATTGTGTGCTTCTCTTCTACTAGTGTATCCTGTTATACCAACCAATTTTTTTATTCAACTTCACTTCTAAATGGTCTCCCATCTCTGCTTCCTATTGCCCCATTATTAAGCCATTTATTATATAGCTTTCTGTCTTACAAAGAACATTCAGGTTTTCAGAACTACTAAATTTGGATCCTATCATCACAGTTTAAGAATATTAGTTTGCTGCTTTTTGAAAGAAATGAGCAATGCACCAAATTTATTTCACGGTACTTTGAAATGTAGATTTGCTGCTCCACAAGAGATTGAGAACAGTCAAGCCCCATGCAAAAAGATTCACAGCAGAATTTCTGCTACACACAACAGACGGTGGTAGCCAACACAGAGAGTGGTTGGAGAGCATAGAAATGAACACTGAAGTAGTAACCACTCAGGTTAGAACCACACATTAGAAAGATATGTTGAGGGTTTTTGGTTGGTTATCATTTCTAATTTATGTATATTTATGAAGTCTTTGTACAGATACTACATTACAGATAAGCACAGATGTGAAGACCTCAAGATCTGATCTTCAGACTTGATTTTGTACATCACACAAAGGATTAAGCATGGTGCTAGCATAAAATATTGAAGAAGTACCAAAAATCTGCACTACTACTGGTACAAGGTTTGAAGTGTCAATAGCCAACCTACAAGTACTGAAAATTACAGGCAACATAAAAATAAGTTTTTAGCCTCTTATAATGCTAATGCATTTACAGCATGTTGCACGGTATAAATATAATGCCACATGGACCAAATTTGCAATAGCCAGAACTGTTGCCATGGTAAGTATTACCAAATGGTGAAGAAGACAAGAGAGACTGATCATGTCTGAATTACTGTAGAAAGTACAGCCAGGAAATGGCTTAAATGACTTATCCAGTGTAATGCTGGGCTTGAAGTGGAAAACTCATAAACTTACGTGTGCGGCTGGATAAAGTCTAAGGCTCACTCTCCAAATGTGGCAAGTCCTTTCCCACTTCCACTGATTTCCATATGAACAGGAGGCTCTCTGCACCCTGAGGAACTGCATTGCCATTGCCAGAGCTGAGCTCATGCATGCTAATTAACAGGGAGCATTAGCACCTGCCTTAAGTGGTTCAATTGGACAACTCCTGTGCACCTGAGGATTCAGGTCTGATTCGGTAAATAAGGATTCTTAAGAGAAACTATCATGCTAGAAGTTAAAAAACCCGTTGAAGAGGAGGTGTACAAAAACCAATATGAGGCCTACAGGCCCCTAGCAGTTTGCTATGAAGCACTAGGGCAACTTACAGTGAAACAGGATAAGGCTGTTCCTCAGATAAAGCAGTGCTTACTCTTTTTTTTTTTTTAACTGACAAAATAAAATACAGTAGTTAAGGATTTAAAAATCACTTATATTGATTAAACAATTGTGGCAATTCTGAGGTATTATTATTTGTTTAGTTCATAAATTTCTGTACAGTTCTGCTGAGTCACACAAATGGAAAACCTGGCCAACTGGACAGATATATGACTCGATTACTATACTGAGACAAAACATCCTGTTATGTTTCTGCAACATAGCTTAGCTTACTGATTTGAATACATGGGTTGTGAAATTCAGATAGGAGAAACAAAGATGGCAGTATTACTTAGGACAGCACAAGGGGCAGCAGGTAGTTGGCGTGGTAGACCATTTACAGAGATACCCCTCAAACTACGCCTATGGAAGAGAGCAATAATGTCACCTATAGAAGTCTGAAAAAAACATTTCCAGTCATTCTATACCTATTCTACCTTTATTAGACACGCTTGTTTTCAAACAGGGTGTATCTCCCAAGGGCAGCCTGGAACAATAACATTGAACAGCCATTGACGCTAGACATTCATCGTGCATTCTAATGTATCTTTATCCTACCCTTTACCCTTTATGTACCTTTTTCCTATTCCTAAACCCTTACTGTAATAGAAATTTCATATTTCAGTTCCAGGGAAAACCAAGGAAATGTGAACTTCCTTGTGCAGTTAGCAGTGACTCACTGCCTGCTGGATTTTTCAGAACTCAGAAATATTTGGTATTTTTTTAATAATAGAGAAGTTATTAGGTGAGCAAGACAAAGCAAATTTTCAGTACAAAAAAGGAACATACCTTTAAAAAAATCAGTCTGAGCAGATTTCCAGCAACTTGGATTTCACTCTTAGCTCCCTCTCGCCTTCCACACCAGCCACTTGGGCAGGTGACCACTCAAAATGCTGGCAGACTATCACTAAATGGCCCCTTACAGCAATAATACGTAGGAAACAATGATTTAACAGCATGCACTGAGCACAAGAGACAGTGTTTGGCAGCAGGGACCACAGTGTGTGCTCTGTGTGAGACACAGCTGTGCACTGCCCTGACTGGTTTCAGCTGGTCCAAGCCTGCCTCAGCCAGTCCTAGCCAGTCACTGCAAGTCCAAGCCAGTTCTAGCCAATCCATGCCAGTTCTAGCCAATCCATGCCAGTTGCAGGTCTCTCTAGGAGTCCCAATCAGTCCTAACCACTCCCAGCTGGTCCCAGGCAGCTCAACAATGTGCCCCATTCTGCCCAAAGAGTCAGTCGGTCAGAGGTGAACAGGGAGTCTCTGCCCACCGGTTGTGAGGAAGGGTTCTCATGGAGCCCTCCCACCTGAGCAGAGGAGATGAGCAAAAAGAAAGGAGCAAACAGAAATGTCGGGGTGCTGAGCCCAGCCCTGTGTGCCTGAAGGGACTGAGTGTACCCTGTGGTGGTGCCCAGCAGGGGCACGGAGTCCAGAACAATGGATGCGCCCACACTAAAGCTGAGCTTGAGGAGGGGGGAGAAAAAATGTGCCCCCCAAGTGTTCGTTTAATTAGCTTCTTTGTTTCTTAATGCCCAAGTCAGTCATGTTTATTGGAAAGACATTAAGGGAAATTTCCCAAATCAAGAATGCTTTTCCAGGATATACCATCCTTTTAAAGGACTAATGTTTTATCTGTTAGGATGTTATGTATTTTCTGAAATTCTGCTATCCTTTAAAACATTTTTATACATTTTAAGTGATTGACAGTAATGTCCAGCAAAACGTGTTATGTAACATCAATATACAAATATACCCACTAATGAATTAGCATCTTGGACAGATATAGTCATACATGGCTATACACTTCATACACCATTTATGCATATATACAACTAACAGACTTGCCATACTGTATGATCACACAGGAATCTTCATCATCCCTGACAAGGTACACATGCAGGGTTTGACAGGCAAACCTGCTTCCTTCCCTCTGAACAGCCTGTGAAATTTGTCCTCATTCCTTTACAAGGAGTGACAGTCATCTCCTAGGAGGTGGCAGAAGCTACACATTTCTTTGGAAAATGCAGCGGCCTCTGTTACTGCATGCCAAAGTCAGGGAAAGGCTAAGAGAGAAAAAGAGAACACACCTGCATCCTGCAGGTCAAAGAGAGCCTGAATGATTGCTAAGAGCACCAAAGGGCTATGAGCAGAACAACAGGAGCTCTTGCCAAGGACCAATAAGCACAGCAGTGACGAGATGACTGAAAGCAAAGTTCATCCTGTGAGGTCACAGGGAGAAGAAGGTCGCTGATTTATAAACCTTCTATTTCTATTCTGCTTCATCTGGCCACTTGGAGTTTTCTATAGCTTTTATTAATTATTCCAGTTCATAGCCCTAGAGAACCTGGCTTTTTGAACTTCAAAGCCAGTTGGATTCTCTTTGGAAAGCTCTTTATAAGGAAAAGGTTCAGGCACCACTACCTCAAAGCTCTGGCAGTTTTGGACTCTCTCACAGTTCTCAGTTCTCAATGAAAGCTTAAGAGAAAGTACACTTTTCCATGTGGAATATAATGTCTTTTACAAACTAAAGAATAGAACCACTGACAAGTAAAACATAAAGGGCTTGCTTGAGTATGTCCAGTATCTCCTACAGATTTGATTTACTCAGCCATGTGATTCTCCATTCATGTCACTACTCTCAAAAAGGAAAGAGGTACAGTAGTATTCATGATACAAAAAGTCCAGGCAAAGAAAGCATAGCAAATGTGTCAGCAGTAAACCAACTGTGAAGCACTGAAGCTGGAGTCCAAGCTGGAATACTAATAACAGGCTACCTTTAAATACAGATAGCTGTAACTGTGCCAGCAATCTGTGCAGTTGCACAGCTAGAATTGTACTTTAGTGCGTTGGATGCAGCTTTCTGATATGAATTTTCATTTGCAGTACTTGGCCTTTACCCTTGCACTTTTCGTTTGGAGACAAGTCAAGCTGAAACCATTTGAAGTGTACTCAATAAAGGCTGTCATAGCTAGCATTAATTTCCAAACATATACTTTTTTTAAAAAAATCAATGTTCTAAAAAGTATTACTATGATCAAAGAGTTCAGGTTCCTCATCAGCTCTAGATGTTATAGATTATCACCATAAATCTTAGAGAATCATATTACTATTGATGCTGATTTGACAGCCCTTCCTACTATCTGCCAGTGTAAAATGTCCTGCAAATACAAAGCACTAAGAATGCTGCACATGTGCACACATACTGGCAGAGATAACAGAAAACAAGAAAAATATCCTTCAGAGACAAATTCTCTTGAAGAAAATTTCCCGTCAGATTAATGCCGTAGAAAACAGAAGACTGGGTCCAATGTTTTAAAGATTACTTATTTGAAAAAAAAGGAAATAAAGTGATTTCCTAGTACTGGGGTTTGATTTTTTAAAAGCAGATACAGCTATACTTATTCTGTAAAGGAAGATGTGCAGACAAGTCCGCCTGCTCAAATTAAAAAGAAAGCAAATTATTTGACTAAAGAAAGATTCTCTATGAAGAAAAAACAACACTCAAACTGTATGATACTATGAATTGGTAACTGAAATATTAGTAGAACAAATAAAATAGGCTGGATCAGTAGTTTTCTGACTTTAATGATAAGGAACTTCTCATTTAATGTCAAAACTTTGAAGAGGCTGTTCAAAAATATTCATGGTTTATCTTTTCCAGTGGCTGTGCAGTTTGGGAGTGAAAATGATGAAAATTAACTCAAAGTCTTTTACATAATTCTGGAATTTTCTCAGGAAAACTGAGCAGGCATTTAAAAGTTTTACAGTGGGGAATAGCATGAATTTATTCTGCCTGAAATTGTACAGGCATTTAGAGTAAGCTACACAATGGCATTCATTTTATTCACCTGCAAAAAGACAGATTTCTTCACAGCTCGTGGTGCTATTGGTCAGCTGCAGGAGCAGGGGTGGTAGCTGTTGAGATCCCTGGCAAAAGTCAGTTCATTTCCATAAAGGGCCAGTATTCTATACTGTCATAGGACCATCAAGAGGTAGAAAGTCTTCCATGACTAATATTTCTCATCCTGTAAAACTTTTTTCCTTAACGACTAAATATTGCTTGAATAGATAACAGCAAAAATGGCACAGTTTTAATTTATTGTTTGCGGTTCTGCTGGCTGTGAATGTGATCTGAATCGTTGGATTTGCAAAATGTTTTCCTAAGTTGATAGTGGTTGTACAATGCAATTGATTAATTTTAAATTAATGGAAGATTTGTGGATATTTCTTCCCACTTTAATAATCTTCCTGGATTTCCTCATCCCAATCTACTCACACTGCATTAACAACAATAAGGGTTTTGCCCCTACACAATGTCTTTCGGTTCCCAAATCTTTAAAAATATCACACTTTATTAGATAGAGAAACCGTAAGGTGGAATGTCCCCTTCTCTCCATATTTGTAAGCTTTCAATGCAATAGACACCATAAACTTTAAGATTTTAACTCTCTCCAGTACCTTACAGAAAACATATTCTGCATGTTCATAACAAATTTTCTAAGCACTGGGATCAATGATGTGCACCACATATGAAGAACGGTGGATGTACGGTTCTTCAGAAGACACAGATGCACTTGCTTATCAACATTCTGAATGAAAATGTTTAGGTATTTCTGACTATTTCATTTTCTTATTGAGAAATGCAAAATCCTCAAGCAGTTGTGTAGTTATTGATTGCCACCATAAGAAAACTATATTGTAATACCATACAGTTTTTACAAAGCTGCTTTAATAGGTATAATATGTCAAAGTAATGTATAACATAATTTAAAACAATTACAAATCCTTCAAGCATACCAAGCAAGAAAAAATTAAATAATTTTGTACTAAAGGGAGATTAGTTTCAGATGGTTATTCACTTCTGCAACTCCTCAGTGAAAATCTGTGATGCAGAATGGCAGGTTAAAAACTAATACGGTCCTTGACATCAGCAAGTGTCTTTAAAAATTACAGATGGTACTTATTTTCTATTTTGTATACTTACTCAGCACCTGCAACTATATTGTCTGGGTTCTTCTTAGTCCCATTTACAGGTAGGAGAAAATTATAGACAAAGTCCAGTGTCACACAGACCATGGCACTTACTATCAAACACAGGATCTCATATTCGAAAGCACCAGCACCTTGAGTATCAAGATGCTGATTCTCACAAGGGCCCCTTGTGTTCAGTTTGAATCAGCTTCATTTGCTGGTCTGAATCCTGCGAATGACAGATGGCAAACCCGTGTTTTGGCACAGAACTGTGAATACTGGATGAAGACTTCTGGAGAATCATTGGAGTGGAAATGAAAAGGTATTCAAAACTCTATTCTGGGTGGCTATGTTTTCTAGATAAAATGGACTGTGCTGTGTGGTAATGTTATGTATCTGACGTGTGTGACTTGTTCTCATAAGCATAACTTAAAAGAGTCATAGAGACAACAGGAATCTCAAGAAAACTTTGAAGGCAAGTGGGGATAATAAATGAAGAATTTCGTGTTGAAGTGCTTTTGCTTCAAAAGCATGAAGAAACTCCATGTTTTTGACACTGCATCCTCATAATATGCTGTGATTCTCAGACTATAACTGAAAGTGCTAAGTAGGTTCATGTCAACATATTTCCTGATGTCTTGCCAGCAAAAAAGATTCTGTGTATCTAATACTGCAAATCACACTTATCCTTTTCCTACCATTTTCTGCCATTATGTTTTCATAATTTAAATAAAGTATGCAAAAAATATATCTCTAATCATATCTGGTTTTAAACATCCACTCTGGCACTGAAGATGACGGCAAGTAAATTAAATTCCATTAAAATTAATGGAAAGGTATGAAAACTGGTCTAACAGCATTTGAAGCTAATTATACCTTATTCTTATTTCTAAAAGCATCAATGTAATCTTAAAAATAAAAACTTTTCTCATTTCTAATGCAATGATATGTTCCTCATCACTACTGCAGGAAGACTACAGTTACTCATTTCCAAAGGCAAAATTTCCTTTCCTGTTTGTTATGATGCCATCCATACAATGGCATCACCAAAAAATTATATTAAATTCACATGGAGACTCTTCAATCTCCACACAGGCAAAACTCAAAGTAATTTATTAGATCTTCAATGTATTAGTTTTTACTTTCCGTTGGTTTTTTGTGTTTGTTTGGTTTTTTTTCCCCGGAGTTCACACCAATTCAGTGAACCTTTTGAGCTGTTCTTACTATTCGTGTTAATGACACAGACTTTTATAATGTTCTTGAAGAAGTTGGTGGAAGTCACAGCTAGAACAGGATGAAAAAGAAGTAATTGTCATGCCTGGAAATAGAGGTAGATAGAGACAAAAGAGCCAAGTAAGAAGAGCTAGTATAACTAAACCATGAATTCCACAGATAAACAATGCAAGATGGGTGAAGAGCTTGTTTTATTGTGCACATGCTATAAAATTCCAACACGGGAACGAAGGGAAAATTCCCCTGGATAAAGTTATTAGGGGAAAAAACATTTTAAAATAAGTGGCTAAAGTTTCCCTAATAAATGTACTGTGAAGCCAGAGTTTGGGTTTCCTGAATGTATGGTATGCACCTAGACGAAAATTTGAATGTACCTTTTTGAAAATTTTCAGGTATTGGAAAATTCATATGCAGAACAAAGCAAATCTGTGCAGCATGAATTGCCTTAGGAGCTGGTCAAAGCCACTAGCATTTGGAGTCCTTTCTCTATTTAGAACAATGAAAGTTCCTGCTATGTGATATCTTAACTTTAATAATAGAAAAAAAAACCAAAACACTAGAAACACAACAGCGAGGAATAAGCTTTCACAAGAAAAAGATCAGGTTTCAAAGAACTGTAATTTGACAACTGGACTGTAATGATAGCCCTGGAAAAAATCCATGGAGGAGAAGAAAATCAACATGGACACAGGGATTTACCTTTTGTTGTTTCAGTGCAGGACCAACAAAGAGTAGCTGTGAAGGTGCTCTGTGTGCTGTATATAACCTGAATGGAAGACTAGTAGAAAGCCTTGTCAGTCTGGCTACCTCGAGAGGCACTACATTCATGCACACAGAAAATGACTCCTGAGACTTCATAATGTGCTAACAAGAATAATTTTTTCCTTGCCAGTGCAAGATTTGAATGTATTATTATCAACTAATCTTCTCCGTTTGTTTTACAGGTGGTAGAGACAACCAAAAAGTGGATTGTTATACTACATGAAATATTTCACTGAAAAATTTTTTGACAATGCTTTTATATATATATATATATATATATATGTCTTTATGTAAACCAAACTTGTAAGAAACTTATTGAATTGCTTCTCTGTCAACACCAACATAATGGTTTAGGTGCCTACATAGCATGTATTTTAAATAGGACAAAAAAAAAAGACCATTTCTAAAAGACTGGCAGTTCTATGTAGCTGTTTCTCCATACCTTTAAAGAAAAAAAATGGATCCATCCAGTTCCAATAGTGTTCCATTGTCTGGGTGAAACATGACACTGTCTGAAAGCATATAGCTGACTCAAGCAGAATACATGATTGCATTTGCTCAAATTTGTTAAATGTTTAGTAAGAAAAAATATTATTTTATCTTTCCTTTCATCTATTTTTTCAGCTTCTCCCAAAGGTGGTAAGAGGTCAACTCAATGCAAGAAAAATAATCATCCCAGAAAAAATCTTCAGGTGACATGCCACTCCTTAGCAACTGATAGATTTCTACTGGAATTATTTATCTTCTAAACTGATCAATATATAGAATCACAGAATCATTTAGGTTGTAATAAACCTTTAAGATCATCAAATCCAACCATAAACCTGACACTGCTAAGTGCAGCACTAAAGCATGATGCCTAAGTGTCACTTCTACACATCTTTTAAATACCTTCAGGGAAGGTGACTCAAGCACTTTCCTGAGTGGTCTGTTCCAGCGCTTGACAACCTTCTTGGTGCAGAAATTTTCCTAAAATCTAAATCTTCCATGGTGCACCTTGAGGCCATTTCCTCTTGTCCTAATGCTTGTTCTTTGGGAAGAGAGACTGACACATACCCTCTTTCACCAAGAAAAAAGCTTTCAGTCACGTTGCATTGTTTTAGCGAGCCTTTCAGCTGGAAATACTGTGTCTATGCTTTAAATAATGTCAGAATAAGTCTACAATTTTAAACAAGTAAAGGGGATATGTGGCTAATTTAGGTTTGTTTTAATTATGCTTCCTACATAATCTAAGCAAAACTTGTTTCTGTGCCCAAGACTAACTGTATTTCAGCAGACCAGAATTCCCATTGATTTAAGTGGGGAGGGAAAAAACATCTATAATTTCCTAAAGTTGCAGCACTCTACTTACTGATAATGATTTTATTCTCAGTTTTGGAGACAAAATAACTATGTGTCTACTGAGAAAGTTCTATAAGACAATAGTCACTTTTCACCAAATTATTAATTAAGCTTCTAGTATCTAACTGTAGTCCCACAATATACCCAATGGATTATTTCCCAGTGCTTCAGTGTGCCTCAAGCACTTCATAGTGTTTCAAGATTTACAGCCTTCTAAAGACTTGCTTACTTTTCTCTGAGTTTAAACACACACATATCATAATAGATCCATTTACCATTTGAAACCAGAACATTTCTACAACATTAAAAAAAAAAAAAAATCCATTTCTACAAACATGCTTTTTTTTCCAGATTTTTCAGACTATTTGCGAGAAGGTCTTCAGCTTAATATTCTACCTACTAGTAAAATGTCTTTTTCTTTTTTTTTTTCTTTTTTCCTAGCCTGTTTCTTCCCTCCAAGATGAACATAAATGCCAAAGTATGGTTCCATTTCCAAGCTGTACAAGATATCACTACCATTTACTCCTTCTCACTCTGCCATACAAAGCCTGTATTGGTTGTAAACTGCCTTCACACAGATAGGAAAGAGTATCTCTACTGTGGCTTTAAACCTCTTTTTGCTTCCCATTTTGTATTACTTTTTCTTATGCTCTATAATTTGCTATTATATATTTGTTAGTCCGGTAACAGCCTTGATGATACACAATTAATAAACAGTTAATATATGTAATTTTATAACTATATATTTCTTTTCATTCCAAAACAGGTCTGTAAGTTGAAAATCTAAAAAATGCAATCCCGTTATTAAAATGAAATTATTCCTATGACATAAAATGATGAATATAAGAAATATAACCTCTATTTGGGAAAAAAGAATTGTTTTTTTCTTTAAATTCTCCAAACGTCCAGGACCTTGTTTCTGAAAGTGTGGTATTTACAGCATTATAAAGTTAATTTTCTTCAGCATTCTTGTTGTTTCCTGATTATTACCGTTGGCAATTTGCTTCTGAACTTTAGACTCCTCTCTGTCACTCTGTGAAACTTGTTATTTTCCTTCTGTGTTTCTGTCACTTAAGTACATGAGTGCTTTGCTTCCTAATGCTTTCCACTTAGCAAAGCATTTACTGAGCTTTCACAGTCAATACCCTGTGAAGGCAGAATCAGCTCCTGAAGAACTGAAAAGTTGAGACCACCGCTATTCAAGTCATGAGAAAGGGTGAAATACATAATCACCAGCTAGCCTAACATTTTTTAATACATACTGAAAACAATTTTGCTGCAACTGGCAAGACAGCACTAAGTAAAGCTTAATTCCATTAAAGTCAGCCAATATGACTGTATAATAGGAATGTCTTGCATAACTAAGTTGATAGAACACTTTGAAGATAATGCTGCTGTGATAGATAAGAGAGTGACGTGAACTGTATGCATTTTTCAAGAAGCATTTGATAAAGCTACATGTCTAAGATAATTGGTTATTGTAAGGAAACCTGACACAGAGTATAACGTACTTTAGAGAAGTGAAAAGTTCATATTTCCTTTAATACACACACCTATTTGGCTTGGTAACCACAAACTGTAACACAAATATCAGACTACCAGTAGCACAGACACCACACTGGATGTATGAGAACACAAAAGCACCAACCCATGGAATTTAGTACACTCATGTTCTGCTACATTGAAAGATATGGTTATATAGATCCTAAAATTTTGGTCAAGGGAAGAATCTTTTTTTGTACCATTATTGTGAATAACAGGGAATCAATCTTTTCATCTTCATGCCAGTGTTTCTAAGAAAAATAATGTATATGGAGGTGTAACTATGAAGTTGTCTCCATTTTTTATTTTTTTTTTTAATTGAAGACGTCACTTGTCAACTGACAGTTTTTAGTTTGCTCTTTTCTTTTGTTTGCCTTCCCCCTTTTGGAGAAGCTAAATTGAGATTATTACAAAATCATTCCTAGCATGAAACTTATTTGATTTTAGAATAATCTCTCCAGAAAATTAGAGACATTTTTAAATGCCTTTGCATAAACTCTATAAAGCATTATGAAAATATATCAGGGTGACAATTTCTGCAGTGCATTGAGAGAGATTAGATGCTTTATGTGTTCTCTGAGGTATGAATTATGATATTTAGAGGTAGTCTATATCCTTTGAATGCAGGTACTTCTAATATCTGAAGCTCCAGTACCAGTTGGCTCATATCTTCATATTCTCGGCAAACACTTTCCTCCAAGACTGATGAGCCTATCATTCTTTCAGAGCAAATATATGCAATCATGCAGGGTCAGTTCAGTATTCAGAAAGTGTCATCAACATTTGGTAATTATTACACTGGGGTTTAGAAATGATAACTAATAAAAATGTCATTTTTTCATAAACATTAGAAAACCTAAACATAGCTTTTCTGCTTTTGATAAATATTGAAAATTTAATAGTTATTCTTCATTTAAATTCATATGACAAGTTTTTATATCTAACCTCTAAAATTGTTTCATAATGAACTCTCAATAATGACAGACTCCACTGATTTACTGTCTAGAATATCCATTGACTGACTGAACCCATGATGATGAAGCAATTGTTTTCGCAGTAGCATCTATGCTTATACAGCATATGCAGTAATACATCTTTGGTTTGATTTTATTTAAAACCTTATTCTGAATTCTTTTGCCTACTTTCCATATGTGTATATTTTTACAAGAAATCTGGGAGCATTGAATCTAAGTGCTTATTTTATCTCCTGATCCTATTAATCAGCCCTTGACTACATGCTAGCAATCTCTCTTGTATAGACTTTGTCTATGTATGTCATAGACATATTCTTTATTTTGGGTTGTTTTAAAGAATATTTTACAATGGCATTATTTTAAAGTTATACCCTTCTTATACCAATTGTTGTAGTCAAATGCTGATAAGATTGGAACGGACACATGACAAATCTCAGGATTAAAAGTTGTTTGCTAACCATTATGTTCCAGGGGTTTTCTGCTGCCATTTTTGCAACAATGAATGGAGTGTAAAAATTCTAAAGAGTAGACCAGCAAGGACACATTTAAACAGTTGAGAGAGCATGAAAAGAATGAACTCTTCATCTTAATGCTTAAAAGGAACTTCATACAGTCTTGCTAGCTTTGACAGCTTTTACTGTTCTTTCAAGTTTCTGCCATATGACTGTTTTTGAAGCATTTGAAGCATCTGCTTTTTAGCAAAATATGCTAAAAAGCATTGGAAAATCTCCTCCATTTTCAAGCTTCCCACTCTCACAGATAATTCTTATTCTTTCATGGTTAGAATGAGCTCTTTTTTTATTTCTATGGACATTTTTATCTAAAAAAAGTCCATTTGTTAAAAAAAAAAAACAGTGGAAAATGTCCACCTGAGAGAAAATTAGCTTTGTAGTTTAGAGAAAAAAAGAAAGCTACTGAAGGAGTAGGGGAGCAAAATTTTTACTATTACAGACTTAAAACATACTGTATAACAAATTAAAAAGACCTATCTAGTTGTGGCAACCATACCTAAAAGGTCATGTGAAGATACTCCTCAGAAAATCCAGAAGAGAATATGGTCTTATTTGTTAGTCTATCCTCTTAACCCACCTACTTCGGTAAAGTTCAGAAGTCTCAGAATGAACAAGAGAAATTACAGTCTACAGAAATGAACATTGTTATGGTATGTCAGTCCTTGCCATCCTGCCCTTGGGTCTTCAGCATGAAGTTCAGCATCTACTTAGACACAAGGATGTTTAAATTCCAGGCCTTTAGTATTTAACTGCACTGCTAGTAGGAGTCACTGCTTCCATATTAGCATGAAATAACTTATAGGATGTCACCACCATAAACTGTTGCTCTGTGATTCCGTATGACAGACTCAAAAAAATGTGTTCCCATGCAAAAACATTAAATTCAAGTTATATTTTACTAGATGCATTCATAGAATTAATTTCTGATAATTTGATCTAATTCAATCATTTTAGATGCTTGGCTTTGTAAAATAGCTCAAAATTCATTTTGCTGCCATTCCTGACTTCAATCAGGAAGCGAGCTTTTCAGCATGTTTGTGAATGAGACAGAACACATCTGACATTAATACATGTACACCTGCAAAGAGAAACACACAAAAATATAAAAAAATTCCTTGGGATCTCATTTAAATTATCCAAGTAATTCATCAGTCAGACAAAGACATACATGAAAAGGACTTCTATTATAATCACTGGCAGTAGCACTGGGACAGAAAAATTACATTTAGGCAACTCTGAAGCATAATTTGTGCAGTGTAATGAGATATCAATTCAACACTAAAAAAGTACGTATATCCCTGAAAATCAAGCTAAAACAATACTTGTAGAAGAAGAGAGTGCCTCAACTTTAAATCTTAAACCATATCAGTTTCCAGAGATTTCTGTCTAATAATAGTCTTACATATCTTTGCCACTCTAAATTGCTGTCAGACAGAGAAGAACATTAGCTTTCTTTCTGCTGAGTTCAGGACAGGATTAACATTCAATGGGTTTTTTCTTCTTTTTCTTAGCTAACATGCACCTCATCTCTCCATTCAGTAAGTTTTGTAGAGTGACATGAGTATTTTGGTTAAGGCAACTATCAAGAATATTGGTTTCTTAGAGAGCTTGTTTTTTACACCTAACTTTGAGTATTTCCATAAAATGGAAGCTGAAAATATTACCTCTCTCTGCAGCCATTGCAGAGAGACAGAGGGAAATCTCTCTCACAGACAATAAAAGTAGCTATTACTTCTGCCACTTTAAGCAAAGCTCGGAAAGTTACCTGGAAAAAATATTGACTATTCTCTATCTTCATCCCATTGTGTAAATGGGATTATCTTGAATTCTTATTCAAATAATAATAATAATAATAAATATTTATCTGTTAAATAAAGTGGTTTCTTACAGACAGCAATCAAACCCACAGATTACTGGATTTTGCTATAATGGCTGAAAGCCATCCACATATGTGAAATAAAATTCAGCACTACTCTGATGAAAACACTGGCAGGTGCTAAAATGCTCACAGAAATAAAAGAAATCATGCTGGATATTTATCCTTTGAACTATATATAACCCTGTAGTATGACCTGAGCTGTGAATTACAGTAACAAAACCTGCTGGCTGTTTTTCATAATACATGGTGGCAAAAGAGCTTATTGTAAGCAATAACTGTGATTCTCCACAGCAAAATATGTATTATGAGTGGACACCAGAGGACAGCCAAAATCTTCACTAATTTATAGATATTAATGTTATGTAAATAATATACTCTGGTTGCCTTCATGCCTTGCTCTAAATATCATCCTGGATTGTGACAGGGATCACTTCCTGCATCGTGAGCAACACCTGAAGGCTTTTGCCCTGGATATTCAATTCCATACTTACTTCCAAGAGAGAACGAGCACTCAACCCCCTTGCAGCAATATATATTACTGATCAAAGCAAGGTGATATAGTCAATTTCTACGACTCTAAAAAAGCTGCTGGGATGATCTAACCTCTAAATTATTCTGAAAAAAAAAGGAGAACCACTGCTGCAGTGCAAAAGTACACGGTGATTTTGGTTGTGTAAATTAGTTGGTTTAGAATGGCATTGAATTCAGTTTAGTATCCTGGACACATTGAACCTCTTCAGAGAGCACTCTGAAAGTGAAGAATTTGACCTCTCTTTTCAAAGGCACTGAGAGGTAAATGAAGCATCAAGTTCAGATTTTTCTTTCTTCCCATCTACTTTCTACTAATTCCAGTCTGCTTGTTGGTTTGGGGTTTTTTTGTTTTGTTTTGTGGTTTTTTTGTTTGTTTTTTTTTTTAAGAGAGTATTGATCCAGATTTAAAGAATAGAGTAGGAACAACAATAATTTTATTTCTTAGCTGTTCCTCTGTTTTATTTGTAAGCAATACAGTTTTCTACAGTTTGCAATTTAATAACTGTCCCTCTATTATAGTCTTCTCAGTATATCAGCTTACAGGACAAAAGGAAATGGTCAGAAATCAAAAGAGTGAAAGTTCCACTTAAAAATTAGAAAAATTTTTTCACTGTGTGACTGCTCAAACATTGGAGTGCATTACCCAGAGAGGTTGTACAGTCTCCGTCCATGGACAATGTCACGGGCAACCAACTCAGGACCTTACTTTTAGCAGGTGGGCTTTGACTGGAATATCTCCAGTGATGCCTTCTAAACTCAGCTATTTCTGGTATTCTATGAAATAATTCCACCTTAAAGCATCTGCTGAACATACACTCCTGGCATAAAACCTCAAATCATGAATATGTTCCCAGAATAGAACTGAACAGCTAGGAGCTTAAAGACACCTTTGACACTTGAGGTGAGCACAGTATTTCTTGCCTGATAATCTTGGACTTTACTCTAGGCCAAAGCAGTAATAAGGCCTTTAGTATTTCCAGTTACCAGCAGAACTGCTGGCAAAACTCAAGTCAAAGAGATCTTAAATTGCTGACAATATTTTGTTTCCATTCAATCTGATTCAGCGGCAGCTGGGTGAATACTGCAGTGAACAGTGAACTAATGTTGAAGCACTACTAAGACTTGCCACAGAGGTATTGCCTGTCTAGAGAGGTCAGTCAGAGGATATAGCAAGGCTCACAGTAGCACATGATAGAAGACTGCCTTTGTTGTTTATTCCTTCAGTTTGCTGTAAGTTGGCTAGATTCAATCTACTTGCACATTTGGATAAATCTTCAAGTAAGCTATCAAAAGCAGCTTTTCTTGCTGAAGTGCTGCCTTGCATAGCTTTATTAATGCCAGCCTGAATTCTTCATGGCACTCTACATCTTACATCTGTTGTGAAGTGAAGCTGATGCAGCACACCTGGTAAACGATGTACTAATGCCAACACATCAACTCCTGTGGATTGCTGCTAATTTCTAAGTAAATGGCTAATTTTTACATATGGCATTTTTAGTAATCTGGATTGTTCCCCTACTTCTATTCTGTCATGTTAATGATGAGCAAAGGCATTTGACTTAAAGAAAATGCCCAAACCAGGTAGTTTTCTCTATTGCTATATAAATCTATTTTAAACATTTATTTTCCTTCTAGTCCCATAATAAATTAACCTGTATTAGCTTAAAAGGGTTCTTTTACTGTTCAAAACATCCACAGAAGACAACAAGAACACATACCAGGCACTGGGAAGAATATAAGATTACTTCCTTAGTTGGATAATTTTGTCTGGAAGTGGAGTTATGATTAAATAGCCATATTAATTATTTATTTAAGACTCTGTTTAAAATATAGGTCATGGTTTCCAAATGTCTGAGGAAAATGCTTTCCATTAACCTATACAGAACAAAATAAAGACTGCTAGAGTCATCAGCTGTCCAGCCTGTTCTCAGGCATAATTTCTATCGTGCCCTTTATTTCTGTTGAGTCACCTCAAGGCTGAAAATTGCAAAGGTACCTTGGCATGTCAAATTCTCATTCACCTTCATAGGTGTCCAAGGCATTTTAGATGCCTGAAGAAATTCTGACATCAGAGTATCTGAGTAAAGTAATGGCACCCCTGCTGCCTTTGGGAGTCTGCAACTGCAGCTGCTGCCTGCCTGCCTGCCTGCCTGCCTGCCTGCCTGCCTGCCTGTCTGGCTGTGCTTTCACTCCCCTTCCTCTTTGGCTGCCAGACAGCTCTCCCTACCTGCTCCTCACGGCTCCTGGTGCTCAGCCATCACCATATTCTAGCTCACCTCAATCCCACCATCACATCTGCTAAACAACTGTGGTTTCTTCACTCCCAAGTTTCCACTCCAGCAAAAGACTGCACTTCCTAATATCTGGCTTCATGAACAATTTAGAGCATTTCTGAAAGTAGTGTCAAGTTCAGTTCTCTAGCAGGCAGGACTAGTCCTGATCCTATGAAGTCTTGTACCAGCTTCTGGTTAATTCTCTGGCTATAGTGTCGGAGCAGAATTAGGCCATTTGATGCTAAAGTCTCAGGATGTGTCTGAATAAAAATAGTACAAATACTGTAGCATTCAAGCTCTTCATCCATAATATATTCATCTTGAAGTGCACAGCTGCCATGGATATATTTATGTAACTGCTATCTGTAGAAATATTTAAGCATTCAGTTCAACTCTGAAAAGTATATTTAGAAAAGTTAAGGAAGGCTAAATGGTGAGCATAAGCAAGGAAGATAGTCACTAGACATACATGTCTACAGCAGGCAGCAAACGGGTAACATTTTCACCTGAATCACTGAGGATGTATAGCATAGCTAGAAAATGTACAGAGAGCAACAAGGATGACTAGACACACAGAGTAGAGAGAAGTCTAAGCAGACCATAAATTTTTAGCCAATAAGTAGACAGCTTAAGGCGGCAATGATAACCATTCACTTTTCACAGTAGAAACACTTGAAGCAATCCATAAAATCCTCAGACAGGAGGCTTAAACAAAGATAATGTGACCAATTTATAGAACTTATTTCCATAATGTTTTTGAGATCAATAATGCAAACAGGTTAAAAAACAAGACTGGATAAAATCATGAACAATTGAAACATCACAAGTTTTTAAACACAATAAGACCTCCAACCTGAGAGGACCAGACAGAGCAGAAGCTGGACATGGATCAGACAGGAAGGTGGCAGCATTCCCTACAAACCCCATCTCCTGTATTGTTCTTCACCACCAGCTACTGAGACCTTTGCTCTCTCCTGTTTCAGTAGCTGTCACACACTTGCCCTATCTTGTTCCCAACCTTCAACTATAAAAATGCTGCAAGTAACCTGGTCTATATATGCAGTAAGTACCAAAGGCTACAGGAACATCTCTGCTTCCCTGCTCTGCTCAGCTCATATAGCTATGCAGAACCGCCTTACACCTCCCTCTATTTTTTCCACATTTCTGCTCCCTTTCTTTGTAAACTGTGACAAAGACTTTAGTATCACATGGTGTTACAACACAAGCACAGTCATATTAATCACTAATATTTTTATTCTGTTGCATCTCTGGCAGGCTCTTGGCAGTATAGCAACAAACATCCCAGTAATAAATGAGCTTTTAAGTGTACCAGGCTTTACTATTCAGGAGCTGGCTTGTGGTCTCTGATCAAAACTTAACTTACACGCCCCCAGCATAGGCAGCACACCAAACAGCAGTAACAGCAACAACACTGAGAAACAACGTAAGGCACTGCTCTGACCTCAAGTTAAGAACACAGGTCAACTATCTTCCTAACTATACTAAAATCTATTACTTCAGGGGCTCTTTTCCTAAGCTACACCACCACACTACTGAATTGCAGTGAGGTGGGTAAGTAGGAGCACGATGCCCATTAAATCTCCATAAACAATTAACTTTTGCAGCTGAGCTCTACCACAAAATAACCTGCTTGCTGCCATGGGATGTTGCTTTACTTCATGTGGGTCATTTGTGAGGTAATAGACAGTTTCAACCAGCAACAGCAGAAAAGTAGCAAGCTCCCAGCACAACAAATCCTTTTATAGGTTTAATAAAAGTACAGATCAAGTGTATCACAGAAGAAATTGGAAAAACAAAAAAGGCAATTACCTCACTTTAATGTATTTCAAATGTTTTTAAAGTATACAGAATTTTACTGCTAAAAATACCACAATAAAACATACATTCAATGTAAAAAAATGCCTTAAACTTACCTCTTAGTTTACACTGATTTAATATATTTTTTCTTCTACTTTTCAACTTTCCTTGCATCTTGGGAATATAGTGGTTTTCTCCACCCGTTTCCTTCCTCTCACCTCCTCCCCCTCCAATCTGGCCTCCTTTCCTTCCTTGGAGGTTTTTAAGCTTTAATTTGAGAGTGTAAAGCTGAAAAATATTTGATACAATTTTTTTTTTTAATTAGAGAATTGAGCTCCTCACCATGGTTGAAGCATTTCTGGGAACAGCACCAAAAAGCTGGAAGCTACTGCACTGAGTAGCCACAGCATCTCTCTTAAAATCATCACTCATTTATTTTCACCAGACAACTAATGTTTCAGCATTTTACTTACAGACATGACAGCAGTTTAGGAAACTAAAGCTAGAAATAAGTCCGAGTCTCTTTGTTCGATTTTGGAACGTGAAAACTAGATTCCCAAATTCCAGCGTGGGCCCATCTCCAGCTGGAACAGGAACAAGACTCACCAAGTGGGATTTGACAATGTATGAGCTGAGGCTCGAGTTAGTCACATTCTAAATGAGCTCAGAAGGGTATTGATGATTATATGTTCCAACTGGAGGAGGTAGTTGTCAGTCTGCCTACAGTGTGCATGTCACCACGCCAGGGAAGGGGAAATATTTTAGAGCTTTTGTAGGACTGGGCTTGCTGAATGGAGCACTTAGGAAGTCTCCTCTCCTATAATTTGGGTATTGTTGGGGAAGGGGGGAAAAAAAAGTATAGGTTAGATCTAACAATTTAGGAACTCTGCAACATGCTTTCGCACTGAGGGGTGTTGAAGAGACTTGGCATTTCTGTATGTGAATGAGTGGAAGCCTGTTTTAGGTTTCCATTAATTGGCACTAGGTTGTGCTTTACAGTCTGTATGTATATTGTTTTTTAATTCTTGTTTTAGTGCAGTTAGAATTTGCTTTCAGCTAATAAAGAATATTTTCCTAATATGACATCAAATTTGTGGTAATGCTTAATAAGTTGTATTTTTTCTAAATGCTTACACATATTTCAGGTATGTGGATTGCAGTAGCCTTCCTCTCCATTCCTTGCTTGCTCAGTCATTACATTTCAGACTTCCCTCTTAAATTTCCCATTTGAAGAACAGCAAAGTGCTCCTACAATTCACTTATTTGTGTAAAACTCAGCAATTACTTGTTTACTCTTTTACACAATCTTTCTAGATATTCTTCCAAAGACAGTATTGCCCTTTTAGGTATGACACTGACAACAAACTGGACCTTTCTCAACCAGAAAACAAAAAGTTTTAGCGTAATTTAATGTATATATTTCTGGATACTTAATTAAAATGTATTAGCTACATAAAATCAGTTCTGACTAATTTATCGCAGATGCGTTAGTCCCTAATTTTTCTCAATCTGAATATGATATATTGATAACTCCTCTTGCTCATGTTTCTAATCTCTAAGTATCTTTTATTTTCTGTTTCCTGCTGTTTACATCATCTGCTGACTTCATTAACATGCTGTTCACTTGCTTTCTTTAATACTATTAATGAAACTGTTAAATAAGGCTGAAACAGAGACCAATCATTATAGCAGTACATCAGACAACTGGAATGTGTCATCAGCCAAGGTTTCTGCAGCAAGGCCTAAAAGCCCATTTGTCAAAATCATTTCTTTTAATTGGTTTCGCTAAGTTATTATTTGTTCAATTGACTGATATTTAATTGTGGCATTACCAGAAAGCCATTTGGGATACCTTGGCATACAAAATCTGACTGCTTTATGTATTTGCTCTTGTTTAAACCAAACCTACTGGAAAGTTTGGATTTGCTTCAGGATGGGTTTTAAACTATTTACTAGAGTTCTTCTTTCTATTTACCTCTTCTTACTCAGTATTTCATACCACAGTTTACCCTTACAGTTTTAAGATACTTGAATTAACTCCATGCAATTGATAAAACAATTAAGTTGCTTTAAAGCTCTGCAGAAGGGTACATGATAACAAACAAATAATATTAAATAGAAGATAATATCATTTACTTAGACAAACGTAGTGCAAATATATGTGCGTGTACCACAGACACAAAAAATTCCAAATACATTTCCAGCATAACTAAGGGAAGCATGAGAGGTGTCTGTTAAACATCAAAAACATAAACAGGGAAGGAAAAGATGTATTTTACCTGTATAGTTACTGATGACCTGCAAACACACTAACTGAGAATAAATTAGGCTAGAAATGAGAAGGTATATAAAAACCATCAGGAATCTGAGCCTTCAGATAAGCCTTTCAGTACATGTAGCCAAGGCAACGAACCTTATATCTTTAATACAAAGCTGGCTTGGTTCACAGAAGGAGTTGTCAAGTGGTTGCTTGAAAAGACAGCATCCCCATCCCTGATCTCAGACGTGCCTGGCCCTATCTGCCTTCCAGCTCTGCAAGCACAACAGTGAACACCAACGATTCTTAACCCCTAACTTTGTCTTTGAAATCACTGAATACTGCATGGTTTTTATGAACCTAAATTGTCCCATGAAATCTAAAACTAAGAAAATGAAAATTATTATTCTTGATTACTAAGAAGACACTAGCAGCTGAATTTTTAAGTGTCAAAATTCTGCCCTCTAAAAATCAATTATCAGTAAATACACAAAGGGGAAAGCTTCAAAAGCAAGGACACCCCTGAAGACAATGGACTTTAACACTGAATAAGGTCTTTGCTGAAAAGCTCAAGTTCCTTCATACAGCAGCTACACTGGGGTCTCCTGCCTTCCCAGCTGTGTCAACACAGACTTGGGGAGAACAGATATAACCCAGACCAAAAGAACATACCCTTCCTATTTGTTCTCCTTTCAGGGCCAAAAAGCATGGAACTCTCTTCTGGCTTAGAAAAGACGGAAAATATTTTAATTCAGGTCCCCAGAACTATTTTGGATCTGAGGAGTGTCAGAGCTGATAGCAAAGGACGACTGGGCATTTTTGTACTCATAATATTTTGGGTATATAGGTCATTTCAGCATGAGGTTTTAAACTCAGAAAACACTTCCAGACGTTCAGAAATTTCAGAAATTTCTTTTTTATACGCTGAAAACTAGTCTCAATTAAAAAGGGTATCAAAAGTTTTGCTCATGGATATATATGAGATTTCATGGAATGAAGCATCCTTGATCCTCCTTGGAGATTCTCCTCTAAGTTTTTAACTCTTATCAGTGGAAGAAGGAGCTCCAGTGAAAGGACCTATTTAACCTTTATAGTATATTATTTACACAGACTACTCAAAGAAAACTAACTAAGCCTGTTACTCTAGGTATGATCTTTTTTATATGGCTGAATAGTTCTCAGCCTCCTCAAAGCACAAGATTCATTGTTTTCATCAGCCTATGAACATAATGATACAAAGAAAAGTCACAGTAATTATAGAGCAGTCTTCATAAGAGCTATATTTAACAAGCTATGTTCATCCCTGTTCCAACTCCACTAGCTTCTGTCAAAAGCAAGGATATATTTAACTGTTATGTACTAACTTGCATAGCTACAATTATTATCCTTGAGAAAGCAGTAAAGCTTTAGTCCTTTTAGAGGTTAAACCTTATTTTCTGTCTGGTAACAAGAATACTGAGTAGTTGAAATAAATTGAGAGTGCAATAAATGTTCATAGACTTCAAACAAAGCATTCTTTCTGAAATCTTGTATATAAAAACCTTAATTGTGTTTTTTGCTTTTTGGTTGGACACAAAAAGGATGACAGAATGCAAACATACATATATCTGTATGTATGCATGTATTAGCATAAATACAAACATATTGACAAGAAATACTAGTCAGCAGCGTATCATCAAAATTCTTTATTTTTAATTGGATTACTAGTTGCTTAAGCAGAATTAAGAACTCCCATTAACTTCAGAAGTCTTTAAGTAGTTAAAAAAAAAAAGGAAGACAAAAAAAATACTCTTTGTCTGGAGGAAACCACAATGAACAAGAGACAGGAAGAGAAGACAGTGTGCTGTGTAGCACAAAGAAAAAATAGAGAAAAAAGTTGCTCAGGATACATCTCAGCACATAAACTGAGCATCAGATGTAATCTGTTGCCATCATTGGGTGCTTTATGTAAACATTTATCTGTTATGAGGTCTCTGCAAATGTTATTTTGAATTGTTACTGTAAATTTATTTCAGTATAATATGAGCTAATAATCAAAAAGTCAAACTCGGCACCAGCACAGCCTCATTTGATTTTACCTGTTGAACTTAACTAGGGAAAAATAATTCAGACTACCTTGAAGGAAGAAAAGGCTTACTATTGACTTCAAATGGCTCACTAAGAGTGGCATACAATTTCCAGTCTGGCATCATTTCAGTCTCGCTGGTTCTTGATAATTAAAAATACTGTTTACTTCATTGTAAATACCATACTTCATTGTACATTTTAAATTAGTAAACAAAGTAATTTACATTGTTTCTTTCTTATACTGTTTGCTAACATACAGTGTTCTGCCACGCAAATGTTTACTTCCCACTGTCCTGAAGGGGAAGCCTTGCACTCACCCGGGGAGGAACAATATGGCTCAGAGAATTAGATATATAGAACCAAACTGCAATAATTCACCATTCAGGATGGAAGCGATAAGAGGCAAAATTTCGCATAAAAGTTATGAGGGGGGACAGAAAATGGGGCCAAACACTAACTCAGAAAATATTAAGACAATAGAATTCAAAGAACTGACATGTTTTAAGTCCATGCCAGAACTCCACACATCCTTCCTATTTCTAAAAAGCATGAAGGATCATAAAATCCTCCCATCTCATCTACTGCATACAAGATATCTATCTTCCCTCACTGCTATCCAATACAGCTTAGAATTCTGGTCTTATAAGCCTCGGTATAAAATGTGCTGCTCTCTAAATTAAAATTTTGAAATCATAGATTGTGTTTACAGGCTGGCTCACCATCACAGGGATCATATGTACCTGTGTGTGTTTATGTGAGTGCATGAGACAAGAGTACTGAACCTATTGATTAATTTCTAATTAAAAAAGAAGAGAGTGAAGCACTGGGAAAATTCTGAAGCAACCTTGTATTGTGATATGCAGAAGAATGTAAGCTGCAGTTCATTGGTGTCTCCATAGAAACAAGACATATTGGAGGGTGTAAGACATTGTCAGAGGACTAAAAAATTTCAGCTTCAGCAGAAAACAGAAGAGCACCTGGGGGATTTTTTTTAACCAGGAAAACAAAATTAATTATTCATTTCCCATATAGGAAGCATCCGTTTTTTAGATGAATTACTTAACATACATCAGGATTAATTTATGGACTGGCTAATCTTATGATTTTCTAATCCATAAAATCTGTAGAAAGTGCATCGTTACACTTCTAAGTCTAATGCCAAAAAAGAATTTAAGCAGAGTCTCAATGAATAATTGAAAGCTCTATTCAATGTGTAATTCTTGGTAACATTTTCACACTTGCTTTGGAAACAGTGCTTATGCATTCATATGAATGTTGGCTCATATGCAGGACCCCATCTTGGCCTGGGTAAAATGTGTCCCCAGGAGAATTAAAGGTAATGGGGAGACGTAGCTTCAATATGACACTATGCTCTAAACCTGCTTAGCATCCCTCCTACTTCAAATGAACAGAGACTCAGAGCGTGCAGCTGCAGCAACTATTTTTAAGAAGTTGAACCCACACACAGGATGGATTAAAAAAGGCTCATCTCCATATGCCAGACCTGAAGCTATAGGCAGAGGGGTTTTTCATATGTGACCAAGAGACCTGTGCCAGCTGGTAGCTTCACAGCATGGGTTGCTGTTCCCCTGACTTTCTGCCCTAAACTGGCTACTGAAGCCTCAGGGACAGTGTGATCACAGAACCGACCCCAGACCCCTCAGCTCCTCTCCTAAAGATAGATATTGCTTATCCATGGAGTTCTCCGGTTCTGGAGATAACTCTATCTCCTTTTCTACTGAAACAAAAATCCTGGATAAATTAGCAGTTTGCAGTTTCTGTATCAAGTCATTTCTGGTCCATTTCCACAAAAGAGCTGAAAGTCTGTCATGGTGCCTCCATGGCCCAGGCTACAGATAAGGTATATACATTCCTGCTTGTGCTATGCAAGGGAACTGGAGTTGAGAACTGCCATTAACTTTTGGCTAGAGGTTCTTGCAGTTTTTAGGAGCCTCTCTGAGGGCTAAATTAAGATAGTGCATGTCAGATACCAAAAAAGAAAAGGTTCTTCACAATAATCAGGCCTTTTACTGGTGACATCGTGTGCCACAATGCCATAGTGATGTCCAACCATTCCACAATAACTAGCCACTTTAAGGAAGCCAAGTATTAAGGAAATGGATGAAAACTCTGAGACTTCCCAGCTGCAAAGAAGAACTAAGGGTTCTAAAACGAGGTATCAGTGAGTGGGAAGAAAAGAGAAGGTTTAAGTGAAAGTGAAAAGAGTTATTTTGAGGCTTTTTACTGCGCATGTCACACATAACCAAGTTCTGTACAGAGCACCATGTTAGTAAGAATATTCAGAGGACACACTGGAGACTAAGTATTATGCATATTTTTTATCAGTTATGATCTTCATAATAAATATGCAGGCATTAGAGCTCTGCCAGAGGATATACTCATTCTCTAGCTCTCTACAGACTTGCATCAAGATGCATCTAAGATCAGAGACAATCCTTTAATTAACAAAGCATGGCATCTTCCAGTCAATTGTCAAAATTGACACAAAGCAGAAGAATGGTGCTAAGAGTGATTACGACTTGTTTATGTCCAGCTGTGCTTTTTAGCATATGTGAAAAGATGGGAATTAGGAGAAGTATGAACTGATATGTACTCAATTTACACTAAAGATTCTCCAGTCTGTACACCAGAGCTGAAAGCACTGAACTTGCATTCAGTCACTTATCACAAATTGCTGCCTGCACAGGGTCTCCAAAGAAAGTTAAATTGACGGGGACATATGAAAAAGGAAAATATTTTAAATGAGATGCAGATGATGAAAAATAGTTAACATTGCTATTTTTTTTTCCTCAAGAAGATAAGAATTAAAAAATATAGGCTTTACTTTTGCTCTTATTAGGACTAATAACAATGGCCTGGCAATTGACTTGGATTTCAGATAAACAACATCATCATATACCTTTGCATATATGTGTCATTCTTGTCCACATCATCAGTCTTAGTGATGTTAAGGCCATTTCTTACACAAGTAAAATTTAATCTAGGAATAAGACGTAGCAACAAAAGCATGATTTTCTGAAGGACGTAGTGCTAGGCTGCTCCTTTAGAGAATCTCTTAAACTCTTCTTTGTTACACTTGAAGGAAAAGACAAAAGAGTTGTGTGGTCTCAAGTACTCTAGCGTTGCATGCTTTGCTGTGATCATAACTTTGTACCTCCTTATTCCCTATAAACACTGATGTAAAATGAGGAAAGGATACAATAGTTTGAAGTTTCTTTTCACCTTTTCTGTACCCCTTATTCATTTCCCAAAGAAGGCAACGAGAAAGGGAAATGACTAACATTTTTCACTATTTGTGCTACTTATTAATAAAATTCAGACTGAAGGGACTTTAAGAAATAACACTCAGAAAGGAAGAGTGCACCACAACACCTGATGCACCATTGCTGATGTGTACACCATGTTCATATATTATTGCAATTCGAAATTAAATTAGATGGAGTAGTGTTGACACATCTTAGGAGAAAATTAGCTATAGCTTACCCAATAAAGTCTTTGTTATCCATGAATCATGCTTGGCACTTATTTTTACTAATGATGACATTTTCTAGGAGCCTATCTGACTAAATGTTTTATTCTGTCAGAGTTTGTAGATGCATTCTTTGACATTAGATCTATTGCATTGAAAGCACATACTGCATCATGCAGTGATGGAACTTCAGCATGACTTTGACATTAGCAATACACATTGAGTTTGCAGTAATGACTCAATGTGCTATGCTTACTTGTGTGTATGAAGATGTCTTACACACTGGACAAACCAGAAAAGATCCTTCCATACACTCACTAGCTCAGCTAAGAGCCAAATCTATCCCCAGACCTAAATGTTTCAGGTCTATGTTGCAAACTTCAATGATCCTAACAAGTTGGTTGGTCCCAGGACTATGTCAGACATATTGCAGTGGGGTCGCAGATGAATTTTCCTAGTTGCAGTTCAAGGAACAGTGAGATAAAAGATTTTTGCCAGATCTGCTGTTTCCACAGATGCACACAGACCCATATTTTCCAGAGATTCAATTTATCTGGGTAGCCAAGGCTGTCTGAGTCAACACAGGATATATGAATTTTTAGCACAATTACTAGAGAAAACACATTGGCCATGCTGGCCGTCATAGAATTTTGTCACACAATTTTGTCAGACATGGGGAAAAAATCATGAATTACTTTAATGAAAGACTGAAGATTACCACAGTGTGTCCATCACTCAGGTCAGTGGTGATGCTGTAGTGCAAGACTGATGAATAATGGGTTTAATTTCATAGTTTGCCATAGGCCTCTTAAGGGACGTGAGAAAAATGACGGAGCCTCTGTTTAATTCTCCAAATAAGGATAATGATCTTTCTTCAGTTCAGAGATGTGCTTGGATGAAGACTGAAGCAGGTTGCTGTAGTGTGCAACAGGTTCACATTAAGTTGTTCCTATATATGTATACAAATACATATACACACATACACATGTGCATATATTTTCATTAATGGATACCATCAAGAACACTGAGTTTAGATAAATATTGCAAGTTCACATGCTTTCCTAAAACTTGCAGGCAACATATTATCTTACTTAGAAGGAGAGATGATTTTGTAAATATAAAAGTTTTATCTTTCTAAAACCCATCCAGAGCAACATAGTGCAATATTCTTCCTTTAGTTATTTTACCGCTTTGGCATTTAACATATTGATTGTGAGCACATTTAAGTGAGTTTGTTTGTGGTTTTGCATTTTGTATATTTAATGCAAGCTGCTTTGAACAACTTTACTACTTTCCATAATTAAAATAAAATAAAGCAGAAAAGGAACACATTAATTTTCCTGCCAGACTTACATTTATCCCTAAGCACTTTGAGCAAGGCACAGTGATGCACAATATGTTTCACAGTAATTCTGCCTGAGTAAAGCTCCTGATATTAAAGAATAACCATGCATCCAAGAGACAGTCAGCCTTAGGCACAGACAGATTGACACAGCGTGGTGCAACATTTTTGTCCAGAATCTGGAAATGCCTGCTCGTCAAACTTTGGCAAGGCTAAGTCTACGCCATGTGCATCTCCTTGTAAGTTTAATTGTCTGTACACAAGCTATTAGTCCACCTTCAGGAGTTACTTTTCTTAACATCTTCCTCCTTCATTTGCAGTATTCTGGCTAAATGAATATTATTACATGAAGTAAATGAAAGGCAATCCATGGTGGTTTGAGGATTTTGACCAAGCCTTAAGCCAGAGCTAATTAACAAGATCAATCAATCAATCAATCAATAATAAATGTTTGGCTCTAAATCAGTACTGCTATTCCACAGGCAGAATTGCTTAAAGCAGAGGCTTCTCTGTTGTGGACCATAGCTTTCCAATATCTTGATCTCCTGCCATCACTGCACCATAGAGCAGGCCTCCTTCACTTGTATTCCTCATTATTATCTCTTCACACTAGTAAGTATTGGAGCTATGCTTGATGAAAAGCGATATTTTAAGAAAACCTGATAAAAAGTCACACTAAGAAATAGAGGTCAGTCCCACCAAAGCTGCATGACAGTTCTGCAGAAAAATCAGAGATTTCTTAGAAGAATTTCTATGCTGCTTACCTATTTAGTAGCAATAATAAAAAGAGTGCTATACTGATAAATCAAGATACCTACAAAGAAAAGGCATTTACTGAATATAGACCCAATATATTTTTCATCTCCACCATGCACTTCAGTACCACAGCATAATGAATCACCATGAATAGCATGGTGATGGTTTCTTTAGAAAGCATATTGGTATGCCTGCTAAGAAGGATGAGCACACTGTACTGTGTCCTGTATGAGTCTATTCAGAGAGCTTAACTGCATTACAAACTGTAGACACTGTACATATCGCTTGCATGTATTGTCTACATTATTGTCATCAGGATAGTCCAAAGATATCAGAATTGCATTTTTTTCTTGGTGTCTAACTTTCTTTTGGAATTGTATAATTTTCTTGGATATTTACTTTGGGCTTGGCTTCACAAAAATCATAGTTTAAACAAGGCCACTGTTCATTTTCATGTATCTACAGGCTAAACAAGGATACATGTAGGCTTTTGTAGACTTACACAGGTATCACTGCCAGCAGGCATCTGAAAAACATGCAGCTGCATAGTTCTACCTTTGCCATGGGACCTCTTTGAAGACGTGAATGAATTTGTTCTCTGTATATGCACTATACATGAAGGAACTCAGCATCGCCATTGAGTTTCAGTCAAAGGGATCTGGAACATAATCTACACCAACGGGTTGAAAAGGAACCCACATCCAAGGACACGCTGCCTGGTGAATCCTTGGAGGGCAAGATGCAGTGCAGTGCCATGAAAAGAGCTGGACTATCTTCCTCTCGCTGGAAGGTGTTCCCCATGAGCAACAGGGGCTGGTCCCATCTCTAGCACTAAAGGAAGAGTCTCATCCCCTGTTTGTAGGCTGAGGTGAGGGCACGGAGACACAGGCTGCTCTGATGCATATTTGTTCTGATTTTTGCTCTGCTGGATGCCACTCAACTTTTCATGGGCTGGACCATATCAAAGATGGAGAAAAATAAGGCATGAATCTTATTGCTCCTGCAAATATATTTTTCTTATATTTAAATGTTTTTGAAATAGTTGGTCTGCAAACTGGAGGATTTTTCTCTAACGTAATACTTTAAAAAGCATTTTTATTAACGGAAACGCTATGAAATTTATCATACTACATCTCTTTTTTAATACGTCATGAGAAACTGGGTTTCCTCTCATGGAAATTTTCACTGTCATTTTCAAAAAGAAGTGCAATAAAATCTTCAAAAATGACAGAATAAAATAGATTAGGTTTTAAAAAGAATAAATTTCAGACAACTTAGAAATTTCAGATCAAGGTGTTATTTTTCAGGAAGGTCTGCCCTACCCTCTCATGAGAAAAGCCAGGAAACCACTGTTGAAAAGCTTACATAATTGACTTTTCTTGTGGTTCCTCTACACACCATACTTGTACACCATCCATATGACCTAGGGCCCTGTAAACTGCTGCTCCATGCTGTGATAATTAGATATATTACAAACTTTTTATTGTAAATACTTTTAAAGAAGAAAGCACAGTACAGGATGCCAGTGCCCAGGTGCCAGCAGTGAGGAAGTGCAGGGGGGCTCCATCATGAGAGTCCGAGGCTGCTCCATGCCAGACACAGTCTATTCCAGCCAGCTCCAACCCACCCACCACAGGGCATGGCCAAGGTGGAGACATCTCAGGGAAGGTGTGTGCAAGAAAGGGCAAAAATACTGCAAAAAAGATTGCGAGGAAAAAAATAGGTGAGACAAACCTTAAAAAAAAAAAAATAAAAGAAATCTAAAACCAACCTTGCGAGCACCAAGGTGAGAGCAGAGAAGGAGAAGGTGCTCCAGACACCAGAGCAGAGATTCTCCTGCAGCCTGTGAAGAGAACCTCATAGAGCAGCCTTCAAGATGGAGCAGCCACACTGCATAACCAAGTTTATCATGAAGGGTTGCCGCCCATGGAAGGACCCACATGCCAGGGAAGATGTATGAGAAGGAGTGGTAGAGAGGAGCTGTTATGCATGGACCCCAATCCCCATTCCCCATCACCTGGGATGGGGGAGGCTGAGGATTCAGGTATAAAGGAGTGACATAGAGCCTGGGAATAAGGAAGGACCAGGGGAAAGGTGTTGTTTCTCACTATCCAAACCTTTTAAATTGGCAATAAATTAATTTTCCCAAGTGGAGTTGGTTTTGTCCATGTGGTAAGTGATCTCCCTGTCTTTACCTTATTCCACAAACTACTTCACCTGTTCACCTTGTTTTCTACCTGGTCCTGCTGAGGAGAGGGAATGAGAGAATGGCTGGGTGGGGGTCTGACAGCTTGGCAATATCAACTCACTACAGTGACTGAAATCAGAAATACATGCTCTTCCAGAAATTAAGTCAACATCACATCAGATATTTTGTTAATTGAATAAAAAGCATTGCTTTAAGCCATCAATACAGAAATAAACCAGAGTTGTAGGTTTCTAATTATAGCTAAAATTACATTAGAGCTTAACAGATGAATGTTTATCCATTTTTTTCTAATGACAATATTCCAAAAAAATTATTAAATAGCTTGGTGAAGGATACACTGCTCCTTGAAATTTATGCAGGCTGAAAACAGGGAAAGCCTTCCTCTGCTTGAGGTTATCTAGCAAGATCTTGATACCAGTGTAGAGAAACAGATTCCAACATTCTGCCTAGACAACTTTTTTTGGTATTGGAAGAGGCACGTTTAACCCCTGTAGTACATCAATGGCAAGACAAAGAACTCCATGAGCACAGCACATGGCAAACAGGCCATTTTGTGCAAATAAGCAATTTAGTCCAAGCTAACACAGGGAAATCAAATCAACTCTCCAGACTAAGGTTTAGTTACAGGGACGTAAACTTGAAATCATTTAAACTAATGTCTTAGCAATTCAAAAGATAATCTGCTTCATATAAATGCTAAATCACTAGCCCCTCCACCAGACAAGATCTCAGGTTTTACGAGAAGCGGATGTGTAAGCATGTTCTTACTAATCTACATGAATCAATGTCGTCTTGCTGAAAATAGGAATCTTTCACCTCTTGATTCAGATATATGCTTATTTCTTGGGCAAGGAGCTTACTTTTTTTTCCTCCCTCAAAAGCATGTGCTAATCATATCTTATTGCCACAATAGATCTCTCCAATATCTGTTTGGTTTTGCAATATACTAAGTTCTCCTTTTCATTTAATGTTGTCATCACCAGTGAAACACCACTTTTTCTTTTATTCTTGTTTTAACAGAAAGAAAAGAAAGCTCTAAAAAAGTCTTCAGAAAAAGTCTCCAGCTGATGCAAGATTGCTATAATTCTGCTTTATTCAGGTCCCTTTTGATGCATAAAATGTGTGAGGAAAACCAAGTCAATTTTAGAGCATGTATTTTAAAACTTTCATTGAGTATTCTCATTAATGCTGTGTGTAACCTGGTTTTGATCTTTTGAAGAAAAGCAAACAGATTCTTCTGGATTCTTAGTTTACCCCATAACCTCATGAATATAATTTTTAATAGATACTTTTCACAAGTCAGTATGAGCCAAGGTTGTAGCTTTAGATGGCAATGTGTTGAGCAGAAAGAACCACATTTATGTCTTTTTAGGTGGACATCAGGGTAATTTTACATCCAGTTTTGCCTACTAGTAAATACCCCATAGATGTGGGGTATTTATATTACTAGTACTATATACTACTATACCCTTTTGCTAAAAAGCAAATGAAAATCACACAAATATCGTTTTGAAACCAACCTGTACAATATTCAGTTGGATGTCTGAATTTACTGATTTTGTAGTCTTAGGAAAGGTTTGGTAGAGCCCTACTTCCCTTTGCTTGGGCACGTTTTTTATTTTGTTGCTCTTTTATTCTATACAACTTGTATGTAGAAGTGTCCTTCATTTAAAGATAACAGCTGCTAGCACAGTAATCACAGTGTCCCCTTCTGTGTTGGAAACAGTAGCTCAGAATCCTGTGCTCGATTGTTATTTTTCTGTTCATGACACATCACAGCTGTGGGAATAAGATCACTTAAGTTTAAGCCTAGAAACTTTTTTTTTTTTTTTTTTTTTTAATTTGGAGGAGTCTCTATTATTCAATGTCTGATACTGTTTTGGTCTGTTCACAGATTTCAATATCTCTGAAAAAATGTCAAGCACATCAGGTGTGTCTGAATTGCTTTGGAGCTGGGGTGCAGGTACCATACACACGTGACCAGGAACTGCACAAACACCCAGCCTGAAATGCCATAGAAGTCTCACATTTTCATAACCAAATGACTACCCCAAAACTGAATTCCTAATGGCACACTACCTGGAAATTCAAATGTGGCCTCTTTTATTTTCAGAGTAGCCCATTTGAACGGGGAGTTAAACTGACTTGTTATGACAACTTAACATGAATGAAAACTCTGGAAAGCAAAAAACTATATTCCTTCACCTGTGGGGGACAGAGAGAAAAATATTCAAATTGTATTCAGAAAATTGGCACTGCTGAAGGAAAAAAAAATATAGCAGTTGATTGCCTCATATCTGTTAACGGAATTTGAAACAAATCAGTAAAATAGAAATTGTGCCATTAAATTAGCATTAGAGCAGTATTCTTTTGAAATTCAATTTCAAACCTCTGAGATCACTTCCAGGTCTCTGTGCTACTTTGTGGATATGATTTCTACTCTTTCCTTCTCATGCCCAAGGCAGTAGGGCACATATGGCACCTTGCAGGCTAGCTGGCTTTCTCAAGCCTTCAAAACTAACATGAAAATAAGTGTAGAATGTGTTAAAGAGTTGTGCTATGTTAAATCAAGGTCTTGATGAATGGCCAGTTCATCAGTGATAAGAGCCTTGTCTAGTGCAGCACTCCTGTGCCACAAGAGAGAAAGAACCCCAACAAACTAGCCAGATTGTTCTTGAAGCCTCTTCAGACCAGGAAGTAGTAGAATGAAGTATCTGCAAAATATTGTAGTGTTTGTAATGTCAGAGTCTGCTATAACCATGCTATCTGGCAGTATCTTAGAGGGGTACACACTGCTCATTTTGGCTCTCTGACAGAACGTGTGTGTCTCTGTATGTGCATGTGCATCTGTGTCTGTGTGTGCGTACAAATGCCTGTCTCTGCTGACACATTACAGCATTCCTGGGTGAGACTAGGTACAGGAGACACGAGATCCTAGGAGAACAGGAGAAATTGGACGTGAATCTCAAGATTGCATTATAACAAATATATATCTGTTCTTGATTACTGAAGCGTAGATGTATTAACAAACCCCCCTTCTCAGATCAGACACAAGGGGTTTAATACAAAGCAGTAAGTGTCTAGATATGAAATCTAGGGAATTCGGTCTGGCATGCATGAGAATGATAAGAAGCAGGCATTCATTGTGCAATAGGCACATAAGGGATCCATCAAAGTAGCACTACAACTAGCTTGGAGGGACACCAAACACCAAAGGCTGAGATGACATGCACAGTCCTGGGAAAGGGAGTTTCCTAGGTTAGAAAGCATTTCCCTTTTCTCACAGGGCTTCATCCCAGAGCCAACTAAAATCTAGAGGAAGCTCATACCCATTTTCATCTAGAGCGCTCCCAAACTTTTACTACTACTGCCTTCTTTATAAGGCAATGTTGCATTATGAGACACAATGACAGCCTTAACATGAATATAGTAGGAATCGTGAAGATCCATGAACTGCACCAAAATCAATAGGATGTTGGAGCATGGCCATGGAAGTACCTTGCCCTGGAGCCTGTGCAGGAAACCTGTAGAACACCAAGAAGGATGCACAGCGCTACTACATACTATTGCTGACAACTGTCCTATGCCATCCAACTTCTCAAAAAAATGTCTTTCTAAGTAGACTTGCTGATATTCTTAGGTCACCATCCCAAATTTGGATTTTAGCTCTTTCATCACTCTACAGAAGACACTTTGACATGTGCAGTGTGAACACTAAGGACAGTGGTTCATCTTTGCTTCCTGCTATAAAAACAAGGTCTTATTGAAACAGTGCTTAGTTCCATGAAGTCCTCATCCTTCATTTGCTTTATAGGTGCTACTAAAATGGAAATTATACTGATAACCAAGACTTCCTGTTTGTTCTTTAGTAATATTGAAAAGCAAACTGTATCAGAATTGGTTGCAAAAATCTTGCAGATACTTCTGTCCTCACAAGAGGTTATTAATTTCTTATTAACTCAATCCATCTTAGGAATCCAACATTTACATCAGGTAAACTTTATCAAGATTGTTAATATTTCTTTGGCTGTAGATCTGATCTAAGAGGCTCTTACTGGAAGTTAGTGTTATTCCTAGTTCCAGATGTTTTCCTAGATCAACCTAGCTATCATCTGGTGCATTTTAAAATGGAAACTGTGAAATGGGACATGCAAAGATAATAGAACTACACACACATCCCCTAGAAAAAAATAAAAAAAATTATAAAAAGGCCTGTTCAGCTTGTCTCTGCATGTTTTTGAAAAAGAATGTCTTGTCAAAGCTGTGGTTTGGAGTGTGGCCACAGAAAGAGCCAAGTCAGCACAACTGGGTGCACTTCAGGCAGGGAGTGGGAAGGAACAAGTGTCTGTGGGCAGGATGTGAACCTCTTCAGATGGATCTGCTACAGGAATAATGAAATGGTGCCACAATTTCAGTTAAAATATGGGGGAGATAAATGCTTAGACAGCAGTTCAGAGCAGTAGTGCAAATTAATTGTCTAATTGTAAGGTACAATTTAAGCTTTTACTAAGTCTATGAAAATGTATACGGACTACATATTCATGAGGAAGATACCATTGACTCCACAGAATCAATAAAAGCGAGAGTCCCCATGAGATTTAGCTATTTAGCCTGCCAATCTTTATGACACTACAGTATTATTCATCTTGGTTTAAGGTGTTTTCTTCTTTCAGCTTCTACTATGCCTGCACAAATAGGAAGGAGCCAAATGATTCCACTGAGGAAACAATGACAGTGAATAGATACAAAATGCTGTCAAACACACCAAGTGACCAGAAAAAAAATGCTTTTAATTTCTTTAATTTCTTTTAGTTCTTGCCTGCAGCTATCAGCAGTTGGGCAGGGAGAAGGAATACAAGAATAATTGCCCAGATGACAACACCCCACTCAAAAAGCCATTGATAAAATTTATAGGACTAAAAACACATGAAAAAATCTGGGATTAAAAAATAATTTCTGGAGAAATGTGTAGAATTGCCTCCAAGTTTTGTGCACTCTCCTAGCCATGCAGCTGACGTGAATGGTGAGGGATGTGAGGTTTGAGGGAGTTTAACCCAGGCCTCGTCTCTAGGAGAGCCAACACAAGGAAGAGCTTTCTAAGAATAAGCACCTCCTAGGTGCCTGATTCCCTCAGAAACAAGAACATCTGAACTGGGCCCACTTCTCAAAGTAATGCTGAGCTCACTTCCCACTCCAACCCCACAGCAAACTTTCTGTAGGAGATGAACTAACCCCATTTGTGTTTCCTTGTCAACATGTAGAGGAGCAGCCACAGTGAGGGAGTGTCTGTGGATGTGTGCTGAAGTAACACCTGATCACCCACACCTCCTCTCCTTTTAGAACCTCGGCATTCAAAGAGCAGGACCCTAGTGGGGTCCTGGAGGCAGGTGCTACATGGTGCTCCAGGCAGGCAGCCTGAGGAGCACAGTACCTGGCTCCCCCAAGCTGCATGCTCACCAGCCATGCCATCGTCTGCCCTGTGCAACAGGAATATTTATCTCAACATGCCTGCCCTGCCCTTGCCCCTCCTCTCTCCATGGCTAAAGTACACAAGGTCTGGAGGTGCTCTTCCTCTTCGTGAACTGCTGTGAGATTTCTGCCCGCAGGAACAGTGCCTGGATCTGACAAGCAAAAAGCAGCCTGATATTTTCTGGCCTCTATTATTAAATGATGTGTTGTCCTTATCATGATCCCAGTTAAGCCAGTAAGTGTTTTGCCATCAGCTTCAGCAGAAGTGCATTCAAGCCCTAGATACCAAGGATTTGATGATGACAGGTCACGTAGAAAATGTTGGTCTTGTATTGAATGTCAGATAGAGTGCTAAGCACTGGGAGGACAGACAGCACATTACTATACAGATCAGCTAAAACTTGAACCTAATGACAAAGAACGCCTTTTCTCAGAGATCATGGAAATGCGTGATCCTTAAGTGATTTTTCTGCTTTTGATGTCTTTCTCTATATCTTTTGATGGACAATGGTCACCTTTAAATCTTTGACTCTGATACTGCAAGTAATTATCACTACCACTAACACTGCAGTAGCATTTATTATTTGCCTATCATTTCTCTGAAGCTGTTAATGGTAACTATGATGCAGTCTGACTCTCCTTCAGTAAAAGAAATCTATGAATTACTGTGTGTTTTCCTGTGTATATCCCTAAATACTCTACTCTGAGGGTTGTCTGACAGTAACAGACTTGTTACCCTATTTGTACCTTGGTAATGTACTGCTAAGAGGAATTAATAGCTTGCTAAGCAGAACTACTTTGCTACTTTCTGTTTGCTTTGCTGGCATTGACACTGTACTGTACAATTTTCAGGCTTTAATATCAATTTTGCAAGTGCATCTGTCAAAGAAAATTAAATTCTACGACAGATATAATTCGTATTGGACCAATCCATGCAAATCTTCCACTGTTGCACGTATGAATATTTTATATTACACAATGAGAAACTAAAAGCAATTCAGTTTAATTTAGCTGTGGTATCTCCAGTCAAGGGTGTGTGGGTTTGTACGTACTCCAGCCCTTTGCACTGTCCTTGGGCAGAATTTTTAAAGGATATATAAAAAGACAAAAATGTATTGCTTGTGGTATTCAAAGAAAATTAAGCTGGCACTTACAGATCCTGTGCTATGCTAAACTCTTATCAATTAACAGAACTTTCTTTTTAAAATGAGTACAAAAAGCCAACTAATTTCCCTTACTACTCTAGAATAATTCATTAGGATTTTAATTTTGATAGATACGTGGATCCCATATTCTTTCCTTTGTGTGCACACTTAGCTCCCTTTATATTCACATCAGAGACATCTATCTGGTCTCATTTGTACTACACTCATGGAACTTGAATGTACAGAAGTCCAGTTATTTGTGATTTTCCCTCATGTACTCCAGCACAAATTCAAGCTTTACTCCTCAAAACCAGAACCAAATTATTACCTACATAAGCTTATTGCAACGACAAAGCTAAGAGTACAAAATTAAGTATCTAAGAAGAAAACTACCAAACGTATAGATCAAAAAGTTTTCAGAAAAATGTGGCTGAGATTTCTAACACATTGGCAATAATAGAATGCTGCAAATAATAAGGCAAATTTATGGAGCATAACTAATACAATGTAATCTATATTACAGAGTTATATGACTCCTGGATATATAATTTAAAATCTTATTAGATAAAGCACAAGTGGAACATCATATGCTCCATTCAATGGTCCTTTCTCCTCTATATCTTTAAAATTAATTTAAGAACTGTATATACTGTTTTAAACATGATGGATGTGCTGTTTTTATTTATATGCCCTGCAGTATGCTTATTGCTCCAATTATGTTGTCTTTTCTATTAATTTTAAATTATTTTATTATTTATGAAAAGCAGCTGCCAAATTTGCTATCCGATATTGGAAAATTATAAGAGACGCAAAACTGGAAGAAAACTATGAACGCTTTTTTTTTTAATAACATTTCAGAATAGTAGGTGGACTAATAAAAACAGTGACTACACAATCATTTCTTTAGTTTTGTTCTCAAAAAGATTCACCCTGCAAACCACTTGATATTTGAAATGTAATCAGCTAAGCTACATAACAGTTGTATGTCTGAAATACAATTTGGCCTCTACACTCAGTATCTGCCACTTTCCTTCAGCTTTTGCTTAATATGCATAAATGAAATCTGTGAAAAAGTCTTCATTTTTCTAGATCACTTTAAAAAGCATTTGCAGTGAAAAATTTTCCATGAAACGTATCAAATACATGTCATTATGCAACTGTTTGAACAAAATAGCCTTTATTCTGTGTTTTTTCTCGAAAAAGCAAAGGATAATTCCAGGCACAATGCTGCTGTTTAATAAGCTCATGTGTTGGAGTACCTTCACCTGCCTGCTAGCATTTAAAAACAGCATATTTCATTCAAAAAATAATGCCAGGACTCACTACCTTTGCTAAGCACACTGACTTTATACACCTAGCAAAAGTATAGTTTGACTGTCTTCATGTTCAGAAGACACCTTTTCAAATTTATTGCACTGGGCACTACATGATCATGTTGGTCACTTGTTGCTAAATAAAAAGGATGTAGTCTGTCTCAAATGACAGGAAACATGACAGATATGGATCCACAAACTAATTATGATCAAATGCAAGAACTGATATTAATGAATGCCTGTAAAATAATCACGTTGGTACTACAGAGACCAAACCTTCAAACTTCTCCACAGAAATAAAAAAGCAACTGTAATTACAACTTGTGAATTGATGATAGCCAGCCTGCAGCTTTATTCTTATTTCATACAGACTTTGCTTTTTTTCCCTTTGTGGCTTTGTTCCTGCATAAACTTTTAAAGAGCGAGCTATTTTACCTGCACAGCGGAAACCTCTACTGGTAAATACAAATTCATTAATTTCTTGGATAGGCATATCCAGAATGAGAGGGGCTAATACTCATGGAAAAAAAGAAGACTCTGAACCTTTACTGTTGAAAAGTTTAGGACATGAGAGGCAAAAAAATACACAGAGAGAATACTTCCCACATCGAAACATTTCAAGCCATTTGAACACTGTTCACTTGCTGCAAAGTTGCCAATCCTAAAAGCAGGACTGAATGAATTTTACTGAAGGAGACCCAGTAACCTAGTGATCTTCCAAACCTCTGCTGAAACGTAGATTTTTTTTTTTTTTAAAATCTTAAATCTTAACCCTTACTGTACAATTAATGTTAACTATCTGAAACACCGTCTGCTGTGTGTGTGATCACAGCACATTTTTAAAGCTCTTTTAAGAATATTTTTTTTTGTTAGCATTTTTTGTTAGCAACATTTCTATAATGTAAAGGCTCCTATCACTGTGCAACAAATATGTAGGGTCTTTTCCTCTTATCTCATGTAGTGCACTTGATAAGGAGTACTACTGAATCTTCTGCACGCTGCATTACAAAGAAAACTGTCTTTCTGTAAGGCATTTTCTCTCCACTGCTTTCACATAAAATAAAGGCTCTTGTAGCTGGATGTATCTGAATGTGTTAATACTCAAATAAAAACTGAAACCCTTCTACTTTATCTGAAGCATAAATCCCTAAAAAGATTCTTGCCTTTCAAATTGTGTTCGCTGTAATAAAGGTTAATATTGAACTGAACTTAACGTATTCTAGCATCACATGTTAAGTTCCAAATCTCAGTGTGTGATCTATTTTCTTTTCTATTGTTGAAATTAGAGAATAGGTAAAATGATGGCAATATTATTCAGAATAACACAGCAAAAGCATTTTACTTAAAGACAGTTCAAATCTATTGCTTTCAGGAGTAGGAAAAAAAACATGGTGCAAAGTATCGGGGGGAGGGAAGGGAAGAGCATCTGTTGAAAATTAACTACTTCAACATTAATTAACACATCATTTTCTACCTAATGAGATGGTGTTGTAGAAAGTATAAATTGAAGGCACAAGAGTAAGAAATGAGTCATCTTTGACTTACCGTATCAAAGACTATTGCTGTATTGCAGTCAGCATCCAAACACAGAGCATGAAGCTTCTCACAAATCAGAAAAAATATACAATCAATGAACAAACAAAATTCATTGTAAAAATAAAGGCCAGAGATTAGAGTATGTATCCAAGGGTCTGGTTAGTCACAGCTTTGACTAGCCTGCTACAGAGCTCTGCAAAACAAGTATACTGCAGCAGTGTGGCAAGCATAGGATTGCAATGCATGTCCCATATATTCAAGCATAATAGAAAACATGGTCTGGAGCTTATTCCATGTGGAAGTGGGGTTTGTTTTATGCAGGCAGAAAAAAAGAAAGGTTCTTTTCTCACATAATAGAATTAGAAATGAAGATTTTTCTTGATTATTGTACACAATAATTCCCCAGGATATCAATTACATAAGGCAGGTGCCCCTGTCTCCTGTTTCCCAGATAAATGCCTGTAATCTCATTTCACAAATGATTCTATTTAGACAGGAGCCACCTATTGTGATGATATCATTTGCTCTAGTATCCATAAATGGGCAACTTCCTACAAAACGTCACGACTACTGACGACACAAATTTTTATAATATTGTGTGGGCAGGGTGGTTGATGGGGTCCCATCAATCTACAGCAGCTTCTGCTGATGTGATATCATGAATCCTGCATAATCATCTAAAAGACTGAAAATGAAGAGATGCAAAAATCTGTCTGGTGGTGCTCATTAAAAAAAAACAAACCACACCTAAAACCTAAAAATCCTAGAGAGGTAGTAAAGGCAGATGAAACATATCGACATAGCAGTGGCACCTTTTCAAGTGCCTTCAGCACTCACAAGGATACTGTTAGATATGAACAAAATCACTCTCAGTTTAGAAGTGTAGCTGTCAGTTTATTTTTAACAAATAATAAAAGACTGAATATTCTCTTTCCTTGCGAATGCAAAATATGCACTGACAGCAAAAAAGACCAGTGCTTCAGTGATGCACAAATTAGCCCACTCTTAGCGAATATTTTTTAGAATTATCAGCTGCTTGTCACAGTAGCTTGGAATATGAACTCTGTATCAAAATACCCCTAGACTGTTTGAAATCCAGTCTGCTAGACAGGCTTGCTCCATACACTCACTACATGGATTTAATTTCTTACAGCACTGTTTTCTTAAGAAAAATCATTCAATTAAATATGCATATTTGGGAAATGTTATGATACAGACAACTGAAATTAGTTTCCATCTGCCTGCTTTAACACATTGGAATGTGAGGAGAGTTAAAGGTGACACAGTGTTCAGTAGCCTACCCACCCTTTCCCCAAGGGACTCAGTTGTGCCTAGAGGCTAAAGCAAATTGCTTAAGAACTTTGCATTTAATATTTTTCCCGGCAGAAGTTGGTAAGAACTTCACAAGAAGGTCCCCTGATTAAAAAAAAAAAAAAAATAACTTAAGGGTGTTTTTCAACAGGATCTCCACAAATCTTAGTTATTCCTGCTTTGAACAGACTGATCTGCATCTAAACAGCTTCTTAATACACAGGACGAGACACACAACATCAGGATCCATCCACATTAACACTTGGACAATGCTCACCAGAACACCAGTCATGCTGGGGTTTCAGGGTAGAAAACTTTAAAGCTTAAAATCACAAAACCCGAGAGGAGTTTATAAATGTTTCCACTGGTGCAGTTCCACCACAAGAGAGTTCACTTCTGGAAATCCAGCCCCTCCACTGCAGATGGCCCTTTCTTTACCTTGCCTTTACTTCATAGTATCTTTGGGGCAAGGACCTCTCCAAATTTCTGTATTACACATAGGGAGGGTCCCAAAGGCAAAGAAGTGCACATGTTAATAATAAAGAAATTCTTTCAGAGCTAACCCATACCAAAGTGACTCACTTCATGTCTAGATGGGGTGCAAGCAAAATCTGAGCACAGCATCCACGACTCCTGACACACCTATACAAAAAAGTCAATGGTTTTTCTGAAAGCATCCTAAAGAGACAAACTCCTTCCTTTGAAAATGATGGAGAAAACAATTTCAGAGCACTGAATAGCCATTTAGATATGAGCAGGTTCTTTCTTTCTCCCTCCCTCCTGTGCTTGTCTTCAAGATAACACTAACTGATCTCCCTAAATATGCTGTCTAGGCAAACAGAAGTGTAGTTTTGACTCTAGATATCATAACCCCTTCTTTTCAGTACTGGGTGGAAATAGAAAAGCATATACTCTGTTTGTCCAGATGGCATAAATATTTTCCATGTGTTTCCATGACAAAAGATAAAGATAACACAAGAAACAGTTAGAAAGTAGAAGTATGTGTGAGTGTAATGGAGATTGATAGTCCAGAAGTTTCTCTCTTGGCTAGATAAAAGCTGATGGAATGAAAGTGAGGGAAAAAAAGAAGACAGAAAATAGCTAAAAAGAAAATTCATTACTGCTTCATCAAATTCAGTCCTGCCTTGGGAAACACCAAATGTCAGATTTTCTTGTTAATGTACGAAGACTTTTAAGGTCGTTCCCAGGATGTAGTCAGAAAGCATGAATTTTCTCAAAACAATATCTTTTTCAGAATCTAAGCCAAAGGATCTCACCACTCTTCTTTAATCTAATTTTGAGCTTACCAAGGACACAGTGATGAGCTTAGAGCTTATTTCCATGCAGAGGAGGATGTTAAGCATGGTCCACTGGAAGATGTCCTGATGGTTCTGATCTTTGCTTAAACACCTCTAGGTTTTATAAAAGATAGTGCTAAAGAGAATAGACTATCATTTCCAAACAGTTCCCATTTGTCTAGGGAGAAACTGTGAGAAAATACTCTGAACATATTACTGTCTCAGGAGGGGCCTGAAGGATTATACTGAAAGGATGAGTCACTCCAATGAAAGTGAAGCTGTTTGTACTTGGTCATGGGGAGATTGTCATAAACCACAACATCTAATACTAAGCAAACACAGTGGACATCTGATAAAACTGCAGACCCCACAACAGAATACTCTACCTCTCTGAAGCTCTTTTGGGGATCATTAAAATACCCTGATACCCTAAAAAATAAGCCTAAATATCCTTAAAGCACCTTTCAAATCCTTACCAGTCTTCCTTTTATTCAAATTGTTCTTTCTAGAATAACTGGAAACTAAATCTCTCCAGATATTAGGGTCAGCTGGAGAGCTGACCATTCCTGGGCATCTGCACATTCCTGGGCAGAGAATAAGCAGACTGGATCTTCTTTAAAATGACTATGCTTTCCAATAAATAGAGCTGAAACCTAAAACATAGAACAGCAGTGGATTATTGAAACTCCATTCTGAAAGGCAGGAGGCAGAAGGATGCTACCTTCTAAAACACCTACTGATATTCTAATAATAATTGCTTCAGTTAAATGAGCTTGTCTGCTGATTTGAGTGGCAAGAAACCCTGCCAATAAGTGTCATTGTAACTTCTATTAATTAGCGTGGAAACACCAAACCAACAAAAAATACGCTAAAAAAATCTTGCAATGCTTTCCTTTTAGACTGCAAACAACTACAGTCAGTACAAATAAAAAGTGAACTCTTACATGTCATCCTTTTTCAGAAGCACAGTAGGAAACCAGGTATTGCACATTTCACAACACTTCCTTTAATTTTGTTACTCAGGTCAGCCCTTGTGCATGCCGATCAACAAGGATCACACATACTAGGACAAAGGAAAGCCTTATAAGAACTTGCATCTCCACTTGTTTTTATGACAAACGAACAAGAAAATTATGCAAGAGTCTTGAAGAAGGAAATTTCAGTCTAGTATCTTCTAATATTGGCAGCCAAGATCAGAAAAGCTAAGGGCTAAAAGGTGTATCCTCATTCTTTTAGCCAGTTCTACTGTGTGTAAATCTCTTGAGGAGCTGGACTGAACTGATGGGATCCATTGGACAGACATTATTACAAGATGCATCACATTTCTGTACCTAAGCAAATATTCTTCCTTAAATCCCTTTGAGATTCATCATTATTGCTTTTCAAAAACACTATGGAAAACTCAAAGGGGGTTTTCAGCCTCATAAGACCAAATGTAATTTGTCATAATATAGTAATGTTAATGAAGAATAATCTGCAGTTTTTAATTACTCATCAAAATCCTACTACTCAACAAAAAGCTAGAAATACCTATTGCCAATAATATACCTAAATAAATTCTTAAGAATAACAATCACAATAAATTATTACTTAATGCCTGAAACAATCAGGAAAAAGTCTTGTTCACAAGCTCATTTCTATTCCGCCAGCTGAAATGCTGGTGTCCCACAAAAATCCCATGAGCATTCATTTTAATTTCTCACTCCATTAGAAATACAGGTGTAATAAAAATCTACCAAATAAAAAATTACATTTTCTGATGGGAAACCACAGAATTTTCATTTCCATATGAATGTTAAAATACTTGATAGCAGAAATTTTAAAAATTTTTAAGGGGGCCTTTGCTTTGTTTTTCAAAACCTGGCTAGCACAATTGGTGATTGATAAGGGATGACCATGCTTTGCATCTAGTGACTCTTTTAAATAAATATATTAAATAAATCATAACTTTTGGAAGAAAATTGGAAGAAGAGGGTAAAAAGTTCTGTCTGGTGTCATTCTGCATTTGAAACCATGCATTTTGCTAAGTAATTTCCTTTTCAGTGGAACTCCCCATTGCTTTGAAAGCCAGCTGTACTGAAATATTTATAGGCCAAAATTTTGTACAAAACAGTTTAATATAAGCAGTAAGAAAATACTCTTCTACCACAGACCTCCTCCATACTGTAGGATAATGGGTAGAAAGCAGATGGTTTTCCAGAGGTCAGGTGGTTGGTAGGCTTCATCCTTGTAGCTTAAATATCTAATTCTTTGAACATTTCAAATGAGGATTCTCCATAAATTATAGCTATTGTGACAAAACATTCCATTGGCAGACAGGACACTAATCTAGATAGGTTTCTTCATTGATGATCAAAGCTATAAAATAGTCATAACACTGACCAGCAAAGCTATAGGATGGTCATTAACCTTCCAGGTTAGGATGCCATAAATTCCTCATATTCTAATATGACCAAAGTGGAAGATGCATCTGTGAGCAGGAAAGCCACGTGAACAACAATCCCTCACTCATTCGGAAGCAAAACTGCAAAAACATCTGGCTGCCCTTCAGTGCTATTGTCAAAGAACAGCAATAACAACAACAAAGAGAAAGACAATCCTGAAAGAATATATACCAACAGTAACACCAAAAATATACCACTAATGCCTTCTTTTAAAGATAATGAGTTTGCTTCAAATATTTCACTTTTTTCTTCTTACCAGCATCTCCAGAGGTCTTAATTTAGAGGCTTTAAATAGCCTACCCTTTCTTTTGTGGTTGTTTTGGTTTTTTTGTTTGTTTGGTTTGGGTTTTTTTCTGAGCTTCTAGCCTTTTCTTTGCAGTAGCATTTTAAGAATGTAATCAGGAACTTGGTATCTCAAAATTTTTACTGGAAATGAAAAAAAAGACAAAACAGTAAACACCTGGTCTCCCTGTAGATATATGTAAGCTTAGAGCAGTTAAGAAGCTTCTCAACTTTGCAATGTTTAATTTTAACAAACTTTATAACAGGGGCATTATTTTTACCAAACCTATAAAATTTTTCTCACATAACATTGCTTCAGAAACCAGTGGTCTCAGAATGGTAATGTAGGCTTTCTGAGCTTTCTTGTTTTGAGTAAAAATAGTTACTAGGGACTTGTGATAAATGACAGGCTTTAATCTTTCTGTGGTTTTGGTTTATGATCCATGTCCCAGGTCAAACACAGTTCTTTCACTTGCAGTCCTGAGTTCCTTGCCTTGACATGCTCATATCAGCTGTGTGTAAGGGAGGAAAACATTCATTTTATCTGAAGCTTGAACCTTCATCTTCACATTTGACTTCAGTGACCATGGATGATAATAATGAAATGTGCAAATAGCAGTGGCAAAGAATGGAATGCCTTGGTTTTAGGTTTAAATCTTAAAGGCATGGTGTAAATGTGTGCATGTTCGCACTGAGCACTGTAAATAATGAAGAATAGATTGCTCTTATGTGATAGGGAATTCAAACAGAGATAAAATATCTTTATATATAGAAAAAAGCTTGCTAATTGTTTATGCTCAGCCAAAGGTTCTAAAATTAATAAGATATTGGTAGTACTGAAACTACTAGCTTCTCAAGCTTCTCATTGAGCCTTACCCAGTTATATAATTTCAAGTAAAAAATATCTCAACTAAAATGGTAAGTCTGAATTCCTGGAAATAATCATCAATAATATTTCCCCTCCTTACCTCTATATTGAAAAAAACCAACTAAACCAAACAAACAAAAAAAACCCCACAAAACTAAAATAATTAGGAAAAGCAATTCTTCATTTATAGTACAAGCTGATCTTCTGCTTGAAGAGGAAAGAAAGATGTGAGGTTTCAGCCCAGGGACTACGAAAACTAGACTTTGAGATTTGGCTTTGTAAGAAACCAAGGAGAACGCACTAGCAAAAACCAAAAGCAGATAAACTAGATTTTGGGGAAGGGGGAGAAAGGACATGTGACAGGAGTTGCAGATAGTTCAGGATCTGTGGGGCTAAAGGAGGCACCTCACACAATGAGGCTCCAAGTGGAAGCACTGTCTCCAAGTCACAGCAGAGACAGCCTACAAGGCCGCGTTAACACTTCTTGATTATTTGCTAATAATATCATTGTAGTCTAGATTGTCTTAAGTGTAAATAAAATTCTGCTTCACAAAAATCTGTGTCTAGTACCTCCAGTATGAAAATATGACTACTGTGTAAACCCAATATTAACCGTGTCCTGTGCTGCAACAGCTGAAGTACCAGGTTTTGCAGCTTTTCAAGCTGAAACATGCTGTGGGGTTTGACATCATGTTCGAGTCCTTGTTGTGGCTGATACACAGTGATCTGAGATGGCAAGCTTTGTTCTGAAGGTGAAACAAAGTCAAATTTTGTAACCTCACACATTGCCAAGAGAAAAAACCAGTCGTCTTCTGGCCATATCTCATCATAGGCACTGCTGCTAATCCATTCCAGGCATCACAGCTCATAAACTCGGAACTATTATGGACTCGATAAAGTCAATCAATACATTAGTTAAGTGAGATGGAATGATTTAGCTCTCAGGGAAAAAAATATAGGACTCGCTGTTATTCATTGCTGGGCTTGAGCATCTTGGAATTAATTAATCCAAATAAACCCATTCAAACAAACACACCTGCCTTGGCATATTCATTTGAAAGACAATCAGGAAAACAGAGTCTTTTTGTTTTGTTTAAATAAATTGAGAGGTCCTCAAAGCCAGGACTGCTTCTTACCATCTGTTTTGCAAAAGCCTCTTGAAGAGCTTTTCTTCTGAGACCCTGCTTCATACATGAGTATGTGCAACAGCACAAGAAGAACCTGGATTTTTGAAAAGTCAAACTCCAAAGTATCAGCATATCACTGGAGAGTTTTTCAAAGGTGGAAAAACCTATAGCACTTAAACGACTTTTCCACAGTTCCAAATCTGAGCTAGATATAAAAGCATGGTTCACTGACAATGGGAGGAAAAGTGGTACACTGGATGCCGCAATATGCGTTAAAATACATTTTGACACAAATTCTCATCAATCTTATCATGCTAACTTAAAGTAATAAAGGAAACAGATACATGTATTTACACAAAGCCAAATAATGAACTATGTATGTTGACTTATCACAGTCTTTACGAGGCGTGTTTTAGAAATTAATCTGTCTTTTATTTTAGAAACTAAGTAAACTATGTTTAATGCTTCCTTTTTTTTGGAGAAAAAAATATCCACAGCTTGGGATAGGGAAATCACATCTTTGTAACAAAAAAAACCCTGAATACTTTAATGAAATTATACTCAGTATTGCAATATCCAATACTCAGATATATAATAATTCCATATAATAGCAGTTAGAACTTCTGCCTCCTTTATCAGCCTACATTTCCTTTCAGAGAACCTCACTCCCAACCCAAAAGAAAGTTTCCAAGCTGATATGTACTACAAATTCTAATTTTACTCTTTTTTTAGCTTGAATCATTCCAGAGGCTTGTAGCATAAGCTGTGGCAGTTGAAGTATACAGTTAAATGACTGTTCAGCATGATTACTAAAAATAGTGAAGCTGTTTCAGCCATAGCAAACAAAATTGTAGAAATATTCTTTCAGTAGATTATTTCTCTTAAGATTCATGTTTCTTGCACAAATGTGTACACAAGACTACTCATTAACAATGGAATGAAGGAAGAAATAAAATCCCCTAGCAATAGCTCAGAAAAGAATATACCAGTACATTTGTAACCTGGGTCTTCTTTAAGGGTGGCTGAGGGCCAGAAAATGATATGACAAAATGCAGGTATCACTGATAGATTATTTAACTCTGCCAGCATGCAAGGGAAAACATCAGCAATAGCATTAATATTCACAGTGGCAACCTTTGATGTTATCACATTTTAGATTTGACCTCCGTGAGAAACTTGGCAAATGACTGCTTTGATCTGTGATTCTAGTTTTTTATGAAAGGACAATAACACCCCTGCATCAACCCTTCAGTGTGATTTTCCAATAAGGAGCTAGAAGTGTTTGATATCTAGGATTTTGCGGTCTAGAACTGAAACACACTGGCAAAGCTGATATGTGTAGAAGTCACTATGGTTACTGCCTACACTTTCTTTCCCTCCAATAAAATCTTTCATTTCCATAAGCATTAAAATTCACCAAATGCACCAAAATTATTCAGAAAAAAAAAAATCTCTTTGGTTTATAAGCCTCTTAGCTATGTTGCTTTTATCTTTTCAAGTAAAGGCTCTGAGCTGAGGCTCATTATTGCACATCTGTGTATAAGAACAATTTTTGCAGGAGAAACCTTGCAGTGGAAATGCTTTGTAGACCCCAGCTTCAGCATTGTGTGTGGAACAGCTGCCTGCTCTTGGCCAGTACAAAGCTGAAACCCAGAAAATGCTGTACAGGATGCCAGACAAGAGGCACTAGCTGAGAATTTAGCAAGCCAAAATCAGATGAATATGCTTAGTATTATTGTAGATCTTCCCAGTACCAAGAAAATTAAAAGTTCATCTTCCATGGTTAGACTCCCTGTCTATTTTATAAGAAATAGCTATACATAAAGCATTTTTTTTTTTGTTTGCTTTATCTTGTAGCAATCAGCATGATTCTGCCTTTCAGTATTCTTACATAAATGTCAAACTGGCTAAAGCCTGTGGTATTTCCTGAACTCACTGTCATTTGGTATACCAAGTTCCTTAAAATTGTCTCCAGTGGCTGTGTCCTCAACAGTCACCAAAATCCATTTCTTACTTTTATCCTTCCACTTCAAGTAGGTTTCTACTTCAGTTCCTCCCAGCATGCCAGGTGATTTTGCTCCCTGCTATTGCCAGCTATTTTGAAAACTTGCCCATACCACCATTGCCACTCCTCCTACATTCAAGCAGCCTATTTTTCCTCTTTTTACCTCACAATCTCCTTACAGCTAGTTGCTTTTAGTCAGCAGGTGATACGTCTGACATATCAATGCACTCTTTATCAGTTCAGTTATTTCCCTTTATTTTTCCTCTATGTGATTTTGCTGATGATCCCTGTAAGTGAAAGTTCTTAATGCTACTCCTCAATACACTCAGTGAGGTCCTTTCACTGGGAACCTTTTTCCCTATTTTCAGGAAGGGCAGAGTGCTCACTGCATACAGGACATGCAGGTAAAATACTTGAAACCTTCAGCAGGAATTCCACTGAACTTCAGCTGTGGTTTGTAGAGAAGCAGTGCCATCAGAGGCTCATTCCTGCTGCTGAGGCAGGATGTATAGTCCCCTCAACATCCAAATCTACATAATCTCTTCTAGCACTGCCAGCCCCGAGGACTCAAGCAACACCCCCAAAAGCAACAGGTGGAGTCTTCCCAAAATCATAAGTACTTTTTTAAAAGATAGATATGCAAATTGCACTTGGTAGTAACTTTTTAGTTGGTAGGGTATATTCAGAGCAGATGTCCAACCTGTAAACTCAGAATACTGTCCATTATAAAAGTTCCTTTCTTAATTGGACTGAAAAATAAAGCTTTTCCCTGTAATCCCTCAGTTTCAGAATAACAAACTTTTGCTAATGTATGAAATGTCACACGAAACAGCAGTGGTCACTTTTTCATGTATCATTTCCATGTACAGAACCTAAATGCATTAAAGAGAGAGGAAAGTACATCCTAGAAGTTCAAAGGACTCAGCTGTTGATTTAAAATAGTCAGCAATTTCTGTATAAGTAATACAAAATACTGAACAGTTCTCTGCTCAAAATTTTTCAGTGTAATTGAGAATGTGAAAAAGGTTTTCCTTCTGATGAAGTCTTACTGAATGCACGTGTGTTTAGGTTTTGACAGAAATAGAATAGCAGTTTAGTGAGAGTTTATGAAACCTGTGCAAATGTGGAAGAAGAGTGCACCAAAGGGCGCTACTCTGACTTTTAAGCTCTTCTCTGTCATGCTTGCCTACTTACTTGTGCTCCTGTCTTATTTCCCAGGAGAAATGCCAAAAAAAAAAAAAAAAAAAAGTGACCTCTGTATACTATTAAGAATGTCACATCATGCTACTTAAAATATTGGCACAGAAACACATTTTCTTCTGTTTGGGAACACATATACTCAGCACAATGAACATTCATAGCCCAACCTTCCTGGGAACCAAGCAGTCCGGTCGAAATATGGCTTCCTAGAGGTGTTCAACTGCAGCATTATAAGCTATGGAAGAGCATCTTAACCCATAAACATGATAATTTATAATGGGGCAATATTTAAAATGAGCATAGACCCTGTTCAGATTAAATTAATCCAAATTAGGGATCAAATTACCTGTAAAGCTATGAATTATGCTTTAGAAATCATTCCAAGCTGAAGCACATAGAAGACATGCCCTCTACCTAAAGCCCAGACAAATATAGTGCAGATTTACAAACACAGCAACTGAGTACACAGTATAAAGAAAACACAGCTATTAAATAAGTCGTTATCTTACAGAATACAGCTGGCAGACAGATTTAAGGAGACAATGAAGATGCTGAGGAAGAAGCAACTTTACTTTTGTAGGCCTTCAGGATGCCAAGAGAAAAGTGAGCTACAAGGGGTGAACAAGAAGGAGGAGCAGAGAAAGCCTGCAAGAAAATAACCAGGGATGGGAGCAGGTATAAAAAATGTTTGTTATAAACAGGGAAATCTGCCCCTCAGCCTATTCTGCCATGCCCACGTCTGTAAGACAGGCAGAGGAGAGTTTGTAGTTGTCAGCCAGGGCCATGCTTGAGCCGGACACCTCCTTGGCTGCAGGGCTCTGCCGACCAGCCTTACAGGGACATTGCACTTTGGAGACTTCATGCTTGTAGCAGCTCCGCTGTAACGCAAGTGGACGGCTCCACCTAGAGGCAAATACCCCTCAGCTGGGGAAATGGCATCATTGCGACTGAAATATTATTTCTTCACAAGTCAGCACCTACTTAACACAGCGCTCCAAGATGCTGTCCCCTGGACCGGGATGTCCAGCAGGAGGGAGCAAGCCCAATCCACTTCACCTTCTGCAAAGGCTGTGCAGTTGAAATTAAAACCGATCTTTCCCTGAAACACCTCTCAGTTTGAATGTTCTCTCACGCCTAGCCTGCCAGATCGATTTTGTGGCATCCATAAAATGACATAGACTGAAGGCTTAACTCTCATTCTGGTTATACGAATGGGTCCTACAGGCAAAGGGTTTCTGAACTCCTTTACCGCTAGTGTCTCATGAGGAATACACAGGCAAAGTATTTCCCACTAATATCTTGATAAACACATCTATATTCAGTACCAAACAGAGCACCAGTAGTTAATATGAACTTAAAGAAGAAGCAAAGAAGATATTAATAACAATTTCTGCTGCAAAGGTCTTGTCTAAGGAACAAAGAACAGGCTATTCTTTTCTGTCCATCAATTAACAAATACCTCCAGCCACATCCTGATACTGATAAGGAGCCCAAGAGCACCAAATCACACGTTTTAAAAATCATGTGCAAGTCTAACTTCAACCCCTCCATTGCCAGGATGTGGGCTCTGTGCCAAGGTATTCTCACAGAAGGGTCCCTCTTCTGCACTGATTAGGAATGAAAAAAAAAAGGCTTTGAGTAGATGTCTCTGAATGCCCTTTTCTCCTAGTCACAGGCCAAAACATGTATTGCAATGTAATTTTAAAAGCTTAGCTCCACTGTAGCTTACTGTACTTCTGTAAGGGTTTATTCAAACAGACAACAACCAGTTATATCAATATCATTCTTCCTGTTCACTGTTTTTCAGGCTCATGGGGTAAGTATCACCAAATATGCACTTTTTATAAATCAATATATTTAGATTCAGACAAGCTGTGTATCTGAGCAACAGCACAGCAAGGAGAGACTGCTGTCTATGCATTACATTTTCTCAGATTACTCATTTATTATACAATAGTGTCCTAAATTTTACCCATTACTTTCTTCTGGTGTTTGTTAGTGAGGAAGAAAATTTGGACTCAGGGAAGTTTACCTTTTCCATAATGATGCATTCTTCAAGTTAGGTATAAGTAGTTAATGTGGACTAATTTAAGATTAAAACTGTGGAGCTGATTAATGTAAGAAAGACATATTGGGGAGGGGAAGAGAAAAAAAATTAATGCCCCTTTCCCTAAAAAAAAATAAAGAAACAACTGGCTTCCCATTTTTAACCTATTCTTTTTCTGTGTTTTACACATTTAAAGTGTATTTTTGCAGTCAAAATACAGATCTAAATGAACAGAAGCAGAGGCAACAGATTTTACAGGTCTAGATTTGGTTTGGAGTTTTTTTAAAGGGCATATATTTCATGAAGCATTGTTTGTTTTAAGAGATTCATTGCTTAAAACAAAACCAGCCAACTACACAGTCATTTCTTCCCTGACTTCTTCCTGCTGTAGGAATTCAGATCCAGTTATTCAAAACAAAATTAGTTGCAGCAATGAATCATATTTTTGTGGTAGCAAAGAACATAAGATGTATGTCTATTTATGTAGCACATGCATAATAGCACATTGGAAGTTTTTTAAGGTCTCTTCTAAGAGAAGTGCAAGAGCATAGATGGAGAGAGAGTTCAATGGTGTCAAATGAAGATCCCAGTGGGCTCTCACAGGTGTTTGCAAATACACATACAATGGCACTGAATCTGTATAAAGACCCATGGGAAGAGCCGAGTATCAATCAAATGAAAAGACTGGAGCTGACCTCCAAGCAGCTGTAGTGATTAGCAATCACTTATGCTCAAAGACATTCCCACCTTGCAAGCTCAGCTTCGTCCCTTGGCTTCAGACCCAGAACAGACCAGTCTTTCAGCAAGTCCTGCCTCTTTGCAGTGTTTGGCTTTGCAGTGTCCAGCACTGATTTAAATCAATGTGTCAAAAGCCAATGTCCTATGTGGCCATAAAAATTGCATGGCTAGTGTACCTCTGAAACATATCCCACAGTCCCAGGCTTTACATGGGTGGTCCAAAACTGAAGAAAATACAGGTGAGAGATGGACCTCAGAATTTCATTATTTCAATAAGTCTTTGGAGGCAGTCTTATTATGAAAACATTAATTAATCTAATTGACTAAAAGAGAAGAACAGCTTAGGTCAAGACACAGTGTTCAGAAAGGAGAATAAAATATGGAGAGCAAGGTAGCATGCTGAGAAAGATGGAGAAGATGGTCTGTTATGGTATATGTTAAAGAAGTGGTATAGAGTAGAGACAGTTTACAAAAATTTAACATAGCCCTCTCTGTGTGTTGGTAACACATATGGGACACCAAATGCCCCCATTTCTGTGATATTTGGAATGGTTTATCCCTTTCTTGCTCTACCTGAAAGTGCTAAAATATATGCACAGTGACTTCCGGAGACTGAACTACACAAGTATCCATGAGTGTGATGCCAAAACTTCAAATGTCGGAATCGGAACAAGACTGAGATTATTTCAGTAATTGTAGATCAATGTTCCTGGTCTAAATTAGTCAGCTGCCTGTTATGCAAGATCATCCTCCCTGCTAGTCATTCTCACAGGGTATTTACAGAACACTACATGGGAATGGTGAGAATCTGAGTGAAGGTACTACCAGGAGGAGGCTACTTAAAAAAGAATATACCGCATACATTTTCAGGCAGACATTGAAGTAGACATTTCTATAAAGTATTTGCTTTTTCCCATTGCATTATATATGCACACATGCATACATATATACATACGTGATACACCATGTGTTCATGTTATTGCAGGTAACATGGGGAGGAAGGCATACATAAATATGTTTTTAAAAAGTTTTCCTAGAGCATGAAATACTTTTGTTACTTCTGGAGAGCACAGGCTTATTTGGAAATAGCTTTCAAAATGCAGCCTTTGGAGAAAAGTATTTCAGAAATTAAAGTGATTCTCTCAAAGCTTATTTTGCTATGACTGCATTTACTGGAGTAGGAGGAAGAAGGAAGAGAAAAAGCAGGGAAATTTTGTTTTATCTCATCCCAGTGGATTAAAATCTTCCTTTTTCTGGCTGTTTGATTCAGTGTCCTGAGCAAGTTGTAAAATATCTTGTTAAAAAGATCACAATCAAATGCACACAAGATATTTCAGCACAATGATCTGTTGCTCTTCTCCTTTCTTCCTATCTTACACTATCATTTCCTTACCCATTCTGGTTTGGGGTTGAAATATAATTTCACCTGTGTGAGATAATTCCCTCCTGCTTAGCTGATGCTAAAAAACATCTTTTTGGGAAAAAAAAAAAAAAACAAACCAAAAAACCAGAACAAGTGAAGTGAACAAAAGGTGGACTAGGTCAAAAAATCTCACTAAATAGCCTTTTGCTGCTTGCATCATATGACAGCATTGCTCTGCGTGCAGAGTTATCTCAATCACTGTTCTATCAATACACTCATAAAGAAACCAGGGAAAAGAAGTCAAGTAATGTTCTGCTTTTTAATTAGTTTTTACAGTATGTTTTCATTTCTATTTCTTAAGAGATATAGTACATGAATTAGAAGTTTGACTCATTTTATTAACATATAATACAACCTGGTCTGCACTGATTCAGAGTCCGTCTTATTTGCTAAAGCATGGGATGGAGAACTGGAATTGTTGAACCAAGCCAAGAGTTAGGCTACTTTTGTTTGATAAATAGCAGTTTTTCAATAGCACTTGACCGAAAATGCAGGAGCTTCAGCAAAGACCACCAAACTCCAAATGGACTGTCTGATGATTTGGCACAACTTGAGATAATGCTGAAAGCAAGTGCAGCCAAATTAATACTTGCATTCAGATAAAATGAAATGGACTATAATATAAATAGATCAAAATTGGGCCCATATCCTGCAATTCACTATGCAGGCAGACTGTCAAGTGCAGAATCAGCACTTTAGTGAGCAGAAATCTAATGAGGAAAAGCTCTGAAACGCTGGAAAGAACTGTTAGAAGAAAAACTATTTAATCCTCCACATAACTAGAAATATTTGCTAAATACCACAGACATCGATAAACGATTTAAGAGCAATTTGAGCCTGTAAATGATTCTTTAAAAGTAGTGGAAAGAATTTCATGCAACAATGTGTCAATCCAATTTAGAAAAAGCTCTAAAAAGCCCCTGGTGACTATGTTTATTCACAGCAAAGCAAGTGTACAATCAGTATTAACCAGTCCAAGAAGCAGTGCACTTCCTGGGCACAACACAAGTGACACAGATTTTGGAAGAAGACTAAAGAGAGAAGGAGTGAAAGGTTGAACATACAAATCCTACAAAGCAAAGAGTCTTTAAATGCTGGGCTTTTTTTGAGAATTGCAGCCTACAGTGCAGATCCTCTGCTTCACGTTTATTCTGAATTCAAAATAAATAAATAGAAGCAGTTTGGTATTCTTAAAGCACCAGTTTTATAGAGAATTCTATTTACATTAACATGATAGATTACATCATGTTATATAAATAAAATCTTATACTGTGACACAAGCATCTGCCAGGAAAGTCAGAAATTCGATAGAAAGAAATGCTGTGAAAAATCTGCAAACCTGGACACCAAGGAGAAAAATCAAACAAAGGAAACAGAACATGTTTCTAGACATTTTACGGAAAAAAAATATGTACAAATAATAAAGGAACAACATCAACAACAACAGAAAGCCTTACCATGATGTTTGCACAACTGTGTGTCTGTAGCCCATGCTATAAATGTGGATACCTTCTATTCTCATCATCTCAGCCCCTCTAGTGGTCAGTACCTGAAGATCTTGCCTTCAGGAGGGACAAGATCTATCCATATGTACCATTTGCTGCTCCTCCTGTATCTTGTCAGATATTTTTTTCTTAAATGTGTAATTTTTTCTGCAGATATAACTTGTCACCTTTTATTAGCATTTTTGTCAGTGCTGCTGCTACGTGCATACATTTAATTGCTAAGCAACAAAGAGTAAGCTCTGCACAGCACATTTGATTACTGCATTCCCTGTGCCATGCATTGTTACTAATGCACTTACATAATATGAACTACGGGGGGGGGTGCGGGGGGAGGGGGGGGA
>JAWWEW010000112.1:94875012-94953797 GCA_035583185.1 Anabacerthia variegaticeps
GCACAGCACATTCGATTACTGCTTTCCATGTGCCATGAATTTTTAATAATGAACTTATATAATAAGAAATACAAAAAAAAAAAAAAAAAACCAAAACCAAAAGTAAAAATATTTATTTCTGTTTCCATAGCATCTATAAGCCTCAATCTGGAATCAGCCTCCATCATGCCAGCCACCAGGCAGACAGCTAACAGCTGAAGATGAGGGCAAGTGGACTGATACAAAGTGGATGAAAGTTAAAAGCAGAGCTGAGTTTCAGTGTTTGCATAGAAGAATGGGCTAAATCTAAAGCTCAGAGGTGACTACCCACCTAAAGCTAGATAGTCATGATTCTCAGACATTAGAGAGCTATCCCTGTGGCCAAAATACTTGAAGTATTTGTAAGTGCAGTGGCCTCAAGGTGGAAAGCAATAACACTTCCAAAAGTTTATCAGTTTGAAAGAAATATCTCTGCACTGTATCAAGAAATAGTCTCTCTTTCCTTTTCTCTTTAAGGTGTAGAAAAACCAGGGCACGCATTATTTTTTCACCAGAAATTACACTTCACTGTCTGCAATTCACATCCAAATATACATTTGCCCCTGTAAATGAAGAGTGTTGTCTTCAAAATCTGAGTCTGGCATGAACAAGGATTACTAGAGTTTATCACATATGGGACGGCAACTTTATATTTCATTTGTTGAAGAACAGGTCTGTTTACCAAAGAGTTCTCTCTGCTCCTGAAATGTAAAAGGACAGTGATCCATACTTGCTCTTGGTATGGTTACTCGCCATTGTGCAGTCAGCACTGCAATTCTAAGTAGTGTCTTATCTGCAGTGTTCAGCAGGAAGAGCAGCTTGAAAAATGAAGCCATTATTGTGTAGGTCTACAAACTTGCACAACCACATACAAGTATTTTTATTTCTGCATTTAGACAGGAATTCAGGTATGGGGCCTGACTGTCTGTGTCCCTTTAGCATTTCCCAAGTAGCCCAAATGGAACAAAGAACCAGATGGGGAGACCTGGTAGAATCTTCCCAAACTTTATTTCATAATACTATATATCAAGAATATACTTTAAGATGGGATTCTGGTCTTTTAGCCCCAAGGGTCAAGAGGAGTGGTAGGAAAAGAGGTAGCTGCTATTGAATCACGAACAGTCATGTACACAGTCTTGCCAAGCAGCGTTAGTATTTCCTCTGGGTTCCAGTATTTTTACAGTGAAACTGAAATCTCCTAATAGCTAATGTGCCCTGTCTCTTTTGGAGGGCCTGAAACAAGGGCTGTAGTTGTGTTGTGTGCACAATGTCCTTTATACTTCCATGAGAAGGCCAAGCAGAATTCTTCTAAATGAACCACAGCAGGAGCCCACAAAGAACATTATCAAATTCCTAAACTAATTAATTATATCAGTGTTTAATCACACAAAGTGCTTCTGCATTAAGCTACTCAAAACATGAATTACTTTACCCCCAGAATATCTTAGTGAGTACATTCTTTTTATTGCTGTTTCGTAAGAGGGAAGATGGATGCTTGGAGGGGCCACACATTTCCAAGAACTACAGAGTCAAATCCCATATCCAGATCCAGAAGAGATGCCAGAGAACCAGATGCCAATTGGGATACCCTGCTCCTGCCTCCTGGGTGACTTTGGATCAATTGAGTTCAGAACTGAAATGGAGATTTGTGAGATAAATACAGAAGAAAATGACAGACTTTCTAGTTATTAAGAAGAGCTCAGTGATTTTCTTATTACCCAGAGTCCTATAGGTCCTCAGACTAAGGATTCCATACAACGTAGCACGCAAAACAAGTCTCACATCACTAACTTTTAAGAGAGAAACTCTAAATACCCACCAAATGGGGTAAATTAATGGCATATTACATTATGCTTGTGTGCTGGTAAAAGTAAGCACTCAACCTTTTTCCTACCATTTAACTTCCTAGCATTCAAAAACTACTAAATGAATAGGTGTGCTTCTACATTTCCTAACACATAGCTCATTTCTGAATCCTCACATTGAACATTAGTAGTTTGTTTTGCTTAGCTCAGGACAACAGAATGACGTTGTTTGACGGGATTTTCTCTAAGCATTGATCTGAACAGCAAACACATTTGGGCCTAGCATAGCCTTCTTGAATTCATTGATGGAAACTAATAAAACTTTCAGTGTTCAACTCTTAGTGATGATTCCAGCACGAGTGTGAAGCAGTAGGTACACAACATGATCGCTGAACTTGAGCTTCAGTGACAACATGCAAAACAGCCAACAGGGAGGGAAAATAAAGGTTACATATGACCATCTTAATCACACACTTTACAACACAGTTCTGATAAATCCTTTGTTATTACCACATTTTTATAATTGCCTTTTCATGCCTTCAGAGAAAAATTATAGTCATAATCTGTTTGACCTCAAAAAGTTCAAGAGGAAAGTTACAGATTTGTAAGTCTGAAAGTATGTAAGTACACAGGTCCTTAACAACAGGCTTGTGCTTAATAACTTCTTTACCTTTTGGTCAGTTCTGAATTGGTCAGACAGCTGGACTAGATGATCATTCTATATCCCTTCCAATAATCCCTGGAGTAATCTCTTCTTCTATTCCATTTCATAGTGTTGGTCAAAACAGCCACAGACCCCAGGGCAGGCAGGGTGGTGCCTGGTCCATCTGGGGACTCAACATCTGCCGCAGCTGTGGACTAATGGAAATAGAAACATATTTTCCCCTATAGAGTCCCATTAAAGAGCACACCTACCTACAATAATAATGAAAGGGATACTAAGTCTGCAATTTGCAGGCTCTTAGCACTCTGTTATCCAAAAGAGCACTCACAGCAGCAGCAGCAGCCTTTGTTCATACTTCCCAAATCATGAGGGTTAATGGGGTCATCCTTCTAAATGAGGTGGCAAAACAAGACTTACTGGGCTCAGAAAACAATCTTTTTTTCTGGAAATAATAAAATTGGATAGATGTCTCTCTACTATAAATGTATTTTTCAGGGACTGGATCCATCTCGCACAGACCACCAGAAAAAGGATAATCATCAGCCAGTACTAAGCTAAATATATACATATACCTAACTCAAAACAACTTCAAAGATGTGTCACAGAAGTCTAAGTCCAAACCAAATAGAATTTTGGATTAAAAAAGACATTTTAAAAGGGGGCGTGTCTGTAAAAGGCTAAAAGATGTTTCTCAGCTCAGGAAACAAAGCTGGTACTTTTCTCCTTTGCAGACAGATCATTCAAAAGAAACCAAAACTAAACATTCAGTGAGAACACAGGAAGTACCCAGTGGGTTCTTCCCCAACTGCAGTGCTTTAGGCATGCTTTATATCAACAGCTTCCACATTTTTTCTGAGCTATTATTTTCACTTCTTATATATCCACCATTTTTGTATGGTATGCCTCTAACCCAGTCTGTTACCATGTGCAATTACTGTGCCAACCACTGTGGGGGAGAATTTTATCCAGCAACCAAAGGAGGTGAACACTAGCTGTGAATTTTATTGTTGTAATAATAATAATTTAAGCCATCTATGAAACAGTTTGGTAGGGATGGGCATGAGGGAGAGGCACATTATAGGGCTTTTTGTAATTGAATACCTCGGAGTGATTAACAGTTGAGCATATCTTCAAGCACTTGTCTCCAAATCAATGCTTCCTCGCTTGGAAGGCAGGGGCAGGGAATATTTTATTCACAGTATTTCAGAAATAGCTAAATGCAGCTCAAATGACAAAACTTTTAGAATATGTACCTTACTTAAGCTTTGAACTTGCTAGAATCTGGTACAATTTACACATCAGAGAAAAAGGGATCTTCATTTCCTGAAGTAGTGAGGTGTAGTCAATCCCTACTGTATTCTAAAATTTGGTCCCATAATAGTAACTGAAAACTCCTTCTCAGTTCCAAACATTTCCATCAGTTCAAAGTGGGTGGAAGTGCAGGGACATCCCACACAATCAGCATTAATAAGGTAAGGGTAAGGGGACACCAGTACAGTTCTAGGAATTATTCAAATCTTAGAGTAGTATCTGTCTGCATAGAGGCCACAAATATTTGATGAAATTTTATCATTCTGTAGAAAGTGCTTTGTGACATATGTCAGTGAAACAGATTGTTGTCTGCTGGCTTCATTTGCTCATGGCAACAACAACAAATACCAAAATAGAAAAATACTAATTTTCAGCAGTCTTTATTAAGACAGCTGTATTTGCATACCCAGGATCAAACTGAAAGACTTGCATTTTCATTTCCCAGAGGAAAAAAAGGAAGACACAAGTGTTAAGACTGTTTTGAATGTAGAACTCTACTCTCCATAGCTGTTGCCATCTACCAGCTCTTATGTCCATGCCAGGTAAACTTTGGTAAGTTTCCTTATGTCTTTATTTAGTCCAAATTAGTTTACAGAGGATAAAAGCCAGGAGACCTGTAGAAGAAAAAAATAGTAATTTTAAGCTTTCAGATATTGAAGATCAGACTGATTGTCTTCAGAAAGAATACTTGCTAGGCTGAAGAAGGCCATCACTCACTTTGTAAAATAATGAAGGCATGGGATGAGGTGTCATTTGATTTCCTGATTATATTAAAAGTGGGAATAGTCTTTTACTGTCTATTCTAATGTAAAAAAGAAAACAGTGATGTTCTACTGGCATGCAAAAAAGCATATCTGAAGTAGTTCTGCATTAAGTACAAGAGAACATTAATTACAGCAGAATTATGCAACCTGCTGCCCCTCACCAGCACTGGTAAACATCAAGTGTTTTCACAAATGGAACAATAGCATCCATTATGTTGTCTCAGAATACATATGCTTCATAATTAACATTATTAGAAGAGGAAAAGTCTGTTCTGTAAAAGCAGAGCAGTTAAGTGACGTTCATAATCTCTACCATGTAGTCCATTAACCTCAGAAATTTTAAGTAGCTTCATAGTCATCCATGGCATTTCAGATTTCTCACAGCTTCAAATCTGTGGGCAGCTTCACAAGCTTTCTGCAAAGTTTCTCATGACTAGGACATCTGTAAAATTCCCTCCAGACCTTTCTTCAATTCATCTCATGTTAAGCACTCAGTAATTGACATATCTGAATAAGGATAAAGATACATCTTTAAAAACATGCCCTACTGAACACAATATCTTTTTTTCAAAAAAACTCATTGGCAATTTTAGGTGCTCTAAGATATTAAAAGCATATTTTTTCTTAATCTTTGTTTTTTCACGTGTCAATGTAAGTTTCTGATGAGCAGTGTTCCCAAATGAGTCTCATAGTGAGAAGCCAAAATAATCATATATCTATCTTCTGCCTTTTATGAACTAATCCACCATTCAACATAGGTGTCTTCACTATTTAGCTGAAAAAATTTTTATATTTTAGAGTCAGATGAAAAGGTGCAATACTGCCTGACGTGTTGCTTAGAGACAACTGACAAATTTTCTTCCTGAATGTGTACTCAGGAAATACGAAAGAGTAGAACCGGGATGCTAAATTTTGGCACAGTGTTTTTTATTAATTTCCTTAGTCCACAGAGGAAAGAAATTGGTGCACCTTTGTTAATTCTGATCTCATGATAATTGCTCTTCTTTTCCTACAAGGAATTGATTCAGATTTCATCATCAAAATTGAACCTCAACCACAATAACAACATCTTTAAGTTGCCCCTCACAATGTACTCGTAGTCCCATCTCTTTGACATAGATCCTTTTGTATTTCTGATACAGGCAAGTGAGATAGGCCTAGCTGAAGAAACATATAAGGATAATGTTAAAGGAATTCAGAGATGAGCACGCACGGAGGAGGATGTAATCTCTTCCTTTCTGGCTGGCAGCACTAAATAATGTTGTGCTACATAATGTAATATAATATGAAAAAGATATTTAGATCCTCAGAGCATACTAAAGTCTGAAAAAGAGATACAAAATATACTAGATCTTATACTCCAGGGCATCCACACAATTCCATTAGTACTAGAGGAGAAGCAGCAATATATGTATGTACCTTCTCAGAAGTCAAATCCTACCTGTCCAACATGCAGTTCACCTTGCATGATGCAGAATCTAGACACAGAGCCTCCAAATGGCACATGGGTGGACAGCTTTAGCTGCTCTGGATTATCCATAAGAAGACTCATATCTGAGCTGGTTTAGGGGTGTGAGTCTAAGGCTTCAAATTCTAGGATTCTTAAGGACTACCCATGTTTGTAGTTTCACAAACAGGGAGGAAAAAACCCCAAACAAATATTTTTCATCTGAATACAAAAGGAATGACAGTTACTTAAATCTTGATTATACTACACAATTAAATTTACTAAATTAAAACCTAAATTTTCAGTGTCTCATTGGTATCAGGATAGTTCTCATTTACCAACCCCTGGTGTCCACAGACAGGTCACAATTACACAGAACAGCTTCGTGTATTTCAACACTGTTATGCCACGCCACACCCTACTACGCCAGCATGAAACTAATTTTGGCCTTGCAGTTTTCCTGCTCTATGTATTGGCCCTAGTTTAAGCACGCTTTTTGACAGCAGTATCTGAAGCCTCCTGGGATTTCCAGAAAAGGCTCTCTAGAAGCTGCTGGGGCCGCCGTGTCCCCAGCAGTGCAGCAGAGCCCATCAAGCCCCGCAGAAGGCCAGGAGACAGCTGCAGCACCCCCTCCGCTTCCTGCAGCTCCCACAGGCGCCTCAGCTCCGCTCCCACAGCCCACGGGGACGCTCTGAGTCACAACTCGCAATGTAAAACCTCCATCTGCATCAGGGTTCCTTCTCTGCAAGCAATGGGAGATGATACCCTGACTAGGGAAAAGATAAGCCAGAATGTGGCATTCACCTGAGGAATGATGCTGTACCAGTGCCCCGCATCCTCAGTCAGCTCCATGATTAATTTAAACTTGTCCAAATGGATGGTAGAAATTCATATTTGCTTGACATGCAGGAGATAACTCTTCAGTTTAAAGACAAATAATACATATAAAAGGCTTTTTTTTAATATTTTTTTGACATATACCAGTGCTGTCTATGAGTCACTTTTTTTTTTCCAAAGAGAACTGTTAACTAACCAAACACTAAGTGTATGTTTGATAAAACAGAATATCCAAATTTATAAGATACACTTTCTAAAGGTCATATTCTGTAATATCACACTGATCACCACCTGATTAAATTGTCTACTGCTCCAAATTTAATGAGAGACTGAAAAGTCTCAATGGTAATTGGGACAGACGATTCTTTAAAGAGAGAAAGCGAGTGGGTAGTTAGTTGAAGCACAGAAGAATGCTTATTAGTGTGGAGGTGGAAGAAGTCCTTTTCGAGAAAAACAATTGAAGACTATTTTATTTGGAAAACATTGACTTTTTATTTGTGCTATTTCACTGAAGTCCTGGATACAGTATAAATTCCATAACAGGTGGGGGGGGGGGGGGGGAGAAGAAAAAAATCCGACAACCAATAATCCAGCAGTCTCTTTGCTGCCTGCAATTGCACACTGTATAGTAAATTTAGTTATTTCACATTTTTCAGTATAAAAATTACCATAATTTTCAGGAACTCTCTAAGTGATTTGTGTCTTGCTCTGTTTTTCTTAAAAGTAAAAAGCTTTTTACTCCAAACAAAGCCATTGTAAGGAAGTTCAAGTACACAGAAAGATATAAAGACAGCTACAACTATGATTGAAAATTACAGAACTACATTAGGAAATAATAATGTCATCTTAATTAATATAAAGCCCCTTAAAGACACTAAGTATTTTTTATCCTCTTGCAATAAGATTATCAAAATGTTTTATTGAGGATTTGAAATGGCACTAAAATAAACTGCTGTTAAATATGTGGCTCAGATGCTCAATATGAACACAACGATAAAGGGACAGTTCTTATAAAAATTACTCTTTTTTAAAGTCATAACCAGATCTTTTTCTGCCTAAAAGACAGAGTCCATTTAAAATAAGTATTATTGAAAGGAAATCGCATGAACTGCATTATAGAAAAGATCAAGTAAGGCAATTGCAATAGACACTCTGGGTTCATAATAAACAGAATTACTATTTTTATGTTTTTAAGCCTGCAATTCCATCTTGATGTTCATAGTTTACTCTGACTGCAAAATACATATCAGAATTCCAGACTGACTTTTTTTAAGTTATAATGTGCCATGAAAGCAATATTTAAGTATATTTTAAAAAAAAAAAAAAAAAAGGCACTTTAGATCCTGTTTTGAAAATATAATTGAAAAATGGTAATTCAGTAGTTCTTAACCGAAGGGGAAAAACGGCATAAGAGAAATCTTTCAACTCTGTTTTAATTCTAAGAAATGACTAGTCCAGCTATCAGGACCTATGACAAGTCTGGGATCCTCAGGTCACGGACAGGAGGACTGTACAAGTATCTCAGCAGAAAAGCTCTCCTTCAGAACCTCTGTTTGTTGTTCCTTGTCCATTCTGAGCCAGGAGCATGTCAAAATACAGATGAATTGTGGTTCAAGACTGGGGTTAAAATCTGTCCTCAAGCATACGACTGAAGTTTGTTGTTCAGTTGAAAGGCTGCCTTGTTTTCTAGTTCCCAATTTTATTTTCTTTTACAGCAGGTATTTTATTTAGAGTCATATCTGGCAGGGTGAAAAGGACAGACATCAACTGCTTATTCTTCAGACTTCTATAAAATGTCTAATAGGGTACTGTGAAAGTGACAAAATGCACAAAACAAACAGCAAACTCAAGTTATAAGCAGCAACATGAGCAACCTGGCCACTTTTGCAAGGAGCAAGGAGAAAAGGACTTCAGCAAAAAGTTACTTCCTTTCTTAAGAGAAAGCAAATGTTGGTTCAGGCAATTCCCACCAGGACTATTATTATTTGCAGACATCACTCTTGGCTCTTGCTCAAGGAGAATAGGAGGAGGGGGAGAGCTCCAACAACTTTCAGAAGAGAAGAGGCGTAACTCTTCACAGCACAGTCTTGGGTGCAATGAGAAGGGACTTCAATGCTAATTATGGCTTATTAGTGCTATTGCATTATAAGTTATCACAGAAGGGGTTTGGGTTAGAAAGCACATTCTTGTTTTGAAAATCTTCTGACTCACCTTTTTCTGAAGAGACTGAAGTCCTTTTGCCTATACCATAAATCAAAAGTAGCTTCTTCTAGACAAATGGTGTTAGCCTACCTCCAAAGACTTAGAGAAGACACTCCAATTCCTGGCAAGAGGTCTTCTTTGTCCTTACACTGAACAATTTCTCATAGGAAGGCTACCCTTGCACCAGCTCTTCCTCCCACAACCCCTCATGTCCTGTGGTAGGTACAGGAGACACAGCAGAACAAGATCTGCCCAGGTGGGAGGTTCACAGAGTTAGCGTAATCTGCATGGAAGCCTTATCTATCAATAATTCAAGTCAACTCTTCAGCATTTCTAACTTCAGAAAGGGTCACATAGCACTTATTCCCTTGCCAGCCTCACATGCGCATGCCTGGGGGTCAGGTGGTGGAATGGCACCAGCCCGGGGCTTATTCTGATGCTTGGAACATGTCATAGCCTTACTCCAATGAAAAGGAAGCACACTACATTAAATACCACTCTATTTTACCTTATGCCTGTGCCTTGTGATGGTTTTTTTTTTAACCTGCCTGAATGTGTCTATGTAATTATGACTGAACTCTATTCTGAGACAAAAGAAGTTTGTAGAGGTGTCTCCCACATCCCCTTAACCATGGGACAGTGAGAAGCATCACTGCTTTTTCTCTTTGAGTTTTCTCTCACTTTCCAGTCTCCAAGGAAAAATAAGAACCTACCAATGATTCTGCTCTAACTGAATTTTCAAGCCTATGTTTACCAAATGGTTTACAATTCTGGGAGCAGAAGGGAAGGAAAAATAAGGAAAAAAAGAAAGAAAGAAGAGAAATTGTAAAAGCTAGCTTAAATGCTTGAGCCATAATATTTCTAGGACTGTTTCCATTGCCCATCTTCCAGTGGCATTATAAGACCACTTTTTAACGATCAAGTCTGCAAATGTTGCTTTGGAGGAAGACAACCCTGGACAAAACACAGAGAGGAGAGGAGCAAGTAAGAGCAAAACAGTATCAATTACTACACTACACAGTGGTTATTCATTTCACCTCTAAAGAGAAAGTATATTTTATTATTCACTCTGTCTAAACTCTGTTCTGTAAGCCCGGTTCTTTTATACGCTGAAGACTGCATTACTGAAGCACTAAATGAATGTAAATAACATTTACATTCAACTCATAGTTCCTATGTCACAAAGCTTAAGAATGCCAAGTAGATAAATCCAAACAAATCTAATTTCACATTTTGTAATAGAGAGACTCAGGAATAATAAAGCATGACAGTATAATAATGGGGGGGGTGGGGGGGAGGAAGAAATCCCTGCATTATGCCGGGGTTCATTTTGTTCTCTGAGAGGTACACATTGCCATTAATTGTGCAGCCTATATACTAAACATGAACATTTAGTCATGAAAATCACTGTCAGTTAATTGATAACTGTCAAGAATCACAGCACTTGTTTCTTTTTGGTTCACTTTAACAAAACTGAATATTAATACACAACAAAAATAGTAGTTTTTGCATGCAAAACTTATGTGTTTCACTGAAGACACCCCCACTTCCTCCTACCAAACAGCTGTGTACAATAGTATATTCCAAAAATTTTTCTTTAATGCTAGAGCACCAAAGAATGGCTGAGGTAAAAGGAAGTCTTTTTGTCAAATGCCTTGTTTGGTTAAGACACTTGCATGTATTTTTATCTTATTTACAAATTTAAAAGCTGGTATCATATTATGTAACTTCTTCCAGGCCAGAAGTATTTTACAATAAAGCTATGATCTGAATGCATCTTTAAAGCATTATTGGCAATTTCCACAGCACCTGCTGGTGAAATACATACAGGCAAGAAAAGAGGTTCAGCTTGGAAAATATGAATTATGGATAGATGTGAAAACCTGTTATTAATCACCTATTTGCATGTGCAGCTGGAGCAGAGACACATTGAGAAGTACTCTTACAGTCCAGAAAGGAATAGTGAATCTCCAAATAGATAAATAAGCTAAGAACAATCGCTTATAGTATCTATCTTGTGGCTAGTTGGGGCACTGAATAAAGTACGTTGCATCTTGCTATATGCAAGGACACGGTCTGAGACACAAAGCTTTGGATAGTTCTGCTATTGAGAAAACTTGTATGATGGGGATATCGCTTGCCTGAATGCCATAAGTTTAAATCCAGAAGCTCATGCTAATGTCTTAATTCATTTCAGCCTTTAGGGAGTTTGTACAAAATGACATTAGCCAATTCAGGGTAGTTTGACCCATTTTTACGAATAAAGTATTCTTGGTGATCAGCATCTCCCTTTACATTGTGTACTGGGCCTTGTCTTGGCTAATTTGCCTGTTTGTTATGCACTATCCTGAGTATGTACATACTGCTTACCCATCTAGCACTAATTAGGTTTCCCACAGGAAGCTGAAGAAGCCATTTCCTTACTGAAGGACAGTGGAGGTGTGGCTAACAGCAGAAAGAAATGGCATTGCACTGGAGCTTTAGATACAGGGCAATCATAATTTTTCCATACAGAACTAAAGAAAACAAACAGGATTTTCTGACTACTACTGACTTGAAAAAGTATTTCTTCCCAAGGCTTTACTTCAAGGAAAAAGTGGCTGAAAGCAGTCCATTGGTTGCTAAAGCTCTTGCATCATTCAGCACTGGCAGAATCACTGGACCACAACCATGAACTTACCATATTTCAGGAGGGGGAATCACAGTGATCAAAACTTCTCCATTCAATGCAGGTAGCAGCCAGGATCTCCTAGCAAGCACTGCCCAAGATGACGCAGAAGTTAGGTCAAGTTGTAGCTTGCACCTGGCACTAACATACAGCAGTAGGAAGGGGCAGAGATGAGAAAAGGAGAGAGTAGAGGGAATGTGCCAAGTACTTGTGAAGAAAAGAGAAAACATATTCCCCATGCACTGGACACAAATGGGACAGTGTGCTCTGTTAGCCAGTAAACAGATAAAGGCTTCACAAAATGCAAGAAAGAAGAGCCTGTTGGAGATACGTATTCATCTGACAATTGCACAGGAAAGGGGAAAACTTGAGACAAGGACTACTCCTAAAATGAAGCTGTAGATTTCTTCACACAGACTTGCCTTGTACTGGTATTCCCCAGAGCCCAGTGTTAGGGGCCAGCTCTGTTTAATATCTTTATCATTGAACTGGATGAGGGAATCAAGTGCACCCTCAGTTTGCAGATCACACTGACTGGGTGGGAGTATTGATCTGCTGGAGGGTAGGAGGGTTCTGGACAAGTTGGATTGATGGGCAAAGGCCAATTGTATGAGGTTCAATGAGGAGAAGTGCCATGTCTTGCTCTTGGGTCACAACAACCCCAGGCAGTGCTGCATACTGGGGGAGAGTGACTGAAAAGCTGCCTGGTAGAAAAGGACCTGGGAGAGCTGGTTAACATGGCTGAACCCGAGCCAGCAGTGTGTGCAGGTGACCAAGAAGGTCAATGGCATCCTGACTCAGAGATAGTGTGTCCAACAGGACTAGCGAAGTGATCATCCCCCTGAACTCAGCACTGGTGGGGCCAAACCTGGAATCATATGTCCAATTCTGGGCCCCTCACTACAAGAAAGACACTGAGGTGCTGCAGCATGTCTAGAGAAGGGCAACAGAGTTGGTGAAGGGTCTGGAGCATAAGTCTGATGAAGAGCAGCTGAGGAAGCTGGGGTTGTTTAGTTTAGAGAAAAGGAGGCTCAAAGGAGACCATATCACTCTTTACAACTACTGGAAAGGAGGGTGTAGTGCGGTGGAGGTCAGCCTCTTCTCCCAAGAAACAAGCAACAGAATGAGAAGAAAAGGCCTCAAGTTGCACCAGGGAAGGTTTATATTGGACATTAGGAAAAATTTCTTCACCAAAAAGGTTGACAACATTAGAACAGACTGCTCAGGGACGTGGTGAAGTCATCATCCCTGGAGATATTTAAGAGATGTGTAGATGTAGTGCATAGGGTCATGGTATAATGGTGGGCTTGGCAGTGGTGGGTTAACTTCTGGTCTTGATGACCTCAGAGGTCTTTTCCAAACTAAATGATTCAGTGATTCTATTTTATAAGGGAAGCACTGCTTGAACTAGTAGGCATGGAAAATGATTTCTCCTTATTTTAGGACTAAGGTTTCCAAGCATGCTCATCAAATATCATTAAAGGGCACATTTTTGTTTTCAGGAACAAGAGTCAGAGTAGATATTTTAGGTTAAATATATAGATTACTGGCCTCTGGTGAGAGTGGTGGGAGAAGCTGAGCTACAGCTAAACATCAAATTCCCAGTCACTAAAGTCGATTTAACAACCTGGTTTTCAAGATGCTGAATTCAGTCACTTATATATAATTTTCTAATGCTGGATGTTCACTTTAACTGAGTATAGCTATGCTAATTATAACCTCACTGTACTTTTCCTCTCCATAGGGCTCCTATTTTGCAACGGGCCACATTTTAACTAACAAGAATGCTTTCTTCTGCACCGACCCCCATCCAGACCTTCTTACAGAGGTTTCCTCCAGTCCAGCTGTGTACGTATATAGCAAATGGGTGCAAATGGGTAAAGTAGCTGCGGCTCTAAGAGGATTGAAAGCAAAACTTCAGCCTGTCTTGCTCACAGACTGCCTTCTTTCTTTATTTCAACTTTCAGAGCATTGTGAACAATGGAATTAATGTTTGTTGCCTCTGCTTTTTTCCTTTTTTCTAAAATCACTGCAATAAAACTGAGACTTCTCTACATGTCTCCACAAAAATCACATGATGAGAGATACTTACATTAATTGACAAAACTAAAGTAAGAATATGAAAATGTCTTCTCTCTCAATCTTCAAGTTTCCACTGAAAGAAATTTGCTTTTGGTATTTTCCATACATGGACTGGGGTCTTGGGCATAGATCTAACAGGACAGCTTAAAAGTTAATTATTTCCATTCACCTTGCGACATTCAAAATTAAGATGCTGTCTTGAAAAATGTATATGGAACCTTAACTGAAATAACAATAAGCCCTTTTTATTTCTATTCCTAAGTAACGGAAAAATAATACTACAGACAACAAGACAAAGATTATAATTAACATTTAATTGGAAGATTTTGTCCATTTGACAAAAATTCAAGAAACTTATTTCCTGTTTGTATCTTAATTCAAAATACTAACCTAATTTAATTTCTGTGAATGGCAATCTACATTTATGTAAATTGCAATCAAGAGAAAACAGTTTATACACTAAAAGGCTAAAATGCTGTAGGCAAATCCCTGCTGCACACAAAAGTCTCTTACTCTATAGTTTTGTATTTAAGGTAAAAAACATTGGCCATAGGTGGTCTTGGAGGGATTCTACCGTGTCCTCTGTGTCAAAAAGATGGGCACTGAGCTGCTCAATGAGCATACAAAAACAGTTCAACTAACCCAGATGGCACTGGCCTAGGTGACATGGTTATAATCTTCCTCCCTGCAGCAACAAATCTATGAGTGGAAAAATTACAGACTTCTCAGTTCCTGCAAATCTTCCTAGTTTCATGCAATTTTGCCATTTTCCTTAAAATACAGAGGCAGTTACATATAGCCCCAGTATAAAATGCATATTTCTGTTTTAATTGTGTTCAAATAATTATTTTAATTAACTGATTTAATTAATTCAATTAATTCATTTGGCAGAAACTGAGAACAAGCTGGCAGAATTTGTCATCTCTGGAGGACACACAAGAGCAACAACTTGGGCATGGGACACCCCTGCCTTGGCAGGACAGCAGCAGGATCTAATCCTGCCCTTTCCCAGTACTGCTAGCCCATCCTCGGCTGTTCTCACGGCTGCTGCCAGTGATTACTAGTGTCTCTTTCTAACATTTAAGTAAAACTCTCCCAAGAGCAACTCGTAAGACACTGTACATATTTTTCATCAGAACACAAAATGTGCATGATTCAGTATCTGTGCCCTTTTCAAATCCCAAGTTCCCACCAGTCCCAGCAGAGGCACTATCACTGTGCCAAGATGATGCTAAGAACACATAAAAAGTGGTTGACTGAAGAAAATGGCCAAAACTCAGTACAGAAAATATAGTTTTAACAGTTACCAATTGAAGACCTTTACAGCCTCTCCTCTCTAACAGAGTAGGTCACTGTCAGCTCCGTTTGCCTTTTTAAACATCAAGTACAAAGACTGCTTTGGAAACATGAAGACCTCAGATGTGTGTGTGATCACTGTGAAGAAAAAAATAGCTCAGGGCATATGAGCTTCTTGTTCATATATTAAGACTTTTGTTGAGATACTTGAATGCCCGTGTATGAGCAATGCCCATTGTTAGTATTATGTGTGTATATGATTACCAAGTAAGTGGTTGTGACATTTCTTCAAAGCACAAAGTTTTCTACACAGACATACAACTTGTCAAACAGCCTGTCTGGTGCAATGTGAGCACGAAGGCAAGAATATACATCATTTACTGCCTTGGCCCAAACCTTTGAAGCCTCACTTTGCTTTGTTTGGCTCAGAGCACTACTTAGAAATGTTTCTCAAAGAAAAGTGTCCTCTTACTAGTAGTCAAACTAAGAAACTGTTCAAAGTGTGTCTTGTTTCCAGGGGACATCAGTTTTGACTGCAATGGGAAGTTCAGGGGTGGAAACTCAAACTTCCTCAGCAAGGAGTGAACCAGGAGTGGGAAGCCTAAGGAAGAGAGACAAAGAAGGAAGTAAATAGCACTGAAAAGCAGAACCAGAGCTTGGACAGGTTGAAAATGAGACAGAAGGGATAAACCTGATCCTCATATGAAATTTAGGATACTCAGCATTATTCTTCTACTCTCACAACAAGAGCCTCTGAATTCAGCTCATAGACAGAGATGGGCCACAGGCAATACATAACCTACCCCAATACTCCTGTTCTGTACACAAAGATCCGTGCCACATGAACACCAGTAAATAAAATTCATCAAGGAACATTCACTTACTGTGAAGGCAACATGCACAGTCTGTCCACACAACTCTGGACAATTCTATCTCATCCGAAATAGAGTGTCTGCATCCAAGACGCTGCTGATGTGTCCTGTCCTTAGCCTCAGCTACCACTTGTCCATGACTAGCAATTGCCTCAGACACAGATCATTTTAGCCCCAAGCAAGAAATGTGGTGGAAAACCCTTCCATGTACAATTTAAGCTGTTAAAATCTGTGGATTGGAAAATAACAATATCTCTGTATCTGTGTACAATATTAGGATCTGTGCACTGCATTGTTTCATCTGTCAGTACAAATGTAGCTTAGGTCCTTATTTGGAGCCTGGTTGAAAACATACCTGTCATTTCTAATTTAAAAGGGGGAAAAAAAGGAAAGGAGATTGGGAAAGGAAACAGGAAAGGAATATAAAGGAAAGATAAAAGAAGAGCTCAGAGAAGCAATCTGAAAAACAAATCAACACAAAATCTGTGTAAAAATTACACCAAATCAGTGGCCCCTGTGTGCACTCTCAGATGAAGAAGAGCTTATCCCAAACTACTGTGAGGGACACAAATATCTATCTACTGGCCCTGTAAAAACAGAATTCCTGAAGTTTTGCAGTTCTGGGTAGAACAAAGTACTTCTCCTTTCAGCATAAACAACATTGTTATTTGGACTCAAATCTGGGAGACATGACATAAGGAGAAAAAACAGCTTTGGATCTAGTGAAAAAAAAAAGTTAACTATTTTCCAACAGATCTCTATCAATCAATTCCCAACACTGCAAATCTCCAAGTGCTGAAAGCTGGAACCTCACACAGTACTGCCGAGAGGCAGCTCTGCCACCCCAACATTTGACCACTTGGTTCTTGTGGCTTAACAATGGGACTTGCAGCTGCACAGCTGGGAATGAAACACATTACAGGAGTGAGTTTCAGTCTGCATTGGTTCTTTGCTCCCCTTCATTATGTGCTCGCACAGATGTTTCCATGAGTTTAGAGTTTCATGAGTGGGGGAATATAGGATCCATCAGCCCAGCTCAGGAGCATCTCTCCCCAAGTCAGCATTGATGTAAATCACTCTTGGAGGTCAGGCAGCCAAAGCCTCAACAGTGGCCTTGTGGAGGCAGCTGCACACGTTAACTCTGGCAATGTTAGCCCACGTCTGTGGTGCTGTCAGCAGTACACTTGTAGAAACATTAATAACAGTAACCAAAAGTTCCAGAAGACCTTTGGGAGGTACCACAGTACAAACAAAAACAATATTTTGATCTCTCTCTTGCTTAATTTTTTACTTCTGGATTCTAATATCACTGCTGAAATAGGATATTATCATAGGCCAGAATTGGTACTATGGGAAATTAGTTTATGACAGAACATGAGTAAGTCAAGACATGTCCTGCTTTCAGATTTCCCCTCAAAAATGTGGATTGCAGCCCCAAGTTGCCCTCCTCTTGCCACGCTCAGAGCAAACATACAGAGACAGCTCAGGTTTGGTAAGGGTTGGCGCTATTCTCCAAGAGGGCAGTTTCTTAGTACTTGTAATGCCTCTGCAGCACAGCTCACAGCAAATTACTGCTTTATCAAGTTTCCAAAATGTTCCCTATCCATCTTACCCATTCTTTTCGCTAGCTATCATCAGGAGCTTTACATATTTTAAAAGTGTAATCTTCCCTTGGTTATTATTTGGTTTTATTATTATTATACTATTATAATCTCATTATAGACTTTTCTGGTTTCAATTATTGTATTTATTTTTTTTTCTGAGTCACAGTAATTGCTTTTAGTTTTTAATAATGTTTAAAATTTTCACTCTCTGAAGCACACATTATCATTTCCATTATAAAATTCAGTTAACAGATTGTCAACAGTCTTGGTTTGCACTGGTCTTCGACTGATCCTTTTGCCACGTGTGATACACGAACCCTGCCTTGCCAATGCCTCCAGCCTACAACAACAGATTCACTTTTAAACAACAGGCTCATCAGAATATAAGAACTCATAGGAAAACTTATCTTCATATTTGTCTGGGAGAGAAATATTTTAAAAAATCCTTAAAACATAGGAATATTACAAAATTATTCTCCAATCCATCCAGCTGTGGGAATTACTGGTTTTCTACTCCAGGTGTGATTGGTAAAACTACAATTTTTTGACAAGACTGATCTTTTGTGACTGAATGACCATTAAGCTTACAAAACATAATCACATCAATGAAGTGTAATAAAGTAACTCACCTATGACAGAAAATAAGAAGATATTCTCTTTGTTTCCCAATTATTTCTCTCAAATGTGAGATTAAATGTATATCCACCAATCAAGCACGCATCTCCAGTGAAATTAATAAGATCTGAAAATCAATCCTGAAATGTTTCCTGCACAGGAATCCTGTAACCTCTCAGGAACCCACTTAAAATCAGTCCAGCTTTACTTGGTTGCATGACTTGTCCATGAAAATTTGCAGACATGTTGATTCAAATTCTAATGATGCAGCTATTTAGTTAACAGATATAACTTTTTATCACATCACATTAAATTAATTTACATGTTTCTGATTTACCAGGACTGATGTTTTCCTAGAAATAGAACTCAAAGCCATGATATTGTAATACCTTTAAGAAATGAGGGCTTCCCTTTTAAAAATAACTTTGGACCTGAATTTATCAGTAACTTGGCAACAACCTGAGCCCTTTATCTACAAACGTTATGTAAAGATGTCCACAAGACCCACTGTAGCAATGACAGAACTTTATTTAATCTGCAGTAGGAAAAATATTGTGCTACTTTGCTCAGGAAACACTTTTCAGTGTTTTGAGAATGTCTCAGCACTTAATCCCATGCAAATCCCATTCATCATACACAACATAAGCACGTAATATTTGCATACTTTTAAAATTTGACTCTGGATTCAGCAGTTAGGACATAGTACATGCATTTACCTGTCTGCAAAACTAGATTAGAAAATTTTTTGAGTACTTTGTGATACAGGATCACTGGAAGTGGGGAAAGATGGCTCTAGTGGATGGGTGTACTTCTCATCAAGGCACAGCTTGACATCTTGTTAATCCTCATAGCACTTCTGATTTGTTCAGAGTTGCTACTATGAAATTGCTCTTCAGCTTGTTGATCTGCATAACAAGTGATCTCTTATCACTTCAGAGATAGAAGGATCCATCCATGATAACATCAAGATAAAAATTAAAGGCCCTGATGTTACAGACAGCTGGAAAGAAGATAATAATTTAAGTGTAATTTTCAGAAGAATATGCAGGTTATATTGTACAGGTAACAGAATGTGATTAAGTCATTTCAGCCTGCTCCTGAAGCCCTTAGTTACCAGAAAAGCAACCTTTTTTTCCCAAAGAGCTGGAAAAGATCATTAAATTATCTAGTTTAGTCACCATTTCTCCACATCTTACACAAAAACTCCAGTTAACTTGGTTGTCTAAATCATGACCTTTTAAAGAGGCACACATCACATGTATGTTGTGGTCATATTGGCAGGAACACCTGCATCTTGGCCACTGAAACACCAACACCCAGAAAAATTTTGCACAATAAGAATGAAAAAAATATTCTGTAGATGAAATAAAGAGATGAAAAAGGGAATTCAGAATTTTTAAAATTTAGTGCTACAGTTAATATCTAGTTTTATATTTAGCAAAATTGTCAAGCAGCAATTACAGTCTTAAAGGTAATCAGTGCATGCACCCAGCTACGCAAGAAAATAAGTGGCCCAGATGAAGATATTTATGTCTATCTGAAGTGCATTATCAAGGTATTTGAATGACAAGTACCCTGAAAATTCCCACAAACCAAAGTCAGAAAGTCTAAGAAGCCTGGTGTTCAAAAGAGTTCTCATTTGGCTAGGTATTGTAGTGCACGTCTCATGCATACTCTAGAAATACACTCTGACTCAACAGACCTGGCCTCCTGAGCTGAAAGGATCAACCCAAAACTCCTCAGGTATGACAGATACGAGACAAAACAGGCCTGAGTGGGAGCCATTCAGAGATGAAGAATCTACCACAGGAAATGGGTATTCCATTTCCATCCAGCCATTTCCATCACCATTTTCACCATAGCAAAAAAATTGCCTTATCTGCAGTTGTCTCATTCTACTTCTTCCAGACAAATTGAAGAATCCTGTATCCGATCATGCTTTCACTCTGGAATGATGTTTATCTGGTTCAGCTAAAATACACCTCTGTTTCTGAAAAGCCAAAGACCAAACTGAGTCTGACTGTAAGGCATTTTACTCAGATCTTAAAGGTGGGTTTTTTTCTCTTTTCTGCATTCCTACGTGTTTTTCCAAGGTCACTTAACAAAAGACAAGTAATAAAACTGGCATGTACTAATATCAAGAGCAGCATTTGTAATGCTGAAACCCTCTTCCTGTTCTCTAGTCCTCTATTTAAATACCAGATCAGTAAGTGAACCCTTCAACTCCCAGAACCCTAAAATAGTGTCCTAAAACATCCCATGTCCAGCATCACAGAAGAGAAAAACTTGAAATTTCCAAGAAGATATTCTTTGATACTCTAGTCTTGTGACCTTTTCTTGGTCCCAATTGGACATCTCGTTTTTCCCTAAAGCAAAATAATTTTGTTGGAAGGTGCTCAGCTTTGTGGACAAATAAATTAGTTTAATTTATACAATTGTACACTTTATTCATGGGGTTCCAATTGTTCATTTCAGATATAAGTTTTAGAAGATTTTTTTCATATTTACTTCCAGTCTAGTGCTGAATAGAGCTGAACTTGGTTGCATTTGTTGTACAACTATTCTAAAAAACAGCCCTATTTCACTGCCATTCTTGGGATCTATGAATACTGATTTCATTTTCTCATTCTGAAAGAGGAAATTTGAACACAGTTGCACCACATTTTAGGAAAGGACTTTGAAAGAAAGAGTACAAGACAAAATTTACTTTTTCCCCAACAACTTCAGAAAAAAAAGTCAAAGGCCAAGAAAGTATTTCAACATTTTTTTCTTGGAATCAGTAATCTCAAATCAAGAGCACCTAAATTATGGACAACCATTATCATCACCTAAGAACTTAGACAATACCAATTCAAGACACTTGGAAAGAAAGAATGTTCCTGAAAAACAAATCTCTGGCAATAGCAATATATTAATTATATTAGAGACGATGTGCAGCTTGTGGGAGTCTGAACACTCAATCTAAAGAACAGCACTGTGGTATGACTGCCCTGCTGGCCAGAGTGCAAATAGAAAAGACTGTGAAGTTAAAAGAATCGATGCAAATCCCATCCTTAACTGTATTGCCTATCCAGAAAAAGAAGAAAAAAACCCCAAAGTAATACACAACAACAACAGTGAACCCATATCTTCATTTCTGCTGTAAAATTTGCTTACTCTTGGCACTTCCATACCATCCTATTCACATGGCTTGAGACAAAATTCAAGAATTAATGTGCTGTGCACATGCACCCAATGCCAGAAGAAAGCAGAAAGAAATGAAACACCAAAATATTTTTACTGCAAGTTAAACCTCCCAGATTCTCCTGGAATGCTCAGTGTTAAGCTAACATCAGATTTCTTGAAGGGGAAAAGAAATATTTATGGTGCAGTATTTATACCTTAGTTCAAAAGCTCCAACAGGAAGGCAACAAAATTCAAGTTAAATAACGACACAGTTTTGTAGGAAGCCATATGTCTCCTATAATGCCAAGCAAAGATGTCAGTGACAGTTAAGGATGCTCTGCATTTTACTGTTGAGAGTAATTTGTCAATAACTTGCATGACACTCTGCTAAAAGATTTTTTCAGAGGAATCAGCCAAGCGTTACAGAATGTCAAATAGCTAAGAATCTGTTAGTCCAAAAGACTACATTAATCAAGTGTTAGTATACTGAATAGCAACCTAGGAAGTGTTTCTTACATGATTAAAAAAAAAAAAATCAGATAAGTTATAAAGAACAAAATTAGAAGATCAAAAAGAAAGGCAGCAAAACTACAGAGAAAATAATAAAACAACCCTACAGGGAGCTGCAAAACATTAGGCATGAAAATCAGGAAAATAGCTAATAAAGTGATAAAGCTGTCAAAAAAAAAAGGAAAACCAAACAAAAACAAAACAAAAAAAAAAACCCTACCAACAATGGAGAAGATTTGAGTTATTGTCTATGCTGAGTTATGAAAGATCCTAAGGAAGGGAAATCACAAAACATCAGCAAATGTATCTGATGATCTGTGATATTTTTGAATTACAACTCAACAAAATAAAAATGATGAAGTGACATAGCATGTCTTCCACAAGGACTTAAACGATAGTTTGAAAAGAAGAAAGATGACCACAGCTTCCCCACACATAAATTACTTGAATAAAGAAGTCAGAGACCAGCTCTAGCAGAAAACAATGAATGCAGCCCAGAAACTATTACTTGCAATGTTTTCCAACAGAGTAGTGTCTTCATATCTACAAGGTTGATATTTTGAAGATGTCCACCTTAAGGCTAAAATCTGCCTTTCAATATGAAGGTGAATCTCATGACAATTAAAAGGACAAGCAATCAAATCTATCTCAGTTTACCCTTTCTTGAATTTTAGTACAAATAAGAAGTAGTAGAGGAAAACCAAAAAAATCACAGATTCATAAAATGGTTTGGGTTGGAAGGGAATGTCAAAGATTATCTAGTCCAAACCCCCTTGCCATGGGTAGGAACATCTTTCACTAGAGCAGGTTGATCAAAGCCCTGTCCAACCTAATTCTGAATGCTTCCAACAATGGGTCATTCACCACTTACCTTCTTCCAGGATCTCGCTACTCTCATTGTAAACAAATTCCTCCGTATGTTCAATTCAAACCTATCCTCTTTCAGTTTACAACCCATGTCCCTTGCTCTATCACTATAGGCACTGGTAAAAAGTGAATTACCTATGGTGCAAGTGTTTTCAAGTTAACACAAGAAATGGAAAGGCAATCATATTGAAGGTATACAGCATACCTTCTATAGGGAAAAGAATTAAAAAAAAAAGGCAAAATAAAATACTATTATCTCCTTCAAAAACATCTTCTCTGCCTATGCATGTTGTGCCTTCATTTGCATCTTGAGTTCATAGTTATGAAGGAGCACGGGAGAATCTCTCACAGAGCCAGTCTCTCTGCAGCAGTAGAAAGTATCTGAAGGGTCCCTGTCAAATCTGATGTCCTGCCTAAGGAAGCTGTGTCTTTGGGATGATACAAAGACACTTGTGTTTGCACATGAAGAGATAACTTAAGCATCATCCAGCAGCCTACCTCTTATGGGACATCAAAGTATTCTGTGCCTTTGAGAAGCACCATTTGTCACCACTGTATCCAAAATTTTTCCTAATCAGACAGATTATCTCAGTCTCTGTAGAAACGATGATACTCAAAATTCTGCTAAAGAACCTGAAAATAAACACCTACAAATTGGGGGTTTACTGTCTGCAACCACCAGCAGTACAACAAGGTTTGAGCTGTCATCTGTGTTTCTCTAGATCGACAGCTTTCCCTAATTAGCAGACCCATTCCCATCAGTTTCCCTAAAGCATTTTTCAAAGTGACTACTATTAAATTAAGTTTTTGACCGATTTTCTTAAATACTTAACACAGCAGGACTTCAATGAAATAAGCATCATAATTTTTTCATAACAAAGTATTTTGCTTATGCTACAGCAATTCTCTGTAATGTTTCTGAAGTGTATTTAATGTTACAAACTGAAGTAAAGGTGACTGCCTCATTGCCATCCTGCAGCCCAAGGGAAGAATTCAGTGTAAATTCCCAGTAACCTGATTGCCAGCAATCTCTTCAGCACACGAAAATCAAAGACACTTCTCCATTCCTAACTTTAACTATTTGAGCTTTGACTTTTTCACTTCCCATAAACCACTCCAGAAGTACAGCATAGGCAAAGCACTTATTGAGTCACTGGACAATTTATCCAGTTTAAATCTTTGAAACTGTCACTACCTTTTTCACCTTGAAACATGTTGAAACTGAAGACAGGTTCATTTCTAAAATATAAGGCAAGATCACTCATCACGTAGGAATTTCATTGCATCACCATCAGTGAGTATGAACCTTACCATCTCGACTCAAGCTCCCTGGTCTGACACATGTGGCTGCAAGACACACTGCCTGCCTGTGCCTGAAACCTGTCCTTCCAGGCAGAGCAGGGGGAGGTGGAGGTCAGCTTCCTCCCTGTCTGTGCTTTGTTTGGCAGTCTAGAACATACAGAGCACTCGTTACTGAATAAAACACTTCAACAATTGTGCGTGGCTCCAGAAGATGACACTCCACTTTGTGAGGTGTAATTTGTTCCACAAAAGACTAAGTCTCATTCTTAGAAAGCAGGCTGTGCCTTTCCAGCTATGCTCCAAAAGACCATACCACATAAGCATGTTTGAAAAAATCACAGGCAAAAGAAGCTTTCATTTTCTACATTAGCTAGCAAAGAGTTTACTTCTATGCTTTAAGATTTTCCTATTTCTGAAGCACTTTATAAAAGCACTCACCACTTTCCTCTGAACTAAGCAAATATTATCAGCAGTAACCACTGGCACATACCAACTCATCACTGGGTTAAGAAAATTATTTAAGAGCAAATAAAAGCCCTCAAAACTACAAGATAAGTCTTCAGTGAAAATTAAGTAGATACTTTACTGTTTGGATGGTTAAAGGAACAATTGTTGTCACCAGACTAATTTGGACAGATATTAATAAAATTAATATCTTGCTAAAGAGGAGGCTTATAATACAGTGAATTTGTTTACTGTGTCTTATAAGTATTACAGTTTCCATAGAAACAAGAGAGAGAGAAAATTTTAGCAGTGGGCAACAAATTCTAATGACCTTTTGTAAAGAATCATTATATGTATATATATTTAGTGCAAATACAATACGTCAGCAAGACTTATACTGAGACATATGAAGCATAGATCACTAGTCCTAATGCAGAGGTGCTCGTGAATATATATGATTTCAAAGTCTTTATGGCAACAAAAGAAAGGACACATCCTTTAACACATGGTTTTAACAGTTCATGCCATGCTGGTCCTTCCTCTTCAGGCTTTTCAGTTTCGTATTGCTTCCTCCAACTGCCTCCAAATGAGAAGGGGAGCAAAAAGCACGGAAACATTTTCAACATATACTTCCCTTTCCCTGAAGCTTATGTGGTGTCTTTTCCCTTACATTTGCAATCACCTGCAGCTCAACCATGATGTAATTTCTTATGCCTTGTGGGCTGATTTCTGTGACTCACAATTTCCAAATATATTTGTGAAGGTGGTTCATGAATTAGACTTCTGTCAGCTGAAGCCTCCAGCATTGTTCTGCCCATGTTCAGTATGGAGGCTTCTGGCTCACAAGAAGTTTTAATGGTACAGTACAGAGGATCAGTCCTCGGTTTATAAAGGACATTCAAGAAGCCATTACATAAGGTAAGAAAAACCACAAATGTCCCCATGGCTTTTTGTCATCCCGTAGCTATTCTTTGGTACGTTTAGGTTTCCTATATATACCACTGAAATTCTTCAGATGATTCATTCCCAGAGTTTGCTGTCAGATGAGCACAGTTATGAGTTATGCTTCTCGAAGTTTCTCTGCTACTACACTCTTACCCCTCACTTCTTCCCTCCTTTTAAGCTGTCACCAGATAAGACCTGGGGGACAGCTTCGGTCAACTACAGATTCACACTTCCTCACTGAAGCATTTAACTACCTGCATCTAGCAAACCAACAGATTTTAATAAAATTAATACAGTCTACAAGTGACAACATGCATCTAATCTTGTACAATGACTTTCACAGAGGTATACTGAAATATCGGCCTCCTTTATGGTGAAACATCATCTTCTCTGCTCTGTCCCTGCCCTGATAATCTGATTCAAAAAGGATAAGCTAACAGAACAGTTTTGCTGTTCTGAGGCTCTCCTTCTGCTTTTCCCTGCTTAACAGCATCACTCCTCTTGGGTGGCAGACTGGGAGAGACTCTCTGGAGATACAGCCTGTGTCTCACCCAATGCAGAGTCATACTGAGACGAACAAGCCTCATGCATAGAATCATTTGCTACCATTTAATCTCAAGTGCAGAGGGTGCAGCACTGCCTGTGGTAATATTCTTCTACTTCTACAGTAAGTAGCATTAACAGCTTTGGGGATCATATGCAGTAGTGGTGCAGAAATGTTTGATATTTCCCATCATGACAGAAAGCAGACAAGTGGTTAAATTACTGCCTGTTGTGCAGGATTGTAGACACGAGCAGCTCTTATTTATAGCTCCTATTATGCTATAGTATCCCAAAAGGTAGGAGAATCACGTCATACAGCATTACTACAAATAAAATCATTCTAGCAATGTAAAGCCATTTTAAGCATAGAGAATATCACTGTACCTTATCTTTAAATGAAAAGCATGAACAGCTCAGATGTTTTGATAAAAAAATGTATGTTTTAGTACTCCCGCCCCATCACCTAATACAAGCAGAAAGAGGAAGCACAGGAAAAACTGTACATTAATAAAGTTAGCGGAAAGAAAAAAGGTACATCTGGAAGAAGTCTCCAGCAGTACATCAGTGGAAGTGGGATGTCCCTTTCTGGAAAATGCACAACTAGAATGAAAGAGAGCTCTGATGGTTTTAATCATGGAAATGCTTGTATGCTACATATTTTTTAAGCTGTTGTTCAGTAAGTTGTTCTAGGGAGGTAAATAAGAGTCCAAAACATGAGGCAGACTACTCCAAATTAAGGAGCATGCCTTAGAGCCAGCAAACACTGTTAAGGCATCATCTTATGAAAATAAAAGTTATCTAACACTGTGAGCATCTTCAATACAAAACCAAATTCTCCATACTCTCCCACTCTTCTAGTAAAAAGCGGTGGTGGAGGAGTGGGTGGGAGTGTGTGGAAAAGGACAAAATAAATCAAAAACCAGTTTCTTAAGACAGATTTGGTTTTGGAAGTTAGTGTGAATTCTAGTCCTTATTTTTTCCAACTTACATTCTTTTATCAAGAAAACTTTTATGAAAAACTCTATTATTCCCAAAACCCTGAAAAAAAATACTTTGCTCTTCAAAACCTTGAAGAATCTCCACCAAATTGGGCATTGCAATACAACTGATGTGAATCTGGAATAAACGACTGGTGGTCATGTCCGATGTTGTTTCCATTGCTTATTCCTCTCAGGACTGGGTGTCTTCCCAGATCACAAAGTGATACCTTTTTAGGATAAAAATCTACTTAAAGAGTTGAATTGCAGTTTAAAGGAAAAAGAAGTATAACTAACATAAAAAAAATGGTAGCAAATAAAACCTATCTATTACTTCTATACCTTACACAGCTGACTTATGCATGATTAATTCATCCCAGCCAAGAGATCTGTCCTTGCTTCCAAGGTGCCTCAAAGTAGCCATATAAGCAAGACACTACTGAAGCGAGGAATGCCGATACTTTTCTGTAGGCACTGCTGAGACCTTTAAAAGGTAAAGGAATATATTCTTTGGCCCACAGTCAAATTCTTCTAGTGGTAATGAAATATCAGTGTGGTCTACTGTACCCACATAAAACAAATTAATTCCAGAGTCCTCCAGCATTTTAGCTATATTCCTCTGAGATCTGTAAGAATTTCCCATGCTCCTCGCTATTGACTTACAGTTGTTCTAGAAAAATGTACCAACATTTCACCTTACTCACCATATGAGTAGAAATGTCTAACTTTTCCTTTCTCTGCTCAATTTCACACTCTTTACCCACACACTGCACTGTGTTGGCCAAGACATACATTTTGGCAGTGGACTTCAAAACTATGTTCCTCCACAAGAGAGTGCCCGTGTACAGTACACGCATACACAGCCCCTCAGTGCACGTGATTTACATACTGCCTGGGCAACCGTCTGTTTCACAAATAGATGAAAGCACTAAAAAATAAAAATCCCAAACTGTGGCATATAGGAATCAGTCATTCCACATACTGCTTTCATTTAGCAAGGTTTAGTCTCATTACTAATATTGCCAGTTATCAGAGCTGCCTGCAGTTTCTGCTGCTGCTGGTGCACAGTTCTCTCTTCCTTTAGCAGCTGAGCTGTACGCATTGGAATGCTCTACAAAACACTTCAGAAATAAAGGTCAAGTAAGCTCTCTTGAAAGGGAGGCTGTTTTCTGGAGAGAATTTCCTTCCTACACACCTTTAGCTCCCAGGATTTGTATGATGCTACGCAAAGAGACTGCAAACACACATGCTCATGTCTGCCTCTAGAATTAAGCTTCACTGTGTCAGAGTCCATTCTTCAGTCCCTGTTCCCCCCAAACATATAAGGGTGGGACTGCTGTTAAAGTGTTATTTCACAGCAAACAGTTTACATCCAGTCCCAAGAGCACAGGGGTTAGGCAGCACTTGCCTTTCAGGGGAGCACATTTTATTGATCATGGAACATTTCACATGACATCTAAACGTCAGTGAAGTCTCTTGCTTGTTTTTTTTGGTTTTTTTTTTAAGACTACATAGTTTTGGATGAAACACAACTGTGACTTTTCATAACAGTAGTAAGAGGTGAAAAACACCTCTTGGGAGGAGCTAGTTGTAGTGCAGGACCTTGAACAGCAAAAAGTGTACTTGTGCTTGCAGCCAAGTAGGACACCATGCAAAGACTGAAGCACCAGTGCATTTTGCTGTGATCATGCTTTTACACCATAACCAGAGTGGCACAGAGATCTCTGCCAGATGGAGTCTTAAAACAATTTTATGCTCACACATATCCAGAGTCTTCAAGCCTGTCCAATTATTTTAAGTGGATTAATATATTTTGATTAGCTTTATAGCTGGAAATCTTGATATTGAAGTCTGGGGTCCTATTGATCTTGAGATAATAGACTTGACTCTTCTGAAGTATGAGTCTACCCCAAACTGCCCGTATTTTTGAACACATAGAGAACAGATTTTAGTGGATCAAGATGGACAGTCCTAGGTAGATACAGATCCAATAAGACAAGGCAGTCTTCTGGCTGGTTTGAGACTGCAAGTGTATAATCCTTTACTCTACCTAGACATCTACCAGTACTAAGAAGTCTAAAACGGCCACAGAGTATTGGCTCACACCCTTTCATCAGTTTATCCTTGCACAGTCCAGTTCAGATCTCCCTTCTTCATCCTTTACTGGGGATCCCCAATACTTACACAAAGTCATGGTAACAAGTATTGCTTGTAACAGCTCCAATTACAAGTTTTATTTATTTTTGAATTTTCAGAAGTTGGTATCTTATTTTTGAATTTTCTGAACTTGGTATCATATGCCTATCCAACTAAAAGCAAAACAACCTTGATCCCAAGGTATAAGAACTTCTGGATTAACTAGAAGATTAAGAAAATACTTATTCTTCCTTTATTTTCACCCCTCTAATTTCCATTTCCATGGAAACTGGGCTGGAAAGTACCAGCAGGCAGCCTGCAGCTGAACATCTGAATGAGAATGCTCATGTTGAACTCAGCAAGCAGACAGCAGGTGAAATCTGCAGAAACTGTCTAAAATCTATAGCTACATCTTGAAAGGAAAAGGACAATCTCAGTTTCAGCAAAGAACTTCTAAAGAGGATGATACATAACCATAGTGAATATCCTTGCATTGCTGCAGCTGATAATCTGACTTCCTCTTCAATAAAACACAGGAATATTTTTTTTATTGTGATGGCACAAGACAAAAATTCATCACAATTAATTGAGGACTTCAAAATATTCAGATGGAAGATAATATGCTAAATTATTTTTGTAACAGTACTTAGGCTTCTGAACATTATCCTGTAATTTCTTCTGTGAAATCAAACTGGCTGCTGTACAGTTCACACACACACTGTCAGCCCAGTTATCTGGATGGCTTTTCTCACAAACACCCATTGCATTGCAATAAATGTGTATATTTTTTTAAAAAATGAACTAGCTGTAGTAATTTATTTGCTAGTTATAAAACACTTGGTTTTGAGCACTAGTTCACACTCCTTTCATTTTAAAAGTTAGTAGGGCAATACTGTTGCAGATATAGTTAAAGAAAAAAAAAGCTATGTTAACTTCTTTATCGGATTTAGTAAAGTTTAGTGCAGGAATTCTATTTAATACCATCTTAGATTTTTCTCCTGTTCAATATTTGCTCTTCAAGCAACAGGAAGAAAAGCAAACAAGCAAAGGATGAAACATTCCTGTCTTGGGCTGTACTTTACCCTATGAAGAGATTGGTTATTATTAAACTCCTGCTTTTGTATATAAAGCAATTACCACTCTCTCAAGCAGATATTATTTATTCTTTGCAGAAAGCAGAACATTGGCCACACTTTTTTTTTTTCAGTGTAATTTTAGCCAATGCAATGGACAAAAGAGGATGATTATAATGAAGGATTTAACATCTTGTGCAAGATCAATATCAGCACACAAGAGCTGATCTGAAAATGGGTGATGAAGCAACTTCAGATGGCAGAAGTCTTTTTTCCTTTTTTTTTTATTTTTTTTATAAGAGTGTTGCTCAAAGTTTAAAAGAGCTATTTATCAGAATAAAGTCAGCATGATAGGTGCAGGTGCTCTTTATTGTACCTTTGTTCTCCTCCACAATGAGAGGGGAAATTCATGCTTAAGACCTCAAAAAACAAAACAGCCCAAGAAGCTGCTAGCAACTATTGATTCATTCCTTCCTTTGGGATTTTCAGTGAAAAAAATCAGCCCAAATTTGCAGTCCACAACATATCAAACTCACAGCTATGACGGAATAGTACAGAAACTGTTTGTGTAATTTCTTTGCATGACAGGAAACTAATAATTGTGTATGAAGAGCACAACAGAGGCAGACAAAGCATACAGCTATCAAAATCTCTGCAGTGCAAGAATGTCCATTTAAGAGCAGCAATGGTAAAAATCACACCAATTGCCTTCTATTAATGAGTCCCATTGATAGCTCACGTTTTACTGCCCCAAGTATATTTGTGCTCACCTTGAGGATCATTTACTGTGCTAGATCATGATACAGAGAGCTCTGGGATAAACAAAAATCAAACCCCAAATAATTCACTTATCTGCTCTAAGACTGCTTAAACACAGCATACACAAAAGCATAAGCTTTCAGATGTATTTCCTCTTTTTATTTGCATGAAATTTTCTACAGCTAAACAACCCACATATACTGCCTGAAGAGTTCTATTTCAAGCAAGACTGGAAATAAAAATAAATTTAAAAAATATATATACATTTAAATAAAAAGCAACACACAGCAGGGTACATTGACTTCTCTGTTTCAAATCTGCATTCCTATCCCTCAAATTTTTATTTTGCTTAGGAATGCCAAACCATGTTGCTTTTAATGGCTATCTTCATTTTCGGGGTAGAAACGAAATGTACTGCTCATACTGCATGAACAGCTCTTTAAACCATTACCACAAACAGGAACCTTACTAAGTGGGGAGAGAGCAGGGAAGGACTCAGCATCTGCCTAGAGTTTACAGAAGAGACCTTGCAGAAATGGGAGGGACTTCTGATTTGGCTGAAGATTCCTCATTAACAGGGGATAGATCATTGCTGGGAAATATTTATAAGGGGAATATGAGCTGGCTGCATGTGTACACACAGAACAGTGGATGTCCATCAATAGGGGTGTGTTATTTCTCCCAGTTGGAGCTGGAGAGAGAGACAGAGGGTTATAATTCAAGAAAATAGGCAAGCTGCTCCTCCTCAGGTCATTAGTACCTTCACACTGTTCTCCCTTACAATCTTGTTACTAATGCCCTTACAGAGCACGCAACTGCTTTTCTTCCAATTAACTTTATAACTGCTAATCCATCCCAGTTGTTGCTGGCTGGGTAAGTTACAGGAGTTGGAAAAAAACTGAGGAGGAACAACAATAAAGTTCTTACAGGATGATTACAGCATACAAGATGGAAGTGTAGAATAGGTATCTGGCCTGAGATCTTTTGCTTCTTGAGGCACAGAGTATGTGACAAATACAGGTTCTGGATACCAGCTAATGTGATAATGAGCATATATTATGCCAGCGCATGCTATATGAAATTTTAACTTAGTAATGAAAATATGATGAATGGGAAGCCACAAATAAATTAACACTTAAGAGCTGAAACATTGCTGTCTATTAGCAAAGTTTAATGCAAGCAACCAGCTAGCAGTATTCAGTGTTATATTTAGAGAATGAGATTCTCTAAATGCTTTACATGTTTGAAAATTAATCATTCTTTAACCTTTGAAATACCTAATCTTGTTAAATACATATCTTCTTCCAAAACTGCATTGCCATGGAATGGCTGAACTATATTTTTTATGCTCCCTTTTGAAAGTCTCTGCAGGAGATGTTTTTATAGCTAAGTTACAAGCACTGAGAATAAAAGTTCATGGTAGGAGTACTAACAAACCATCATCACAGGAAGGTGTTCATTTCTCCCGTGTACCCTTTATTCCATGCATAATTCTCTTCTCTGGTTTACAAATACAGAATATCAATACCACAAAGTGTGGTCACTTCAAACTCCTACACAGTGTAGGAGAGGACAGTGATAGGTGCAATTTTCTAGAGCGCAGGAAATCCAGACCTATAGTACTTTTAAGGCTAACTGCATATATTCCCCAGGAAGCAAACTTAGGTTAGGTCTGAAGGGCAGCTGGATGAAAGAACAGCCTGGCAGCACTGGCCCCATTGTTCCCAAGGGTTCATTTCTTTCCCTGAGGTGCAGCTCCAGTGCTAACAGCATGAAAGAGGCTGGTCATGGAGGCACTCCTGAGTGAGGAGCCCAAGACCACCAAGCTGGCCATGCTTGAACTATGGAATGGATAAAAATAAGTGGAGAAACTACTATTATATCTCTGCCTTTCACCCATCCCTACAGCATCCTAATGGTTTTGCCAGTCTCATTATCTGCTTATTCCTCTCCTTCTTCTCCCACTCTTCCTGCTAGTCCACCTCTCTTTGTCCTTCTCTCATTAGGAACAACACTCAAGTCTGTACCTCAGTTCCTCCAAATGTCAACAGCTGAATGCAAACAGACCTACAGCTCACAATCAGGCATTTTTTCTGGGCTCGTTTACTGAGAATGGAGTTAGACAAGATTATGTTTGATGTATACATTTGAATGCAAATAGCACATCCCACATTTACACGAATGTAATGAATTTCTTCTTCTTAGTTTGGACTAGTCAATTCAGACATAATCAAACAAGACAAAGGTTCATTTATCTCTAACAGACTCAATGAATCAAACTCAAATTTGATAATTCTTTTCCTCCAAAAAGAAGTTGAAAAATCCCCCATGTCCTGTCTGAACTCTCCTTGTCCTTCTCTCTGCCAAGTGTTTAAATGCTGTAAACGGGAGAAGTGGGGAAAATGGAACACAGACATCATTTGCTTTGCACCTGCTGGCAACTCCCCACTATACAGCAGGTAGGCATAAAAATACTTCCCACAGCAGTCACACAGAAGCAATAGAACTTACATCTATTTTCACATATAAGTGTGCTTGAGTTGTGCAACAGTTGTTACATTCCTAAATCTGATACCTAAACTCCTCTTCAAACAGCTTAGTTCAAAGTTTTCAAACACAAATTTTACATTCAAGCACCTCCCTTCTTTTCTATGCCCAAATGATAGGACTTTTGAAGGTGACTGAGACTTTAGATGTCTTTCTTGATATTGGTTATAAAGGCATATTATGGCCCCTCTAGATTATTGGTCAGTCTTACTCTCCAGCACCAGACTATCAGTTCATGCAGCACTGGCTTTGATATCAACATTATACGCTTATGAATAAGTTGAGAAGAGCTTGTCTGTCAATGGAATCTGGATCAAATTCTTATAATACAAAGAGTCAAAATAATTGGCACGGGATATTAGCAAAGGAGCACACAGACTGTGCTGAGGTCATTACACCAAGTCCAGTTTTCAGGAATTCTTGAAATCGTTATGAAGGTCAAAGTCTGTCTGCAATTTGTTCACTAATTATAAACTTCCACATTCTTGATAGAAGTGAGATATTATTAACTATCTTACTATAGTACTTCTATCGTGTTCACACATTGAAATGGAAATCTGATTTTAAATTTCATTTGAGCATTTGCAGGTAACCACAAGTCCCTCTACAGTTCAATACAGTTGTCAGGTTCTGTCTGTAATTACCCTTAGTGCAAACTGTGCCTGAAATAAAAGTAATAGGAGCAAACCAGTTTATTTTAATGGTAGGTACTGGGTAAGGGGGAATGAAGCCTTAAGAGACACAATCACATAAAACCTCTTAAGAAGATATCAAACAAAAAGCTATATTTTTCCTCCTACTTCTCTGAAACTAGTCTGTCAAATCATTCTCACAGTAGCATATGCAGTCACTTTCACTCAATTTATAATATTTTTTAAAAGATTTTAAAACTTATTTAGAAGAAATTGTTTTTTTCCTGTAATAAAAGAATATAAAATTAAAAGATCACTTTCTTCTCATCCAATATCATTCTCATCAATTGATTTGTTCTGGTCACAAACACATTACCCAAAGTTTCCTCCTGCACAACAACAAGACATCATTAAGTGATACTCATTCTGCCTACTCTCTTTGCCTCCTCCTCTACTCTGAAAAATAAGCACAGAACAAGCATTTATCTGTAGCAAGCACTTAATGCTTAGCACCTCTGTGAATAAACAGGACAGGACTGCAGACTTCAGTATTAAACCCGCTTCCCTGACAACGTCGTAACTTTATAATTAACAACATAGAAGTTCATACAAATACCTTTTTAAGCAAGACTGGATAGTAGCCTCTACAGCTGCAATAGCTCCAGAAAATTAACAGAATACATAAAATTTTCACATGAAAGCAGGTAATTTAAAGAAAACATCCAAGTTATCACCCCCTATAAGATAACTTCAGTCACCATAAATAGCAAACAAGTAATCCAAATTGTGCTTGCATTTCTCCAAATCATATTACAATGTTAACTCCTTAAGAAAAAAGCTTACCTGTGTTCCTGTCAGGTAAAATACAGCAATGCTTCTGCAGTATCCCAGGCAGAACCTGTGGCAACAAAGAAACAGGTGTCAATATACATATATATTTTAACATCGCATGAAGAAGAGCCAAAAATTACTGGAACACTGCATTTGCTGCATCTGATCAAGCTTTGTGCTCTCAAACTGCATCCAAATTAGCTATCATGTAATGTAAATGTGAACCCCACTCATTAGGAACTGCAAACAGAGAAGAATCATAAAATTTGCTGCTTACTACCTGCCTTTTAAGTAAGTTTCACCTTCTCCCATTGACTACAGTATGAAGAGCTGATTAAAAGAACCTAAGGCCATAATTAAAAATGCTCAGCTTAGAAAGACAGTACATTATCAGTCAGTGATGCTGTTACTACTGATTTTGCACTTGTGGGTCTGGGGTTATGGCATCCAGCTTGTCATAAAACACTCAGGTCCAAATACCAAAGCACAGCATTTCCCTCTCCACACAGCCAGTTCCAGCAGAAAAATCAAAACTCCAGAATCTTGAGCAGAAAACTGAAGGGAATGTTGACGAGGAAGATCCCAAATTTCTGGTTCACCACATCCACCATGCTGTGAGGCTTCTGGCAGCCAGCGAGAAATACTGCAGGAACTTATGAGCGCCGATGGTCCTTTCTTACAGGCAGGACCTCGCTCTTCACATTAAAGTCACCTATTTTGGTACAGACAACTATGTCTGTGGTCCTACCAGCAACAACCTGTACTTGACTATTACCTCATTTTAACATGACTTTTAAATCTACAATTTACACCCTGTACAAGAATATCAGCATCAATAAAACTGTAGCTTAAAGTTTAATGGCTTTTCTTTTGTGGTTTCTGAGAAAAAGACAATTAAAAACCATGCTCTGGGATGGTTTCTTCAAATTTTCCCTTGGAGGTCGACATACACCCTTTAAAGTCTGAAACTTAAAAAAACCCAACCAGTTAGTCTCCACAGAAAGGAGGGCCAGCACAACAATTGTCAGGAAATCCTGGGCTTTCAACCTCTAAGAAGACCCCAAGAACCATCACAGTGGTTCTGAAAATTTAGGGAAGAAAATATTTTAAGAAATAGAGACATTTTTGTTTTTCAAAAAGACTGCTATTGCTGTTTGGCCAAGGATAATACCTAGGGATGAGACCACTAAGAGACAAGGTCACTTACAGTCACTGCAGCAGCACCACATGTCCCCCTTTCCCCCTCATGCTTTCAGTATGACGAGGAGGATGAACACCTTGGGCTGTGTGTCCTCCAACACAACAAATTAAAATCTTAAGAACCTTGCTGCACCATGCTTCCTCCTGAATGCACACATACAGAGGCCGGGCCATTGTAAAACACTGCTTTTATTGCCATTATAACTTCACCAGTTAGTCTGTGGTCAGGAAGCCTCCCTGAACAAAAAGCAATGGGTACAATTGACAGGGATGAGAACAACTTCCCCATCCAACTCCTCTGAACTTTACAGAAGGCACAGCATTTAAATGTCAATTCCTGCAAAAGTAATTCACTTGGTTTGGCATAATTTTGAAGTTAACATAAAATTAATAAAACACAAAATTAATATCAGCTTGCCTCACCCGGATTCAAAGGCAGCAGGCAGCTTGTATTTTGGGAAGAACCAAGAGCACAAACAACAATTTTCTGAAAACCACACTCATCATTCTAGAGTGTTTCTTAAATTTTAAAATAAAAAAAAATCCAATAATTCTTGGAAGTACAATGTCATATGTACAAACTACAGCATTTTCCGTATAGCCACAGATATAAATAACAACATTCTTACAGGCATCAAAAGCATAAAAATTAGAAGCAGAGAACAAAGAAATCCTAAAATGAGCAGAGACAGTCTTTCAAAGCAGTGTAATACAAAGACTGAATTTTAAAAACACACTGTCTTACTCAGACAGAAAGTAACATTTAGTTCCTCAGGAATCTGTCACATTTTCTTCCCTGCATTCACAAACCATGGAGAAGCACTATGAATTTATTATGTGCTCCCAGTTAATCAAACTAAAACTGAAATTAAAAGAAGAGTTAAAAAAAAAAAAAAAAAAGGCAGGTCTGAAGTAGCAAGACAACTTCAATGGGGAAAAAGAAAAAAGCTCTAGAAAATAATTTACCCTTCCTGGTAAACGGGATATAGATAAGAGAACAGTCATGCTGAAAAGCACAAGCTGGAAAAACATTTATTTGTCCCTTCCCTCCACTCTCCTAAGTGTTAAGTAGGCAAACAGTATGGGAAAGGCTTAAACAATGCTTCCTGCTCCCCAGCCCTTTAACATGTTTACCCTGCACAAAGGCAGTTTCTGGCTGGTAGGAGTTTGATATCAACCTCCCACTTACTTATCTACAGTATACAGATTTTTACACTGTACCCATCTCCATGGTATCCAAGAGCCTTTTCACACTGCTCTCCTCCCACTTTCTCCCCACTTTGTTTCTCTCCTCCCTAGGGAAACTGACGGGAGAATTCCTCAGCAAAACTGTCACCTTTCCCTCTACATGCCTCTCCTTTCCCCTGCAGCTTTCCTTTCATTCATTTTCATGTTGTAATACCCAGTTTATGGCTTAAAATGCCTAAAATGTCTTATGTCTCAGAGACTTTTCTTTAATTTCACAGAAAATCCGTAGTTTTTTTTGTGTTGTTGTTTGAAACTTTATCTACACAGGCAATTGGAGTGAGAATCTTCACCCAAAGCAGACTTGGAGTGATTTCTGCTGTAGAAATCAAAACATGCGAGCAACTGGAGGGATTTACATGCGAGAGGCGGGGGGTGGCTGGCAAAAAAGGCAAAAGAGAAACAGGTTTCAATTATATTAACTGATGATTTAACCTTCAGTGGTTTTATAAGCTCTCAGTTGGGAGTTAAGGCATCGCAATACTAAATTAAAACTGGACTCATAGACGCAGAAACAGAATAAATAATACAGCAGGTGGTATGTCCTTACCATCAAGGTGCTTCCCTAGCAGTAGGCAAATTAACTGTGTTCCACAGTATATAGCTAGGCAATCACATGTAGCAGGGGCACAGTCTTTGCTTACAGTGCCAAGTTGAAAGCATCCTCAAATTCAGTGAAAAACACTAATTGTTGTTGTTGGATATTAATTTGAACCTATTTACATTTGTTTTCTACAGGTTGCTGTGCCTAGAGATATATAAATCTATAGCTGTCATACTTGTTAAAATTTTAACCTGTAGCTATGTAATTTAGGTATTCAGAAAGCTCATCAGAGCATTAAAGGGTAGTTACACAACTGCTTGCAGTTAATTAAAGATCATACTTTTATATGTTTGATTGGAAACTTTCCTTCAATTTCTTAAAAATAAGACAGATGAGTCCTATCAGTGTTCAGTATGCAATACCTTTTTTTTTTTTTAACAGTGGTTTAAGAGAAACCAGAATTAATTCCTAAAAGCATTTTAAATTTGAAAATTACTAACCTCAAATCTATAAAAAAGCCCCAGTTAACACAGAAGTAGAAACATGAGAAGAAAAATCTAGTATGGAAAAATGCCACTGTGAAATGGATATCTATTCGCTTAAAAGGATCTACTGCACAAAGATGATCAGTCCTCTCTATGGTACTGAATGATAAAAATGTTTTGCTTTCTATTCCACTTATAATTGGGCTGCTAAGATGGCCATAGAAAAATGAGCTGGATACATTTTCCCGTCTCCATTTACTTTTTTTTTTCCCTGCTGGAAATTAAGTCAACTGAAAATGAATGTTTCATGGGTCCAGATTTACACAACACCCGACTCAGGAGTCCAAGTGTTCGACAGATGAAATTTAAGGCAGAAGTTAACAAGGATTTATACTGTGATTCGCAACTTGCCAGAAGAAAGGAAGCTCAACTTGATTTTAAGGTACCAAGCTGAGATAAAATATTTTTCCACTTTTTTACATCCTAGAAATCCAGTGATCTCAAAGACTAGGAAGTCAGAATATATCCTTTAGGCCATGCCAGCCACACTGATCCTGTTCATGGCCTTTGTGATCATGTTCAAACCTTTCCAAGGACTGGCTCTGAGAGAGCCCCGGTGCTCCAAAACTCCAAACCCACAAAACTATTACAATTAGTATGTGAGGCACTTTGATTGCAAGAATACTGTAACATTCTGAAGAACATGTGTCAAAAACATACTAGGAAAATCCACATCAATATATAAAATTTCAGAGCAAACGTATCCCAGAGTTTGAGCTTTACACATACACCAGCAGCTGCAAAGAAATGGTCCTTGGGCAGAGTCAGCCACCATGTGCCTTGCATCTTCTGTGGAAGAACTACAGTACTGGAGAGAATTCAAGCTAGATATTTGGGTGTGATTCAGTGAGTGAGTTTCTATCTTTCTGTCTTTCAAATGTTGTGTTACTTCTTTGGAAAAGAGAGGCACCTCCTGGACCTTGCTGCCTACATTGTTCTGTGCTATGCATTGCTATCCACACAAACCTCATGAAATGAGTTATGACTATTTTTATTCTAAGGATCATATTAATTCTATCCCTGTACTTGCTTTTCCTTATATTTGTCTCAGGGTTTTTGTTTTAGGAAATATTTCTTTGTCAGCTACTACAGAGAGATTTTGGAGTAATGTTTGTAGCTAGATCTTAAACCACTGGAAATCCTGTACTCACAGTCCTGTGAATGTCTTTTGCCTCCTGTCATTACAGAGGCATATTATATTTTTGTTTCCTTCTGTTTTGGACTTCATACCTGCAGATTTTATATGTCTCTGTCTCATTGACATGTTAAAATGAGAAGGTCCTACCTCTTTGGAACCTATTCACTGCTGCTTCTTAAGTGCAAAGCAAGCATTTGGGATTTGGCTGTTCACAGCAGCTAACTATGTACTAGATCTGTATAGGTATGTGACCTCCGATAGGGTGTGAAAAGTAGGCAAGGTTTACTGTTCACAAACTGTTGGGTGATACAAACCATGATAAATCAAAGGTTTATCATTCTAGCATTATATTAATTCTTCTTGCAGAGCAGACAGGCTCACGCAGGACAAAGGGAAACAGTTTCAAACTAAAATAAAATAGATGTAGATTAGGTATTAGGAAGAAATTCTTCACTCAGAGGGTGGAAAAGCACTGCAACAGGTTGCACAGAGAAGCTGTGGATGCTCCATCCCTGGTAGTGTTCAAGGTCAGGTCAGATGAGACTTTGACGAGCAACCTGGTCTAGTGGAAGGTATCCCTGCCCATGGCAAGGGGGTTGGAAGTAGATGATATTTAAGTTCCCTTCCAACCTAAATTATTCTGTGATTCCGTGATGATTCTATGCAGTCAGGTGGTGAAGTGCTGCATCAAGTTATTGCCTTCAGCAACCTAACAATATGCAGATGGTTCAACCCCCCAAAGGCAAATCTGAACTTCATTCCACTCCCATAAGCATAATTATATTTGGTTAAGCTTTTTAAGCGGTACCTAGGGAGTGTATCAATAAATGCCTGTTATAATTTCTGTTCCTGTAAGAACTCAAAAGATAACCTCAGATTACCAGTGTGTCTCTTCTGTGTCTCACTTGATGCTGTTATTGGTACAACCTACACCAGCATCAGGAACAATATCAAGTTATTCCTAAAATCAGTCCCAAAAATCTCTGGCTCTGGAGGCAGAGAGCACAGGACCAGCGGCACCTGCCCTCCCAGGGCTTACTGCAACCCATATATGTTCCCTGTTGGAGCAACACAGACCTCACTTATAATGGCAAAGCTAGCACACGTAGAAAATATTAAGACTCAATATTCTTTTTGTTGATCTGGTACTGCTGAAAATAGTAGAGATTTTGCAAGACCTTTCAATCATTCCATGCAAGCTGTCAGTTCCTCTGCCCTCCCAAGGAAACAACCTTTCCTCTTAGCTCATGATGAGATGCACCCTGCTGCAAAAGCAGTCTGTGCCAAAATGTCTCCCACCCACAGCGGTGCGAGCAAGAAGCCTGTCTTGTCAGTTTATTTCATTGTATTCTGATGAGATGGCCCAGACCTGTCCAATTATGTTTCTTCAAGATTTTACTAGACTGCTATTGTCCAATACCCAGTTTCACATCTACACTGGTGAACCTTCATGCTAATTTAATACCAAAACAGAACTTGCTAATAATTCATCTGCTTTGTGGATTTTTTTAGTAAAAGTGTTTTCTTTTATCACACTCTACCTTCGTCCTCCATTCCCAATTAGATATCAAGAACATAAATAAAACATGATGATTTTGTGGAAAGGAGATGTTACACTGAAAATATATAAATCATGTTTGCCATATATCAAATACTTTGACATTGCATACCAAATCATATTTAAATACATATATTGTCTCCTTGTCATTTTGAATAAAAGAGTTAAAGAAGAATCTCAGAAATATTCTGAAAACATTACAACACCCATAATAATAAATGTTCTTTCAGATTACTTTACATCTCAAAAAATGGAAATTCTCTACAACCCTTTCCATGATTAAAGGAAGCATTGACAGCAACAACTGAAGCAACATTTCCTTAGCAGAGTTTTCAGCTAGAGGTGACAGACATTTAAGTAATGAGGAAATTACTGACTGCATTTTCTATTTTGTATGTCTGAATCAAAACTAAGTAAGAGAAAGAAACTCTAGAAGAAAGGGTATAGTGTTGCAACCCAGGATAGCATAGCTGATGTCCACGCACTGTGATTGGGTTTGTTACTCCTATCCATGTCACCATGGCAAGTAAAGCTGAAACACAGGCTTGATAATTTTTTGATGACCAAAGAAATACAACCATAATGATAACCATTATGACAATTTTAAGTGTAATGTTAGCATGAATCTGTATTAGCATGAACTAATTATAATTGTCCTATTATTAACAAGCACTTATAAAAATGAATCTTTTAGAAGTTATCATCTCAAGTATAATCCCTCCATGTAGCTTTCATAAGGATATAATATGCAGCCTAAACAGAGAAACTAGACAAGCCTGTGGGGGAAAAAACTTAGGTAGACTGGAATTAGAAGCACATCTAGCTCTGAAGTGACTCAAAATAATACCTTAAGACAGTCTTTTCATATTTAATACTCCAGAAAAATTAGTGGTGTTATACTGGCAACAACCACAAACCCTATTTATTTCTGACTTTCAATTCAGTATTTAGACACTTAGAACACTACATCAGTGACAACAAAAAATTCCTTTATATCTTTCACTTGTCAGAAGTTTACACTCCTGAGTGACAGAACAAGACTTTGCTATAGTGATCCATACACTTGTGATCTCTGGGTTCAATTACTGTAATTGGCTGCACTTACAAGAGGAAACACAAATTATTTAAAACGCCTCAGACTAAACTCAGCATGATAAATACAGGTCTATTTGGAACACTTCACTTTGTTGTTCAAATAATTGCACCACTGCACCATTGTCCAAAACTATGCCTTCAAAAATCTGGAACAAGCAATGTCAAAGTTCTCTGAAGCTGAGAGATAATGACCACCTCAAAGTGCTCTGAATATGTGAGATGATTATGTTGTCCCTCCCAGGCTAACACTGCTAGGAAGAAGAGACCAAGACTTTTCAATTGATGCTTTCATTCCTTTTTCCAAAAGCAAATGAATAGGAAAATAAACTTCAGGATAAAAACAATTGCCTTTTCAACTTCCTTTTAGATAAAGTATTCTTAACCAACTCATCAGGTGGACAGTCATTTCATACATATTAAGCAATCAGCATGAACAAATTCACTTTTCTGCATCGGACCTGAGAAACAGGTTTAGGTGTAAAACAGAAATCATAAACATTTCTTCTGTCTGTTACCACCATGACCAGCAGTGGCACCTCCTACCTACAGCAACAGCCTAGATGCAAGATACCTTATCTCTGGAGTGATAGTATCACATGGATCATGGAATGGAAATAATTGTAGCAGATCACTAGTAGTCCAAAAGTTGGTCATAACTTTCCACAGACACTCTGCACAGGCAAAAACCCAAGCCTCATCTTGTGCTGAAGGAGTGACAGCCAGAAACTACCCTCAAAGCAGGGACTGACAAAAAAACTGCCTCGTGGTGGAGGGTGACAGCTCATGATTGTCAGGTGCTGGAAAGTGACTGAGTCTTGCCTACAGTTCACAAAAAGGATGTAACAGGTAATAGAGTTTGGTTATTCCCTTCTGTGCAGACAGACACTTATCTTCTGACCAGACCAGCTGTCTCAGGAGGTTGCTGCTTCCCTGGAGCCGAAGTGTTGCATGTCTTACAGCAATTGCAGAGGTTCACCCAGCCTCTGCATTGCACCCCTGAGCCACGAGAGAGGGAACGCTCAAGTTAACTGGATATAGCAAATCCATGGGGCTGGATGGAGTACCTCCAAGAGGCTCAAGGGTGATGACTGTGAGTCCTCTCCCTGTTATTTTTGGAAGGTGGTTGCCTTCTCAGGAAAAGAGACAGGGGGATCCTGAGAAGGAGAAGGCTAAAGAATTGCACTGGAAGCATTATGGAGGAAACAGAGCCACCACCCCAGAGATGCACAGGGAAGGGACACAAGGCAGTAGTTGTACATTGCAGAAAAGAAAATTGTGACTGGACATCAAGGAGAAAACCTACCAGATTTTTTTTTCCCCATAGAATCTCCATCCTTGAAGATTTTCAAAACTCAGATGAACAAAGCCCTGAGAAATCTGATCTAACTTTGAAAGTAGCCTGCACTGAGCAGAGGCTTGGACTTGAGAATATCTAGAAGTCTTTTCCAACTGAAGTTATTCCACAATTTTAATATATTATATTTAATGTACTGATACAGTCAAATATCACACTAAAATGTAAGGTTAAAATGCATCAGTTCTTCCATCCTCCTTCAGATATAATTTTAATTGACATATGTAATTTCTATTTCTACTAATGAATCTTAAATTTGAACAGTGAGCACTTTTACATCCACCTGCAAAACCCAAAAGACTCATAAGCATAGCAGGTGTAGGAGCCAGCTAAAGACAGGTATTCTCCCAGAAGTTACAAAATAGTCATCCCAGGGCTGTAATTGTTTAATTCATTGAAAAGTAAGCCATGGTGACTTATTTGGTGCAAGAAGTTGCTTGTGAAATCTTTGACTGAGCTGTTATGTTTTATTTATCTTTAAGCATCCGATTGAATTTTGAGCAAATAAAAAATATAGAGCTTGCTATATATATTGAAGCAGAACAAACACCTTAATTTACATTCTCTAAAATACAAAAGAAGTTAACAGATCCTTTTTTTTCCCTGTTCTAATCTGTTTAGATACAAAGGATGTATGGGTCTTGCAAGGCCTGGACTGCGAGGTCCCCTAACTGGAGAGTATGATCCTACAGTGGTAGGAATAAATGGTGAGGTTGCAGGCGGGAAGCAGCCCCCACCTTGTGGAAAAGGACACCCTGGCATTACTCTTGTTACTGCGATACCCTGAGGGTCCAGCCCAAATTGGTGCAGATAACAGTCAGTATAGAGCAAGGCTACAGCAAATCACATCAAATGCTTTCAGGCTGGGGAATTTTAAGCCCTTTAGCAGATAGGTCCTGGCTACCATCCCACACTTGTCACTCACTGAGTCAGCTGACAGGCTGTCAGCACGCACACATGCGCATGCACTGCAGGTACCACTGCTGGCGTCCTGCCACAGAGATTTCTCTTATTTCTCTCGAGTAGAAGTCATAGTCCTCCTAATGGGTCAGCTTGGATCCTACATGCCTCCCCTGCCCTTTCCACAGGGCTGAACACATGCCAGTCAGAGTTGTCCTGGGCTGCAATAGCCTGCAGCAGACCTTCACGGAGGAAAAGAATCCTCCTGTCTCAGGAACAGCATCCAGTGAGCACACTAAGACCAGTGCTGGAGAAGTGGATGAGCCTGGCCATCAGGGAGAGGGCTGGACCTGGTGGCACCAACCTGCACCATGCCCCCCGGTACCTCACTGGGCAAGACTTGACCCCTCAAAGGTTTTGTTAGAGATGTGGGATGGCTTCTTGCTTCCATCTCGGCCACACACTGCTGAACAAAGAGAGCCGTAGCCTGAGCCCTCAGGTTTCAGTCTGGGATAGTGTTAAAGAATTACAGTATATGCTAAGTTGGAAGGGACCCACAAGGATCATTGAGTCCAACTCCTGGCCCTGCACAGGATCATCCCCAAGACCCACACCACATGCCTGAGAGTATCATCTAAATGCTTCTTGAACTCTGCCAGGCTTGGTGCTGTGACCACTTCCTTGGGGAGTTGTGGAATATGTTTTTATGGTGGCTTATCACAAGAAATCTTTTTAATGCACAATATCAATAAATTATGTGATTCAAAAGCACAGACTATTGAGATAATAATATCACAAGGTACGTGCCAGGGAATCCCAAGTGATATTTCTCCGTGTTGCTCTGGAATTGTATTTAAGATATATGCGTGATGCATGTGGATCTTAAATATTTTGATACCCGTATTTGCACTGCAGAAGCAAATGTATTAAATGGGTAAAATTGAGAAATAGTCTTTCTCTGCATCCCATTTAGAAAGAAACTTATCTTCATTAAAAATTAAAGTTTACTGTTTTGTGCTAGGACTTGGCAACAAAGGTCTCCCAATGGCCTGCTGTGTAGGAGTCACAGACATATAAAGATATTCAGTTCAAAAATTATGAACAAGGTGAGATAGGATATTTTAAGTTATAAAAAAAAAATAAAAAAGGAGACATCCTAACTGTTTACCTGCATTTAGGGTGCTGGTATCACAGATCTTTCCTTCTGTGAAGCAAAGAATAACTCATGTACCAGAACTGGGGAATCATTACTTCAACTAGCATGGAAGTAACCTAGTGTTTTATAATTGATTAGTAGTTTAGCTATGACATATGGTTGCTTTTAGAAGCTATTTGATAAATCCAATTTCAAGTTTATTAATAGCTAAAAATAGATGTAACCTATATAAGTGAAGGAAACTGAAGTCCCCACTGCATTAAGACTAGAGTCTGTTAATACTATTTCATATTACATGTCAAAGGCAACTTTTATACATTTGTTGCTTTGGAGAAATTGAGACTGTAGACATCAGCAGCATGTAGGCCAGGTGAAAGATGCCCTGAAAACTGGGAACCAGGTATAGTTTTTCCAGCAGTTGCTTTGTTGTTCCATGTAAGTAAAGTCCATTTAGTCATCTGTTGGCCCAACACATAAACTGAAGCAGCAGCACGCTACAGAATCCATGTATACACAGAACTGGGACATTTCCCTCCTGATGGACAGCTGCAAGTGATGGCAGAAAAACAGAGAAGGAAGGGTTATTTTTAGGAATACTCATTTCATAGATTTAGGTTATACAAATCTTTCATGCAAAAAGAACAAACCGAGAAGGATGTCTGTGTCTCATTCATGCCCTTGGCAATGTTTGATAGCACAGGGGGATGCAGATTTCAAAACACAAAGCAACTACCCACATCTCCTTCCCCGATGAGCAGGAATTCTTATGGAAATAATAGCTTTCTCTTTAAGACAGAAACATTACCCATGTTTCATTCAATGTTGAACAATAGGATAGCTTATTGCAAGCCCCAGTCATTTGGGGAGATTTTGCTGAAGGTGGGATAAAACAAGGATGAATCTCTGTAAGCAGATTATAATTTTTCCAGTCCCAGTTAAACAGTTATGCTTCTGGCATTTCTGAGGAAGAAGACTGCATCATTTGTGCAGTCAGTTTCTGAGAATACAAAATGGAAAGAGCTACAGGGCAGTTTTAATCTGTGAGTTGATGACATCACACTTAAAACTATGTAGTTCAATATATTGCTCTAATCTTTGATCAGTTTAGGGTTTACATACCACTAGATGACCGAAAAATGCATACACAGAAAGGGTATTTTTGATGCCTCTAAAGGTGGAAAGATAGATGTAAAACACATACAAACATGCCTGTTTCTTTGCATGTGATGCCCCTGCAGTGCCATGGAAGGAGCCAGGGGAGCCTGGGGAATCCCCAAGAGTGTTACAAAGCCAGCAGTCATCAAAGACCTCATGCACTCTTGGGGGTAGTGTCAAATTAAGCACTGGAGACGACAGGCACTGCCTCACCTCTTAAGAAACAAGCAACAGAGGCACAACTTATCTACAATATGGGAGATTGAACTGCAAGTCCAACATCTGCCAAATAGAGATGGTAGAATCTTATCCTTTAAAAGGCTTCCACGAGCAGTTATTGTAAGATAGCATTCATCTTCTCTGAGGATTTTCTTGATATTGCAGTATTAGCAAAATTTTACTGAGACCACAAAGATCTCTACAATTTAGCTGTCAGAGGTCTTGCAGGGGAAAAAGAAGAAGAAAAAAGGAAATTCCTGCCTTTTTGCCCCTTTGCTAACTGTCATTTAAGTATTTTGTATAAAGTAGAATTACTTTCACAGAAAAATGTCCCCAATTTTAGAGTATTGGAGTGGAAGAGCACTCTGAAATTAATCAGAGGCGTATTTGGACTTGTGCCACCTACATCCCAGGACAGCATGCCAAGTACTCCCTTAAAAAGAAACAATTACCCTTCAGCTCTCTATGTTTTGGGGGGTTTATAAGGCTTGAAAGTGGCTGCACAGAGTTAATTAGTTTTCTGACCAGGACAAATTTTTACTCTTTTTGTTTGTTTTTTTTTTTTTTTAAATGCTTCTAGTCTTCATTTTCTGTCAGAGAAACAAGCACAAAAACTGGTGGAAGGGTAGGGGTACATTGTTTTGATGGTAAATATATATGTGGAATGACAGACCTTTTATGTATGCATTTTCTAACTTAGGCTGAAATAAAAGCAGTTTTAGAGGGATTTTTTTCTTTCTGTCTTGGCTATCTAGTTGAAAATAGCTTGTTTTCAGCTTGTTTGGTTTTAATTCTTCCTTTCATGTTTCATTTCAAGGAAATGTCACTTCTCAAGAACAAAAGGTTAAGTCACACAATGCTGAACTGTATAATCAGTCTGCTTGACAAGCCTAGGCTGCTGAAAATATTAAAGAATGAGCACCTGACTAGTAGACAAACCATCTCCATTGACATAAGTTCCTGTTTCAGTATTTTAATTATTCTCATGGGTCATCCCATCCTCACACACGTCAGCATTGATGTTCCCTCATCACTGGTGAACACCAGCAATTGGGTTTTTTTCAAGTCAGAATCTAGAATTAACAATGAAATTGCTTGAGTCTGTCACAATTGCACTGGCCCGATGACTGACTAACAGGCTCTGTCACCCACTATTTTTATTGCTTGCTCTAGCCAAAATACTCTTAAAAAAGCTACCAAAAATGTTTTGGCGCCAGAAAATATTCCAAAGTATAAGAGGCCTGTTTATTTACACAAATATTCTGTACAACTAATGCAACATCCTGCTGAATTTCAGACTGGCTTAGATCGATCAGTTTTTATTATTCAAACACGCAAAAGCCATGAGGTAACTACAGCTAATTTGCTGCTCGGAGAGCTTAGAGTAAATGTTATGAAAAGTTGTGTGTTTGTTGCAATCAATACAGATAGCAGAAAAAATTAGTATGCAATCAAAAGCTAGGAGTCTTTGGATGCTTCAAAATATCACCCTAGATGCATTCAATTTTTAACTTGTTTTTCATTTTCATGTGATTATTTTATACTATCTCATAGAAGCAATGGCAATTCATTTTGTTGATCTCATTTAAACACCAATAGAAGATATTTTGATCTGTGAACTATAACAGAAACATTATTGTGAGAGAGGGGGAAGTGTTATATAAAATAAACTACTATTCAATAACTGTGGTTATTTCCCTTTGACCCATCATCAGGAAAAGATGCTCCTTTAAATTCCATAATGATTTTTGTGGCACTAAAGCAAATGCTCTCTACCTTTCATAGATGACCTACTATTTGCTGTCCATATTTTTTCATATATAAAATAATAAGACCAGGAGGAATAGCAAAATTACGTATATGATCATACAAGGCAATATTTTCTATACCATGTTACTGATGAAAGTACATCTGACAACCTTCCTTCTATTCACTCATGAAAATAAATAATTAATTCATGCTGTAGCTTGATCAAATGAATGGATGTGACGTGGCCTACTCTTGACCACAAAAAAAGTATCATGAATGCTGGTCCACTCTGCAGTGCTGGGTTCCTCACTGACATGTATTGTGCACTTGTCATCCTTCCTCAAAATGAATTTGAACAATTGGAAATGGGAAACAGACACCTGGCATTCTTTGCTGGGAATCAGACATCTAAAACCACGGAAAACAAAGTCTGAATGTGATTACAGCTCTAACAACAGGCATCAGAGATGAGAAAATGTAATAAGCCTTTGAGATATTTGCACAATAATGTCAGAACAGTGTAAGATTCACAAAAATTTACATATAACTAGAGAAAACATATAACAGAATAGCATTAATTAACCTCAGAATAATACAATAAATACTCCAGGGGTCATGTGTGTTTGGTCTTTGACTCAACACACAGATGCTCATTATAGTTCAGTGTTTTATTGTGATTAATATCCATTCAAAATTGCTTATTTGAGCCCTGATTCAGCAGTATATTCACATTTAATCACATACTTAACTGTAAAATATATGCTTTAGTATTTTGTTGGAATGCAGCATAGACATAATTAATATTAAATATATTATTAAATTAATAAATATTTAAATTAGTAAATCTAACAATATTTGCCACATACATTTGGGTCACAACTTCAGAAGCAATGTATATAAGTATTTCAGTTGAAAAATTTAACATGAAGTACATAATACAATTACTCAACAACTGGCCTCATTTGCTACCATTGCATATGGAGAGAGAGCTATGATGCTGTCATCAGTACCCATGCAATTTATAAGTTTGGCATTCCCTGCATCACACTGCATGTTCCATTCATCCTTCAGGATGAATTCATCCTTCAGGCACTGCTTTGACAAAAGGATGAGGAAAAGTCACTAAAGCAGAAACAGTCCCATGAGGATGCTCTGCAGCTCTGGAACTGCACCAACAGCAAGACCACTTCTGATGATGCAGTTACACTGGAGTAGGTGGGTTTGGAACAAGGGCAGGCTTTGCCAAGGATATAAAGGAAAACAGGAATATACACTGTATGTTCCTGTACACGTGTTTATAGTTTTCACTCCTAAGTTTTTTGCAAAAGTAAAAAACAAGGGCTGAGAAGTTGTAATTAACTTATTTATCATTTTTAAACTAGTGTGAGTTTTAGTGACTATATTTTTGATGCCCATTAATGCAAATGAGATTATAATTTGGCCCTACTCTATACAAAACCATAGCAAATGCAGAAGAGAAAATAAAATGTGAAGTACCATTCCTGGGATTTGGGGAAAATGCTTTGCTCCCTGAAACTCTGCCGAGCACCACAAGTGCAAAGAAGTGAAAAAACCCCATAAAGTTCAAATAATTCAATGGTCAAACTTAACTCTACCAGGTGATGCAAAATAGTCTCAACCAAAACCAGCTAGAGTATAAATCTGGATATGATTCAAAGTAACCCAATGATGACATTTGTTACAATAACAGTATTAATAACAATTTGTTCTTCTAGTTTACACAGGGTATTTCTGATTTACTATGGTGAAGGATACTACAACAGAGTAGTGGTGGGTTTTTTTCAAGGAGCGGTGATCAGGTAAACCAGAGGAGCACATAAACTGTGAATGCACAACCTAAAATACCAGAATTTTTCATGCCTTCTGATACTTCATGTGTTTTTTTCAAACATGTAATTTGGCTATATATTTCCATATACACCTTTACATTCTAAATGATATCCTAGATATGTTATTCAATAAACCCTAAAAATAGAAGTGTAAATAGACAAAACAGTAACTCCTTCATCTTCCCACATTTTTTAACTGATTAGACAACATTATAGTTTTCACAGAAGCAAATACTATAATTAAGTCTATCAATTTCATTACAACCTCACTATTTTCACCTGCTCATCCTCCTTCCCCAAAATTATCCTTGTATAGCAGGTTTCATCCAAAATAGCATCTCAAATGTATGATTGTAATTTGTGGCTTATTGTGAATGCTGTTTTTAGAAAGTCGACTAAAAACCTGTTCACCCCTGTGAATTGGGTGTACAGGATAAAAGAAAACAAAGAGGCTCACGTGCAGCCTTGGGAATGAGCTGCCTTGGGAAGGCTACTGTGCTTCCTGCCCCTGCTAACCCACACTGTCCTTGTTGCAGAAGTCACACCTGCATGGGAGGAGCTCAGCTATCAGATCACCAAGCAGCAGCTGCTGAGCAACCCCTATTTGCAGCACAGAGTGCTGTGAGGTGACTAAAAGCAACGAGATGATGCCGAGCTGCTGTTAGCAGAAGAGGCTGTTCTACCCCTCCTGCCTGCTGCCCAGGCACCTTTTCATATGCTCATTTGGCTACTTCTTCTGCCTGATGCTAAGCCACTTCAGTTCACTGAGCTGGCACAAAACAAATCCAGAAATAAATGGGGAAAAAAAAAAGTTAATTTCTGCTGGCATAGTGAGCTAGATCCTAGCCTCAGGGAAAGAGCTGGACCACACAACTAGGAATGAGGGGTATGTGAGGCAGAGCAGAACCTTCTCATCTATGTCAGCAGGGTCAGTGGCTTGAGAGAGGGAAGGTCAGTACTTGAGTTCACCCTGAGTTAACAAAGCACCAATTTCAACAGTAAATGCTTATGTTAAGTATTTAAAAGTTAAACCAAGCCCTTTAGAGAGGACAGGCCCAGAACAGAGGAAATAATAATCTCAGTGGGAAGGTGACGACAGCAGACAGGCAGAGGCAGGGCAGGGCAGGGAACACCCTTGCCTGTCTACCTGAGGCATTCACAATTGCACCTCTTCTCTTGAGAAAAACTTAAAATAGCTTAAGCTTACAATATCAAAATTTAACAGAAAAGGTAAATAGTTACTTTGTGAGAACTCGATACTAGAGCAGAGTTAGGAGAATTTTCAGCTGAAACTTTTTCTCCGTGCCATGAAAAGCAGGTACCAGATCCACCGGCATCAAACACTCCTAGGAGGAACCCATGCTGAAGTCCTCACACAGTTGGCTACACTTTGATGGGTACAAAAGTCATTTCTCAAAGTACTGATATAGCCAATAACAATGTATTTCCTTAAAACATACCCGAATTTTTTCAGCCCATCAGGACAGTGAAACTGCCCTGCATGAATGATTACTTCACATGAAAAATTCTGCTATGCTCTGTAAGCATAAAAGGACTTAGAAAGTTAGATCTGACAAAGTGGATGTCCCTCATGAGACTGACAAAGGAATTTACGTGGTGTTTATGAAATATGGGTAATGTCATAAAACTGTCATACCACTGAAAGCCCTTTTGTGTGTGAAATCTGCTATTTCTGGTAACATTTCTGTCATCTCCCAGGTCGGAGATGGTGGACGAATTGTTACATGTAGAAGATACACACAAGAGGTGAGACAGTCAAGAAACACAAGGCAGGATAAGGACCAGGCATGACTTGGTAAAGCAGTTCCCTAATATTTTATTTAGACAGAACATTTGAGGCAGTGAAATTTCCCTGAATGGCTTCCACATTTTGGTCAGTGACTATCTAAATAAAAATAACCAAAGCAGTTCTGGAAGCAGCTGTCAGAACTACGCACCTTTGCTCCCAGATGAGAGCCCTGAACAGACAGCAAAATCTTCCTTGTCTTCTCCTGGAGAGTAGCTGAATTTCAAAAGAAATGCAGTGTAGAGTTTTTCTTCACTAAAATGACCCATAGCGCTTACAAGATTTATTATGACTCATGTTTATACCTCCAAGAGCTGAAAATTAGACTTCCTCAGCTGCCAGGGACGGAAGCTATTTTGTAATAAGCTGAGGCTTAGATATACTCTGTGACTTAATCTCCCAGAGACAGTCGCCTGACTTAAGATCCTTTTGGGTCTGGACCCAAGAGTCTTAACTGCATTTCCTTGGATGCACTTATCTAATGTCTTTCCTAAGTGAGCCACTCCAAAGCTGGTCTTGTTCTTCTACTACACAGAAAGATCATTTTTCATTAGGCAGTTTGTTCTTGAATTTGATGTTGTGGTATATGGACTCATTTGCAGATAAATTCAAAATATCCTGTGAAATTCTGGCAATGGAATAACGTACTCTTGTTTGTACTTTGGCCTCAAGAAATGTTATTATTCACTAAGTATAATAATGTTAAAATAAATATACTTGTTCTCTCATTCTGTCATTCTAGATTATCATTATGACCTTGCACTAATGTGCTATTTTCCACATGTCCAGGGATTTACAAGATTCCCTCATGCTCTGAAACAAGCCATTACAGATAAAACAAAAGCACTATAGCCTTCCTTTCTCAGTCTAATCATGTATTGCTTCATTTCTCTTCTTTCCCAAGGCTGCTTTGTTTTCCAGAACCTTACAATATAGTTACAAAAACCTAATGTACCTGGTGCCTACTTCTTTACAACATCCCATGTAAAATGGCAGAGGACAGCAATAACACATTGTTAAAATCAAAAATCATAGAACTATAGAAGATCCTGTGTCGGAAGGGACCCACAACACTCACTTTTAAAAATCTTTTCTTTTTTTTTATTAGTCAGATAGTTGTCTGGAAGAGGAAATGAGGAACAGTTCCTTAAAACATCTTCAACAATTCTTTGTGGTTCAGATCTACTCTGATCCAAAGCACTGCTGCCAGCTGCACTATTAACGTGCATTATCTGGAGAGAACTGAGCAGACTTCTCCTTTTTTCTTTCTTTTTTTTTTTTTTTTTCTTTCAAAAAATGCTCTGAAACTGTTACAGAAGTTTCAATCCCATGCTCCAGATGGGAGAGCAGGGAGGAACATATGACGGCTCACTCTCTACTTATGTGTTTGGGTTTCTGTCCAACAAATAGTGATGGTCTGGCCTGAGTACTCAGCTGAAGGGACTGGGAAATGCTCCAAAATTCCTCAGTTCGGATGTGCCCAAAGAAGCTCTTTTGGCTATATGTACTTTTAGCATCCTTTGCAGTCCCTACTGACACACATCACACTGATTTCAAAGGGACCTTTTATGAATCCATACTGACACTTCCAACACTGACTCTTTGAACACACTGACCTTATGCTTTTAGAGATGTAGCATCTTTAGCCCTTCCATTCCAGCATACTGGATGGAAAAAAGTCCTTTGGTTACATGTTTGTGATAGTGGCTTCTGCATGAACTCAACAGGAAAAGTTACTCATTGAAGTCCTGTGGAAAGGCTGCTGAGACAAAACACTGAGAAGAAATTAATGGGGTGGATAGGAGGTTATCGTACAACAGCATTTGCAAGTGCCACCAAGGAGCCTGAAGGAAATAACTGGTCTAGGTAGAGTAATGGGAATAAATTGTGATGCAAAGTGAAAAACAAAGCTCACAAGCAATACAGAGGGAAAGAAACCAGTGGGGAGCTGTTCATAGAGCAAGTTGCTGAATCTCATCCAAAGCTAGCTCAGGTACCAACCCTGACAGCAGCTTTGGAGGAGCACAGCAGCAGTCATTCTGCCTCTTCTTCCTCTTGCAGCATAGGGAATCCCTACTTTCACACCAAGCAACAACGAGGCAAAGTCTTCTAGGAGTCAGAGCCAGCAGGAGTGCATCAGAGATGGGTGAAAACCAGCGTGGGTGTGCCCACAGAGAACCATAAAACAAACAGAGGCTGCTGGAGGATAAGCAGATCGAGCAACAAAGCAAGATCTGAGTATAGACCCACTGTGTGGACAAGGCTGGGAAGCAATGGCAAATTCTGGAGCCTGTCAGGAGACCACAGTCCCAAAAGACTGCTGGCTTTGCCCACATAAGCATAGCCCCAAGTCCTGATACTGGCTTTTGTCTGATGTCTTATGAGTAAAAAGATGCTGCAGGGGTGTATGTATCATTTGCTGCCCTCTAAACACCACTACCAAGCACTGAGACACCTGGAGGTATCTCCCTGACTGTAATGCTTCAATCAGCTTTTGCACAATGGAAAAGTATCTTCAAAGTTACCCAAGCTTCCAAGTAGCTCATGCTTCAAAGTAGCTTGTTTATGACTGTTGGCACCTTAATGAGTGCTTAACATGTGGTGGAAGTGTTCAGCTGCATGTCTTTGTGGTGTTGGACACAGGGATGACCACAATTTGCTCTAATACAAATGGCAGAAAAAGAAGATCATACAAGCCTTCCAAAAGGTTGCTATTGTTGAGCCTTGCAGTATCAGTCATTAAACAGAAGGTCTTGGGAGGTGAGTTCTAGCTAGAATTACCTACAGGGACTATTGATGTCTCTGCTAAGGAAAAGTCAATGGCATTGAGAGATAAGATCTGCTGGACAATCAAAGAGAGAGAATATTCCATTACTTACCATTCAGAATAAGAACAAATATTCAGAATGTTCAGTTTTGACAAAAAAAAAAAAAAAGGTTGAAATTTTCATTACCTGTAACACAGGTTTGCCAAATGGTTCAAAAGATACTATGGTCATGTTTTCTTACATATATCCCAGTATGACTTATATTGGCCTGTCTGTACTGGAACACTTTCAGATATAGGTATCATGAGGGCTTGTCCAATACCAGGATGAACTTTCTTGATTTTCTTTGCTAGGTGGGTCTACTGTGCTGCAATACCTTCAAAATATGTGAGGATCCACTCATAATTCCTGTCTCTAAACAAAAGATGGGGCCAGGAGGTGGATGGGGGGAGGATATGGGGGGAAGCCTTGGGAGGTGAAGCAAGAGGTCTGACTCAAAATCTAGATTCAGTTCATTTCCAAGGTAGATTCAAGGAAGTGTAGCAGTTAGGTATTTCAAAGGTGACTACTAATCATTCTTCAAAATTCTTCAGTGGCCTTTCTTCCAAAGACAGCTGCATTGACCATAAGAAGAGAAAAGTTTTGAAAGCAAACACTGGCTTGGGATTAGGGGAGTTTGATAAGAAAGATATCTGTATGAATCAAAGGATTCAGTGCAGGGTAGCCAGCAATTATGAAGCGAAGACCTCCATGGAATTTTAAACTGCTCCTCTCAGGTTTTGTGCCTTTAACCAAGCTACACCTGATATTGCTTATAAGGAAAGTAAGATAAATTAAACGTGACATTTACTATGCTTTCATACAAATTCCTATTACTTTTACTTAGATTACTTGCTGTAATGGTAGCTTTGTATAGACATACTTTCTCCTAGGTAAGAAACAGAGTTCAGAACCGACAGCTGCCTCACAGTCATATTTAAGGGGTTTTGTGTTCCTCTACTAATACCTAAGCGGGGTGCTGGTGAGGGAAGCAGCTTGGAGAAGTGGTAGGAAGCACAAGCAAGATAAAAATTGGCTAAGTATCTAGAAGCCCTCTGTCTGGTACCTTCCAAACTTGAAACCTACATACTGTCTGACTGGTGCCCTCCAATCTAGAAACCCAGAAACCCTCTGTCTGGTGCCTGCAAACCAAGGTGGGTCGTGAGCCAGACAGCCAGTTCTGGTGGCAGCACAGGTAATCTCTTCCATGAGGACCATAAGTACAAGAGACATGTCTGTGAGCAAGGTGGATGTCTGGTACACAGTTGAATCCCAAAATTAGTTAGTTAATCTTCTATATGCACTTTTTTTTTTCTCCTGAAGGCTGCAGGGACATCATTAATAAAACTGGTGCCTAACAACTTTTAGTGGGAGGGCTTTAAATTCTTTGAGTTTCAATAAATGTGAAAAATTGCTATCTCTATTCATCTTTATTTTGTAGTCCTTATTTTCTGTGTAAAAATTTTCAGTCATCAATAAGATAACAGGAAATATGTTATAGCACTGTCAACTCTTGTTTGGTTGTTTTTTGTTTTGGTTTTTTTTTTATTTTACTTTTCATAATTCCTTGTTGAGGATCCAGATCATTAAATCAGGAGGCTACAAAGTAAACATAACATCCTTTACTAAAGAGTATTTGAATCTAAACTTGCAAAGAAAAGCTTGAAAATTTTAAGCAAATAAAATCTAAAGGCTTGAAACCCAAGTAAAATCCAAAATGCAGAATTATTTTAATAGTAAAAAACCCACATAATTTTTAAGCAATCCCATGATTTTTTGAGGCTGACTCATGATTCTGTAATGTTTAAAGTTGGCAATGCTGATACCCTGTGATTTAGATGACTAATCACACACTGAAAAGCTAATAATCAAAGTAAGCAGTTTGTGAAGTACCCACAGACTAGAAAATATGTATCTCAACTACTCAGCAAAGGCTTATGCATAAATTGACAACAAATAGAATCAGTTTATATAACTGCTTCACAAGGAGAGAAAAGAGCTAATCAGTTAATCAGTTATTTTATTTGTATCACATAATGCTACCAGCTGCAGTACTGAGTGTGAAGAGGGAAGAGCACAGAATAGAGAGGATAACAGGGTAGTGCTTCAGCACTGTATTCACAGGGAACAGGGGAGTGTGGATGGAATTCAGCAAGGAAAATGCAAGAGTAAAATCTGTCTGATGGAAGGCTGCACACCAGACAAGAACAGACCTGAGGGAAGGAGGAAGGCAAACACAAAAAACAGTCAGGAGATTAGTGGTCTTCTGGCAATAAAGAGTTAAATCTGGGGTCAATGTACAGTCCATAGAGGATGGCTATGGGGAAGAATAAAGAGAATGAAAGCAGAAGAGGAAACATCATTTCAAGACAGGTGGAGGCAACAGGGGTGAATCCTGCCTTCGCGGTAGGTTTTTTGATTAGATCACTTGTTTGTGCACAGTAGTTCTCAGCTGAGCTCTTTCCAATCTTTTATCTTATCTGATGGCAAGCAGACAGCAGAAGGAGGTATATGTAGCACATGCTTGGCACCAGCTACGTTTCCTAACAAGATGGATCCTTTTCTGAAACTCTGTTCATAGCAAAGTGACGTTGGCAGAAGCTAAAGCATCTATACGTATCAATGCTACTCAATCAGCTTAGTTTCCTCAAAATACAAATGACAAGGAAAGATGATTTATAATTTTCAGAAGTTAAACAGGAACTCAAGAAATATAGCTAATATGGTGGGACTTAATTTATCGACTTGCAAAAGCAGAAAACAAAATTATTTTGAAAAGAAACACTACATGTTTAACTTAATTAGTATTTTTGTTTCTACTTAATTGCAAAATATAAAGAATGTGCAGCACTGACCTACAAGTTTGTATCCTCTTTATATAAAATTTATGTCTTCTTTATATAAAATTTATATTCTCTTTATCTAAAATTCAATAGAAATGTTAGGAGTTTCAGAAAATTCTCTCACAAAGGCATATTTAATTACAAGTCTGCCAAATGGGAGTTTCATTTTCTCTTGAAGAAACTGTTTTAAGCAGGATATTACATTAGTAGGATCTCAACTCTGATCCTGCATGGAAGCGCTTATCTCCCTGGAAAGAGGAAAAGGCAGCACACTCTGAAAATGAAGGTCTCATCAAAGCCAACAAACCCAAGAAATTGGAGTGAATGGAGCAGAATGATCCATCTGTATTAGGGCTTCCTATAGCAGCTGCCACTAAAAAGCCATCACGTTAATGTCTAAGGTGCTGCATAATTGGAGTGGATCCCAAAATTTGAGGGAAGATTGCAGACTAAACAGGAAAGATGGAGGGACGTATTTCACAGCTGTCATCCAGATAGGAAAGATACTCCACTCCTTACTCCAGATGGAAAGCAGCTCAAATTTTGATGCAGCGAGTGAGGGGGTGACTGAAATGCAGAGATTCATTCATGAGTGCATGTACAACGCAGCATTTTGAACATGCTGTAGTAATGCATAGGGAAAGGTGGTGGTGGTGGTGGGGAATTGACATAATTAGTCCCCTCATGTAGGAGACGTAGGGGTCACTGGAAGTGACCACTGTCACAGGATACCTCCCTCACATTCAGAGCCTGTTTGTTTTGCTTTTACTTTTATTTTTAATAAATGCAACATTAACTATGGCACTCTAGCTGCGGGAAACCCTTCTCTGGTGACAACTTTCTACCTCTGCTGACATAATTTCTTAAGTAGCTGTTAAGTGTGAGATTTACTCAAAAATATAAATATTTTTACAGAAAGGTATGCAAGCACACAAAGGAGAAAATATTTACATAAATATGTTGGGGAGGGTGACAGAAATGTCAGTAGCAAAGAAGTCTTAACAATGTGTCATACAGAAAAAAGGGAGAACTATACCTGGGGTGCATCATGCACAGCATTCCCAGATGTTCAAGGGAGGTAATTGTCCCGCTCTGCTCTGCATTGGTGCAGCCTCACCTTGACTATTGTGTGCAGTTATGGGCACTACAGTATAAAAAAAACATCAAGCTGTTAGAGAGCATTCAAAGAAGGGCCATGGAGATGGTGAAAGGTCTGCAGGGGAAGGTGTATGAGGAGTAGCTGAGGCCACTTGCTTTGTTCAGCTTGGAGGAGACTGAGGGAGACCTTATTCTGTCTACACCTTCCTCACAAGAGGAAGTGGAGGGGCAAGACTAACCTTTTCACTTGTAACCAGTCACAGAACTTGAGCAAAGAGCATGAAACTGAGTTGGGGGAGGTTTAGGTTAGATACCTGGATTTTCCACCTAGAAGGTGGTTGGGCACTAGAACAGGCTCCCCAGGGAAGTGGTCACAGCACCAAGCCTGACTGAGTTCAAGAAGCCTTTGGACAACACTTTGAGGCACATGGTGTAATTCTTGGGGTGTCCTGTTCAGGGCCAGGAGTTGGACTTGATCATCCTGATGGTTCCCTTCCAACTCAGTGTATTCTATGATTCTACAATATGTACATTAAGTGGACAAGTTGCTATAAAGGTTAGTGAAGAGTAACTCACTGTGCAATATACTGACAATGCACTGACAAAAGAGCCCTTGTATTTTCAAGGAATGCTTTTAAAATCCACTATATTTCAATGCATTTATTTTATTGAAAAAAACCCATAATATTCATACAAAACATATAAAAATTAAATCAGTCTTGATTATTCTACCTGTGTACATAGACTTTGTAGACAACTTCCTGCATATTCTACGTGTGCTTGCTGTTTATAACATTTGATATATGTTTATGTGATATGATATTGTTCCACCTAGCTCACCTCTCCCTAGGTGCTTGTAAACTAACATACCAATCTAACAATAGATATTAAATATGACATTTTGGGGATCTGCCTAGGGGAACTCAAATATTTCTATTTTATTTCATGAACACTTTGCAAGCTTGTACCCTTGTTTATGGTTTTTATTGCAATCTTGCATTGTTTGTCTTGTTTCAAGGAAAGGATATATTGATATATGAGGGGCAGTTTGAATGTGCTTCTCTCTTCTATTTTCCCTAAGAATAAAGTCTGATTAATGTACTATAGGCTTTGCCAGAAGCCTGCCTGTCCCTGACTGAAGCTGTCACAGCCTCTGCAGAATGAAATGGCAGCATGGGGGAAATATAAAGGAATTGTGCATAAGCTGTTATGAAACAGAGTCTCAGTGTGGCTTTGGAGGACAAGAGGAACAGCACCCTGAAGCTAAGCCCTCCAGAGACACCTCAGCCCCGGCCACTGTATCTTCAGGAGTGCTGCTAAGGGTCAGGCCAGAGCACCCAGTGGTTTGGACAGAAGTCAGGGAGTTCTGGAAGACCAAGATGTCCTCACTGCCAGAGGGATGTTTATGAGGAGAGATCAGGACAGTAGTATGCCACACTACAGGAACTGCAGTCCAACAGCACTGCCTGATGCATCAGTCTCTGGAGTCATCTTGCAGAGAAGACATTTCCACTAGTGTACTGAAGCCCCTTGAGAAACTCCTTTATCTCAGGGAACTGCTCTGTTCTTATGTTCTCATTAGCTCACTGCAGCTGTGTATCTCCATCTGACCAAATTATTTCTTCCCTGAAAAACTGTAAAATGTGGAAGCATAATGACAACCAAATCCAAAAATTGACAGTGCTTTATGCATGAACATGAATTCTTGCATTTCAGCCTGCATGACACACAACAAAAAGCTGTCTGATATCCACCAGCACCTCTGCCATATTTCACTCTCCATGCTCACATCTCTTCTTGCATGCAGCCTCTCAAGTGACCACTGAAGCTTTCATAAGTAGAGTCCTTTGCTGAAGGCCCATTAGCCTCCAACAGGTCTGTGATTTTTGGTAAAGAAAGGAAAAGCAAGCAGCCGTTGCCCAGTACTGTTTAGGTACATTGATCTCTGAGAACTGCCAGAATGTAGCCCATAACTCCCCCACTGATGATGATGCTTTTTATCTCCAGTGCACAACTAACACATTGTTTAGAAATGAGTGACTGTGCCTCCAAGGAAAACCTAAAAGCAGACAACCAGCATTGCTGCAATACAACAGGGCCAAGGACTGTGACAGCAAGCTCGTCACACAGCAGCAGTGGACCTGGGGGTGGGACCGAGCTGTGGGTGGGAAGTGCTGGTCAGACAGCAGGGACCATGAGCGGCCACAGAGAACTGCCACAAAGTGGCCGGGAGCAGCAAAAAACCGACCCCCCCCCCATCCATATATGTGCTGCACATATAGCGGATGGGATTCACATGATTCATATTCATGCTCTCCATAGGCAATAGCAGGAAGCAGGCATACTGAGAGAGAGATCCAGATGGGTTTCTATGGCAGACAGATGAGCCATCTCTGAAAGCCTGTTCTTTCCATTGACTGCAAAAGCTGAGTACACAGGATCCACAGCAGCGTACTCTGTGGCTCAAAATAACTGAAAATGATTTCACCAAACTTAGCTGGACTCTATTTTTCAAATGTACACCTCATGCAGGATTTCTATACCTCTGAATTTTTCAAACAAATTGCTTATTTCTGATGGTTTAAACATTACAGTCACCCACCAGTTAGTTTTGCATTTTACTTCTTTTATATTACATGATAATAGGCATGGAAGATTTTTATTATAATACTTATATTTACACAAATTTATTTAACCTACACATACCCACATGAATATGAATTTTTTTAAAATTTAATTGTCAGTCTTCACTGTCAAGTATCATTGTTGTTTTAAAAAGCAGTCATATGAATATTTACAATTGAAAGTGTACTACTAAAGATTTATAGTATGCTTTCACATGCTGTATTTCAAATGCATATAATGATATACATCTTGGTTTTTTTCAGTAGACCCTAGCACAGTCTTGCTGGGTTCTTCTGAAGCCTTTGAAACAGCAAACCATTTGCAGTGACTTCGAGGGGCTTTGCATTAGACTTTGTATTATGCTATTAAGAGACGTGGCCAGGTTTACTTCTGTCTTAAAACTTTCCCTAGGTTGGGAGTTAGAATAGTAGTACTGTCACTGAGAAAGGCCATACACCTTACCTGAGAAGATGTGTTTGGAGACATAACACACACATTTGGAAAGAAAACTCCGTAATTGCTGTAAAAGTCACAGGTACTGTGAGGTTGGAATTGAAGAGTAGCAAATGTGGTGGCTGACCTCAGCCTTATTATCTGCTTCATCCTGCTGTATCTTCCCCTTCTACCTAGGCTGATGTTCATATTTCAACGTCTGCATGGAGAGTTGTGCCTAAATCCCCAAGTCCCACCCCAAAACTGATGTTAATTTAACTTAATTTCCAGCCATAGTTTCTTACTGTGCCTTCGCCTGTAAGGCAGGAAAGCATACTCCTGTCAGATCGCTTTACTCTGCTCCAGATTTGTGTTCAGTGGTCTGGGGACCTCCCTACCTCCCCTTCCACAGGAACAGAAGTCGCTGCTGGCATCCCCCTCACAGAGCTCTGTGACTCCACTGCTGTGGGTGGCCCCCCTGGGATCCCTCTCCAGCACCAATGTGTCTGCTGGGAAGTGCCACCAGCAGCCAGTAGCACTCAGCTGCCACCCTACCCATCAGGGACAAAGTTTCCCCTTGGCATCTGCCCGATGCTCCTTGCCTGTGTATCTCCATTCTTTATTCTCAATTGATTATATTGCATCTAAATTAAAAACATAAAATAATGAACAGAAACTACTTATAGAAGAATCCACATAATTTTGTAGCATCTGTGTGTCTTCCACACAGTTTACCAGCCATGTTTTCATTTAGAACATTGCCAAAAATACTGAGCAGCTCTCAGTCAATAACCAGTCTCTGCAGGTCCTCTTTAGGCAAAGATACAGTCAAACCTGTAAACGAGACGGTTGTTTATTCCTCCTAACACAGTTGTAGGTTTTAATCAAAATACCCTGTGGTACCAAGACAAATACTTCAGAGAAATGAAATTGCTTCTGTATCCACACAGTTCTTTCCATCAACTGATCTATAGTCCTTTTAAAGAAACATAATGGATTTATTTGACAAGACTCCCTTGCCATCAAACCACATTGACTGGCATTATTTGTTTGTTAACCTATCCTTTCTGTTGGGTCTTCCAGGTTAACTGTTCCAGTATTATAATAGAATCTGGATTTATGTAAGGAGTATATATGTGTGTGTGTGCGTGCGTGCGTGTGTGTGTGTGTGTGTGTGTGTGTGTTTTCTAGGTCCCATTTTTTACCCTTTTTTGATATTTGAACTTCATTAGCACTTTTTCAAGTCTCTGAAATTTTCTTAGCTCTCCAGGATTCACACTAGTGGTTCAGAAGCCATCTCAGCTATTTTCTCCATTACTTTTTTGCACGGGGGCATTACTCAGAATTGACAACCTGGAAAACCTTGGAAGAGTTCCATCTTCCAAGGCAGGCTCACAGCTTTCATGGAGAGATGTCTGCCTTCTGCTGAGACAACAAGCAGAGTTCAGCCACTTCACAAAAAGGAAGAGCTGGGCTGGAGAAACAGGGAGTGCCCTGAAGAGTCAAGGTTGCTGCACCCATTGTTGCTTTTCCTATGCACGTTTTCAATAGGGAATACACACCTTTATTACCATTTTGCCATTTTCTTCTGAATATAATTAGTGTAATTATTATGCAAAGAGATCCAAGCAATCGCTGCAGAACACGCACACTTCCAGATGGATTTCTCAAGGTGAAGTGTTGATGGTAATACAACTGCTACTATGCTTCCTAACTAACCATAAATTCAATGGGAGAAAATGAGGCAACCTAACTTGAGCTCCAGGAGGAGAAAATGAGGAGAAAGAACTCAGATTGTATCGTAAGGACAGGAAGGAAATCAAAGGATAATGATTTGTCTTTTGTGTTTTAAATGCAGTATTTTATCTGTCAGATTCATTCGTCTTATACAAAGAGCAATAGTACACACTTCCAAGATAAAATCAATTATGTATTATCTTAGAGTTGTACAATCTCATTCTCCACAGAGGCCTTAATATGACTTACATGTAGCATAATTCTTATTCCAGTCTCTGAACAAAGCTAAATTTCAGTGACAGTTCATTGTACAAATTCCAATTTATGGTCAATTTATCCAGCATTCTCAGAGAGTATAAAATTGCAAAGGCCATCTCTGCTTGAAGCAGAATATGAATTTTGAAATATAATGAAAATAAAGGAGCAAATTAAAAGACTCGTTTGATTCAATTCATTACCTCAGAGCACTTCTGCTTAAAATACCCTCCTATATTTTATGTCAGTTTTTTAGATGAGTGAAAAAAGGCTTTGTTCCTCAAAACCCCCCAAACTGTGGCCAAGTTATCCACACTTTAATTAGTTTCTTAATTTATCTTCATTATGAAATAAAATAAGGAAATAACTCTTGTTTCTGTATTCCATTAAAGTTTTTCTGTAAAGTTAAAGACTATTTTGTTATCATGGCATTCCAAGTTTCAAGCATCTATTTTTCTAAAAGCTAAAAATAATATATCTCATTTCAGATTATCTTCATTTTCTAAGTTTTGGCAGAACTCACAAAGGTACAGAAGAATTTGATGGAAAATTTGCAGAGTTTACAATGCTTTGCCCATTTTAAAAGGAAAAGATGATCCCTAATCAGTTCATTTCCATTTCCAAAAAGATTCTTTCAGAAACTCCACACTTTTTTTTCCCCCCCCTTTTTTTTTTTTTTTCCAGCATGAGGCATTTCAAGCAATTGAATTTGGGCTTTTTCTTGACTATCTGAGCTGTCATCCTGTTGTGTTTCAAGAGTGGCAAGACCGTAGTGAGTCTATAAAGCATTTCATTCATTCACTCTGAACAGCTCTATTCCCATTAAGTCATTTTCATGACATCTCTCAGACAAATTGTGAGTGGAAGGACAGCTGCAAGCTACTGAGACTGAGCCTCCATGCAGCAGGGCAAAAGGTGTCCTGTGAAGCACCGACAGGTAAGTTTCTAACCTGGACAAAATTTTGCTTTGAGAGCATGGACAATGAAAGGTGCAATTAGCACCTTTCATTCAGTATGTCGAGTTTTACTTTTAAAAGGAGCTGCTGTCAGAAAAAAATCCAAACCAACAACAACCATAATCACTCAGTCTATTGACAGAACAGCTGAGTGGTGCACATACAAATGAAATGTGAAACCTTAGACAGGAATGAGAGATGTGTCAAGCCACCTGTGTGAACTGTGCTTTCTTAACAATAAACCTGAATTCCTAACTAATTAAATATTTTGCAGAAGGTCCTTGGTGATGGTATTTTATGGGGAAAATATGTCCAAAATAAAGTGCAGCACGTAAGCAATGATCAAAAAACTATTAATTGTAATGAACACTGCAAAATAACGAAGGTACTTTCAAGTCTACTTGATGTGGGAGTATCTGATGAGAAGAAGTGACATGTTCCCAGTAACCCCTGCAAGATGCAAAATAGATCATTTATGCAGAAGAATCTGGCAGACACAGATATTCATGACAATTACATGGCTTCTCATGTAGTCTGCACTGAAATGTGATGGTCCAAGTCAAAGAATCAGATTATTATTGCAGACAGCTTTAATCACGGGTATTACAAAGGCACTACCTTAAGGTCAATATCTCTTAGGCACTCACTTTCAATCTGCTGGAATTCCCCAGCTGTAATTTTCTTCCATATATGGCTGCCTATGGCAGCCCTTTCTCAAAAAATACAACTGGAACACTTCAGAGACTGACAGGAGAGTGGATTTTAAGTTGTTGTCATAGCTGACTAGCTTCAAGCAACCAGCATCTGTCACTGACGTGAGTGCTCTTATTAACTGCTTGATCCCTCTTACTACAGCTCTTCGATCTTCAAATGGGTATTTTTTCCTTGGTTTATCTATTTTTGGGGTTTTTTCTCTTTTGACAAGAGAAAGACAAACACACAGAATGGGACAGGTAAAAATTAATTCTTCCTGTATTGCATATGGAACTATTACAGTGACTGTGGAGCACTAAGCATTCACAACACAGGCAGTCCCTTACTCAGACAAGTACCCTTAACAATCACCTTTAGCTTTTTTTTTTTTCGTGTTGCCCCATTAAGATTTAATTACTTTTGCAAAAGGAGAAAGTCCAAAGGACCTTCCTCCAAAAGAAAGAACTAAGACACTCAGGCCAGTTGGTTAGAACATGGTGAAGTAACACCAAGGTTGCAGGTTCAATTCCCAAATGGGCCACTGACTTAAGAGCTGGACTTGATGATCCTTGTGGGACCCTTCCAACTCAGAATATTCTGTGAAATCTGTCAAGCAACTATATGAGCTTGGCAGTTCCCAGTAAACTGGAAGACAGGAGACTGAACCCCTTCAGGTGGGAGAGGGAACTGAACACTGCTCCATCTACCTGGGAATACTGCTCCTGTTTTATTGTTAGAAGTGGAGCCTCATCTCCAGCATGCTTGCTTTGTTCAGAGTATTAGTGGGAAAGTGGTTTCTCAGAATGAACCCCACAGATATATGATTGCATATCTTATAAATTCTAGGATTTAGGCAGGAGACCTCAGCTGCTGTAAAATAACTTCCTATTTCTATTGCATCTCCTTGAGGTACGGAGCAATTTGGGCTTTAATAGAAAGGAACTGTCTTTGAAGAGCAAAGCTGGAGTGTGTTTTGTGGGGACTACTGCTCACAATACAAACAGGAAAAGGAAGAGGGTAGTGCAGAAATCAAACCCAGCAAACCCAGAAATCTAAATAATATAGCAGTTTTTCTCCCTTCCCCTAAGAGACATCTCCATCACCATGAAGCTGAGTATCCCTTCAGCGAATGAACAAAAGGAATGAGGGCCTTCTGACTTCCATGAGATTTGCTCAGTGGATTGGAGTTTCTCTATTATTGTTGGAGGATTTTTTTAAGTGTCCATAAGAATTTTCGCTTAGTCAGTGCTCAGGATAAGTACACTCCTTGTTTGACCTCATCTGGACTCTGACAAAATAGCCTGGTCTATCTGCTCTGCCTTTGTCTACATACAAAACAGTTAGCATTCCTAATGTGGCATAATGCAGTACTCTATAAAGGAAGAATAAGTGGAACCACTAGCAATTAAACTGTATTTTACAAATTTGTCAGCATATATATAGCAAACCTAAATAAGAAAAAAAGCAGGGTATGAGGTATATTTATGCATACTCTAGGTTAAATCTTCAATAGAAAATCCCACTCAGAACTAATTTCCTTATTTGAAGCTTAAGAAAATAGCATACAATCCACATGATATCATACATTCATTGACTGGATAATAGCTGGGGGGAAGACAGCTCACAAGGAAATAGATAAGTAGCGGTGAATTCTGCGACAGGTATCTTAGCAAGAGGATAAACGCATTTATACATATAAACACATTTACACAGTCTAGTAACAGTAGCTATCTGACCTAATTAAATGACCCTACAAAAGCTCCAGACTACCTAGCTAGAGTTTAATGAGGCAAAGCTGGACTCTAGGGACATGGTTTAGTGGTGGACTTGGCAGTTTTAGGTTAATAGTTGAACTCGATAATCTTAAAGGTCTTTTCTAACCTAAATGATTCTGTGATTCTAGCTCCACAAACATGCCATCTAATTTTCTCAGGTAAGCAACCAGGAACCACAACATTTGAGTTAGATTATGTTATTCAAGCACAGGGTACAGCCTGACCATTTATGACAAATTCAGCAAGTCACTTTCCTATTAAAATTTGCTGGACATTTATATATAGGGACAGAAGCCTATACTTCTTTTAAGCGTTTAAAAGGAAACAGTCATTTGAAAACTCTGATCTTTCAGGGATTTTGTCTCTGTCATTTGTTTAGGATCTCATCTTTCATGTTTATTTAGGACAAACAAAACTGTATATCACAGTCGTTTGGCATAGTATACAGGACTGGTGACTTTTAAAAGAAGTGTAAGATTATAACAAGACTGTTTATCAAAACTTTGACACAGATTACAAAGCAGGGTCATTGTACATATTATCCAAGTTGTGTAACTCTTTATAAAGCATCAGCCAGACTCAACAGGAGTCAGTTAAACTTCTGTATTGCTGGAGTTACTCATGTCAATCTATGTCAACTGCATTAAAGTAACACCAGTATCAGCAGGCTCTAGTTACAGCCTGTGCAGAGCTTTATTTCAGAAAGTGCTGCCACAGTCAAACCACATGGCTCTCCAAGGGAGTTCATAGCCTGTGCAGCCCTCAGACAGGATTTTATGAAATCCACAGTAAATATGAAGTAATAACAGTAAGAAAGGATCTGAGACTCAGAAGCAGTAAGGCTGTCTGCAGCCAGCCATCAAAGACAAAAGCCTTCCTGGTTTTGTGATGGAAAGTGACGGCTACCACAGAAAGAAAACACATTGACTACAACAGGTAAGTAACAGCAAGGCAAATCTGAAGTGGCATTATCTATCTGCTCTTATGTGCCATCCATCCATAACTTCTACCTTCTGCGTAGGGCAATGGCTTATTCAGTGTGATGGCATGGAAGAAAGATCCATGCTCTCCTCCACACATTCAGCAGAAAGAGAGAATAGCAGAGAGTAAAGTAAAGCCTTCATACAGCTCCGTGAGCCTTTGTGTAAGCCAAAGTGCTGCATGTTAAGGATCTAGGGAGTGAATTAGGGCCCAGTTCCCAGCAACTGACCTTGCAAGGAAGGCCTAGTGTTTAGAGAGCAAGTTCAGCTACAGGCCCTGCTGGAAGGACTGGCCCCAGGATCAGTTCACAGGACTTGACTGCAATTATCTCAGCCACCGACATGAAACATACTCAAGGCTTTCAGTGGGCTGCACACAAACAGAGCTACTGTCCCTTGCCATGCCCAGGTCCTTCTTACTCCCTCCCTGCATGTCATGCAGTACTAGCTGAGATGTCAGATCCCCATGCTAGTCTGCCCCCAGGCTCACTGCTGAAAAAATGGATTTTCCATTCCCTCGTAGTGCTCTGAAGTCCTTCTCAGCACAAGCACCTCTGGCCAGGGTAAGCTGCACACCAGCAGAGCTGCAATTCATTGCAGGTGACAACACGCAGAATAGGCCCAGAACTGTTCTGAAATTACCATGAAAGTTTTTCAGAGAGTTGACAAATCCTGGCAATCCAAAAGATATTCTGAAAATCAAAATTTGCAGCTTCTGTGTTTTCACTGCTCAGACAGAAAACTCAATAGCTTTTCTCGGCATGCATCACAAGGCAGCTCTTGCGTCATTTTAAGGTATCTGCTGTCTGTGCTCCAGCAACACAAGCATTTCACCTCTCCACTGCCCGAGACTCCAGCTAAGTTCACCTGCCACATCTCATCAGAGATGCTCAAACCCCAGCACTCAGCTCACCCCTTACTGGGTGTATCCACATCCCCTCAGGTTCGCAACACTGGGTGCCAAATGACACAACATTGGCCCTCCAGTTCCTTCCAATGACATTTCTGGCTCCACCACAGATCCTGCATCAGCCCCAGGGAGATATTGTGGGCACCCTTGAGCATCTTAAGAGCAGTCAGGAGACATCAGCATCTGGAGTGAGCCATTTGTGTTTAATAGCTCATGTGTTAACCTAACCCTGCCCTGAATTCATCCATTGGAATGCTCTGAAACTCCTGGCACCTGAGAGATCCCAAAGGAAGGGGTACTGCAACACATCCGTGCACGGTAGGCAGAGGCCCCCACTTTTATATGTTTCCTACCTGCCACCTGCAAGTTCTAGCTGATGCTCCCTTCTTCCTGTGTGGAAAGAAGGAGGTTTCCCTGATCACCTTCTTCCTATCACTTGTGACTTTTAGACCTCTTCCAGCTTTTTCTTTCCCAGACTGACCCATTTCAGGCCATGCAACCTTTCACAAGCTATTCCAGACCTTTCTCTATCCTTCTTCCTCTTTGCTGTGATTTTATTTCTGCTATTTCTTTTTTCAAACCACCATTAGGATAATCAAAATGTCTGCTGGGTTTTTTTATCAGTGATGTATTAGATGAAGCCTTTGTTTGAGTAACTCCAAGCTTGATTACTATTTATTTTTATTTTGAAAAGGAATCAGTGATTAATGGGCTTAGTCCTGTCTATAATTTAGATCTGTAGTGAATTTCTGTGTGACTGGATTAGAATACAACAGGAGAAGTAAATAAAGAGATCTGTAGTTGGAGTTTATGGCATGCACTCCAGAGAGAACAAGTACGTTTTATTGGCCATGAGGATAAATAACATCTATGTCCATAGTCCTGGAAGCCAGTTGCTTCTTCGTGACATTTAGACTGTCACAGCCCCATTACCTAACCAAAATGACACACATATCCATGCTCCATTTGAAATGACAGTGGAGTTATCAGCTCCTGTGGAACCATTGCTGTAAGCTTTTACTCCCCTGGTCAGAAAAAGTTATAATATGACCCTGGAAGGTTACTAACACATAAGCTGTATCTGCATGAAGCTATGCTGAAGAAAAAGCACTTCAGCTGCATCATGAGGTAAACTAGGTGAGATCAACCACACCAGAGATATCATTTATCTTCAAGATGTTTCACATTTTGAGAAAAACCTATAGCCGTTTATTCCTACAGTGACTTTACCTCAGGATGGTTTGTGTCAATCAGTCACCCTGCAGAAAAAACAGAAGCCAAAACCCCAAACTGCATGCAGTAGTCAAGGACAAAGAGCAGATATGAAGACGGCTATCAGCCCCCTCTTCGGTGTTTGCTGAGCAGTCAAGCCTGGCTGGCAGTCGAACACAAGGCAATTATTGATGTGCAAACAGCACTTTGCACTCCGCTCTAATTTATATATTTAAATAGAAAACACATGTTCCACTAAATCTGTTATGCGTGTACCCTTCCCTTGCAGCAAAAATTTACTCTTGCAAAGTAAATTTATCTGATCGCAATAGGAAGGTTCCATACCATGCTTGCCAAAAGCAAATATAATACACTTGCCCTGTCCTCAGTTTTACTTGGTGCCTTTCTTTCTAAAGAAACACAATGTTACAAAGTTTTCCTGGGTTTCATCACTTTTTTATTATTATTATTTCTGAGGCTGAAATTATTCCTGCAGCAGTTTATACCTCCCTTTCCCCACATCAATTGCCCTTCCTCGTCATTAGGAGTATTCTAGGAAAGGTAATAATATCCATGGGGAGATTCCCCAAAGCTTGCTCTGCCATGACATACAGTGACACACAAACGTTGAGAACCACTGGCTTGTGCGCAAAATGGTTTTGGAGCATGGTGAGGATGGAAGACCTGTGAATCACTTAAGCTCTGCTTAAGCCCTCAGAAAGCACAGAGTGGATGCTGAGCCTCCAAAAGCACAGGATTCTTACTTTGCTTGTCTCTTGTGGTTGGCAGTGAGTTCTGGCCATCAGGATAACTGTATGAACATTTACCAGATGCTAGATTTTTGTCAAGTAAGTTGCAAGATCTGAAGCTGTAAAGCATCTGATCTTGAAAATAATTACAAGCTGAAAGGTAAAACAATACACAATGCTGTTCAAAGGCTGCTGTACATTGGGGCCACCTATTCACAAACAGTGAACTAAAAGCATGACTTCAGAGGTCATTATATGTTTGCAGTTGGTCTGCTCCGAAGAAACCACAGAATTTGGCAGTTCTGTAGGTAGGCATATAAGAAAAAAAACATTGAAAATGTTAAGATTTTCATCCAGGTCAGTAAGAGTGGCTACACACAAAAAAAAAAAAAAAAAAAAAAAAAAAAAAAAATTAGAAAGAAAACAATGGAATAAATAAGATGGATTTCAAGACTACAGCTACCTTATTTTCAACCAAATATATTTAAATTGCTAGGCTTGGAAAAGGTCATGGTCTTTATGAATCACTCATAATGTATTTCTTACTGGATTACTTTACATAGGATGACGTGTATCTTCCTCCTTAAAAGGACATGTATTTACAGCTTTGGCACAGATTGTGAATGGAACTCTCTCTAGTAACTTAATTCCTTATATCACTCGAAAGGAAGTGGTAAAAGTAGCCCACTCATGCTAGTGGCAACCGTTTACTTACAAAGCAGACCAGGAATTGAGAGCCATTAAAACTGGAACCCTTCAGTTTTTCTAAGTTAATGAATCTATAATATAAAAAATAAACAAAACAAACAACCCCAAAAAAACCCAATAAGCTTCACCCAATTTGAAGCATGTATACGGAAAACAAGGGCTTGAGTTAATTTCCTTTGGCATGTTCAAGTTTCTTTCAATGAAATTCCTGTTTTGTCACCTTAATTCCTCCAGAAATACTTCGATATTGAAACATATTCTGAAAGAATATGAACTAAATAATTTAAACTGCATTTTCTACTTTATCAATCATATTTTCACTTTCACTATTAATTTTTCACGATCATATGATTACTATGTGTAATTAGAAAACAAAGATGGCTTAAATTAGAAAGAAGATGGCTTAAAAGGGATTTGAAAATGAAACTGTGATGAGTTTGGGGATTAACTTCTCACCTACATTTTTAGATATGCCTATATAATAATAAACAGAGACTATAGAAATATTGAACAACAAAAAATGACACATGGAGAAAATGGAAACTATAGAGGTTCACAAGATTTACTGTATGCATCATGTATAATATTTAACTTTATTTACAGCTAATATTGTTTATAATCCACTCTACCATCAAATACCATAATCCAAATTGTACTTCAGGTACTGTTCTCCTACTTACAGCACTGTTACTTAATTAATTATTAACAAATAAAGAAGCCCTACACCTAGTTCAAGTGTCTTCTGAATTACAATAACACATTGATTTTTTCAATGTAATAAAACTAAATCAAATCCCAACAAGCACATGAACACCTAAAATGGACTTAAGACTTAGAGTGGTTCTTTTTACTTTTTGAATTGTAAGTTCAGGGAAAAAAATCTTACAGTAGAAAATTATTATAATTTTGTAAAATTATTTGATCCATCAAAACCCAAAACAAAGAAACAAAAAACAAACAAAAACCACAGAAAAAAAAACCAAACAAAAACCCCAACCTCCCCACAAAAAAAACCAAAACAAAACAAATAAACACACAGACATTTTTTCTTTTCTCTCCCCACAGGTAAAAATTTTCCTACTAGGATGTTCTTGTTTTGACTGGGATAAAGTTAATTTTCTTCCTAGTTGCTGGTACAGTGCTGTGTTTTGAGAAAAATGTTGATAAAACACTGATGACTTAGTTGTTGCTAGCAATGATTTCTCATGCTGTGCTAGCGAGCAGATGCCCAAGGAGCTGGGCAGGAGTCTGGCCAGGAGAGCCGACCCGAACTGGTCAAGGGGATATTCCACACCAGGGAACTCGGTATATACTCGGTACAGAAACTGGAGGAGAGTTAGTTCGGAGATGCCGACCGCTGCTCAGGGACAGGCCGGGCACCGCGGAGAGGGTGAAGAATTGTATTAAGCATCACTTCTCTTGGGTTTTATTCCTCTTTCTCCTTTTCATTACGATTATTATCATGTTGCTGTTATTATTATTACTGTTATTGTTATCATTAGTATGATTAGTATCATTGTTATTTTTTATTTTGCTTCAATTATTAAACTGTTCTTATCTCAAACCCCGAGATTTACCTTCCCTTTTTTCCGATTCTCCTCCCCACGGAGGATAGGGGCAGCGAGCAAGCCGGCTGGGGTTAAACCAGGACACAGGGCAAGGTGGAGCAGCCGGACCCAGACTCGTTCCGGGCTGTCCCGTGCCGGGCTGTCCCGTGCCGGGCGGTCCCGACCCGGGCGGTCCCGACCCGGGCGGCCCCAGCCGGCGGACCGGGGCCGCGGGCGGTGCCGGAGCCGCTGCCGGCACTAGAGGGCAGCGCCGCGCCGCGGGAGCCGCGCCAGCCCCGCAAACCCCGCGGCACTCCGCCAGCCAAGGAGCTTTCTGGAAAACCGCGTTAAGGCGCAGGGTTTGGTGCCGGCGTCCGGACACAGATAAGTCCCCGCTGGGCAGCGACCTGCCGGCTCTGCCCGGCCGGTGCGGTGTCCCCGCGGCAGCCACAGCCCACCGCGGGCTGTCCTCGCTGTCGCTGCTGCATGGCAGAAGGGCGAAGAAGGAGAGTTGGGGGAGGTTTCGGGAGTGCCGCTGCTCGGGAGCAACAAGCACTTGTTGGTCTCCCCGCCCCAGAAGCCGTATGGCAGAGGCACCACAGCATCGCGCTGAGCCCTGAATGTCATTCTGTATCGCCAGCCCAGTGGCTTTTCCACAAACACAGGCTGCTGTCCCGGGAGCTGAGAGCAGCCCCTGAGCTGTCCCCATCTCTGAGCCTTGCGCTGCAGTGGGTGAGCTTGGGGTTCTCATCCTCAGGTTCCAACACTAAAATGAGGAATTATTACCAATGCGGGAAGGATGCTAAAAGTGCAGACCAGAAAAAAAAAAAAAAACAAACCCAAAAAAAACCCCAAACCCAACAGGTTTAAAGTTCTTGAGGTATGCACACAGAGCAAAAATAAAACCATGGCCCCAAGAAGATTTTAATTTAACTAAGCATAGCAATGTTGCATGAAACAAACAACACAAGGACACATGCTGCATATAAACAACCACACCATGGAGAACCTTTTTCATGTATTCAACTTTGCCATCATATACTGCAAATGTTTGTAACAATCCCTTTTCTCCTTACAATCAAGATTCCGGAAAAAAGAGACAATCTGTAAGTTAATCATCTAGTCAGTCATTCACCGGGTAGGATGGACATAAATTGCTGGAAATGAATAAAAAGGAATAAATTAAATAAATATCTGAGCTTGTTTAGGAAAATCAGCATAGCAAGATAGGAAATCAGAAGTCCACTGAGTAGAAAATGCAATATATTACTGTACTAAACCCTCTACACAACCCAGGAAATAAATAAATAAAGGATAAAGGCACATGTTTTGGGAAGGATGTTTAACTTCTGTTTGGAAATTTGCAAACAGAAAGCCACATGATAAAACTATACATATGGTACATTCACAGTGAATCTGGCATGTGAAATGTAACACAGACCCTGACCCACTATGTGTGTGCCCCATAGGGCTGACCCATGCATGAGCAGAGACGATGTCAGAAAGACAGTGCTGTTGTTCAATTAACGCATGTCAAGTATCCAAGGCACTTTGAAAAACATGGCAACTCAGATGACAGGCAGGAACTTGTTAATCTGCCATAATTCAGGTTCACTGAATTATATACTCAAACCCTGTCCTTAGTATACTAATTGATGAAACAAGATAATTGCAATTTCATGGCAAAATTTGATTATTCCCAGCAGAAGCCTCACCAAGGTGACCCGGAGGGGTCCCCTGGAAAGACACGAGGAATAGGACGTTGACATATTTGCAGCTATTTGTCCAAGTGTCTGTGAAAAGAATTAAAAAACAAGGAGTCTGGAAGAAAAAGCTAACACCCTGGACCTGAAAGGACACAGACAAGGCCTTACATGGCACAGCATCTAGCTGGGGAATAAGCTGCCATTATTTGTACCACATTCAAGGAATTCATATTTTGGCTTTATTCCACAATGTTAAGCCATGCAGTACTTCTACAAGTCACGGTCTGGACACCTCAAATCAACAACAATCAAGATTCAGCAGTTAGGTTTTCTATACCCTGTCTAAAGAAATCTGAGGTACCTAAGGCTAGGTGAAATATAAACCAGCACATGAAAGCAACAAACTGAAGATTATAGAAATGGCTGAATTTTATTCCTTTTTTTTTTTAATTATTTTTTTCTCCTGAATTCAAGAACTTTTGAGCAAATGGTGTGAAGGAACTTCTCTTTCTTTGGGGATTGAAGCACTAATCCATGAGCCCTGGAGCTATGTTAGGAAGTGCCTTTTTTTTTTTTTTCCTCTTTCAAAAACTGCAGAAGTATGTCTTTTCTTTCAAAAAATGCCCAAAGAAATGCCACTGGGTAGTGGCAAGATGTGGATTCCAGAGATTTAATTCTCCCAGTAATAAGGCCACTTCAATACAGGAACAGGTGGAGCCTTCCTAATGGAAACTCTATTTGAAAACTCTTTTGGATATGTATGGCTATCTCCTGCCTGCAGTTCTCTGAAGACTTAGCTCTTTACATACATCTAGAAAGAGCTACTCAAAGGATAGAGCTGCCTTATAAGTCTGTACTTCCATTTACTGGGACCGCCTCAAAATGCTCCCAATGCAGTGCAGTGCTAAACTCAGGGTGCATCTTAGTGAACCAAAACCCTGCCTCAGTCTTCTGTGCCTTGATTCTGCTGTGATAGCATTCCCTCAGCTCAAAGTGCTGGCATGAAAATAGGTACCACGGGGCCTGGATGATGCTTAAGGATGACTAGCAAACCCTTTAAGAACATACAGAAAAACTCAAAAACCACTGCAAGAAATAGACTGAGTTATGCTCTCAGCCACACCACCCCAAAGGCAAATACAACAGTTGAATATCGGGAACCAGTCACTCTTGAGGTAAGGGCACCCTGAGGGTTTTATAATAAAAAGGGTGTTTATGTTCTCTCCTACCAAAATACTTCATCAGAGCAGGTTTCAGTCTCCTACAGGCAGGAACTGTGGATGTGCAGCAATGATAGTCCTGAGCTACTCTTGAGAGCAGCACACAAAAATGTAGATACAGCCAAACCCACTTGTGTTAGATATGTAGGCATTTAAATCCTAGCTAAACTCTTTGGCTTGATTTATAGTAGGACATTTTTACTTTAGTAAAATCAAATCAAATCAAAACAAGTTAATTCCTATTCATAAACCAGTAAAATACTCTTTTCCATACCCTCTAGAAATTAAATGTTAGTTTGACTTGCCTGTCGGCTCTGAACACAGAATTGCAGCTCATCTTCTCTCAGCCTAACAAACACTGTTGTAGATACCAGCTCAGTTTGTATGACGTTGGAGAATTCATCCATGCTTCCCACCAGTTTTAATCTATCTGGAGTGGTCTACATTCTTGATTAATATTTATTTCCCCACTGTTTTGCTCTGTTGGTTCACAGAGAAAAGGCACCAGCTTACTTGAACTACCAGGATTAAAGGATAAATTGACAATTTGGTTTTCTCAGAGTTTTGCCTCAAAGTGACAAAAATCAAGCACACCATAGGATTTGATACCTAATAGTAGTGTTCTACCCCACAGGGTAGAAAGTCATAAAAGCAGCATGAACCAAGTGCTGCCCCCAGACCCATGTCTACCATCAGTGGGGGAGGAAGCCCAAGGCAAGCTCAGAAGCACAAAAACTTGAGCTTCAAAATTAGAGGACAATCCAGGAGTCGGGTGAGCACAGGCTGTCCCTACACTTTCAACACTGAGTAGAGCAACCCACGGACTTGAGAACAAGCTAGGCATGACCCAAGCTCCTCACCTGGACCTCCTCCAGGCTCTGTCTGACTTCTCAGCTCAGCTGAAATATCAGATTTCAGGTCAAATCACTGCAGGAAGTTATCCAAGTGCAGAGAAAGTGGAGCTGACAGGCAGAAAGGGTGGTTGAGAGGAGGTCAGAGGTTCTTTTAGCACCTGGCTGCCCCAGGGTTGCAGTATCTCATCCCTCCTCTGGCCTTACAGGCATTATTTCACACTCTCTCCAGTCTGCTTCTGTGCAAAGGCATGAGAAAACCCAGCCCCAGGTGGCTGCAACTCCAAACCACAGCTGACATAGCTTTCTCTGCAGCCTCCCACAGAAAAGGGGGTGCAGGACAAGAACAGCCTTTCCTGCTCCCCTTTGTATAGGCAGGAATGTCTCCCACCTCCTTTTATCTCTGTCCCCTCATTGCTGGAGACGTGGTTGGAGATGGCACGAGGGGCAATGTTAGTCAAACTAGAAATTCCTCATTCATTTTTTTAAATGCTATCATTTATATTGTTTAGATCATTACTTATTGTTTTAAACAATAAATTGGATTTATTTCTACAGGATTGCATTAATTGGGTTAGTTTATTTAAATAGGATTTATTTAGTGGCACTCCCCAAATCCTCACCTGACCCTCAGTACAGAAATTAGCTGAGAGCAATCACCAATTTCAGTCAGGAGGGGAAACTAAAGACAAGCTGATGCCTTTTGTGAGTGCTTCCAGATTCAGAATAGGACCAAAAAATATAGTAGGATGATGGGTTTGTTTCAAAATAAAACACCACAATAAAATAGAGAGAAAACGTGTAATCGTACCTGTGATCTACCATATGAGAATTTAGTATTTTCAAATCCAGAGCAGAGGGAGGTCCCTGCCATATGTATCTAAATCTTGTAAAGGTCTAAAATGTAGGTCACATCTATTTAGGACACTGAGCATCCCCTTTGGCTAGTTCTACATGGCTTCACACCGAGGTACTTGAAGAGATGTCTGATTCAACATGCTACTTACCATCCAAGTCTGTAATGCTATTCTCTCACCCCAGCTGATGTATAAAGTTTCTATGAGCTTTATCTCAGAACTGTCTCTGCTTTTGGGGTACTCGACCAAAAAACAGGCACCGCAGTGGTGGGAATGGGAGTGCACACATCTTTCACAGATGGTTCCCCAAGATCTCTTGTGGTGGTTTAGTTTTCTTGGTTTTGGTTCAGGCCTTCCTTGGTAACCAGGTTATAACTAAGGAAGTATTCCACA
>JAWWEW010000112.1:94953897-94970261 GCA_035583185.1 Anabacerthia variegaticeps
ATCAGGTCTCTCTGTGTCAGCCCAGCTCTTATCTCTTGAGCCGAGGCCTATCGGAGAAACTGCTGTCCCAGCTGTACATAGGGGAAGGACCTGCTTTCTCTTAAGGGGAGTGTTGGTGAGAATTTATTGTATTAGTTACTTATTGAGCTTTTCCCTCAGTTTACCAATGTGTGTGTATCTGTTTTATTTGGTTTAACCCATTTTGTCCCATTTCCCTTTCCCCATTTTCCCTTTTGGGGTTGCTTTGGGATTTGTTCTGTAGATTTATAGTGTTTGACTGTATATAGCTGTAATATATGTGAATATCTATATATATCTTTAATACAATTGTCTTTTTGGTACTTTTTTTTCCCTTCTCTCTTGGGGGGCAGAATCTGTGTGGCCAGCAGTTGGGTTTGGCAGGGAGCCAACTCAAATCTCCACATCTCTCCAAGTGCTTCGTTGGTAAAGATGCCTTAAAGTGAGTGTGCTAATTTAAGTCATCTGAATAGCACAGAGTTCCTTTGTGAAATGACTATCTAGCCAATTTTACCCTAACTATTAACTTATTAATATTTGGGTCAAAAATAGGAAAATTCAACAGGATTATAAAGATTGACAGGCCATATGCATGGCCAGTTCGTCATCCTGAGCTTTCTTATTCCTCCAAACTGTCAAGATTCACTGAATTCCTTCAAACAGTTGTTATATCAAAGCTTTTGCATCAACCTATGAATCAAAAGAGGCATTCAGTCCTGTGTTGATTTTTTGCTTGATGCTAAACCCCCTGCTGATTCAAGAAAATATAAATGAAAATTTAGAGGGCAACTTGGTTGAAGTTTTCTTTGAAGACAGATGATATGTAGTAACTCAGACAAATACAACCAATGCATCTAAGAGCTGAACATTAAAACATGCAGCAATTTAATGTTTTTATGTTACTTTAAGCTAATGCATTACTTAATTACTTACTATTCTTTGAACTAACACAAAACTTCAGAATTTTTGAAGTTGAAAATACAGGAGATAAAGGAGAATGCAAAGCATCTCATCCTTAGATAGGCTTTTACAACTATCAGATTTAATGTAAAGATTTCTGATATTTATAAGCTCAATTTCTTCATGTGGATGTCTGGGGGCATGTTTTCAAACTAGAGAGTACATTTGGGCATTGTTTTGGACTTTGGACCAAGCAGAAGTATAACTCCAAATCACAAGTTCTTTCTGGGTGGTTTTGGTAATGTGTATCAGAAAGGACCAGTATTAATAGAGAACAGCAATGTTCGCTGCCGTGAACTGAGGTTTTCTGTCCATCTGATAACTTGTGATAACACAGGGGCCGAAAATGTATGCCCTCGCTGCTAATAAGGAAGACAGAAGATATTTTCCAATTCTGTTTACAGAGCACTTTGTCTATTTATGCATGTATATCTGCCAAGGACTAAAGAAGTATCAAGTAGCAAAGGTTATCCCAACTCGAGAAAAGGAGCATTGCTGGTGTGAGAAATGAATTGGCTATAAACTGCTAATTGTTGAAAAAAATAATGTTTTTCTTAGGAATACAGTGAAACTGAGTCATTACCTTCTCATTTGCTCAAGTAACCATCTTACACTTAATCGATTTATTGATGAAAAGCTTAGAAAATGAGCTAGTAAGCATCTTGGAAACGTAAAGGCACATTTTTTTATTGCTGACAATTGAGATCCCTTGAGCTTGCAACACTGCTGCAGATGGGTATACAGGACAGCCACCATTTTTTGTCTGAAAATGTTTCTTTACAACAAACTTATTTACTGCAGAGGAGACTTCCGTAACAGTGTAAGAATTAATAATAATAAAGTACAGTGTATTTTTACAATGTCAGGTCATTGCAATCTTGCCTTTCCGTTAATAGAACTAGTCTTTTCATACACAATCTTTTCCATAGATGAGATGCTTAGAGAATATAAGAATTTACAAGCTTAGGCTTTCCCTGCTTATTTGAATTTCACAAATGTTCAATATATTTATGGCAACTGTTTTCTTTCCATGTGGAAGATCCCTATGCATCAGTGAAGATGCTCATCCTTGTAGCTATAAACTTGTATCTATTGTCTCAGCACACATCTCAGGATTGGAACAAAAGTTAAAAATGCCTCTTTAGTTTAGGGCTCAGTATTAATGGATTTGATAGTAGTTTGTAAGAAGTAGTGCTGTTTTATTCATATGTGGAACACCTAATGGAAAATTTTAATTACCTATTACTGATACAGTACAATTGCTGAGTTATATCTGGGACCATTTATTCAGGAAAGCAAATGAATGCAAGTCTTCTAAAAAATTTTCAAGAAAGAGGAAAAATCAACCTTTTCTTGCCTATATTTCAGCCTGCAATGGGTATGGTCTCCACCACAATCTTAAAAAATCTTAAAAAGAATACAAAGATGGTCCCCATTTGCAATGAGAGAAAAGAAAAGATAAGGAAGGTGGTTTTGAACTAGAGATTTTTTTTACACCATCCTATTTTTTCTTATCAGAGAAAATAATGAGACCAACTTTTAACTCTTAGAGCAACTAGGTTTTTACTAACCATTTTAGAGTCTTTATCTTCTGAACCCTAAGAAGGCCATATGCTGGGTATGGTTTGGAAATGCTTCATTGAAGACAACGTATTAGTTACACTGAAGTGTGAGTATACATGTAGCAGGATAACCTTGTATTAACATTTCAGTCTGGGTTGGATATAATGGCAAGGTTTTATACAGTAATTTTTTGACACTGTAATTATGAAAGTAGAAAATATTTCACATTTCCATGCAGCAAGCTCATCTGTAGAATAAATTTTGTATCTAGCAGTAGAAATGCCTCATCTCTGTTGCTGAAGACTGATGAAATGTAATGGGTAACACCGGCAGAAGCCTGAATCAGTGCAGGAAGCATAAGGACGCTTTGAGAGGTTCTTCATAAACGAAAAACACTTTCAACTCCATGGCATATGTATCAGCAGATTGCAAATTTGTGTGTTGGAGGGGCTCCCAAAACAATCTTGCAAAGGCTGCTGAACACCAGTGAAAGGCCAGCAGTGGCTGGTATTTGAATCTAGCCAGCCCACTGAAGTGTGGGTTTTTTCTGCATTTCTTATTTCTTCAAAGAGATTTGGGAAAGAAAGGACATGAATCTCTCTGAATCGACAGAATAAAGAGGAATATTCTCAATTCCAGCCTATTAATTTCCACAAGCTACCAGAAGCCGCAAGGAACAAAGAAGAGAGAACAAAACACCGAGGAACTTTATCCTTTTACCAGCATTTTTGCAATGTGGTGGCACCCCCTGAGACCTTAATATCATTGCTGAAAGGGATTTTAAGCTCTGCACTGCAGTGCTACTTTGCTGGGAAATTGCCTTATAACATCTATCTGCTAGATCAGTTGAAGCTTGTCCTCCTGTACTTTAGCCTGTGACTTGAGTGGCAACTGAAAAATGCCACTCGCACTGGTTTCTTGCTGACTTTAAGAAACAGCTGAAAAAAATCCACAAAAAATTAGCACCGATCCTTCCTGGGCTGGAGTAAAGAAACTGTAGTCCATAGTAAAATTGTAAAATCCATTCATTTATGAGTCAAAAAAATTGAAAATGGACTCGTCCAGAAGTACAGCAACTAGTTATCATTTTTCTTTCCATGAGATGGTTTCAATAATGAAATAATACTGAGTTTTTCCAACCAAGCAGTCCAAGTTGGTGCTGTGATATCAGACTCATTGGTGATAAATGACGGCATAGTCCAAGGTGGATGTTGACTCCTGCCCAAACTGTAGCTTTAAGTTCATGAGTTGACTATCAGAGAGTAATAAACAGTTCCACAGACACCAAGTGGCAACCAAAAGCCTTCGATATTAAATGAGTAGCAGGCAGACTGATGGGCCATCACTTTATCATTGCACTCTTGGGCCAACTGGTCAGGAACAGAGATGTTTGGTACAAAATAGGGGCTTTTTCCTGGAAAACCATTATCTGAACTAAGTTCAGGCACAGCTGTGCCAGAAATAAAAGTGGGAAGTGGAGTTTCCCGGGCTAGGTCCCAGGAGAGACAGGCAGTGTGGAGGCAGTGATATAGAGGTCTTGAGAGGGGAAAGGTGTTAGGAAGAAGCAGAGCTGAGTGGGGCTAACCCATATGCCAGTGCCTGGACTAGCTCCAAAGAGACCAAAGACCAGAGGGAAGAAGCAGTGAGGCTAGTAAGGGAAGAGAAGAAAACAAAATCACTGAGAAATGCCTAAAAATGTTTGGAACTGTTCACTAAAAATATTTAACTTCCTTAAAATTAGTTGGCTTGATCCCTTGAAAAAAAGCCACTGACTTGCTTGCACAGTGCAGCAGATAAACATGTACACTGGCTGAGGCTTTAAAATACTTCCCTCCAATGATCTGTCTCACTGACTAAATACTGCCTACATATTAGCTACAGAACAGCAAAATGAAGAAGCTGGAGCCTTCAAACAGACAACTTGAATAAAAGCTGAGTAACTTGATCAAGAGCTGTAACAGCACCTAGATTCTGGTCACAATGTAGGTTAAAGGCTGAGCTTACATCCAGACACAGGACTAGGCATGAGACCTGACACCTGGAGGACTCATTCCAGGGGGACCAGAAATGGGACAGAGATACTATTAATTCCACAACTGTGTCACCAATCTTAAGCAAGGACTCCTGGAGAGAAACTTCATAGAACGATACAAGCTTGTTTCTAATTGCTACTCCTCTGTCTATATAATATATATATGATTGCCTACATCTGTTTAAAAAAGTAAAAATCACTAACCATTTTCTGGTATGGTAATACAATCCTTGAAATACTCTCCATAGGAACAGTAATAATATTTACAATAATAATATCTGTAATATGGCTGTTAGAATTACGTTGTCCTGTGAGTCAAGTTTCAGATTAAATAATTCAAAAATAACTATTATTGTTGTTGCTATTATCATTGTAATAATAGCATGAGAAAAAGATGCTCTAAAGCTATAAATTGTTCACACAAGAGACAAAGGTTAGTATTTCAATCTTTCTCCCCCAAACTGGTTTCTAAGAAAAATTGTGTAATAAAAACAAAGGATTCCCAGTTGTTTCTGAATACCTTCTGAGCAAAAATAAATCACTTGAACTCCAGAGATATTTTTGACAGTGAGCTAAAGGTGTGTTATGAGAGAGTAGGAGGCTCAGTGGGTGAATATAATAACTGCTTACCTACGAGGGGTATATCAGAATCCATAAGGAGAAATGTTGTTACCCTGTTTATTGGATATTAGCCAGAAGAACAGTCACACGATTCATCTTTGCTAGCAATTCTGGTGAGTGTTGTAGGGATTTTTACAGCAGAGCCATACATCAACATAAACCACCATTATTCAGTTGGATGGAAAAATCTAGTGCAATACCTCTGCTTCTGCTAAGTGCCGTTGTATACATTTTTGTAAGCACAGAAAAACCAGAAGAGTAAACACTTTCATTTTTGGCATTCCACCCCAGATTTCCTATCTAGATCTTCATGTAGCTAACTATCACTGTCTTCTTGGTAGTGTCTAATAATTTCAGAGTCATCTGAATGTAAACCTGCAATCAAGCACTGACAGTTTGAAAATTATGCTTTGCCCTATTGAGAGAATTTCTTTGAAATGCATACAGTGATTTATTTTAAAATATGTAGTTAAATTACCATGTAATGTTAGTATATATAGTGCATTATATACCATGGTCTCCACTGAGTGTTGACAAAAAAGCTTTAAAAGAGATAGGAACTTAGATAATGTGGTTTGGTTATGTAAGATGCTGCTAAATGCTGTTTCTATGTGAGATTTCCTCTTCTACAGGTTTGCATTAGGATGCGGTGTCAGGATTTGGCTTTGACCAAACTGGGCAATACAAAGAAAATCAATCAGTTACAGCTCCCCATTTAACATGGGAAATTTTATTCAGATTAGTGTCATTCATATAGCAAATTAAGATTGCTTTACTATAGTGAATTATAGATGCTGCAGATATAATTGTTAATTTTTAATTATTTCAGCTGAGCCTTCATTCACAGGGCAATGCAATCCATGACTAGCACCCATATTATGATTTTCTTCTGCTAAAGTGTTTCTTACCTTCAAGACTCATCTCTACTGAATCTTAGCATATGATCTGCAAAGCCAGGGATGTCGTCCAAAAACATGTTCCAGTTTCTGTACAGTATGTACTCCCAATGAAGTGTTTCGCTTATACATTTTTAGTTAGAGCTCAGTATTCCACATTAAGCCTCATTGTCAATTCCAGCATTCATAATTACACTGCCTAACCATACAAACAAAGCTGAAATCTGTTTGGTTTTCAATAATTTGACCAACATAATCAGCATTTCATAAGCCCTCCTATAAACAAAATATTGGGTAAAATCAATTATTGATATAACTCAACTGAAAAACAACAGAATGACCCCTGAGAATAATTTGGCCTATTAGGTTTTCATTTAATTGTGAATACTGTACCTGTAATTATCTGCTAATGAAAACATAGCTACGCCATAAAATCATGGAACATTTTGGATTGGAAGGGACCTTGAAAGGTCATCCACTCCGGCCCCCTGCAATAAGCAGGGACATCTTCAGCTAGGTCAGATTGATGGGTTTGAGCCACATCCAAAGGTCATCCTAATCAGTGGAAGACTGCGCACTGGTCTCAGAAAGCCTTAAGTCCAAAGTATGCTACATTTGAGACTTGAAAGTCAGCAGAAAATTCATTATTTAGTGTCTTGATGACCAAGTTGAGGATATTGCCTTAGACTGAGACCTTCGGGTCTGAACAAACAGCCCTATAGCAAGTGATTTTCAACATCTGTCCCTCTCCAAGATCCACACCCAAAGCAGCAGGATAAAACAGGAAAGATAGAGCAGAGAAGGTAGAAGTAGGACTATAAATCATCACTTGAAATGGCAGCCCAGAATGAAAAGGCTGATGAATACCTGGCAATGTTTTACGTTATCCCAATACCCTGCTTTACTGCTTCCCCAGTGGAAAAAACTCTTACACAAGCACAGCCTGTCAACAACCAAACAGGCACATTTCAGAGTTTATAGCAAGAGTCCTGTGTCCTAAATTCTAAACTTGCAATAAAAAGAAGGGAAGCACCTGAATCTCTTCTATACGATAATGAAAATACAATAGGTTTCTAGGTGGGAGCCAAATGCTGGCTGCAACCTACAATGCCTTGTGTGATTTGGAACCATATTAACTGAGAAATTGCTTCTGTCCCTGTGAAATCTTACTGCAGTCAAGATCTTCAGGGATGCTCAATTGTGGGTTTATGGTATCAGTGAGAAGGCTTCTCTTTTGTGATGGGGGCTCAGTTTGGGATTCACGTATCCTCAGGGTTTCTGAAAGCTCAGGTTTGTTAACCTTCAAAGTGTGCTGTAAAACTCCTCTTTTGTCTCTTTTCTTAGGCTGCAGAACCAGGCAAGCTAAAAGCAGCTGAAAATGTTATATTCATGAGCTGTCCTCTGGCACTATTTAATGTGTGTAACATATAGAAAAGATAAGTGGAACACAGCTGTACCTGTTGCACTGCCTGTAATGAAGAGGAGTATGTAGAATGGGTGACGAAAACATGCCAACCAGTCATTTATTAAATCTGCCTAATCAGCACTGGCCACATGGTAAGCTTAGAAGTGGAAATTCATCTGACTATTCTGCGCATAACAGTATTGTCTTCTCTGTATGATTACTTCATTGCTATTGTCTTGTTTAATTTCTTTTGTTAGAAAAAGCAAATTATCTCTTTTATTTCCCTTCTTTATTTACCCCTATTTCATCTCTACTTATGTTCCTTTTCTTTCTGTAGAACTGATACTTCTTTTTTCTTTCAAGAAGTTGATGATTTGAGGCAGGGATTCTTGGATGAAACTTTAGGGTAAGAAACTCTAACTCTTTGCTGACCAATGGGCAGTAATCACTGGTAACCAGTTCTGGAAAACACCTTATTGTGCTCTGCCAGCTCTAATTGTAGACTTCTTAATTTCAAGCTTCCATGAGCAACAATAGGCAGTCTTGAGAGGAGCACAGATTGAGGAATATTGGTCCCTCACCAGCAACATTCAGGAGGCAAGATTAGATACTCATTGTAGCACTTTTAGCCTCCAATTCCATGAATCAGTGATATTCTACTCTATGTTGCCTTCTTCCTAGACCATGTCCAGTAACGTAAGCATGACAGATCACTACACCTGCCCCACTGCAGTGCCACCAGTGGATGTCTATGCCATCCCCACGGTTTTACAGATGGTGGATGCAATGTGACATGCAGCAGAAATTCTGTTCTCCATGGAGGACTTAGGATAGGATACTTCTACAAAAGGAAGAGAGGGAAAACCCAAAGATGATGGAAACACAGTAAGTTCCCATGACAGAATTACAAGACTACACTTCCCAAGACACTATACTGAATATGTGAAGAACAAGGATTTCTTGATAGTGATACATCCTGCTCAAGAGAAATATGAGTGTGAATTAGACCTGTCAAATTACCAGCAAAACTGCCTGAAAGGACAAAAAGGGACAGAGGACTCTGAGGTATAAACGATGATGTCCAGGAGAGGAATTCTGATGCATGAAAAGCCTGAAAGGAGCTAAGAAAAAGGTGCACTTTGAAGCTGAGGAAGCTGAAGCAGCATTGAGAGTGTGTGATCCCAAACCTGCAAACATGCAACTAACTTAGACCACGAGAGGTAACTCAATTCATTTAAGCAGGCCATTTCACAAATAGAAGGATTGTCTACATGGGATGCTGTCTTTCTGTAGATTGTGAGATACACTTATCAAGGAAAAAGCAGTAACCCTTTTAATACTGTTATATGTTAATTTCTACTATAAAATATTTGCCATTTCCTTTGAATTGTTCTCTTCACCATTTTCTGCAGAACTCAAATTTTAGCAGGTCTGTAAATCATGGAAGTACTTTTTGGCTTGTCCTGGAAAAAATCCATTTATATTTGGAGGGGATCATTGAATGACAGCATTTCTTGTCCATGTATCAGACAGCACAGGACACTGTTGTCAGCCTCATAACACCTTTCAGTATTTTTTTCTACTCTGTATACATTGCTTTAGAATTAATATTGGCTAGGAACAACTTGATAATTAGATATTTTATTTGGAACAATACTCAGCTCCTGAAAATACATCTCAAGTTAAGAGTGATATTGTTGTAAGAGTGGGGAAAACAGCTTTTAGTCTTCTACCTTGAGCACTGATCAGTGACGTGGAAAAGACAAATTAAGTTAAGCCACCAAATCTATGCACAGTAAGAAATGAATATTGGTCTTTACTCCCTAGACAAATGCCTTAAACATCCTGACAGTATTGAGCTGGGTGAGGAAGGGGAGTTCTGTCTGATACAGTAAAAAGTAAATTTAGTTTGTTTTAAATCTTTGGAGTTGCAAAGATATAGAAAGCTTTCCAAAATATGAAATAAGGACAAAAAATAAAACTAACACTAAGTAAAAATGGAACTTAAATCAGTCTTATGAGATATATGATGATGTTATCTCACTGATCCAAGGGATTCTTTTCAGTCCTCAGTGCTTTATTCCTAAGACTAATTTTCATTAAATTCTTGTTCATTGAGCAGGTCTGTTTCAGCTCATCACTATAGCAAACAGCTGCCCCTCTGGCCATAAGGCAGTTGTGTGGCCCTGGGAAGAAGATGATCCCTTCCAGCTTCAACTGCAGGTCCCCCGAAGCAGAGCTGCTCAGCCTTGCCTGGCGTGGTGTTGTCTTGTGAATAAGATACTTGTTTTGTAACTTCAGATACTACACTTCTAACCGAAGACACTACACCTCACAGTGCATGACTTTCTCTTAGGCAGTGTTAAACAGATTGTGAGAAACAAAAGCAGTCAGGACCTTTCATCATAAGCACTAAGCAATAATAACAAATAAGGATAATACAGCAAAACTATGCCCTATATGTACATTGTCTCTCAAAGTCACCCAAGTATGTGTGTACAGCTACTGCTGAAGGTCCTTCCCACTATTCCCAATTATTAACCATCTTCTGCCCATGACTGGACTAACTAGAAAAACTGCCTTCTCCTCCAACTGGATAAATGTCATTCTTAAGCATGAGTGACGGAATGTGTGGTAGCTAGTAAGTGTGCTACTGATGCAAAGTTTATTAAAAATAAAACCATATTTTAATCTAGGAAGGTTCTAAAATGTAAAGGAAAATCATTTAGATTGTGAAGTCAGGCAGTTGAAAGTCAGGAAACATGAAATGTCTTTATTCGGGCACTTCTGAATATGCATTAGGATGCAAACTTAAATTACACAGTGACTGACTGATGACCAGAAGGACTCCCATTTTAAGCATTCAGTACAAAAAAATAATCACCTTGTACATAAAGTCTTGTTAATAATTAAGGAAACTCCGGTGTTGCTAAGAGTAATAGCAGCCATACTTTACTGTGTATACACACGAGAGGACATTAAATTACTGCAGAGAACAATAAATGAAACAACATGAGCACATCCAGCATCTAGGCTCTATCCAGAATTGTTCAGAAGAGATTCACTAAGTCCTTAGTGCAAAGTGCAAGAGGAGGTTGAAACTGCAAGCAAGAAACTTTTCAGTGTTTCTCAGGGGGGAAAGGAGGGAGAAGAAAAAGGCATTATTTCAGCCTCTGAAATTTAACAGGAAAATCAAATCTATGATCCAACAAAACCACCTGAAAAGCTCAAACCAGGGATAACCTTTTAATCTGTAAAGGGGTAACAATATTTAATTACAGATTTAGACAGCACAAGTCTGATAGCCAAAGGCTTACATGGGATACATTAATTAAAGTAGTTTTGATAATTTACCTGCCTTGCCGATGAGCCATTTTCAAAGCTATTGACTGGGAAGCTGATCCTTTTTTTATGTAAGTCATTCATAAAGACTAGAATTAAATTCTTTAAGTCCCTATACATGTTTGATACTTTCAAGGAAATCCAAGACATTAGGACAGAAACTCAATTTATGTGAAGTGTTTTAATTTCTTTAACACAAAAATAAAGAATTTTACTAATCAGGATTTGGCCAAATGTGCACATCCTTAGGTGATTAATCCAAGAATAGCTAACCAACTCAGACCCGCAGCCCATGTAACATGTAACAGCAGTGCTCTGCTTTCACCCACAGTTGGTAGGTGACACCTCAGAAAAGAGAGGAAATAGAATTACCCTTATCTGGATGCATACTCCTGGCTTTCAGCAATCAGTGGTTTCAGATCCTCCTGACTAGAAGTTGCATCTGATCACTCTGTAAATAGCTGCTAGAAGTTCAGTTTTCTATGTTATGTTCAGGAAAATAAAGCTTTTTGATCAGCTAGCACACAGAATTCAATTTAAGCCTAGGCCAGTACAGAGAGACTTTCTGAATGTAGCCATTATCCACCCCTTTTCTGGGTCCTCACTCTCTTCTCAAGTCAACTTCTCGCTCTTTTAAGTTTGAGATGACAATACCTGGTCACAAACAACTAAAATACCAGTCCTTAAGGATTGGGAGAGCTGTGTTTCCAACAGTAGGGACTCTGGATGGATACACAGGTTTTTTGAGAAACACTGCTCACAGAGTAGTTCCCAGAAGCGGAGGCATGATTAAGCCACAAGGGTGGAAAAGCAAGGGAGGGGAGATGAGAGCAGGGGAATACAAATGGATGATTAAGAGCATGACTAGAGTATGATAAAGTAAAACAAGCAAAAGTGGAAAAGAGAAGAAAGAGGAATAGAGCCACAAGCTATATAATGAAAGCTTTTGTAGACAGTCTAAGACCTCATTTGATGAAGCTTAATGCTGCACTAAGCTCTTTTAATAATCTGATCATATTTTGAACTGCTTCTCTGCCTTTCATGTAATGTAGGTTTCTTTTGTCAACTCTTGATTTTTACAACAGCTATTCACACGTTTGTTTTTTTACTACAGTCTTATCCATTCCAGATTTCAAAATATGCATTTTATAATCTTATTATACTGAGTAAATTTAGAGAGAAAATCTGAATAGGAACTGAAGAGATTGCAGTCCTAGGCTGCTTTTCATTTTCCATTTAGGACAGGAATGCTTTGATTCCAAAGCAATCACATAAAAGCACATGAAAACATTTAATAGGACTAATCTAAAAATGTTTATTGAAGAGAGACAACAGTGCCTGACACATTTTAAGAGATGAAATAACAAACCACATTCATATACGGACTCCCACTGAAATTAATATCAGGACTGTAGCTTTGAACACAACTCCTCTTTGTATTTATGAGTACTACCATCACAGCATTGTGTTACCACACTAATGGCATGAGAAACTACTGAACGGCTACAGATTGCACACAACAGACAACTCATCTTACCCTCTGTTTGGTTATTTACTTCTTTTCTAACCAAGAGAGGGGTGACTATAAAATACCATCATTTCAATCTCTTTACCCTTTCACCAAATAAAAACTTCTTCACAAATGTAAGACAAAAGAGTGATCCTCCCCTGCAAGCATCAAAGTGCATGCATTGAGAAGACAGGTTAATCAAATAAGATATTTGTACATGAAGGTTTTATAAGCCTCGATGACTTTACAGACACTAAAGTTTTACAATATATATCGGAGTGGTGCTAAATGTAACGGGAAGCTTCCTTTCTACATGCTCAATTTGCAACATGCATTAATTTCTTAAATGCCAGTCATGTCAATTTTGAATATACATGATGAGTTACCATTTTCCTAAGATATACCCTGGCCAAGCCCTTATCCTCATCAGCAAATGGAGCAAGAAATATCATTAAAAACTGCACATTTGTTCAGAGACACAGCAAGGACTTATTAGATTGTGCAGAGCATCACCCTCATGCTGCTTCACAGCTTTTGGATGAGAGGAGATACTCCCTTACAGTTTACTTTCCCACCCCTTTATTTAGTTATGCTATTTACACTTGCTCCTGATGGGGATGGGGAATATGAGGCTGCTGTGCAGTAGGTACAAGTAAAGCAAATACACCCTTGTCCACTGCTCCATTCAGATACACACAGCTTCTTAGCATGACTCACATTATTCTTTCTGTAACTCCCACCATTTACAATGTGCCTTTCCTGCAGAGTTCCTGAATGGCAGACTGCTAACACTCCTGGTCTTTTTACTTGCCTGGCATTTTCACAAGCAAGAGTAAGGGTAATGGAGTCGGTACTAAGTCTAGATTGATATCAATGAACTTGCCCTTCCCAATTAACATAGCTTATACTTTAACTTTTCCTAAATTTAGGCATTAAATTTTTTATGATTGATTTTAAAATATAAGGTATTAAAAACATGCCTTATAGAACTGGAGCAGGTTTCAGGATATCTGAGATTTGTGGCTTCACTGGCCACACTGACTTAGAATATTTATTCCTTAGGAAAAACACCACATGAATCCCTTAACATTCTCTTGCAACTGCAATGGCTAGGCCGCAATGCCAACTTGTAGCTTCATAGCAAAGAGAGGGCTTAAATATTCATTCATTTTAATGTGAATTAGCAACATGTTGTTTCTTCTCTATATTTAAATTACCTACCACTTGAATATGAAATGAAATTTCAAAGAATTTTCTAGTAAATTGTGTGATCAACATGTGAATAACATTGTTCTTAAAAAAAACCCAAAAAACAAAAACATAGAAAATAAAGCATCAAACTATCTATTAATTTCAGTATCAATGATGCAGGTTCCATACATACAAATCTTCTAAAATATTATAGATATTTTCTTAGCTCTTTAAGTTGTTTCACTGTTTGGAGGGGTTGGGGTGTATTTTCCTGTATCTGTTTGTTTGGAAGTGGGAGATTTTTGCTGTATTGCTGATTACTGATACATTCCCTACCAGTAAAAGCTGGCAAAGAATTACCATTGCTTATAGGATCTCATATAGATCTGCTTTCTTCCAACATGAACTTGTTTCCAAGTCTTTTGAAAGTTGTCAAAATCAAGTAAAATAATCCTTGGATTAAATTATGAGCTACAGTGTCAATATCTAGCTATTGCTGTAGAATAATCATTCTATTATGGAGAAGAGCATAAAAATATACCATAAATCCTACCCAGTTACTATAAAAGATTAATATATTTTCACAGAAGGAAAATCAGGCAAGACTGTGAAAGAAACAGGACAGAAGGAAGCTACATGTAAGTAGGATGAGAATGAGAACTCAGGTCAGTAACTGTGAGCAGTACCAGTGTGGATGATCTGTGCTTGTTCCGAAATTCTGAGTGTGGAAAACTTCTGTCTGCAACATGATTTTCTTCTAGATGAGGATAACTTTAAGAGTAAGTAAAGAGATGACAAATAAATTCATCTTGATTCAAGATATATGATGTCCAGTGTCATTCTGAGACACTCAGGTACCAGTATCTGAGTACCTGCACAGTGGCAGGTAAATAGAGAACCTATAGAAGACTACACCTTCCTTATGCACCATAAGGATGGTTACATGAGGGCACCTAGGATTGCACTAGATGTGTGGGAATCTGAACAAAGTTCCAAGAGTTCACATTAAAGAAGAACGTCCAGGTCCCAGAAATTAAGAAGTCCTAGAAAATATCCTCAGTCTTCCACTGTGAAACCTTATTCATTGCCTTGCTTGCTGCTCCAGATGCCCCCCACAGACATAACAGGCACTGGCCTCATGTTTCTGTAAAACAATGAAACAATTATTTGGTATTTTTAATTAAATGAAAATTCTGGTATGACAATCTGTGGTAAATGCTTAGAACAGACTTATTCTGAGACAGTCCTACATCTGCTATGCTAACTGCGGCTCAGTATAGTTAAATATACATTTTTAAAGACAAAATCATACAGTTTTGCCCACGGAACAGGTAGAATGAGATTCACTTCTCCTACATCTGAACTAGTCACCCCCATGCACCCTTTGCAGTCAGTCTGATCTATTCAGACACCTACTTCAGAATGAGCTTAATTACACTTTACACTGACTAGACCTCCACTGACTCTAAAGAAATGCAAGGGCAACAATCTCAGATGGAGACATCTGCACTGTATGAATTCCACACATTGTGATAAATGCAAATAAGAAGTGTGCACTGAATCCCTATTCACATTATTTTTGGCTGTAAAAACACCCCTACACTTGCCATTTTAGATAGCAATACCCTCCCAGCTAGCCAGCTTCCCACTGAATATAGAAGCACTACTATCCACCTAAGACAAGTTAATAATATGAATGATTATCCCAGGGTCTCAGGAAGAGTTCAGAGCTTCTTTTTTTATTCCATACTCATCGTCATAGACAATGGCACAAGCTAAGAATACACACTTGACTCTGTTGTGATGTTAATACTTGCAAACACATTTAAAACCTCTGATGATCCAGAATTGTGAGATCTTGATATTGTGATTACATAGTTTGACTTCAGCCCTGACTTCTGTTCATGCTGCATAGATGTAGTCTGGTGGGAAGATTGCCATAGACTTCAGATTCACACACTTCAAGAGTTTGAACTTCATAAAACTGAACTGACATTTTGGTAATAGGAGGTCAGTAAAGGTCTCAATAAAGAGCTTGTAGACATGACTTGCCAATCATAGTCCTAGGTAATCAGATGTCGGTTCATTAAAATTAGTGATGCCCGTTCAAAGGTTTAGTCAGGCAGAAAAGAGGTACCAAACAGGGTATTGCTTAGATTTCAAGTCAAAATCTTGACTATAAGACTATAAGTCAAAGCCTTGACTATAAGGCTTATACGCCAGAGAGCAGAGAATATTAGTTTACAGGGATGGGACTCTTCAGCTGATGGACTAGCAACTTCTCAAATATACATGACAATGCAGTATTGAGGTACCACAGGCAAGTAGCCAAACAACAAAATTATGTTAAATTAATATCCAGGTCCTCAGTAAGGCAGAATTCAGTTCACAGATCTACGATGCTCAAATTGTGGTGTCTACAGTTACCAAAGTGCCTATGCCTCTACTACAGTCACTGGTGCCTATGATGATACTTGGAGGTTCAATTCGGTTGCTCACATACCAGTGCCCACTGTCACTGCAGCTGCTCTCAGATACCATGCCTAACCTCCAGCTGCCATTTCTAAAGAACATCCACCCTCTGTAGGTCTTACAACATATGTTCTAGCCCATGCAGGTGTCTCAGATAACCTAAAGCAAAGGAAATACCACAGGATGCATAAGTTTACTGCATACATAGAGGCTGTTTAGCTGAATTTTTCAGTTGCCATAGCTGTACTGATTAATCTTCATGCAGTATACGGGGATCATAGGCACAGAGGGATTTAGTCAGTGTGTGTTTTATTATTATTACTGCTATTATGACCCTTCCCCCCTACCCCCCCC
>JAWWEW010000112.1:94970361-94986660 GCA_035583185.1 Anabacerthia variegaticeps
CCCCCCCCCGCCCCGACTTCTGGGCCTACCTGTTTACTCAGATCTCTTGACACTGGAAGAGATATTACATATGACCTAAGAAGGACTGGAGTCCTTTAGTGCAGTAGCTGAGAGCAACATGGAATAAATTAGACCTTCTGAAAAAGCATTAGATGTCTGAGTTAAGGCAGAAAACTACAGTCAGGTCTCTTAATCCTGAACTGAATATCATCTTTAAATTCTGATATAAACTGTACCCTAAGAGTTTATAGTTAGATTGTAGAGTTGATTAGAGCAAGAGGTTTAAAGAATATAATTTTTTTAATGAACCCATTAAGCTTGCAGAGAAGTAAAAAGAAGTCTGATGCAAGCAAAGACAGTAGTGCTTACACCACCAGTTCACAGTGGTGTTTAATAGCTTGTTTGAAAACAACAACATGCCTTGCCCACAAACTTTATACAGAAATACAGTGAAACATTTTAACCAAAGAATTTGCTGCCTGAATGGTAACAATGCACACAGGCTACCATTGTACTGATGAAAAACTTTATGGTCATCTTCCCTACAAAGTAATATTTATCTATGCTTAAATATGATTTATAGATATGCACCACATCTGTGTATAGGTAATTTATAATTTACTTCTTTCTCTTATTTTATGAATTAAAATAGTGAACGTTTTACCTGTCTGTATAGTATTCAAATACAACTGATAACAATAGCATTGATGAGGATTGGAGGAAGAATAGCCATATCTGTATTGAACAGTTCTCTTCTTTTTTCCTCGGTTCCCTGCAGAATTAGGCTAAGCTTACTATCCAGCAATCTAAAGCAACAGAAAACAGTTTAGAAGTCAGATGGACATAAAAAATGTAACCTACCCATGCAGCTCAAACACAAAGCATACAGGCTCTTTAGGAGAACAAAAACGCTGAATTTCTTATAATAAAGGCATTTAGGGAACTATTGTAAATTCTTTGGAATAAAGAAACACAAAACATTGGAATAAAGAAGCATGATTTGATTTCATGCTTCCAGGACAACAGAGTGGCTGTTTATTTAACCCATGAATATGTGTGCCTATTCAGGATGCTGAACTCAGTAGGACTATGATGACTTACAGAAGTTTTATATGGAGCAATGCCAATATCTATTAAGGCTTTTTTAGGCATTACAAGTATCCAATTATAGAATGTTTTGCATATTTTTTTTCATTTACATATAGAGAAATTGAAGTCTTACTCTGAATCATTCCAGCTTTCTCAGTTGAAACCTATTAATATTGACTCAGTTAGAGAGAAACTTTTTTATCACTTCTAAAAATAGCTGGGTGGGCAGCGTGGTAAAGCAGAGCTTCACATTCTTTTAAATCCTAACAAAAACAGCTTCATTTAATTAAAATAATTTTGAAAAACATTGAAATTTGTCAGATATGTCTGCTACTGACAAAGATAATGCATATGTGTATAATGATGTGCATAATGTACACTGATAATTAATCCCTTTTATGCTAGCACAATTATGGAAGTATAACTTCTAGGAAACATCCAGTTGTAATGGCAACTTTCTCTAACATTGCAATGGTCAGCAGCAAATTGCCAAAAGAAGTTCACCTGGAATAAAATGCACAAAAATTGTTCTTCTAAAAGATTTTATTACTTTTTATTTGTTTTGTTATTTTAACTCTGGGATAAGTTAAAGGCAGCATGGTACTGTGTTGCCACTTCAGAAACCAACAGTAGATCAGCCAAGAAAATGCAGGAGACATCCATTCCAAGAACACTGTGGATGGAGCCAGCATTTCTACGTCACTGTACGACTTTCCACTTTGTAGCATTTTGAAACCAGCACCAGGACTATCTAGAAATGGAAAATCTTCATGTTACAAGGACCACCTTAGAGATCAAAGCTCCCCAGTTCATATGTAGCTGGTGAGGGAACACCAAAACGTTTCTTATGTGACTGCTAAACTTCCCTTACCAACACTTGAAGCAAAGGCTGCATCAAGTATTCCAAGCAGACACTTCTGCCTCTGCCTTACATTCCTTAACTGAACCTTATTTCTCCACCCATTTGAGTTTTTTCATGCCAAAATATTTTACGCCTCTTATATTTTTATGTGCTTAACTACAGGCAGCAATCAAAATGCTGGCATTTTGTGGCTACTAACATTTAAAGCTTCTATCACAAGAAAGAAGGAGCATGTCATGTCCTCATAAGGAATAGATTCATTAACAACAAATGCTATTATTGGCATGTTTCAAATGGGCTCCAAACCAGCTTTTTTCTTAACCTCCTGTTGCTGAGCAAGGAATAGAATCAGTTGTCATTTCAGGGGATCTGGCAAAAATGTATTTATTGATTTTAAAAAAAAAAAAAAAAAGAGAGAGAGAGAGAAAGAGAAAAGGCAAGAACCCCAGCCCTGGTCCCGCATGCAGGTAAATCAGACTTCTTCAGAAATGGTAAAAAAGGTGTGCATGAGACAGGGTGTACAACTCAAAGTTCACTCAGTGTTATGATAAAATTTTTAACCTGCCGAATTCAATGCATGAGAACAGTTGGTTCAATTGCAGCCTTACACTAATGAAAAATCAGTTATTTCTGATGTATTTATGCACAAATACTTATTTTAAAAGCATCTTTAGCAACAGTGAGAAACTACAATCAACAGATTCATTCTATCAAGACCTATTTAGTGGTATAACAAAATTTTACTGGAATGTATGGAAAAAGAAGGCTACCTGTAGATTTCCCTGACAGAATTCACCACACCTATATATACATCCTTTATGATAGAAATCCACCTCTGAGACAATCATCCCATGCTCTGGTGTTGGCACAACCAGCACTTCCCAGGTGTGATGCAGCTAACCTGCCTTAGGACAAGACTCCATCACCCCTTAGGGCTGCCTACCCCATTCCACTCCCCACATCAAGGGAACCAAGAAGTACCAGTAACCTCTAGTTACTGGCCAAATGGAGGCAGCTACAACATGCACACTTAACCAGATTAACCTCATACCTAGCGGCAGGAGTCTCAAAGAACAAATTGAGTCCATAAGTCCACTTGACCACCACTTCACTTTTCTTTAAAGACAGGATAACAAAAAAATGCAAAATATATCAAATACTGTGAGAAATAACAGATAAAAGTTATGAAAAGGAATTAACATATTTCATCAAGAGTCACAGAATTTGCTAGGCAACACCTCATAGTACCATACATATAGGACCAGCATTATCCACAAATGTAAGTAATGTTCTTACTAATTTCAGAAAATATTCAATATAGCAAATGAAAGTACCAACATCAGAATTATAACGGTAGGCAAGGAGACAGCAAAGAGAAAGTGTTAGGGGGGAAAAAAGCTAGCATGGGAGAGCTACATTAAGTTTTTTAAGGAGCTCAAAAATGCTTCTCTGTTTGAAAAATCCAATCTGCTCTGAGAACTTTGACTATGAGAGCAGGGGCAGAGAAAAGGTGATCTCCATAAGGCAAAGCAGGAGCATCACTTTACACACTGCAGCACACACAGAGCTCAGCCGTGCAGTGCCAGTACGGAGGAATTTGTGACAGCAAAGGTGAGGAAGATGCAAACTGAGATTTACCAGCATCTGACTTTACAATGGGCTACACAGACCAGCGCTGGGAAAACTTCCTGATGCACATGAGGAAGCCAGGGAAAACAAGGTCCAGGACTTTGAGGAACAGGTACCCCAGGAGAAAGGGAAGCCTGAAATAATGGAGGCAACACTACACCTGCACCTGTTACTACTCATGCCTTTGAAGAACTTCAGGGTGAGGTTTTGTTGGGTTTAGTATGCTGCTGTATACAAAGGGGCTATTAATTAGCTAATAAAGGTTGTCATAGCAGGCCTGACACATACAATAAATACAGAGGGTCACTGAATATTTTTCAGCTTATTTAAACCGTATCTTATATTTAAACTGCTTATTGATTTCACTTATAGACCAGAAATAATTTCATCTTCTAAAGCATATTTAAAATAGATCATGCAATGTCAGCTCTTTCAACGGAAATTTTTAAAAATGATGGAAAAGCAGATGCAGCCCTGTTCAGGACAAACACTAAATCTGTCCCCCTTCTCAGTCTTTACTGGACATCAGCAGAGAGGATCGCTGACTGTGCTTTTCCCAAACACTGCAACCTGAAGTGAGGTTGGTGTCCCAGTGGCAGGACGAGCCTCCAAGCTTGTAATTGTGGTTTGGTAGTGAAACGTGATATGCTGCTCAGCGATAGCATGGCCTGAAGGCATCCTCTTGAATGGAGAAGACAGAGATCTTCAGGTGCCTCTTCCCTTCCCCGCACCTCCTTCAGGTTTCTCTGATGCCAGCAGAGGAAAGGCCCAAAATACTCCAGTAATTCCCATGCTGCCAGCGACTGTGGCAGCTTGCAGCAAGTTCAGAGAGATGAACAACTCACTGACACCACATAAAAATGGATTTGCCCACTTGCAGGCAATTTACAGTTGACCACAAGCCCCAAAGTTGGTGTGTTCATCAAGAGTGCAGAGGCAGGGCAAGTGCCCAATGGCATCCCATGCAGTGTTGTCTTGGTCTCAGGCACCTGGCACACCTTCAGTCATCATCGATGGAAGGGAAGGCTATCAAACAACAGGAGCTGCAAAGTCTGGGGAGAATAACTTGGTGATGCTCTCTCTTCAGCCACCACTAAAGCACATATTCCGTCCCAGTGTTCTGGGGCATTTGGCTACTTTTCTGACAGAAGCAAGAACAGAAAGAAAATGCTGTTTCCCAGTTTTCCATTAGAAAAAAATAGGACTGTGGATTATTTGCTCATAAACAACATAGAGAAGTCAAAAATACACCTTCTCTTGTAAGCAATTTTTGATCTTTATGACTTGAAAATGCCAATGCTAGCTCTTTCAAAACTGGATTTTTTTTAAGCCCATTTTGCTCAAAGAGTTAATATATTCAAGTCACTCCTTTTGTTGAAGGCTACAGTGAAGAGAACTGAAGCATGACACAGCCCAAATACGATGCTAAAACCTAAACCCCTGCTCACAGCAAGGCATGTGCTTATGGATGCCTTTGCCAGCTGGCATGTAAAAACTGGGTCTGAGTTCAGTGGCAAAACCTTCCTTGTTCACCCATAACTCAAACAGATGTATTAAAACATTTCAAATATATCAGATGGTTAGTTTTCCCCAGGAAGTAGGATAATTTGTGAAAACTAAAGACAAATAAGCTGAAGTCTGAGCAATTGACAGCTCAGATTTGCACACAGGCAGCACAGTGTTCTCCAAGCATATTTGAAGAGCATTTTATATGTGGTCAGTTATTTTATACACAGACACGTGTATATATATGTGTGTGTGTATATATATATATATATACATATATAACAAAAAACTCATTTGAATCTCTAAGATCCACTAGCTTTAAATTTGCTTTCCCACATCAATGGATGCTTATAGTCAGGTACTGCCTCATAAACAGCTTCCCTTGGTGCAATGACAGGTCTTGGGCAGGATTTAGTTGCTTGCAAACAGCTACCTGGTATTATTTGGGAAACCTCGAGATATATGGGGAGGGCAGATATGTATCAAGCTGGCAGACAGGGCACATGGATTACATGGGACCCTTCTGGAGCAATGGCTGAAGGGCACAAGGGTGACTATCTAAAGTCCCCAACATGGCCCCTGAGCTCTTCAGCAGTGGCAGGAAAAAGCCACCTTGGGCAGCTGGTGCTCACTGAGAGGTGCTGGGTGCTCCTGGATCTGGATGTCAGCCAGACTTTGTTGCACCAGCCAGGTCTGCACAGGTATCTTGGAGATGCTAAGGTACCTCAAGTGATGCTGAGCACTAATGGGAGCCCAGTTGCATTTAGTCCCAGGTGCAGGCCAGAGCTATCAAAATGCTTCCTCCTGTCAAAAATGAGGATTCTGCTTTCTCTTCACCCCAACTCACTCAAATGACATGGAATCAAGCATGGGTAAAGCAAATAAACTGCCACTGTGCAAGAGAAAGCCTGCAATTTCCATAGTGACCAAACCACAAATGGAAACAGAGATTTCAGTCAGCCCTTTTTACTGCATTAAGAAGCTAAGTGAGGGCAGAAACACACATGGCATATATTTTTACATGAATTCACAATAAACATCACTTCAGCACCAGCTGAAATTTCCAAGTTGCCTGCTGGGGGAAAAAACAATGAAAATGTTAATATCGAGGAAATTCAGAAAGATGTCATTTCCTGGTGACAAAAGGAAATAATTTTCATTGATTTCTAAGTAAAAATTTTAAATCACACTGAGGAAGAAAAAAATGTTATACATAACCACTAAATGACATTATACCATATTTCAGTGCTTACAGGAATCAGTTCTACTGTTTTCATCTTTCAGTTCACATGTTTTTCATAAACTTAGGAACAATTAACTGCCTCTATATGGAAAAAAGTGAAATTATTACTGGTTTCCTTTTCATCATGACTATATGAATACTAATTTGTTATTGCTCAGTATCATAAATTCTGTGTTATCTTCTGGCTTCCCACTTTTGTTTTATTATACTTTAATCACTTTTTTTACTTTTTTTTTTTTTCCCCTTCATTGGAACAAGATAAATTACTCTTAAAATTTCAGTGAAATTTAAGGATACTAAAGATGTTGAAAAGTTACTTTTTGGTCTGCAATTTTATCTCTTTCTCCACTGTTGTGGAACATGTGCTTAGGTGTTAATCACAGTTTGTTGCTTATATATACAATCAATTGTTCTAAAAGGTTTATGGTATAGAGGTTGCAACAGATTTGTATAAAAATAGTATGTGAAAAATCAATCAATTCAAAAGAATAACAGAAAATCCTCTAGATCAAACTACACTGGATTAATAGCTACAGCCAAAGAAACAGTAACACTGGACAGTTAAAGTAAATTTTCATGGATACAGTTTTAAAGGAAATGCATAGAGAAGTTTATATGGAACAATAGTTCAGTGTATCCATCCTTCCTTCCTAATGGGGAGATCTTGCATGTACACACATTGCTGTTTATTTTGGTACTTCTTGCAGATCTTTCAGATTATATTTCACCAGTGGCAGTGATTACAGGAGCTGGACATATTTACAAAGGGAGGACAAAGCTGGAAGTTTTTATGTTTTGCTTAGAGAAAAAAAAAAAAAAGGTAAGGCTCATAATCACATTGATGTCTTTTAGTCTGGCTGCCAAGAATACTCCTTGTGCTCTAAAATCAGAAACATAGGGAAAATGTATTCAATTGGTCAAGAGGAACACAGCTTTTGTGGCAAATTTCAGCGATAATAACAATTAAGATATTTCTTTAGGGTGACTTGGACCTGCCCCGTGGAGCATGGGAGAAAGAGAGGCAAATTTTATTCATAGTTCTGTGGAACTATGCAACTGCAATTAAGAGCAGAATTTTTTTTTCTTGCAGTAAACATTTTCTTGGTTTTTTTTTTAATATAAGTTACTCTGTTTTATGGGCAATCTGTTTTTCAAGTAAAAAACACTCTAAATGCAGCCTGGCAGCTACCTCATATCAGCTGAGCCCCTTCTACACATTTTTACATATCAAGATGCATTATGTAATGCTGATGTCTGTTTATCTACAGTCGGTGCAATTTTATCTTGTACATATGAAAACATTTAAGTCTGTCAATCTTTCATGATGCAGTCCGTAAAATGTGTACGATGCCTCAGGACAGAGACATTATGCAGCTTGTTCCTGCCCCTTACATGTAACCAGAACAAGACAACAAAAATAGTCATCCCCTGTGCTGCCCTGTTAGGATCTCTCCACAGTTATATCCAGACATTTTCATCTATATCCCTGATCATTAGTCTCCATTTCTTCTGGTGCCAAGCAGTATGATATGCTTCCCTAAACCCCTCCGTAATACTCTCCCTATTTTCCAGCATTAACCTGAGCTTGCTCCTGTGTCTGCTCACCCTTCAGCGGATAGACTGTAACATGAAGTGCAGAAAAAACAAATGTTAACACAACAAGCTGTACCTAGAGCACTGATTATTCAAGCAGTGAAGCAAAATGTTACATTTCATTTCCAGGCTGTAACCAGAATGTAAGGCTTCACACATTCCTGTGATTCTCAGGCATCACACTAGTTTGCTACATTTCAGTATCCAAGCACACGCTGTGGAGTAACAAATGGATATTTCTTAGAACATTTAAAAAAAAAATTCCATCAAATTAGGAAGCGTAGCACAAATGTTTTAAAATAATGGAGTGCAATTTAAAGAAATTAATAAATGCAGAGAAAATATTCTATTAAAGGAAGTTTGGAAAAGGCATTTGTTATCTTTCTAGAAAAATTAAAAGAAAAATAAAACGCATTATGTTACTTGGGAGTGCAACTAAATAGAAGGTAACTCACAAACAGATGCCAGGAAAGCTCCTGAAAGAGAATGCCATCTGAATGTGATAGTTACACAGGATAAACTTTTCTATTTTATTGATCAAACATTATTCTACAGCCTGGTGTACGCAGCACTTCTCAGCTTTGTGTTTTGCTTTTTCTGCATCATTTTTAGAACAGCGATTCATGACAATTTTGGAAAGTAAAAAGAAATAAAAAAATCCCAGGGAACTGATCAGAGATCTGACACTGGTTAGGAAAGGAAGTGTACTGCATATCTATGACAAAGAACATTGGAATAACTTTCACCCTGCTCTAAATCATACACAATGCATGTTAAAAATATTAATAACTCAAATGAGACATTTATTAAGGAATGCACAATATCAAAAAGTACCATCAAACAAAAAAGGTATTTTGAAATACAATAATTAAGAAAAAAAAAAGTAGATAAAAAAGATGACTGAAAATGAAACAATATATATATATAAAAAAAAAAAAACATTAACTGTACTATAAATGACCTCAAGAATGAACATACATTACTACAGGAGGTATTTTATTGGTGGTCATAAAAATATTTCCACTTATTTCCATAACCTTTAACGAGTTATTTTACCTTTAGAGAAACACTTGGGGCGGGGGGAGAAAGAAAAACTTGGGGATGCATCCAAAATTAATCTATCAGTTTGTAATTTGAAAAGAAAAATAACATAACTTCAAAATATTTAATTTAATTATTTAGATCTATTGTAATACTTTGGCCATCTATTTCCTTATTTTCAAAGGTCACTACATGCCTTTGAATTCATAAAGCGATATATAACTTTCTAAATCTCATTGAGCTGAAACCTTGCAGTGTGGATAGTTCAAGTTTTTGTGAGAAAGGTCAGTGCAATATAAAAAGGCATCACTTTACTAAAGGAGGAATGAGGCTGAAAAATAGCATAGAGACAAGTTTTCTCCTTTAGAAGTGTCATTTATGTTAAGATTTTTGAGTAGTACATTACAAATTAACATTTAAGAAAACTTAGCAAATTACTTACCATCCATATTATTATAAAAGTACGCAATAGAATAACTAATTGCATCTCTTTTCAACTTCATAAAAATAATTTCTTTTGAAATACCTCACTTGCTATACTCACCTCTTGCATAATGAATAAAAGCTGTATGGACATGGGAGACACTAAGAATCCAATGCACTTCAGGACTGTCATCAAAACTAAGGTTGTATTTTCATATGTACTGCAGCCCTTTCTGCATATAACACTATAAATTGCAGGACCTTGTGACAAAATTACTGTGATCTACAAATTTTAGTAAACTGCAGTTTAAATAAACTGTGTTGTGAAGGAGCCATGCCTAGTCTCTGTAACATTTTGATTTCTCGGTCTGCTAAAACTGAGGGGAAAAAGAAATCCAGCAGTCCTGTTTGTCCATTTGAATTCCAGAAAGGAAAAGAGTAAATTTAAATTTCTGTTAAGCTACTAAGAAAAAAACCCACTTACATTAGTTATTTTAAAATGAGTATCTTAAATATTGAAGCTATTCTCTTAAATCCATTAAGTTATTTAGCTCTGAAAACTAATTTTAGACATTTGTTGTATGAACACCAGCTATAGTAGCTATTCCTAAATGACACCATTTGTAAACAGATTCTCAAATGAGTAAGATAAAAATCTCAGACTCAAATAAAAATGGAATTATCATGCATAAAATGCATAACAGGAACACTTAACAATCATATTTTTTCAATTTCTTACCTTTAAGTGAAACATTATGGCAAAGATAATCCCAAAATAGCGAAAAACCAGGCCGGATGCCGGATAACAAAGCCACAAGTTGTCATCAAAGAAAAGATCAGTTTCATGTCCTGAAGCCAGAAAGGGCTGGAAACATCAGAGAAGCTTGAACTCTCCTCCAGAGGGAAGGTGAAGTTTGTGTCATTCTTACCAAGGGGAGCCCATCCTCTTCCCAGCTAGAGGATATTAATACTTCCTACTGACACACATCTTCTTCTTACTGTGATGGTCTTCATAACCCATTTTTTTAAAAAAATCAAAGTTATTAAGTCTACATACTATTTCCTCTACACTGTGTTATCATGAGGAAGGCTGGTTAAAGGTATGGTAAAGAATTCAGAGAGATACATTCTTTTCAAGACATTTGGTTGTGCTTTTTCATTTCCTTTTCTAGCATTAAAAAAGGCCCAGATTCTTCTTGTAGATTCAACTATGCAGAATTTGAAATCCTGCACAATCAAGGGAAGTAAATCAAAGGAATAAAAGCAAGCTTTGTCCTCCTTCCTGCTCATCAGGGAAGATAATTGTTATCAAACTCTAAAACTAAAGAATATATTTGTTCATTTAAGGGAAACCTGCTGTTGCACAGAAGATAAAGGTGCCCTTATACTGATGCTCTTTGGAAAGAATTTCACTCTGCATGAATGAAGCAAAAGTGTTGTCTTTCATCTTACTTGGACTCTGTTTAGACAAATTCAATAAAATAAGAGTGTTTCTGCTCTGTAGCTTTATATCCCAATGACTTATTAAGCCATAAATCAATAAGAATGTGAAAGTGGAAGATCCTTTGGGATTATTTCTTATAAGAAATAAAAGGAGTAGTAACTACTTGAGATTCTCTCTCTACTGTCTGCCATTCGGGGGGGGCTGGTAAAAAAAGAGGTTAAAAAATAACCTCCCACTTGTGGTGACTGAAGCTATTTGTTCAGTGTTATTTTTATAGGCTACTTGTGAAACTAGAAGACAGGTGTGAAAGCTGGGAAGTTCGTTCTACTCTTCATTGCCAATAAAGCACAAAATAATACAATAGCATGCTTCTGAGTTCCTGCAGCTGCATGAAGTTTAAAAACTACCACAAAAGAGTGAAATGGTTTGGACAAAGTTTCCTTTAGGACTAAGTTGATTATCGGCATCATTAATAATATTGTGTATGCTTGCTATAAAAAGTTACCAGCCTATCCAGTGGTGAAACTAGGAGAATTGCTGGAGACTTTGGTGGCATCTTATGATACGTAATTTGCATAACATTATTAAGGCATTTAAAAGTTTCACAATACAAGTTATACTGTCAAGAAACAAAGAATCTGAGCAAACTAATGCAGTTGACCTCCAATGCCCAAAAATAAATTTCATGCAGGAAGTCAAGACATTAGAAAAACTTGGCATGCTAAGGGAAATTAGATTTCAGAGAAGCTTAAACAATTAATTTTCATTCTCCCCACACCTTACAGATTATTGAAAATACAGTATCCCCTAAATTAAAGAAGAAAGATAATAAAAAACGTTTTGAATTGTTATTCTCAGTACTGACCTGCTGCCTCTCCATGGCAATGCAGAGGAGTTGTTCCCTCTGAGAGGCAGCACACCAGAGGCTGAACGCTGCTTGAGCAGCCTCTCAGCTTTCAAGCTGAAATATGTATCAGAGACATCTTAAATGATCACTACATAGGAGTGGTGTCAAATTTCTCCCTAAATTTGTGTGTCTTAGTTTTATGCTTTTTTAACTGCTTTCAATGTCATTATCAAGACTTCACATTTCCTAAAATAAACTTTGACTTGCAACAACTTTTTGTGTTCAGATGAACTCAGGTCAATCTGACAATCCTAAGATGCCTTTCTTTCCTCTCATATAACAAATATACTTTGTAGAGAGTATATAAGTTAAAAGATGCAAAATTGAGAGTGGTGGAAGGATTTTGGATGGAGAAGGAGCAGCTATGAAGGACCCAAGATGGAGAGCCATAGACAGATTGAAAGTTCTGGTGTATACCTTAGCTTTTTCTGCTACTTGTGCATATGTACAGTCTGAATCTCTTACTCATTTTTTTCTTGTTGGCTTTATGTATGTATTTGATCATATTTTTGGCATGTTCCATGACTGTCAAGTTATCTGCTTTATCTACACACAGTGGTTGCAGCATCTACTGAAGATAATAGACACCAATTGCCTTCATGAGATAAAAGCCGCCTTCTATGGTATACCTCATCCATCTCTGTTAACTGCTGGTGTATACTACAGTTGTTATCAAAAGTGGAAATAATGTCTTTTTAGATCATAAGAATACATGCTTATAGAACCACAAAAAAAATTTAGAGGGCTTAAGGCAAATGCCATATTGAAAGCTATTTGCTGTTCATTTTCAAAACTGGCAAGGACAGAGAGAAATGTGACAAACATAGAATGAAAATGCATGGAAGATAAGTAAATTTTATGCACAAAAGAAGTATTTAAGAAAGTACAGCGAGAAACAGATAAAAGCAAAGTGAGACCAAATATATATGCATGCGTGGAAACACTGATTGAGAAATCTAACTGCAATGATTTTCATCCTCTCATCACAACTGAGCATGTACTAAATGAATAAACTGCTACTTGACATTTCCTAAATAAATATCATGGGAAGAGTACTTATTTTACTTTAATGAATCATTTTGGCCTCTCCAACAGAAAGTAGATGTGACAAACCATAATCTGTTCTGAGAAATATAATTCTATAATGGAGATATATATGGACTGAAATATGAGAAGTTGTGGTCTCCAACAGGTCTACTTTAAAAGAGATTCTGATTCATCCATGCCCACTTCTACTTATATTTGATCATAGCTGTTGACATACTGTATTTGCCATGCAGAGAGCTATTTCTTTACTAGAGGTAAGAAAGCCATATGGTTTGTGGATGACTATGAATTTTCACAAGGCAAACTGAACTAATATGTATATATTTTTTCCCTGTAGCTGTTCAAACAAAACTACCCATTTAGCAAATAGAACATTTTCAAATCTCAGTGGGATACTTTGGCCCATATAATAGATTTCAAAGAACTGAAAGTCTTGATGGACTAACACTAACTTTCTGCGTTAGTGGTCCTCTTGTTCACCATGCATGGTTAAATAAACAAATTCACTGTACTGATTAACTGAAGCAGCAAATAAGACTTGTCTTGTTCATGGAGTAGAACCAAAGCAGCTGTTTTTCTTTGACTGGTGCAGATTCAAAGGGCCCCCAAAGGTATACCCCATAAAAAAACAGGGGTTATTTCAGGGGTTTTCTTTTTATTACTAAAACTTCTCATAGGGTTATCATAGATATACAAGGAGACTGCTTTGACTATAAGTAATTACAAATAGGAAAAAAGTTCCTGCCAAAGGCAGGTGCAAAATAAAATAACATTTTACCATCTCTGTTAAGGCACACAAAAGCCATCCCAATATTTACTCCATTGTCTGTAATTTAGCCAGGCAAAGTTCACAATGAAACTGAAATTCATTAATCGAGGCTATGTCTATGAATATTTCCTATTAGAACATCTGCTGTCAAAAATACCTTTCATAACTGTGATGTGGTAAGTGGACGAGGACAGGCAATGTTCAGGGGAGCTTGCAGAGGGTAGGGTATGGGCAGGATGGGGTCGGGCATTCAGACACAGTGGAAACTGAATACTCAAGCCTTCCTCAGGATCAGGTATGAATGTTGTATTCAGGGATACATTTCTCCTATCATATCTACCAATTACTGTTGAAGTAACTCGCTTCATATATTGGAATTCATTTATAAGTTTTGGTTTGCCATAATGGACCTTGACATTTTTGTCTTGCTTTGGTAACATTTTGTTTCAACAGCTTCGCATTGCCAACAATATCACCATTGATACTGGTGGGACTTTGACCTACACAAATGTGAGATCTCAATCCCATTAAGTCATTAGGAATATTATCATTGATTCAGCAAGTCTTGGATTTGACTATGTGGTTTTATGCGGTACATAGACAGAACATTCTCCTCAACACCTCTGTCAAGAGTGGTCTATGTTTGCTGGTTGTTAAATGCTTGTTTAAAGTATTTACGACTTCAGTCTAAATGTAACTTCAACTTGCACGAGAAATTTAAACTCATTTTGGAGGAACTAGAAATTCTAAAAAGTTAACAAAGAGGTATGCCCTATACCATTGTATTGCAACCTAGATATAGAGTAACTAAATACAAATAGCGCTTTATAGTACTAAAATGAAAAGCTAAAAATAATCTAAAATAGAATCAATAAATTTATTTGACTGTCCTAGTTTTTAGTTCATGTGTAACTGAACAATGACATAATAAATGCATTCTTTAACTTATGAATATTATGTCAGATCACACAGGGTCTGCCTAGAGCACTCAGAATTAAATCTCCAATGCATAACATGGTAATTCATAAAACTATTGAACATTATCTAAGTCCATTTTACCCACACACCAGACATTTTGAAGAGCATGCAAAATGATGGGGGAGGGAACAACCTTTCAAATATAAATTATAAGATCTGGTTGGCAATGTAAAAATAGCTACACACAGTAAAATTAAAACTTGCAGTTCTGAAAGAAAGTGTTTTGCGCAAACCATCTGGAAATGACTTGAAAGTATTGCTATACTGCTGAAAGCACAGAAATATAAAATTTGCTACTCTTCCTATTCTACCTGTTTTCCGCATAAAACACAAAGGTGGAAATGCAACTTATCACAAACGTGAAAGGCTGATGATACCTCAAATACATTTGCATTATAAAATAGTACCATCACCTGCTCTACCCAGAGTCACTTTTTAAAATATCCAGTACAACCAATATGCTCCCTTGACACATCTCAGAGTAAAAAACATTCAGTTACTAAGACCCTGCGCGAGATTTCTCTGTCATCTGCACATGGATTTGCACTCGGTCACATTGAGGTGACCCTTGCTCGTCGAAGGATGCCCACTTCCCGTCGTCTACTTCCTAAACGGTTAGAGGTTTCCAGTGTTGCAAATTTCGCTAGTGCTCTGCTTGTGATGCTACTCTGAAGCAGAAAGAAACAGTCACAAAACACTACAGCGCTGAGACGGGCATTTGAGTTTCACAGCCTTGTTCTTGGGCTCACACCACCTGGAGTGACGGGAGCGCTTGGTCTTCTCAGGGCTTTAATTTGGAAGAGATGTCAAATATCACCCGCTCCCAAGCCACATTAAACCCGTGTGAGCCTATGCCGTAACGAAGCACAATCGGACACTAACAGTAGGTGCTTACTGCTAATCAGAAACCTTTGTAAGTTTGAGGGAAGTTAAAGCCGAGGCACTTATACATGGATTTATGGCTAAACGCCAAGCTGTACGGCACCGGCATCGCTGTCAGAACTGGGGCACCAGCAGCGGCAGGAATTAGGTTACGAAGGCGACAGAAAGCGGGGCCGTAAGAGAAAGCCCCTTTTCCAGCCGGCTGGAGGGCTCTCCCCATTCCCCGCTCCCCTCCCCCGAACCGACCCCCTCCGGCCGCACCGCACCGGGCCGGGCCGTGCCGTGCCGTGCCGTGCCAGCGGGGACCGCCCGCCCCGAGGTGGCGGCTGCGGCGCGGCTTGCCGGCTGCGCTCCGGGAGGTGAGGCGGGCTGGGGCGCGCTGTGCTCCCATTATGATGCGGGGTAATTATTTTATTGCTCCGGCAGACGGTGTCTCAAAGGACCGCGGGGGCGCTCAGCCAACTCGTCCGCGAACGCCGCGCTCGCCGCGGGAGAGCCGCCCGTGCCCGGCGCGGTGACCGAGGGCGGCGGGGCGGCGTGCGGGGAGCGTGCGGGGCAACCCTGCCGCCCGGCCCTCCTCGGCCGCCGGGGCAAGCCGTGGGGAGCGGCGCGGCCGCTCCGACGTGCCGGGAGGGAGCGGGGCAGCGGCGGCGCCGGCGGCGGCAGTCCCGGCTCCTGCTCGCGGGGCAGCCCCGAGAATCCTGCGCTGCCAAGATTTAAATCGCCGCCGGTACTGCGGCTCTGCGCGCAGCATCCCCCGCCCGGGCCGGCCGCACGGAGGGTCGGTCCGCCGTCGCTGCCCCGGCGCGCAGCCGTCCTGCCCGGGCTGTGCCGCGGGCAGACCCCGCCGGCAGCGCGGCCGGTGCGGGCGGGTGGATGGCAGCAC
>JAWWEW010000112.1:94987797-95007758 GCA_035583185.1 Anabacerthia variegaticeps
GCGGCCCGGGGCGCGGCTGCCCTCGGCCGAGGCGCGGTCCGGGCCGAGTGCCCCGCGGGACTCGCGTAGTCCCGCTCCTCGGCGCCCTGCCCGCCGGAGAGGGCCGGGGAGGCCGGGGCAGCGGGGCGGGGGGTGCCGGGGCCGAGCCCTCCCCAGCCCCTGCCCTGACCTGCCCGCCGTGCCAGGGAGGGTCCTGCTGCCCCCTGTTCCCGCCGGGGCGCGGGAGGAAGAGCAGATAAAAATTACCTTTCTGATCACAAAGTATTTTAAGCGGAATACCTTTTTTCTCCGTATGTGCATGCATGTGTGCCTACTTGCTACTAATGACCGTCTAACGTGCCTTATTTAAAGTGAGTCAGCTCAGTTCTGAAATAAGTACGGTACCGTGTTTGCAAAGAATGCATAAAAGCCGCCTTCTATCCAAGCACAACTTCAGTCCATTTATAAGACGTGGGTTTGCACAGGAAGAACGCAGTAGTAAAAACACGGGTGTTCTCTAAGTGATAAATCTTTCTTAAGGGCGATTGAGTAGGACTGAGGTATAAGAACTGGATGCTCGCTGGCTTTTGCGTTTTCAGACAGTTCCAGCATTCTGAAATTGGAATCCCTGTGAGAATAACAACTGGAGAGTGAGACAAAAGATCTAGAGTCAATATTTAAGTTATTTGCTGACTGTGACTGGTGATAGTTTGAAAGAAATATAGAGTAGTTTTCTCTCTGGCTAAGATGCAGCTTTCTTGTGAGAAATGGGGGACTAACTGGTTTGCTTCGAGACTTTGGGGATGCAAATTACAAATTGCAAATTCTGGAAGAAAGAGAATTGGGAAGAATGAGTTCGCGAAGTTTCAAATGAATGCATGGCCCTAGAACTGAAAATGGGGGATTCAAATTCTAAAGCACTCAAATTGTTTAAAACCAAAGGTCAACTAAAGGACCACTTGTTTTGGTAATGTGGCAGAGAAAGCTAAAATGATCATGCTGAGTGACTGTCTTTACTTTGTCAAGTTAGAAATCATTCATGTTTTATTCGCCACTCTAAGAAGCAAGGATTTAAGATTGGGAAGAAAATACAGTAAGAAATACAAGGATGCCAAGTGCTCACCCAGCAGGAATTAACAACATTGGGAGAGTTTACAGCCTCATCTAATCATCCTCTGCAGTCGACAGCATATGTGAAAACTGTTGACTTTCTATTGTATGAAACTATATACGTTTTCAAAAAGATAGGTGTCTTAGAAAAGAACTGAAAAAGAAGGTTTAGATGCTTCTCTTTAAGGTTGGTTTTGCTCCTGTCTGTAAGAATAGGTTGAAGATGCTGAAGACAGACTTCTGTCTGTGTTACAAGTAAACAGTGAAGTTTTTTATTTTGTACAGAGTTGAGCCATAATATGGAATAAATGGGTCAACAGCTTGTAGGTCATGGGTCTAATTGTCAGTGAGGAGAATCTAAATAGCAGAAAGCCAGCAGTGTAGGCCAGTGAAAGGTACTTCACTCTGCCAGGAAAGGGTGGGTCAGGTCTAATTGAGAAATTGCATTTCTGTGAGTTTTGTGGGGTTTTTTGTTGTTCAGCTGCTCAATGATTTGTAACAAAGCTAGAAGTACTACTGTTGTCAGAATATGTATTACTGATGAGATGACTATCCTGTCTGGGACAGCTGAGTTCATAATTTGTTGTTGTTAAACATCATTAATTGCATTTTTAAAGCGGTAGTCACCATTCTTGAAAGTTTGTGCCACCCCAAAGTAATACTATCATAAAAGGTTGTATAGAGAGTGAAGGGTAGAGTTAAGATATTGATGTAGGAGTAGTGTACATTTTCGACTATAACTGCAAGTAAGTGGTACAAAAGTTAGCATGCTGTACAAAGGATGATCTAGTACTACAGGAGGCTTCCTGTTTGAGAGGTTAAACTGGAAAGCAAATGTGACCAATTGATAGTTGTCAGTACCAAGTGGTTTTAAATAGAGAGTATTGCTTCGAGGACTGCTATTTTCACTTCTTTGTGATGAATCAGGTGGCTTGGGGCAGGATTGTCATAGGGATTGAAGTGAGATTGCAGTTCCTTAGTTTTGGGGGTTTATTGTTTGGTTGTTTTTTTTTGTAAGTGGCCATAACAGATATAAAACAGCTTAATTCTTGCAGAAAAACACATCATTTTTTTTCTTTTCATAATTGTTTGACCAAAGATTTAATATAGCTTACCAAGATATAAATTTTATTTGTGTTGTAGTTGAATAAATCACAAATACCTGTTTTTTTGTGATTAAATGTAGAAGTTGTACTAGAATAAATGGACTTGACTGCCATTAAAACCTTTTTTGGAGGGGTGGGAAATGTTATGCCCTTTTTGTTGCTGGCTTCAGTGTTGTGCCTGTGTGAGAAAGGCCAGCATGGTAATGAAAGAAGCAGAAATGATACAGCCAATGACTTTCTGTTTAGAAAATCTGTGAGAGGAGCTCATGCTCAAAGAGAGCCATGTGTGCAGAGGCACACATAGTGTGGTCTTCAGCGTTCTGTATTTTTTGTGGATGGGTGGTTGGGGTTTTTGTTGTGGGGTTTTTTTTGGTTTGGTTTGGTTTTTTGGGGTTTTTTTTAGTGCAGGGGTAGAGGGTGATGGTTTAAGGTTGGTTTCTTTTTGGAAATTTTACTTTGGAGCAATTCTTATCTACCTTGCAGTGAGATAGGATGGTCAACAGGTAATAGATGGGACTCTGTTTAAACCTGCTAGGATATTTAAGAACAGGTGTATGAACTTGCATTATTTAGTAAAAGCGGTAAATGGGGGAGGTATTGTCTTGTGCCTTGTTGGTATGGAGTTATTCTACCTTTTAAAACAATCAGTTTGTGTCACTTTTCATTCAACACTAGTTTTCATCTTGTTATCAGGGTTTCTGGAATCTATGGGTTATCTTGGAGCAAAGTTAAGATTGTGTTGTGGTTTAACTCCAGCTGGCAAGTAAGCCCCAAATAGCTGCTCACATACTCACCTTCCACTGCAGTGGGGAAAGAATTGGAAGAGCAAAAATGAGAAAACTCACTTTTCTATCACTTGGTTGAGATAAAGACACTGTAATAGGCAAAACAAAATCTGCACAAGTGAAGCAAAGGAAGACATTCTTTCACAACTTCCCATGGGCAGGCAGGTGTTCAGCCATCCCCAGGAAAGCAGGGCTTCATCACATGTAACAGTGACTTTGGAAGACAAATACTGTCACTCTGAACATCTTTCTCCCCAGCTTTATATGCTGAACATGGCATCATATGGTGTGGGATATCCCTTTGGTCAGATGGCGTTAGCTGTCCTGGATGTGTCCCCTCTTGATTCCTTGTGCAGTCCCAGTCTCCTTGCTCGTGGGGTGGGGTGAGGACCAAAAAGGACCTTGAGCTCTGCTCAGTAATAGTGAAAACATCCCTGTATTATCAACCCTGTATCGAGCACAAATCCAAAACTCAGCCCTATACCAGCTACTGTGAGGAAAATTAACTCTATTGCAGCAAAAAAAATGACACAGATTGTTATGACATTTTGTGGTTTCTTATGTTTTCAGTTGTGTTTAATTCAAAATGTTGAAAACTGTTCTCAAGAAGTTTGAATTTCTATGGGTTGCTGAATGTCTTAAATTAAAACTCCACAGATGACAGAAAATAAAAATTCAATTGTATTGAAACTCCCAGAACTTTGTCTTGATGGGGTGTTTGGTACTATACTGATTTCTGTTATATGTATGTGTGGAAATGCTTGCAAAGGCCAGTGGATATTAAGTTAAAATCAAGAAATCATAGCAAATAGTGATATATCTGCTCCTTGAAGAAGGCTGTGTAGAAACTCAGTTGTATTTTGCATATGTGCTTATGAAGATTCCTTTTAAATAACACTTAATAATGCACAATCTTGTTGGGCTTTTGTCTGTACTCAGTGATATACCTGCGAGTTTCATGATTTGGTTTCTAAATACTGGCATATTGAACTTCATTTTAGCTTGCTTCCTTTCCTCATATGAAAGTGTCTCTTTAAAATTTACAAATATATTTCTCTTCAGTAATCTGAAAGAGTTGGCTTTTTTGTGTTTGGCCCAGGACATGGTGGGCCCTCCTGGATGTCAAGGCACGCTGCTGATGCAGTCTTATGCAACTATGGTTTATAGTTGGTCCAACTTTGAGTAGCCAGAATTATTACTACTACTACTGCTACTAATCATCAAAGTTGAGACTTGGTTAGGGTGTGTGAGGTATCTTTGAATGTTTTGAGTGAGGTCTGATTGTGACAGGTAAAAGTAAGATACGAGTGCAGTATGAGAAATGCATCTTTAAGTTTTGTAGAAGATGGATAGCCTGTGCAAATTGAAATAACAGTGACGATGGTCTGTTTTCCCAGGCCTGTGGTAGCAGTACATGTTTTTCAGGGTTTCATTGCAAGGCAGACAGGGTTCTTGTGAACAGCCACAACAAAATTCTGGAGTACTCATTGTGGGTATATAGATTCTTATCATCTGTGCCATGTCAAGTTTATTAGAGGACTGGGAACTTGTGGCTGCAATTAATGTGGCCTACTGAGAGATCTCTAAAACCTTTGTTGAGAAAGGATGGCACGATCTATTAGTCAGATTCTTATTGAACTGGGCAGTCATGTAGAACTTGCTGACAGATGTAACACCAGTCTTACTGATTTGAAACTGCAATTTGATCCAGAGATTGTGTTTGATGAAGCTGAATCGGTTTCTTTAAGCTAAGAAGAGAAAATAAATGTCTGCTTTATGTAGTGAATAACTTACTATTTTGTATGTGCAATTGCTGCGTACTGTGTTGGTCTGGATGCACACTGGTCAACCTTGAAGTGCTAAATCACTCTCCCATTGTGATAACTGCTTAATTTAGGTGAGTACATAAATGTGGGGTATATAATCACTATATTCTTTTCTTCTCCTACCTTTCAATCCTCCTGATGTGTGCTATATACTTAAATAAGTTGCAGCTGTTCAAAAGTTGCCTCAAAGATAGGAGAATTATATATTGCTGAGTTTTGGATAACAAGGTGAGTTTCCATGTATTATAAAAATTAATGTTAGGTAAAAAGATAAATAGAGCCACATTTTATTAACTACTGTATTAGAGCACAAAACTGGAGGTTTTTTCCACAGTGGTTCTTGAATCTGTAATAATAAGACAGGAGTAAAATTCAGGCAATTAGCATCTAATTTTAATGTCTAACAGGATGTTGAACATTACTAGATGCTGTTTCAGTGAGAATGATGTCAGTGTCTTGAGAAAAACCTTGATATTGTGAAGTTAGTATTACATACTATATTTAAAATGGTTGCATCTGAGCTTCTTGTGCAGGTCCCCATGACTTTTTGGTTAACAACCGTACTGAGATGCAGACAGCTGATACAGAGTAGTTCAAGCACAGAATTCATGTGACCTTAAATACAACTAAATCCTTCCATCACTTCTCAACATCTGCTGACCGAAGTGATAACAGCTTGTGGGAGAAATGGGATGAACAATTTTTGTTCAAAAAAAGTGCACTCTTGAAGGCAGATAGTTAAAAGTAAGGTATATGAGGCTGAGAGACTGCTTCATACTGTCTCTGAGAGAGACTTCAGAATCCGAGTTTCTAACCTGTAGGGAGATCTTCATAGGAAACATATTACTACGTAATACAGGATTCCATAATATACTAAGGAAGAAAAAGGCTCAAGGCTGAAAAAATGCAAGTTTTCCAAATATAAGTAGCAAACATGCTGTGTGTGTTTTATACCAAAGGTCATTGAGCACTGAAAAAAGCCCCCTAATATGAACTGTTGAGTTCCTCCATTTCTTGAAGGACCTTTAGAGTATTTTGAAGTATATTAAAAGTACTGAGACAGCAGTTGTTGGGTCTCAGTTTAGGTAGGTGTGTAAAATTGCTTCTTCCCTTCATTCAAACAAAATAGCATAGGGGTTTTTCTGGCCTTAAATTGCAAGTGAATTCTATACTGAAATTTGACACGGAAAAATTACTTAGCGTCTTCCTCAAGAAAGAATGTCGTAGAATAACAGTGCTGTTTGGAAACAAGGGCCATAAATTCATAGATAGATGCAGTTAAGTCTGAAGACTTAAGATGTAGATGATCTGCGGAATGGCATCCTCTGACCAAACACAAGATATTGGAATATGTTAGCTTCTGTGTTTGAGTACAGGTACCTCTTTAAAAAGACAGTCAGCTTCAGCCTGAATTTTCTGCAGCATATCTTGCAGTCCTTGCTTTTATTGGTTTTTTGTCCTTTAGTTACTTTTATAAGAGCCTGTTGCCATAGCTTCACCTGCAGGATGAGGACTGCTTGCAGACTGTGAACACCAAACAAAATACTGTCAAATTGGAGACTTCCCATTCCTGTTTACATAAAAGTGTAATTTGACCACAGCTAGCATTCTGCATGTTTCACTCTATTTTCCCCCTATTTGGAAAGATCAATTTTGTTACTCCTGTAACAGTGTTACAGTGCTTTGCTTTGGTTTGCAGACATGCTGGTGAAATGGAATTACATCACTTTTGGTGAAACTGACCTCACTCTTTGCAAGAAAGTGGCATTTTCTGTTTGTTCCTCCTGACTTGAACAAGAGCATCCCTTCTTAGATATTAGATACACCCTTACAATGATCTGAACTGTGGGGCTACGCACGATATAATTGCATTGTTCTTTTCCTCATATCCCTGTGTAGTTTGAATGTTTTTGGAAATGGGGAAGTTATATAAAAACTAGGGGGAGTGGGAAAATGATATCCTGTTCAGGTACCATGGAATGTTTTGTTGTAGTTAATTACTCCCTTTCTTCTTTGGTTTTAATCTGTTGGTGGTTGCTGAACTAGTGTTTCAAATCTGGGAATCTTCTCTGCAGCTGAGTGATCTCTACTCAAAGGCGTTTGAAGTTAATGTTTAAATACTTAGTCATTTCCTTTGGGGATAGAATGCATTGTGTGCTTGTGTACACACATAGGTTCTCTTGACTTAATTCAGGCCTCTGGTCTCTGCCATTTCTAGCAGTGGATTGGGGTTTTTGAGCTTTCAGCTGATTTTTGTTTTGCTTGTGCAGTTTTGGCTGTGAGGCTTCATGATTGGAGGTTTTGGTTTTGTCTGAGAGTGATGTGTGTGTGGCTTTTCTGGTGTTGTGAAGTTCAGGTCAAGGTTAATAAACTTAATTACCCTCGGAGATCCTGTGAATTGATTTCCATTTACTCTAACAGGGGCTTGTACTCGGTACACTGTCATCTGTACTGAGTACATCTTGGACACCCAGGGGCTCACGGGCAGAATTGGTATCCTGAGTACACAAGGTCTCTGGAGCAGTGTCTAATCTGTAGGCAAAGTATGATACCTTGCATTCCATTAGGCATCATTACTGCAAATGGTATTTTGCCCTGGTGCCTGAAGTACAACAAGGTGCCTTTGTCTTTTTGAGGCTTACAGAGCAGTGACCTAAAATCACTGTTTTAGACCAAACAAATACAGAGTGAAGACCTTTGTTCATCAGTTTGGCCAGTTTAGCAGCTCCTTCAAAAAGAATCCAGAAGACCTGTATTATGAAACTCCATCCTGTATGGTTAAAGGACAAGTAAGCTTTGTGGGGAATGGTTTAATGGAATGGACAGTAGCTCCTAGCCCAGAGTTGTTACCAGTCTTCCGCCTCCTAGTTGGTAAGAATGGCAGTCTGGATAGCATTTTCTATATGTAGCAGTCTCTTAAAATGCTTTTACACTCTTGCTCTGTGTCCTGATAGATGCAGGCATATCTTTCTCAAGAGTCGGTTTTTGTCAAGTGGTCCCCTTGAGTGTTTCTGGTCAGGGTGTTGACTTCCCAGCCATGATTAGGGAAGAGGAGATGACCCAGTGTCTCAGTTTAAAAGAAAACTAAGGTGTCTATCTGGACTAAAAAGTGGACCTCTTTCCAAAAGCCACCACAACCTCTGAAATTAAGAGATTTTAATCAGAAAATGTGTAGAAAAAGGATAACAGTTCTTAACTACAGTTATACATAACCAAAACCAACAGAACAAACAGCAACACTGTAACCAAAACTTTCAAAGAATTAAGTTCTCTTTCCGCCCTTTCAGTGCAGGTGTATTTATGGACAGTGGAGGTGGGGGGATGCCTCGCCTAGGAAGGCAGTGGTCACAAAAGTCGCTCCCGTGCTCCGGCAAGGCTGGTTCCAAAAAAAACCACTCGTGGGGAAATGGGAGTCACAGGAACCTTTCCCTCGCTTCTTGTCCTTTGTCCAAAAAGCGCTGGGAGGAGGTTGGGGTATTAGCAACTCCCTGCCAATGGCGTCGGCCCCTGTAGCAAATCCAGGGAGTGGCGACTGCTCTCCCTCTCTCTGAAAAGCAAGTCAGGATGTGCGGAGCTGGGGGGCTGAGCCAAGGGAGCTCCCTCCAAGTGCTTACACCAACCCAGCAAGTGGTGGGTCCCACCCACAGAGCAGCCCAAGCAGAGAAGTGTGGCCAGCACCAGGAAAAAAAAACCCCACAATTCTCTCTACCCCCTCCCCCAGCCATCAAGTGGGAACGCAGAGCTATCATCTATCTTGTTGTTACCTGTCTTGGCTTTTCAGCTCCCCAAACCTCTGTACTGGTAAGGGAGAGAAAAAAATTCCATGAAAGACTTTGAAACTATAACACCCAGGCAATGTGATTGTTTTACCCAAGTGGGCAAGGCCCTAAGCAGTCTGCTCTAGTTGATCCTACTAGGAGCATTAGGATTAGACTTGATGGTGTCCAGAGATCCCTTCCAACCCTAACGGTTCTGTGATTTTTATGACCATGCTGTAAAGTAACTGTCCTGTTGTGACCTTCATAGAAGATGTGGTACGTGCATAATTAAAGGAGACTTCAAGAATTTAAATCCATTTGACTATCGGAGAGTGATTCCGCACAGAGTTGAACATTTTAATGAAGCCTTGTCCATATATTCTGTATGTGGATTGTCATTCTGTCTGGACTTTCTGTCCTCTTCCGTTCTGCTGTACTATCTTTTCTTCTGCTTTAGTAAAAATAGCATATTAGCACATATTACACATAGGATAATTTCAAAAGAAATTCCTGATTCTTTCCTTTTTGGAAAGTTGTTTGTAGGAGAGAGAGAAACCAAGTAGGGCAACTTGCAAGCTTCACGGAGTTCTAATGTGTTTAGTGCTCTTGATGCCACTTACTTTGCTCTTTCTGCCCGAATTCGACTTGAGTAGGCAGGAGACAAGCAAGTGAGATGGTAGGGATGCTTACAGTATATATGGCAAGTAGCCAAAAGTACATGGAAAGCATTCTCTACAGAAATGTTTTTGAGGAAACTGTCACCTCCTGCACTAGCTGGACAGAAGCTCTTCTGATGTTGTTCAGAACTTAATTTGTTTAGTTATTTAGCATGCTTTTGTTACAGTCTATAGTCTCAACTGAGTTTTAAGTCATGCTAAGCCATGTTGTCAACCCCAGAATGTTCATAAATCTGCAATGCTATCCAGTGTGTTTGTGCAGATAGTCTGCTTACGTACATAGTACAAATTAAATTGAGGCATCAATTTAATACAGAGATGCCCAAAAAATGTATTTATTTGAAGGAGTCTCTTTACTCTTCTTGCAAAATTGTAGTAGAAAGATCATGGATGTTCACAGTTTGTATCAGTAGCTGGTATATGTTCTGCACTGTATTTCTTGGAGTTACACTTTGTTTATGTGATGTCAAACTACAGAGACCCAATGCTTTTTCAGTTTTCTCATATATTTGTACTTTGCTATTTCCAGACATGACTTGTCAAGAATTAGCCATGGAACTAGTTTGGTATTTACTTCAGCTTGTTCTCAGTCTGAAAATAATGTCTCCTTTTTGTCACTGAGGAATTCCTGTAAAGATCCTTGTTCGGGTGTTGCTTCAGCTCATTGCACAGTAGGACCATTCAGTGCTTTCAGTTACAGGCTGGATGTTTTGATAGTGTTGATGTCTTTAGCTGGAAAGTGATTTTTTTTTTTTCTTTTAAAATTAAATTCAAGGCTTAATCAGAATCAAAAGATCACATAAGCCCCTACAGATCATGCATCAGTTATGCTGACTGGAAAACAACAGCAGCAAGTAACCATGTGGTTATGTATGGTTATTAACTAGGCTATGCTATGGGTATGGTGAGAGCAAGTTTCATTGTGGAACTCTGGTAGGTAGATGTCTCTTGTAGCAGATATTTTCCCTTGAATTTTCTTTACTGCTAATTTTCTGTTAAGAGGTAGTTATTTTTAAGGGTCTGAGTAGTTCTTACCAAATGGACTAGTCTCTGATACTGCATAGTGCCAGAGATAACAAGTTAAGGAAAATTTTTGAATAGGGAAGAACTGCTCTATAGCATCAGGTAAGACCAACCTTCTGTGCTGATGGATATCACATAATACCTTTTTTTCAAGTAATTTCAGCAATAAAACCCTGAGGAGAGAGCTTCCTCTGTCGTCTGAAACAGGTTTTGTTATTTCAGCTCTGAGACTCTTAAATGCAAAGCACAATGCTGCTTTGGAGCATGTGAAGCTGCTGAGGATGGCAGGGTTGGTATTCCTCAGAGCCTAATTTCCTTGTGCACTGATACGTAGGACCAATTTGTTCAAAAAGTTTTGGGCTGCAGGCAGATTTTTATTTTATTTTTATTCAGACCAGAATATACTTAGAATTCCAAATAGTTCAGGCTAGATCAGTTGGTTTTTTCAGCATTTTCTAGCAATTCTTTGTTCTCCTGAGGAGGGTGTACTGCTGGGATACATTGCCTTCTGCTGTCTTCAGAAGGCTTGAAAAACATCAGGTTCCAAAGGAGGGCCTTGTCATGCCTGTATGTCACCACTGCTCACTTCCATTCAGTTGTGGTTATTGGGAATTACTGGTTATTCTAAGAGGTGACTTGTGTCAGTGCTGAGATGCATTGACACAGGTGTGCAAACTTTGCAGGCAGTAAAGAGCTGGCTTGCTCTGAATATAGCTGCTTCTCCCAGCGTCTGCTGAAAACTGCAGCCAGACGAATGCTGCTTTGGTGAAGTAAATCTGTCACTGTTACTGATCTAGATATTTCTTTCTGAGCCAAATAGATTTTTATGAAAGAGTACTCTCCTCAGTATACATACCCTCTAGAGGCAGGCATTGTTTCAGCTTGCTTTCTCAAATATTAGGTATTAGAGATGGGGAGAGTTCCCTGTGGGAATGAGAAGGAGTGAGTCTATCACAACAGGTGTTGTCTTGCTTTCTGAAGCAATGCTAGTGTGTGTATGAGTACAGTCCCTTTATTTTAAAAAAAGGAAAGGAAGAAGAGTGATGTAATTTGAGGAGGGGGGCAGGCAGTGGGTATAACTGAACAGATGACTAGAGAAATCAGATTTTTAGATGGGGAGCATAAAATCAACTGTACTTGTGAGAAGACTGGCTCTTCTCAGCAGATTTAGAGAAAATGTATTTCAATAGATTCATTAGTATGTCAGTAATCATTTGCTTTGGAAGAGCAGCTTCCTCAGTGCAAGTGCTTGAATGTTAATTTTTGTACTGGTAATGGCTGTCCTAGAGTTAATTTTCTTCATAACACCTCCTGTGGTGCTGTGATTTCTGTATTTGTACTGAAAATAGTGCTGATAACACAGGGATGTTTTCATTATTGCTGAGGAATGCTTTACGCTGTCAAGGCCTTTTCTGCTCCTCCTTCCACCCCACCAGCAAGGAGGCTGGGAATGTGGAAGGAACTGGGAGGGGACGCAGCAGGGGCAGCTGCTGACCCCATCTGACCCAAGGGATATCCCACACTGCATGATGTCACACTCAGCATATAAAGCTGGAGGAAGGGAGGGATGTTCAGAGTGATGGTCTTTGTCTTCCCAAGTCAACATTGCTCATGGTGGAGCCCTGCTTTCCTGCAGGTGCCTGGCCATGGGGAGTGGTGAATGAATTCCTTGCTTTGCTTGTGTGCGTGACTTTTGCTTTACCTATTAAACTGTCTTTATCTCAACCCACTAGTGGTCTCAATTCTATGTTTCTGATTCTTTCCCCCATTTCATGTGGGGGCAGTGAGTGAGCAGCTGTGTAGGACATGGCTCCCTATCAACCTTAAATCATGGCATTTAGTAACAGCTCTTCTGGAGTTCATTAAAATGCTGTAGTGTTAGTAGCAGCATTTGGGGAAAGGATCCAGAATAAACCTCTTGGATAACTGGCTTTAGAGTCAGAGATTTGCAAAGGGCAGTCAACTTTGTCTTATTGAACTGCTTATTTCTGTCTACTTTCTCTAGTTGAGAGTAATTGTGGATTTTTGTCTTTCTAGCTGTAGAATAACCTGCCAAGGGAACCTTATGAGAAGAAAACACAGTCACTTGTCTGAGTCTGTCTTGCTGAGAAAGTAGTCTTAACCTATAACAAAGCACTCTTCCCCATAGTCATGATAATGTTTTTTGTTAGCTGCAGTAGGAACCATTCTTGTTACAACAATATTTTATTATGAATTTTCACCAGAATGCTTGTGTAGTGTTCAAAGAATGCACAGATAACAAGTTTTTCTCCAAATCTCTCTTTTCCCACCTCCCATCCCACAATATATGCTTGACCATGTAGAATTCATGAAACTAGGGATGTTGTTTTGCAATAGATAAAATCTTTCTTAGTATTACTTTATATTTTAGTACAATCTGTCTTGTAAAGTGATTGAAATATACATGTATCCATAAGATGATGGGGTTTTTTGATGAGTAGATTATTTGCATATATTTCTTTAATCAAATGATGCTTGCATTTGAGTAACTAGTAGCAGATTGTCAGTGTCGTCAGAAAGGGGCCCATAAGAAGAAGAGGCGTCTAAGAATACTGCTAATTCTGTAGAAATAATTGGGCTACCATGTGTTTCTGCTGCTGTCTACTTACAGTTTTTCTCTATGATTAAATAGTTGTAGCTTTCTGATTTTTAATGAGTAATTCAGTTGCAGTGCCTCTGTGCCAGAAGAGACCTGCATTTTGAGCAGCCTTATAATGCTTTGTATAGGCAGGTACTTGTTTTAAAAATGAAAAATTAATTTGTGTTTAGTCTGTAAGTGCACAGTATTAATTTATTGCCAAAACGTAGTCAAATAGAAGACTTCAAATGTAACCTTGATGGTGAACTCTGGAGTTTTAAAGCAGCTTTCCTGCCACAAGTTTAGAATTTAGATATTATATTTTCAGTTCTACACGTGGACTACTGAAGAACATTGCGTGAAATGTGAGGGAAAATATATCAATTAATTGTTGGGGGTTTTTGAGTCTTAAAATAGCTTTCAAACACAGCATTTCTTCCTGCTTTAAAAAGTTTTCTTACCCCACAGTGTTCTTGGAAAAATTACTGAAACGACTCTATGGTGAAACTTCGTCATCTTCTCTTGTGCATACTTCAAATAGAGAAGAGGAGTCGGTTCCTGGAAATCTGGGATCAAAATCTGAAGAAAAGAATTTGGATAATGTTCAGACTGCATCAGAAGATGCTAGCACATCAACTGTTCCACCCTGCAAATCATTTCAAGGTGAGCTTGCATTGTCCTTTTTCTGATAATACACTTTTAAATATAGCTGCTTTATTTCAGAACAGTATAGTATGTACTCTTTTCATCTATTGATACCAACAGACAAATTTCTTTGTCCTAGTGGTACCTACACTTGAGGTTAGTGCATAAATCCTGTGCAAACCAAGAAATATTCTTGGTGTATATGCATGAATGCAGCATTTAGCAGTAGCAAATATGAAACTTCAGTGTAAGCTATAACTCTCCTTGGTGTAATGTTTGTTGAATGGTGATAAAATGACTTATGCTGGTACAGCTCTGGTCAGCTGTTAGAGGTACACCCAAAGATTGTGGGAATACGTGATGCAGCACTTCCTCCTGACATCATGTTGCAACAGAAACCCCAGGGGAACACAAACCCAACAGAAGGCAAATAATTCAGAGTCTATGTTAGTACCTTGCTAAAGAGCATTATTTTATGTGTGTTTATTCAATGAATATGGCACATGAATATTTGAACAAGTAAGTAAAAGTTCTTTTTCAAATTAGTTGTAGACTGTGAATGGTGTGCCAAAAGACAGAGCTGGAAAGTGAAGTAGCTGTGCTACTACTTGTGAGTGAAGGCTCTGTGCACAAGTATAGAATGAGTGTGAGTTGCTTTGTATTCATCTAACACCAAATTTTTCCATAGCTAGATGGTTGTTAAACTGACTTGAAATAAAAAGGTATGTTTCCCAAGCATATAAAAAGCTTCCTCGGAGGGGGTGGTTTTCACCTAATCTTACTACTTGCAAACAGGGAAGGGAAGAACTGACAGTGGATGTGGTCTGGGGGTGGAGAGTAAAGTCTAGAAAGAAGTGAGCAGAATGAACGGTAGGATTACAGCCGTGAACTACATAATAACAGATGTTTCTCTTATTCAGGGGCCTGCTTGGTAGAATTAAATGGCAGGAAGGATTAATTGGTAGGAAGACTGGTTTGAATTGCAAAGTTGCTCTGGAGATCTGGTTGATCTTCAAGAATAACCTCTCAAAGGACAAGAGTGGCTATTTTGACATGCAGCAAACTAAGCAAATGTGGCAGGATTCCTAACTTGTGCTCAGATGTGTCTGGGAGCAACAAGGGGAAGGTGACGGAAGGCTAGTTGGGACAAGACAGGCACAGGAGCTGAGTCATCACTGTGAAAGCAAGGAAAAGAAGAAGAAAGAAAAGCAGAACATGGTCTGGTAACAGTGACCAGGTTCAACCAACAGTCCAGTGACACCAGGCAAGTCAGTAGTGACAAGGCAGGTCTGAGGTCATGCCAGTGTGTAAAGTCTGTGAATCAGAATTGTATCAACTGGGCTGTGTGCCCAGGTGAGGCATGGCTTCAGTCTAGCTCAAGCTGGGAACTACTTAAAAGCCTCATCTTAAAAGCAGCTTCTGAGTGATGTGAGGGGAGCCCCTGCTGAGGTGACTTCTTACAGGTCTTTCATAAGCAGCTCTTTTGTCATAACAATCTGAATCAACAGCTGTGATATCAGAGAGCTGCCATAAGTGCAGGCAGCGAAACTCCTGAGAGGGAACTCTGGGTCCTTATGTGAAGGTGAAAGTAGATATTGTCTGCTGAAGAGAATATAGAATGATGCTGCTCCAGTATGCTGTGATGGCGTCAGGGAGGCCAAAGCTCATCTGGAGTTGAAACTGAGAAGGGATGTGGGAAGAAACAAGAAGGGTAGGGGTAACAGCTGAAAGACAAAAGAAGATGTGGAGCCTCTGCTGAATGGGCAAGGGACTAGTGACAGAAGATAAGGAAAAGACCGAGGTACTTAGTGCCTTTTTTCTGCTTTGTAAGACTTGCCTTCACACTTCCCAGGCCCCAGAGCCTAATGATAAAGCCTATCAAAGTGAAGCATTGTCCACAGTAGACAATGATAGTTGGGGAGTAGTTTGCCCAGTTGTGCAATTGTATGCCAGTGGGATTAAGCAGTGTGCATCCAAGGATGCTGACTGATGTCATTGTGAGGCTGCTTTCTATCCTCTTTGGGAAGTCATCACAACTGGGAGGTTGCTTGGTGACTGGAAAAAGGAAAATGTGGCTGTTTCAAAGAAGGGTGGAAAAGTGAGCCTGCTAGGGAATAAATCTTTCTGGAAGCTCTTTCCAAACATGTGAAGGACAAAAAGGGAATTGGGAAAAGTAAGTCTTTGTTTACCGGAGGCAGGTTGTGCAAACCAGTTGCCATCTATGCTGATGTGACTAGCTTGTAGATAGACAAGGTCTGTGGTACAGTCTCCTGTAGCATTCTTACAACCACCAAGGTGACATGGCACCGGGGTAAGTGAATGGTCAGATTGATAGACTGCCAGGCTCAAAGGATGATGATCAGCAGTACAAAATTTGATAGATGGCCATGTGCTAGTGGTGTACCTTGACGATTAATACCAGAGTGCAGTCCTGTGTCTGACATGGGGTAACCAACAACACAGGCTGGGGGTAACCTAGCTGGGAGAAGCTCCACAGAAAAGGATGTTGGGGTTTTGGTCGATGCCTGATAGAACATGAGTCAGCATGGCGTCTTTGCCACAAAGGCAAGTGATGACATACTGTGCTGCATTAGCAATGCAGACAGCAGTTTGAAGGAAGCAATCGTTCCTATTGTGAGACCACACTGGAGCAGCATTTGTGAGTCCGTACTGTCCTGTGAGCAGTGCTCCTCAGTAAAAGACAGGTAGTGACAAAGTAGAGGGAGTCCACTGGTAATGACTAATGACCAGCGAGCCAGATGACAGTATGGAGGAGGAGAGACTGAGGGAATTGAGTTTCAGTCTTCAGAAGGGTTAAGAGGAAATTTCCTTACTTCAACCAGCAGTTGGGAAGGGAGACTATAGGGAAGACTGAGCCATGCACTTTTTGGAGGTGCTCAGTGAAAGGAGAAGGAGTGACAAAGAAGCTGTGGCAAGAGTAATTCCAGTTAGGTAGGGGAGAGAAGTCCACCTTGGGGGTGACCAAACCCTGGGAATGGGCTGCCCAAAGAGAGTTTTGGTATCTCTATCCTTGAAAGAGCCGAAAACAACGACTAGAAGACTTGATGTAATTGGGTCGTATTTTATTTGGGCTTGGACTAATGACCTCCAAAAGTGCTTTCCAACATACATCAGTCTGGTAGTCTGTGTTACTGTTTTTTGGTTGGTTGAGGGGGGGGTGTGTGTTATTAAACAAAGTCCTTCACCCAATGTGTAACAAGGATGGCTAATAACAGGTTGGCTACAGGGCTTTCTTACATGTCCCTTTGGCAGAATTTGCTTTCGAGAGATTGTGTAGTTGTTGTCCTGTATTGCATCCCATGACTGTAATAGAAGATTCCATGGAAATTTCAACTTTGATACACATTTTGGTTTTCTAGATCAGTACTTCTGGTACTTCTTTTCTGTAGTCAATAATGAGAGGCGTATTTTCAAAAGGCTGATAAAACATTAAACTTACTCTGTACAATGATATGTGATAGCATTGATAACTAATTGTCCTTTCAAAATAGGTAACAGGGTATTTATTTGCTCTATGTTGAAGTTGGGCTAAATAAGCATGACTATGGAGTAATTTCTTAAGCTAAAATTGCCTTCATTTGTAGTGAATCTAAACGAGGGCCTGCCCAAACTCCCACTGAAGTGGAAGGTGAGGGGGAGAATTTATTTGACTTTGTGATTTATAACTCCTCCTATTGTTTATACCTGATTCCTAATGCAGTGTTCTTCAAGGTAATGAAACAAAAGCTTTTGGTTCAGAATCCTAATACAGGTAAAATGTAGCTCATGGGATAGGGAACAGGGAGTAAAAAGAATGGTCTTTATTCAGGATTTTCACAACAAAGCAACAAGGCTGTTTTTGAAATTAACAGCAAACTATAACCAAGTTTGCTTTCAGTTGAAGGCATGCAAATGCTGCAGTACTACAAGAAAGGGTTCTGCCTTGATTGATTTTCAACAAATAAGTACCTAATTAAAAAAAAAAAGCCTTGGAGGGGGTTGAAGTGGAAAACTTATAGGAAAAAAGATAAATTGTTCACCTATCTGTGAAGCCAACAGACAACCATTCTTTTCTGGTTGTGATTTTATTTTAATTTAAGGAGCTTTTGAATTTACGTGTTGTGGTTTTATGACATTGAACACTGAAAGTACACATTTAGTGATAGACTAGAAGATTTAAGCTGGCTATGGTGAAGGAAAAACATAAAAGCACTGATTGACTTTTTTGTTCATAAACTATTTTAAGTTACTTCTTACTTACAGGTCAGAGATTATGGGTATAACTCTAAAACAGCTAATGATTTAAGTAGCAGTAGTCTAAGACTGGTAACTGAAAGCAACAATGGAAAATAAGGGGGATTTTTTTTGTAGATATGAACTCTTAGTTTGAAAGTGATTATTTCAGTCTTGCAAAATGCTGCTAGTGTCACTAAGAAGTTGAGGATTTCTTTAAAAAGAAGCTGACTTAGTCTTAACTGTTTTCTAGCATTAAATAACAGGTTTTACTATAAAACTCATCACAACATTCTATTTGCCTTTAATAGTTATTTTCAGATTGTGAAAATACTATTACCAATTTGTATGAGCTAAACCAGTACCCTTCCCCTGCAAGATTCTGATCTTTATTGGAATGCATTTGCAGTATTGCCTTAAATGTCTACATCTTGAAGCATAATAGAGACATGCCCATAAAATTTAAAGATTGTACTTTTATATCCTGTAAATATTTGCATTTGTGTACCTTTTTTGCGATCAAGTTGAAGTAGAGATGCTTGGGTTACCCTGTTAATGACTGGTTCTCATATAATTTTGGAAGATTAATAATCTACTCTGAGAAAAGGTTATCCCATAAAGCTCTTCACATAGTTCTGGAGCTAAAGCTTACAAGAAGACCTAAAATAACTGGAGATGGAAGGTAAATTCTGAGGGACGCTTTGTGACTATGGATTGATCTTCTGCATGCTATTTGCATTCTCTTTAGGAAGGTAGTAGTTCTGTTAGGGATGGTCAAACATGTGGAAGTGTCAAGCTTCTGAACCCCAAAGAAGGAGGCTAGTCACTTACGTATTTTTTTTTAAAAGTGATTAAAGAAAAATCTAACAGACCCGAACACGTGCCTGTGGCCAGAATTTCCATTCTAGGGCCTAGTAATATGTACCTTCCCTTTGGATTCTAGTTGTCCTAAATCAGACCTTTTTTTTACCCTATTTTACCAAAATATTCAGTGAGAAAATGGATGTAACATATCCCCCAGGACATTTAGATAAGATACTCTAAACATTTCTCCCCTAGAGGAACTTGATCCTTCAATTGCAAGAGCTATAGTTCTTAATTTCAGAATATGTAATAAAAGAGTTTTTTCTTGCTTCACATAAAATTAAAGAGGGTCTAGACAGCTGTCTTTATTATCTTAAACTATTTAAAAGTTACACACATGTAATGAACCCGAGCCTTATGGCAGGCAAAGTACTGAAGAGAGCAAATGGAAAGGTGAAAGCTTCTACAAGTAAGAGAACATTTTCCCTATGCTTGTGAATATGCTTCCAAACCCTGTAATAAATTAAAAACTTGCTGTACCAACAAAAAAAAAGTGGCAAAAGAGTGAGCACTTTGAAATACAAATTACTCACCCAGGTATGGGCTTTGACTAAATTGTGTCACAAGGATTGGTTTTGTTGGGGCAGGATCTACTTGCAACAAGGATTAATTTCATGAAAAATGTTTCTCATGAGGTCTGCAGTTCTGTAATTCTTTAGTTTTTGTTGATATTTTAAAACCTCTCTGATTATATTTAATAGTTTTCTAGTATACATTCAGAGTAGACATGCATGTTTCTAATTAGAGATTTGCTAATTGTAGAATTGGCTTTTTCACAGTATCACTGAATGGGGTCCCTTTGGAAGGGACCACAGTGGGTCATCTTCTCCAGCCTCCCTGCTCAAGCAGGGTCATGCTAGAACACATGGCACAGGATAGTGTCGAGACAGTTCTTGAATATCTCCAGTGAGGGAGACTCCACAACTGTTGGGGTCAGGGAAACCAATTACAAGATCTGGAAAAGAGGAACAAGAGGCCAGACAGGGAGGTCCAGACACGAATCATCGGTGTGAACCAGGGCCCGTCCGCCCATGGAATGGAGGAAGGAGTTGGGAGAGTTTTGAGTTTTTTGGTGGTTAGATAGCAGTTCTGTGTATTAGATTAGTACATTTCTATTGTTCTTGTATTTTTATTGGCTGTTGTACCCCAGTTACATGTATATGATTGGTTGTTTCCTACCCCTTTTTCCATTGGCCACCCTGTGGTGCAGTATGACTGTACCATATATGGCTGGCCCTTCCTTTGCCCCTCCTTTGCCTTCCCTTATTGAGTGAAGCCTGTCCCCTTTATTCCTTGTTTGTCGCAGGCCTTTGAAGCTCCTCCCTGAACCACACCCTGTTTCCAGAACCTTCCCTC
>JAWWEW010000112.1:95007767-95066052 GCA_035583185.1 Anabacerthia variegaticeps
GGGTCATGCTAGAACACATGGCACAGGATAGTGTCGAGACAGTTCTTGAATATCTCCAGTGAGGGAGACTCCACAACCTCTCTGGACAATCTGTTCCAGTGTGTTGCCACCCACACAGTGAAGATGTTCTTGCTCATATTTGGATGGAACTTCCTGTGCATCAGTTTCTGCCTGTTGCCTCTTGTTCTATTGCTCGGCATTACCACAAAGAGTGTGGATCCATTCTCTTTGCTCCCCTGCTTTAAATACTTACGTAGATGAGGTCCCCTCTCAGCCACCTGTGTGATTATTTTATGTTCTCCTTCTTACTTGTTCCATTGAAGTTACTGATGCTGGCAGTATAGGGCATTTAAATCATCACTAGGACACCAGGACTGTGTCCTTCCTGATTCCACTCTTGTCTTCCTGCAGGTTTCTATTATAGAAAATTCAAGCTTGTGACAGAAGTGCCTAGAAGACAACAAAACTTGTCTAAAAAATATGCATAAACAGCCCTGCCTTTTAGTTGATCAAATTGATGAAGTGCACATGGTTGAGAAATTAAATTCTAGCAGTACTCAATGCAGTAAACAACTTTAGAGACTTGTTAAACAATTCAGCTTCACTTTAGTTAATTACTTTGAAAAGCTGTCTATTGTGAATAAGCTAAAGAGCAATGGAGATTATAATTGTTATACAACGAAGTGTTATCACGCAGTCATACAGCCTTCTCTCAAGGATTTAAAAGTTCTCTCCTTATGTGGTATTACAGTGCCATTATACCGTGCAAATGGGACAGATATATCTGGAAGTGAGTAGGGTATTTGGCTGAAGACACCAGTCTCTGGTGGCTGTGGTAAAAATGGTGCCCAACCAGTTTTACAAGCTAGTAGCTACGTGGTTAAGGGTAATAATGTGGAGATTTGGGAATTAAGGGGAGAGGAGAAAAAAAAACAATCCCACAACTAATCAAAAACCCACAAACAAAAAAAAACCCCACCTCTGTTCGAACTGAGTGGGCTGCATGTATAATATCTTTAAATTCTATTGTGACAGAAACAGCCTTGTTGTTCAGTCTCCAGTTCCCATAGCAGTGCTTTTGTGGGGTTTTTTTTGGTGTTTGTTGTTTTTTTTTTCCTGTTGGTTGACAGATTCCTTCTTTTTCTTGTGTTCTTATGTATATAGTTAACTCCTGTTCTACATGCTCGTTTCAAACAGCTTATCTGTCATAGGGAAAGCCACTGGCCTCCATGAGGACAGAGAGCAATTTAAAAAGTAGCTAGCTCATTGAATAGTATGTAGCAGTTACCAAATTGGCATAGAAAATTCCATCTTTAGCTCCAAGTGCAAACAAGCTCTAAGTCTAAATGTAGCCAGCTGCAGGAAAACTAGTTATCATGGTAAAGGAAATGGAAAAGCGGCTTGCATAAGAACTTGATAAAATCAGCTTGCTTCAGCTTGAGAAAGGCTGATAGTCCTAAGCTGAATCGAACTGTGGTGTTGTAATGGTTTGTTAGCATTCTTGCTGTCCACCTTGTCATCCTGTTTGAAATAGTTTTTTATGTGTTGATGACAAAACAGGTTGTGTGAGATACCATTCCTGCACTGATTTACACTGGGGAATTTATTACTTAAGCTGTCATTGTCAAAATCATAGTTACTCCGAGTCAAAACTCATGTTTTCTGCTGTTACACAAGTTTTTGTTCTATTCACCTGTCTTACCAACTGTACCCTCTAACAATTATTTGAAAAGTGGAAATGCTTATAATGTGACCTATAACTAAGTTCTGGGGAAATGATTTTCCATATTTTTTTGTGCTTCTGTAGTTTGCATTATATTTTTATACAAATGAGAGTGGACTGTCACTCACTGATGACTTTGAGTTATGGAATAGAAAATGTGAGTTTTGAGGGGAAAAAATATTTAAAATCCTAAATTTTGTTTACTTGATTCTGATGAGCACATCTGTTTACTTTCTGGTCTAATTTCAGGTGAGTTTCAGTAGTAACAGAATCACTTTATCAGTGAGGGTAATTAACTAATGGCACCTAATTTGGATGTGGCCTTTTAGATTCAATGTTGTTGCATTTATTTTAAAAAAATATTGATTGATAGGGATGCCTTTTGAGAAGTGTGTAGAACATATAAGAGCTGCAGCACTAGGAGAAGTAATTGAGCTGAGTACTAACTTAAAGTTAAGATAGGTTTATGCTCTTGTTTGTACAGCCAGAATTCTTAGACATCCAATCAAAATATTGCATATAATCATATACCAGGGCATATATGGGACACTGAAGTTTTTAAAATAAATAACTTACCATTTAGCTATGTAGTTTGTTTCATCATTACCTCCTATATTCAGTTTTCAGAAAACAAAAAATAGCAAAATAGCTTGTACCACTTTTAAAATTAGCTACCGTATAATTTTGAAACCGCCATCTGCCTGTAGCCAGATTCTGTTCTGAAGTCTTCTGTTTCTTGGTTTTCTCAGTCGATGGTTTTTCCACGTGTCACTCTCTCTTTGTGTTGTGCTTAGTTTTCACTACTTTTTTTCTAAGGGAGTATAGAAATTTTAATAGTTCATAGGTAAAAAAAATTCTTCCCCAGATGGTGAGTGAGAACAAGAGCAAGAAGGATTTGTACTTCTTTATTCATTTTTTTCTCTGTGACAAAGAATGTCTGCCATTCCTAATGTAATAAAGCTAAAGCTGAGTTATAATGGTAAGTGCTGTCTTCAATAAAATGAGCTATAATACAGCCTTTCTACACATCTACAAAAAAAGTAAATTAAGAGTTAGTGTGCATGTGGGAGATAGTGAGAAAAATAAATGTGGATTCTCTTACTCCTTGTTTTTTTATGAATTTCCCATCACAACTTTGGGCCTTGTAAAACGGGTATGTCTTTATTGACTTCAATTTCCTTTTGAAGTTTTTGATTTTCATCAAGCTGAAGGAAAAGATAATGATGAGGAAATACTTCTGAGGATTTTCTTCAGTAGTTTTCTTCTTTCAGTGCTCTGTGTGCTAGTATGCTCTATAATCTAGACTTTCTCTTTTCAAGGAAGTGAAGCACTTCTGGTGATGTGAAACCTTGATGTCTGTGTTGTGATGTTGTTCATCCATGGCTGCCGATTTCTAATTGCACAATGACTTCTTAAATATGTTTTCATACAGGGGTGTAACTTAATGGTTCAAAAGCAGGAAGTTTTCCTCAGAGCTGGCCCTCATTGGCTCTGCTCTATAGGATGGAGGGAATCCTCAAGAGGCTTCCAACAGAAGCCAATCTTCCTCTTATTAAAAAAAAAGCCTAATCAGAGAAACCCACGACAGTGACAGTAGCAAACAATATAACTTTAGATAGTTAGATATCCAAAAGACCTTTTAAACCTTTTTATTTAGAAAGAGATGAAGAATCTTTGGAAGGAGTATTTCACCTTCAGCCAAAAACTGGCTTCAGTGACTCCCCTAGTTTATTCTAATGAAGTACAGACAATGAAGTCTTAAAATAAGATAAAGAAATTAGACTGTAATAGTAGCTTTCCAAAAAAGGAGTTCCATAATTTTGTGAGAGACAAATTCCTACCTGCAGTAGTGAGTCTACAGAAATAATTCATCAGCTACTCCAGTCACCCAGCAAAGTAGCACAACATTTCCATTGCTGTGGGATGGTTATCATCTGAGTAAAACAAATGACCAACAGTAAATGACTGCCCGTTCTTTGCTAGGTTGTTGATTATCATTATCACTTTTTTGTTTTTCTTCTCTACCGAATGTGACTTCTCTAGTATTGAGGGAGAGATTTCTGCTGAAAACGGAGGTCAAGCAGCAGGAATTATGCAGCACTCCAAGGAAAAGGATTGTACTTTTCAATTTCACAGAAGACTATTGGAGCTAAAAGCTTCTGTCTTTGTGGAAAGTGCTGTAGTGTTGTGTTGACTTGAGACTGGAAAATCTGTGAAAGTTGATCTGTGAACAGAGATTGTGTGCACATAAGATAACACCTCATGCCCCTGAGGTTACTCTAATGTCCCTTACCAAGGCAGACTAAAGTAACTGTAGTTTGATCTTCAGGAACTTGGATATCATATGAATAAAAATGAGTATACACTGAGGAATGGGGGAGTATTTAGGATCGCTGGATTTGTTCACACTATTGGATGTCTTCACACTGATCAACTGGAGGAGTACCTATTTTTCAATACCACAGTTCAGGACAACCCTCAAGGTGTGTATGTTCTACAGTTAGTCACTGATCCCATCTTTGGTGCACTTCAATTTATGAGGGTTTTTTGAAAGAGACAACTCTTGCCCGGGATTTGTGTGCGTACTGTCTTTATAGATACCTGCCTTGCTAGTTAGCGAAGAGGAAGGTGTTTGAGTTATTCAAGACTGTTGCAAATTACGTTTAATGTTTTCATGCTCATCTTTGTTTTACTAAGCCTGAATAAAAATGGAGAAAAGGGGAAACTTCAAATCATTCAGAAGAGAATAACTCAAACATTTATACATCCTTGTAATTTAAAACTGTCAGTAATTAGCACTTTATCATTAATCAGCCTGGTTGGGGGAAAAGAAATCAATGCAAGTACTGCCAGTTCAGTGATTTGGCATCATCTTCATGGAAAGGATCTCTTAAAGAATTATTCCACGTTAATTTGTAGCGGATTTTTTCCAAATTGTATAATTGCTCTTCATCTTTCTGTATTATTTATTTCTTTCTCTTTATCAGCCTTTAAAGTATCAGTATCAGTTGGAAATTTTCTGTCTTGTTCAAGGAAAAAAAACCAACTTTCTAATGTGTTTTAAAAACAAATTTATTGCTTCCAGATGATGAAAACAACTGTGGTATAGCTTTCAGAAGTGTCTTGAATATTCAGAAATTACTTTATCATAGCTATCTAAGATGATCCGTCATGCTGAATTCTTTGAAGTAGGGTATCTAAGAAGTGTCAATGTGTAGTTAAATTACATAATTACATGCAATGTGTATACTTAAATTGCATATTTGAAACATAGAAGTAATTCTTATTAGAGATCTGTCAGACACAACAGTATTTTAAATACTTAAAAATTAGTCCAACCATAGCTGCACCTCAGTGATTGACTTGGATCACCTGGGATCTTCTAGTAAGTTTGTGGCGTAAGGAGTTGTGTACACCTGCCACAGATGTTTTTATTGTATGTTACTTTAGCAATTCTGTATGGAACAGGCTCCCCAGGGAAGTGGTCACAGCACCAAACCTGAAAGAGTTCAAGAAGCGTCTGAATGATACTCTTGGGCAGATGGTGTGACTCTTGCAGATAGTCCTGTGTAGGGCTAAGAGTTGGACTTAATGATCCTTGTGAGTCCCTTACAACTCAGCATACTCTGTGATTCTGTGTTTTAAAGGGGCAAACTGCCCCAAGAAGGGAAGGGTAGCACTCTGTCTGTGCTAAATTATGGAGCTGACTGTTAAAAAACCCAACAAACCAAAATTAAATAAATAAAAAAAACCCACCACACTTAGCCATCTAAAACTACATTGCAGCATCTGGAGACACCCTGACATCCTAGCCTTCTGGAAAGGCTTTTATGTCACTGTACTTGGTCTCTGTTGTTGTCACAACTGACCAAAAGAAATACAGTCTGGTATTTGGATTGGTTTCATGTATCTAGAGCAGAGGTGTCTCTGTCATTTCTACAGAGCTACTTCTTGTCCAGTGAACAAATGAAAAGTTTATACTGCTCCTCTTGCGTGTATTTTTAAATACCTTTTAAATGGGAAAGAGATCCTACAAAAACAGACTGCTGCCATCACCACAAATAGTTTCCTATACAGTGAAATAGTTAGAAAGCCCTTGGCTTTTCCTCTCTCTGCCCCTCTCAGGAAGAAGTGGAGCAGGCATGAGGAGGTGAGTCCTCTTGGGCAGGCATTGCGGAGACTTAGTCAAGTAGGGGCTTCAAGCTCCCTTTATCTTTGCATCTTTCAGAACAGCATAGGCTATGTTTAAAAGGTCTGCAGATGGGCAAACCACTGTTCTGTGATTCTATTTCTGTTGCTTCTATCACTTCATAATCAGCTTGTATCTCTCCATCCATCTTTTGCGAAACACTTCTTAAAGAAGTAGTTTCTGGTCTTGCTGAATGGAGAAAAATGTGTAGAGTCTCTCTTAAAATAACACTGAAGGTGGAGGCATCTTTTGAAGTTAGGGCACCAGATTTGCCTGATGAAAGGAAAAAAGTGTTTCCAGTGGAAAAAACTAACCCCTAGAGTATTTGCATTTTTGTAGCTGCTATAAAATTTGGTGCAGCTTTGTTGGTTGTGGGATAATTTCACACCTGACTCTGTAAGGATTTTCGAGAACACTTAGTGCTGTGGTAGGAAAAACAGATGACAAAATCTGTAGTGAGCCCAATATTGAGCCAGAGATACTTTGATTTTTTTCTGTTTTGTAGGTAGTGATGATACAATTATGTCTCCAAGAAGAATTTACACAGTGGATCTGCCTCCAGAGGGTTATGTTGCAGTTACTCCAGCTGCTACTAGTAATGCAGTTTCAGAAGACTCAGGCAGTAGTGCTGACTCAACAGGTAAGTCTGTATGGTTGTTACTGTGATAAATTTTTCTCAAGAGAAACTTCTTAGCAACTTATAGGTAGATTCGTACTGCAACAATTAAGTATTTAAACTGTTGCTGCCAGTGGGTGTCACTGTTTTGCAACACAAGCAAAATGAGGATGTGCATCCCTATGGGTTCATTTCCCTCCTTAGGTGTTTCAAGACTAGATTCAGCATTTGGTTATAGCCATGCAGTGAGTGCCATGGATCTTACTGAAGTTACATAAAGTATAACTGAGGACAAATTCTTTAGTTCCTCCCACTCAAGTGACACATGTATATTCATATTATGCTTGCTTATATTCATGTTTTTCATGGATAAATGTTAGATGAAGCTGTTTTGCAAAGTCTTACTCATGATGTTCTAAGAAATTTCAGAATTTCAAATTTACCTCCCTCAGAACAGACATTCATCATTGGTGTGGTGGGAGGAGATACCAATCCTTTAGTATTGAGAGGCTTTTTGATGAGAAACTGTGGCCACGTAACTCCAGAACCAATGTTTAATGTTGTTAAAGGATACAAGAGAAGAAGCACAGATTCTGTAGAGCAGGCTCTAAGTTGGCATCCATTAAATATGTGATTTTCTGAATGACATTGCCAGAATAAATGGATTTTGTCTGTCATTAGAAAAAAGTTCTAAGCTTATGCGAGACAAACTAATTTAGTTTTTTCAAATGTATTGTTCCTGTGGATGTACGTTTGTCCAAAATCATGTATCACTGTCATTTGCTGCTAGGGGCATTCTATAGCAAAGAAAATATCCAGGTAAGACAACTGAAGTAAAACACCTGATAAGCAGGAGTTATTGAACTACTGTATCTATTTCAGCCTGGAGACTGCCTTAAATATAAGGAAAACCTGAGATATAACCTACAGATATAAAAAGGCGAGTGCTGCTTGCCTCTGCAAACAGTACGCAACAGGGGTGAACTTTCTGCTTGGATATTGGGTCTGCACTTTGTTCTGAGCTCCATTCAGAATCTGAATAAAGAAAAGCTATCGAAGTAGCTTAAGAGACTGAAGCAAAATACAGTGTGACTGGTGGTGCATCAAGAATGTTCTTCCTTGCTGTGAAATGCTTTAAAGACCGTTTTTTGAGTGACAAAGAAGTAACTTTATCAAGAGTAGATCTTGATATTTTGGGATTATGAATGGAAAGGTGTTCTAATGTACAGCTCCTAGGCTGCGCTTTTCTCTGTTGGCTAGGGTTCATGTTCAGAATCCAAAGCCATTTGTAGGTTATCCTTAAAGCTGTTTAGTTGCACAACTGTCTTTGGACAGTTCACTGGGTTTGTTTCTCAGCATGTCGTATTCAAGCTGCTTATTTTGCTCCTGAAGCACTGTTTCTCTCCCTCCATGTCATATAATCTCTGTTTATTATTTGGTGTTCTTTCAGATATTAGAGGGATGCTTACCCTTCTGTATTTTGCTAAGGTGACTAAATGAAATCTCATAATACTTTCTAGGTAAATGGACTTGTACCATTCAGTTACATACAGGGACTTAAGTTGCTTTTAAATAAAACACTAGAGTAAAAAGCTCTGAAGACTGCTGCAGCTGAGATATATCCTTATTAAGGTATTAGGATGGAACTTCTGTGGAAATCTACTCAGCTGATGAATAAATCAGATTATATGTGGTACATATTAGATGTTGATATATTGCATAGCAGTTAAGCACAACAGAATTTAGGATTGCATTATTTTGTCCCTTTTTAAAGTCATAGCGATCCTTGCCTAGTTTTACAGTGGATAGAATATTGAACAATGACTTTGCTTGTTCATTTTTTAGATTTAATATTTTCCTTTGGTATTTCAAAACAAATTTACTCAACCACAATAGTGGTAAGTAGAGTTCTGATGTTGTGTAGTGACAGTATTGACTGTTAAATGGAGAGCTCTTTTAGTTGATCCGAGTTTCGGTGCTCAGGAAGGGTAGGTTTTAAACTTCAGCTACTTTTTCAACAGTTAACAAATGGATCTTGAATTTTGGGAGACTTATTATTGGATTGGTTTGTTATTTGACTTTGCACTTTATCATGGAATCAAGAAAAATTAAGTTTGAAGTAAAGGTGTTTAATCAGTGATTCTCCTTGCATGGTAGATTTGACTATATATGTCATTCTTGCCAGATATTTGCCTTATTTGTTCTAAAAAACCTCCTCATAGTAAGATTTTTTTTACATGCTCTTTTCCACTTGCTCTAGTGTTTCACTACCCTTTAATACTAGATCTTTCTTGCTGCAGTTTAGACCCTTATTAGTTGTTCTGCCTAAATACAGATTATAGAATTGGAGATCTGTGCTAATCTTGCAAGGTTGAGGGATGTGGTTAACTTTACTCATGTGTATGTCATTTATAGTATTTAATTTAAACCTATACATAAAATCTATTGCCGGATGAAGTCTGTGATTTCAGGTAGTGTTCATAAATTACAAAAGGAACAGTTCAAGCAATCACACCATGGATTGCTTGGTTTGCTCACTGGATTTAGTTGTGTGTCCATTATTTAGACCTTTTTTTGAAAGGATAAAGGAAAGGTCCAATGAAAACCTTTGATGCTAAAGGAAAAAGAGGGAGCATGCGTGACTGTATGTATGAGTATTCTATATATATAAAATAAAACTGTTTTGTTTAGAATTGTCCCAGGTATTCCCGAAGGACCAACTCCATAAGGCAAAATTCAAATCTGGTGTTTGCATTGTTGGAGTCGTGATAGTATCTGTATGATATATTTTGAAGGGCAGCAGGTAAACCTTCTGCTGTGTTTCCTGAAAAATTGAGCATGTTGTATATATGCCAGGTAACAAAAGGTTCCCATGCTATTCTTTTCTAGCCTTTGAGCTCAGAATTAAGAGAAATAAATGCCATGGAAGCTCAAACGAAAAGAAATCTGACTCAGAAATTCTTTTTGTTTTTTATCAAACTTGTCTCATGAATACAATCTGGCTCTATTTTAGGATTTAAGTTTTTTAGTTACAACTTAGTTATCTATCAGTGTGATTTGCTATGTCTTCTTAATAAATTAAGAAAAAAAATCTGAGTCTGTCTGAATTAATATAACAAGATTGTCAAGAGGAATAGATGTGCCATGGCTGATGCTATATTGCATTAAATTAATCTGTGGAAGAATGAAGTATTCAGCCATTAGAATATGAATTTTGCCATCAACTGTTTTTGAGAAATTTTTTAAAAGTTAAAGTTAATTAAAATTATAAATTAAAACAATTTCTTATCAGCTCTAAAATATTTTTAGGTGTGTCCATTATTATTATTCTTTAAACTAGTTCCATTACAGTCGATACTGCCAGTATGAAATTAATGTTGTCCAGACTAGGTTTTGAACAAGAGGGGGAAAAAAATAAACAAGTCTTTGTGAATATTTCAGTATGTTTTTCTCCATTTATCTTTGTATGTTGTTTTAAGCATTTCAAATATCTTTTCAAACGCTTTTAAATCCTTTTCTCTGTTGTGTCAAATAAATTGTGAATAGTTATTCCCTTAGCGTTAGGCAGTCACCTCGTGATGATGCTTAAATTACTAATGGCTTTCGGATTCAAAGTTTTATGAAGCATCTCTGCTTCCCTCTGTGATTCTCTTATACATTTCCCAGAGGTGGGGAGAATAAAGCTGCTGTTTCAGGTTTGTTTTCTTGTAAGCAGGTGATTGATGAACCTGTAGTAATGAGAAGAAAAATCTAAGAGTCTTTCCTATCTTTCAAGAAAATAATGAATATTACATTTATCCAGCATTCTTAGAATAATAAATCAGACCTGGGTATCCAATTATTAAAAATTCCCTTGACTGTTTTGTATAAATTGAGTCACTATGACAGTGTGATCATGTCAGCCTTCTTTTGATTGAGTAACAAGAATTAGATAGTCAGGGGAGGAAATAATGCAGAGCATTTCTTCTGTTTTTCACATGATTTTTGTATTGACCTTGGTACATGCCAAGGCACTGCTAACTTGTTTAGCAGTAGACTTTATAGCTTTGACAAGGGCATTAAAATTTGTAATGTTCAAGCTACAGATAAGTTATCATCCATCAAATTCTGGTTGTGAACTCAGTGTTCTCATAGCTTAACAGTTCCTAAATTGGACATCAAAGTGAATTTATTTTTATTATCTATTTATTGAGAAATATTTCTTCAAGAGTAATCACTTTAAATATACACCATCATGTTTAAAAGGATGTTCTGTATGAAATGAGAATCACGGAAACTTTAGTTATGTATTCCTGCACTTTCTAGGAAGCAGTACTTTTGTTTTGGTTTTTACTTTCATAAGATGAAGTAAAATTGTGGAGTTCTTGCTTCTTATTTCAAGACAGGTAAAACAATAGGAACACGCTATCTTGCATTAAAGTATGAATGCTAAAAATGTGACCTTATTCCTTCTAAATGATAAACTGATTTCATTTGTCCAGCAGTGTTTCTTCTTGGATAATGTAATTGAAGCTAAGATAATAGAATATAATATATAAATTTATTTTATCTGTGCACAAAACAGTGTGCTGGATTATAGTTTGTCTCTGAAGTGCTTTAATATTAAATCCATATTTTTATGTAGCATTACAAAGTGGTATTTGGTGTTTCTTAGACTCATGACAGGGCAAATTTCTGACCCAGAGACTGTAGAAAATAAAAACTATGCATGTAGAAGTTCAGGAATATGCAGTAGGTGAAGCCACCTGGAAGAGCAGATAAAGAGAACTCAAGGAAAAATGTTCTTAGGATCTTTTTTTTTTTTCTTCATTTTTAGTTTCATAACCCATTCTTTTTGTTTTTGTGAAGTCTCACTCATTTTTCCTTCATAGCCTGGAACCACAGAGTAGTATTCGTCTGATACTATCCTGTTGTTATTCTCTTGATAACAACTTAATCAGTTTTGGTGAAACCTGTTACATAGACAGAAGGAGCAAGACCTGGCTGAGCTTTGTCCAACCTCCTAATGTGTATGTTACAAGGCAGAGTTGTAGTTAGGAGGAGGAATGCAGTTTGATGCTTCATTTTCATGTTGAGAAGTTAGAGAAACAGAAGCAAAAAACTGATTTTTTTTTTTTTTCCCTACGTTTTGACAGCTGAAATAATGTGGAAAGTGGTATTTCTGTGGGACACTTCCTCACCTAGTTAAATTTGCTTGTTAGCTTCAGGCTCTGCAATTGTATATGATAAGAGGCACATGCGATAGTTGTTAATGTAGCTGCCCTTTGGACTTCTGCCTTTTTTATTTGTTTCTGTCAGAAAGGGCAATACTGAAAAGAATCATGACTGCTGCAGCAAGAGCTCTAAGCTGAAAGAATGAAATTAGAGATCTTTCTCATTTACGTACAAGCAAAGTAAGTTATACAATTGAGGTGCATACCAGGAAATTATTGGTGTAATCAGTGAAGAATAGCAACCCTGGGGAGGGGTCTCTAGCCAGCCTCCTAAAAGCTACTGCATTTCTTGTGTTTGGTTCTGCTGGCAAAAATGTTTGGACTTTCTGATCAGTGAAAGGTAGTTGTAGTAAAGGCATTATCAGGTTGTTTCTTACCTATCTGTAGTGTCTTGCTTCCCTTAAAGTTTAAGGCAGCCGTTTTAGGAAGATTTAATGATGCTTAAGCTTATGTTTGTTGTTAAGTCATGCTAGTGTGAATTGTGTTGACTACTTAAGTTCTTAGCAAGTGGTTGGGAATGTGGTACATTGCAGAACTGATACACTCAGCACACTGAGGGAACGACATATTTTAAGCAGCTAAGGCCAGCTGCAAATGTTTTTCACCGGTAGGTAGCACCAGTGAAACTCCAACATTATGAATCTTTTTGTAGCCTTCAAACCAGAGGAATCATTAGACCGTGTAATTTAATCTTCTCTACCTTCTGGAGAGGTCTTACCCCATACTGAGCTCAGCAGTGTGCATTTTAAAAAAAACAACCAAACAAAAAAAAAATACTTATTCACATTTCAAAGATGTCACAGAGGCTTCACTACTTTCTGGTGCTAACAGTTAATTGGCCCCACTCAAATCAGAAACAAAACAAAAAAATTTGGAAATTGCTTTTTTTTCTGCCTTCCTCCATGTGGAGGTTTGGGTTGGCTCCCTGCCAAACCCAGCTGCTGGCCGCACAGATCCTCCCCCCTCCGGAGAGAAAAGGGAAAAAAAAGTACCCAAAGGCAATTGTAGTAAAAGTGTGTATATATATATATATATATATTCACGTATATTACAATTATATACAATAAAACACTATGAATCTACAGAATAAGAACCCCAAACAACTCCAAAAGGGAAAAGGGGGGAAAAGGGAAAGGGACATTAATGCATCTCTGAAGGATAAAGGGGGACAGGGCACACTCTGAGAAGGGGCGAGGCAGAATGGCGGTTTATTCAAATGGGACTCAGGCTTCTATAGAGGGCTGCAGGAAGGTTCCAGAACTTGGGTGGAGATTTGGAGGAGCATGCAAATCCTCTCACGTGTATGGTAAAAGAAGGAAAGGCAACAACCATATAGGGAAAACTGGGGAGGAGATAATCGTATATGGTGAGACTGCACTGTGGCCGATCTTGACCACTGGGAAAATGGGGAGAACATGAGGGAGAACTGGGGAACTATTCTGAACCATGTAATATATGTGCATATGTACATAACAACCAACATACAAAACTGAGAGAACATGTAATAACACTGGGAGTCATTAAAACAGGGTCCAGGTATATGTATTTGTCTCGTGCTCGGATAGCTCATAACTTGATGGTCTTCCTATTCATCTCCAGGTCTCAACAAACTGTTCCATGCTGTTTTTTCCACTCTTCATAAGACTGTTCTCCCACAGGAAATGGGACAAAAATGGGTAAAACCAACCAAAACAGATACACACACTTGTAAACTCAGGGAAAAGCTGAATAAGTAACTAATACAATGAATTCTCACCAAAACTCCCCTCAAGAGAAGCAGTAGAAATCTCCACCTCTGTATGGCTGGGACAACAGCTTCTCAGACAGGCCTCAGCTCATAGAGATAAGAGCTAAGCCGACACAGAGACCTGCTGTCCTCCAAACACTTGAAAGGAAGAGAGAGCGAGGAAACTTTCCTCCCCGTCTTATATACAGCTGATTACGTGAAGGAATGGTGTGGAATACTTCCTTAATTATGACCTTGTTACCAGGGAAGGCCTAGACCAAAACCAAGAAAACTAAAACACCACATTCCATTTAAATTAAGAGCCTTTTTTTTTTAAGCATATTTCCTTCCCACAAAGCAGCACAGTAATCAAGTGACCATTATTTTTTTTGGATTAAATGGATTCACTTGTATATTGCTCTAAGATATTCACTGCAATCCTCAAGTCACTTCTGTAGCTCTTTAAGGTATCTCCCTTTTTATAGCATCCTTTTAAGAATATAAACTCCAATACTGCATGTAGTATTTGTATTTTCAACAAGGCCATGTGGTGATACAATATCGTGCAGGCCAATCACTTAAGAGTTGGACTTGATGATCCTTGTGAATCCCTTCCAACTCAGAATGTTCTGTGATTCTGCATAATATAATCTATCTGGGGTTTGGTTTTGCTTTTAATAGGTAAAAAAGCGGTATTAATGGTTTGCTTCCACAGCATTTCAACAAGCGCTCCTGTTTCTTGATATATCAATATCTTGACCATGCTTAAAATTTGTGAGTTTTAGAGTCTGAGTTCTTTTTGTTTAGTTGGTTTCGTTGGGGTTTTTTTTAGAACCAAGTAGTGCTCATGTGAAATGTCCCTGTTTTCATTGATTTTTTTTTTAATATCAACAGTAATTTTAATGTTAATCACTGATGAAAAAGCCAAGGAGCTGCAAGCTTCCTGCCAGTTCCCATGGAACGGGGCTTTTTTTACAGTTGTTTGTTTTTTTTTTAAGTTGTCTCAAACTACATCTCAGGATCTCAGTCCTGTGAACTCATAGGCTGTATGTGTTGCAAGAAAAGGGTATCCAAAGTTGTAAGATTATTTTTCCTTTATATATCAATAACTCATATTTTATATTGCCATTATAGAAGTTATATAGCATGTGATTTCATCTTGACCCAGCATCCCAATTACAACAGATTGCCCAGAATTCTTTACCCTTGAAGAAAATAATACTGTATCAAAGTTCTAGATGTGTTTTCAAATTAATCAGAGGGTGTGACAGTAGAAAAAGTTGGAACAAATATCTCATTAAAAAATTATTTTTCTTCTAATTCCATACCAATTCATTAATGTATACAGTTATGTCAGTGATGTTACAATATACATTATTTGCTTACTACTTCTTAACTGTTAATAAAAATGTTTAACAGTATTCAATGACTACTATTACCTATTTTAAATAGTTCAGGAAAGAACTCAACATGAAATAAACTCAATTTATCTTGAAGACAAAGAAGTTTAAGAACACTTACAGTTGCTTTTCTGAATCTTATATCCAAAAGAAAAATCTAGGAAAAAACCCTCCTACAAATCAGGTTGTTTTATAGTGTGTTCTATCAGCTGCTCCTGGATTGGCTGTCCAGAGTCTTGTGGCAGCTTCTGTGCTGAACATCTGAAGCTGAGAACAAGACAAATTGTGGGAATTGTAGCAGTTTGGGGGTAAGAATTCTGTGTTCTGGTTTTAATTCTCTGCCAGCTTGGATGTCACTGTTTAGTATTACAACAGTATATTTGTGTGTATATATATTTGTATTTTAGGTGATAACATTCTGTAGTTTAGCATTATCCTTGCAGAAATAAGTGTGTGACTCCCAGTTTGTGAGTGGCCGATTTTCCTGAGCTCCCAACAGCTTCAGGAATTCTCATGTGTATGTCATCATCAGAAAGCAAGTTGTAGCAACAATGACACATCTGTTAAGGCTGTTACTATAAGCTTTTTCAAGTGTTGTAGTGTTTATAGATTAATCAATAACTTGGAAAGAGAAATGTCTGGGAGGTTAAGGAACTTCCTTCTCTATAGCCAGTTTCTTCTTCAGCTTGAATGTACTTGGCATTTTGGAACCAATTACAGTGAAAGATGCCACAAACAAATAGAGATGTTGGACAGCTATCGCTGAAGAATCTGTACTTCAGATGTCTTCTCCTTGAATATCCTCTAGGCAGACCTTGTGTTTGTTGATAGATGCAATGACATTCCGTAATAGATAATATCACCAGTTTTCTTTCTGAAATGGAATAACATTAAATAAGCATTTTTGTTTTCAGACTTCAGATAAAGTATTTAATCATTTGTTGTCTCTGGCTTGCCTTTTTTTTAAAAATAAAAATCTAAATCCCATAGTGTTTGTATTTACACTGACACTGTTATCAGTTGACTTGCATCACTGGAATTAAATTAAAGGTTAAGAAAGACTTAAATCCACTTCTCTAATACTGCTTTGAAAAATTGTTAAATCCTTTTCTATCTGAACAGGAGATTTTCTTTTTAAAGTGACACCTTATTTAGGGGTTGTCCAGAATTTGAGTTCTGTGTTTAACTTTCAGCGTACTTAATTTCAAGGAATTAAGTGTATGTGTATCAGAAGATTTGCTGATGTACTTGTTTTGCAAGAGCTAGCTGACTAGTGTGATCAGATCTTTTTGGAAATCTTTCTATTGTATTACATGTGATACAAATTATAAACATTTGAGGTAGGTGTAGCTTCAGCAGGCAGAGGAAAACATTTCCAGACTACCAGTATCCTGTACCAGTGTTATAAGCAATTTCAGTGATCTGTCAAGCAGCCAGCTGGAGTGGAGTAATCACCTCTTTTGATTTCACAACAAACAAGTCTGAATCTCCTGAAGGCGAGTGTGAAACTTAGCAAGAAATTCACTGCTGTCCACTGAGGGTTTTAAACACAGGATTGGGCTATCAATTTAAGCTGTACTTTAGGTTTATGCACAGTGTAGTAACCAGTCATTTCCAGCTACCACTGTCTGTAACTATTTACATCTTCTAAATGCCAATATATCCACAAGCATATGAGACTATTGCGTGGTACGAATTAGGAGCTTTCAATGTCACTGAAGTCTGAAGTAATTCTGAGGTAATTCTGGTGTGATAGTTTCCAACACTGACATTGGTAAGCACCCCATCAAAACACATAAACTAAAAAACTGGCACAAATCCCGAAAACCTCTGGAAAATGTCTTTAGAAGTGGAATGGCAAAGAATTCTTCCCCAGATACTTGTGTGTGGTCTTAGGAAAACGTATAAATGCTGAAAATGTATTAAGGGCAAAAAAAGTACAGGTTAATGTTGTTACACTGGTAATGCTTTACTTTAGCCTTAGCTGCATGTAAAAGGTTTATTAAAAGATCTTTGGTTTATATTTCTGTAACTGTAAATAAAGCATGTGTACAGATGCTGTATTAGTTTCTATATGCTTCTGAAAAAGCCTCGAGTATTTCAATAAGAAAAATGAACCTTTGAAATGAACTCTCATTCCTGTGTGTTTCTGTAGTGCAGAAGACAACCTGCCCCTAATCCCAGTTTATGCCCTTACATTTTAACAAAGGAAAGAGAATGCTGAGTTGGAACCCAGAGGGCAGATGTGTGCTTAAGCAGAGTAAGAACTTGCCAGGAAGTGCATGTTCAGTGAGATGTTGACTCTGGCCATTACCTTCACTTTCTTGGTGGTTCTTGCCCTTCAGTTTTTCTTATCCCTCTGTAATGCAATCAGTATCTCAAACTGAATCGCCTCTTGTTACATGTCCCTAAGTCTGAAAGTATTTTAATTAAAGTAGCTTCTGCTAGTCAGGTGATAGTATGCATAGCAGGAGCGGGAATTAAGGCCTTTATCTCTGACAGGGGTTTTTTTTTTTGCTTTATTTTAAATTACAGTGATGACAGATATTTTTGTTGAGCATCTTCTTCTCTAATAGATGAGCCTCATAGACTGAAGAGTCACTGGCCTCCTATTTTCTCCTCTTTCCTGACTGCCTATCATTTTTCTCTTCTTGCTCCCTACCCACTGAGTCACTTCTCCCCTCTCAGCTGGAGCTTTTTCCCCCTTTCTCCTCCTCTGTAGCTGTGTTGCAGGCTTCCTGTCGTCATAGTGACGGTAAGGTACTGATGGGAAAGGAAAAGAAATAGAGAACAGCATCAACAAGCACCTTACATCTCAGCAAAAGGCTAGCACTGTTATAATTACTGCTTCTGTTAAGCAGACACCCAAGACTTTGGAAATCTGGCACTGCTTGACTACTTCCACCTCCTCGTTTCATAATAAAAACATAATCAAGACCTAAGCTTTTGTAACTAAATCATCATGGAGCAGCAGGGCAAAGTGAGTAGGGGGCTGGATTAGGGTGAAGGGCAGAAGACATCTAGGTCTCTGTCTGCTCAAGTATTTCATTGTGCTGAATCTCACTTCATCACATGTTAAAGCAGAAAATTTAATTGTTTTGTAGATATTGAGATGTTTCTGATCACTATGAATGTACATGATATTTTCATTTTGGCTATGGATTGCGTAGTTCATTCCATGTAAAATTATAACCTCCACTGCTCTGCTATTGTCAATGAACCTGTTAGTATTGAACCACAGCAACATGTTGTTGTCCTACATGTCAAGACCCTAATATGCACCAACAGACAACACACTTGTTGAATAATAAGTGTGAGAATGTGATCTTGGCTTATCCTCTTGCTGTAAGGGCCCAAGCTATTGCTTCTTTGTAACAAGATTTGTTTCAGTGCAGTAGTTTCAATTTCACATTCAAAATAAAATACTGAGTAGGGGAAGAGGAAAGCCTTTTGTAAAAATAGAAATTCTGCATTCATATTACGCTGCTGTTTAAATACTCTTGTTTCTAACATGCAGGGACTTAAAATCAGCATGGCTGAGTGGACAAGGGAAATGAAGATAGGAAAAAGAATGTGTGTAGTATTAACCATGTCTTTTTTTTTTTCTTAAACAGGTGTATGTTGGTATTCTGTATGACATGCAGAAAACGCTAGTGTCTCATGTTGAAAGTCAGAATCAGGCCTACCTCGCAATTTTGTTTTATTGTTGTTCTTTTATAGAAGTACTTGTAATTTATGGCAACTAGTAGGTTTACAGCCACACATTGATACAGCTTCCAGTAGGCTGTCTCCAGTCTTCACTTGGGAAATTTCATGATTCCACGTCCTTTGCCTTTAATTACTGCCGTCTGCAAACTTTACAGACAGCAGTCTTAAAGTACTGAACAATGCTTGGTACAACTGTTACCTTTGCCAAGGAAACTTTAAAAATTGTCCTCCATCTCTCATTCCCAGTACTTTTGTAGTCTAGTCAAAATGCACTCCAAGTGATCTACGTGTGTTCCAAGCATCCCCAGTTGCTTTGAACAGCTTGTTCTGGCTGACCAAAGCTGCAGCATCTCTGTACCCATAGTTCTATTTCCCAGCTGCTTTGGCCATGCACAGCTGCCACGTAGGCATTAGGACAAATAGACAGCCTCTCCTGATCCAGAGCAAATCCCTTCCAACAGCTGCACCACACCTCTGGCTGGATCCAGCTGATAGCTCTCCATCTCACATGCTCCTCTTTTGAAATCCAAGTGTGCTCAGACTCTGGGCTGGTATAGCCAGCAAAGCTGTACTGGCAGGACTCAGTCTGCTAGTTTACAGTTAGCTGAGCATCTGGCTCTCTAGGGGTATAATGGAGAGCATGGCCTTCACTGGCCTGTGGGACACTGCCAACATCTGACACTTTCCTTCTTTTCTTGATGCAGATACTTTAAATAATTGTCTTGAACCTCCAGTCTTGGTGCAGCTGCTCTAATGGCAGGTGAAGTTTGGTGTGAATTCATATCTGTTCTGCCTGCATGTGTACTTTTCAGTAAGAACTGAGTGACCTTACTTTCTGAAAGCTATTTATTTCTGGGTGAGTTGATGATATTTGGAAAGGACATACATATATCTCACCCAGCACACCCTCTCTGCATCTTGCTGTGGAGTAGGAGAGAACGCAGAAACGGTTTTTTGCAACTATTTTTGCTTTGTTAGGCTGTTGATACCAATTTTCCACTAATTTAATTGAATAAGCATGAATGAAAGGTTTCTTTAGTTGTTTCTGTTTGTTTTAATTTAAAAACTGATTTAAAAATGTTAGGAACATTGAGAGAATGCAACATAAGCTAATTCACTGATAAGTCCAATTTTAAGGTGTGTAGAACAGGATGAAAAATGCCATGTGAGCTAAAGTCCTGACTGCTAGAAACAGGTTCTGCCAATTCAAATCTGTGTAGTACATTACTCTCCGTGGCTGTTGTGGTGGTGGTGTTTTTGGAACAGGACCATAGTGTAACACTGAACTGGATATCAGCACCTTGCACACCTACCCACAAAATTAAATTTATTTTGTTGCTTTGCTTTTCACTGGCAAATAGCCATTGCACTGTCACAGTGCCAGATAGAACAGTAGTAAAAGATTTGTTTTGGTGGCTTGAATAATAGGCTAACAAGATGCAAAAATCTGAAGTATAATGGAACTATGATGGTAGCTCACATTTAATAAAAAAGATGTATCTTTAATGCATGGTAAGCTTAATTCCTTTCACACTTCTATCTTAAATTCAACTTAGGTGCTTTCTTAACTGGATAGTTTAAGTTTGCAGTGTGTTCACAAACCATTCCATTCTGTTTACATTTAGGTATGCACACAACTCCAGTAGTATATCAGCATTTCTTGATTGTTTAGAAATGGACATACCAATCGGGACAAATAAACAGCTCTGTCTTATTTTTTGGTCACTGTCTTTCTGAATATGAGATAGAAACTAATATTGTCTACTACATATGTCTTTTTATACTTAGAATGCTTTGTTATTCTCAAACAGCATGTAAGATAAAATTTCCAAAAATGACAAAGGCATGCAGCATTTAGTTGAAAGAAAAATGATTTGCTGTGAAACTTTAGGAAAAGTCAATAAATACAGCAACTGTATTTCTAGTTACTCAGCTAGCTTTCTAGAGGAAGCAGCAAATACAGTGAATGTCTCTTAAATAGTTCTTAGTGCCCAAGTGTGGTGCTTCTTCTTTTCCAGCCTTCATTCAATATACTAAATCCCTAGGTTTTTTATACTTAACTGACAAATTTAGATTAGTTTTCCATTAACTTTTAGACAAGGTAGCAGAATTAAGTATGCACCTTTATTAGGAGTAATTCCTCAGAGAATCTGTCTTTACTGAACGCTTAGATCAATGCACTTCTCATATCACAAGGTATGTAAAATAGTGAAGATTCTGCTGTGGAAGCCCAAACATACAAACACATGAGCAAAAATATGTATATAGCAATGGGTTTGATATTGAGGCAGTGCTGATAGATGAGCACACATAGGCAGCAACTGCTGGAGGCTCCAGGCTGGTCTGCAGGTCTGTAACACTTCATACCCTCAACTTCTGCTGTACAACATCTTTGTGCATGGGCCTGGATTCTTTTCTCCACCTCTTCCCTGAAGCATATGGGAATACTCTACTAAACTGCTCATATAATTAGAAGAGTGAGGCATCTAGTGATATTACAGTAAGTGATGATAATAAAGTCTGGCTAGGATCAAACTTTGGTTGGAGGAGGCTGTCTCTTTTTATGCAACCCAAGAAAGGGGAGTGACTATTATGGTAACTTACACGTGACAGTTAAATACCTTAGCTGAACTGTAGCACTTTTACTGAAAAGAACATAGTGTCTATCCTCCTCGTTCTTCTGCCAGAGAAAAGATTAATTCTTTGCTCAGTACTTCTTTATTCCGTATATAGGTTAACACTGTAGAGGACAGAAATATTAATTTGTGCCTGTTGCAGCTCCTTAAGAAATAAAAATACGTAGCCTTAGGATAAACGGGAAGACTTAAAGTAATAAACCAGTGATACAGCTCTTCCACTTTCGTCTCGGAATCCACATTTAATCTTGTCTTTTTTTGACAGCTTTTCTCCTCCTGAGAAAAAATGCCAGATTTTCTTGGCATCTCCTTTTTCGTTCGTAGCACTTGACAATGGAAATCTTGCATTTACCTCCATTGCTATCTAACTGTCTTGAGTGGGGCATGCAGGTGCCTGGTGAAGTATGTACAGGTAGGCAATTCTGAAATGCTGCTCAGCTAAACTTTGGTACCATAATCTTGAATAAACTGTTCATGGGTGGAGCTCTTAATGTTCAGTATTACACAGCTTTGAATTGAGAGTCAGGTTTTTTTCTTCTGAAAGGGAGGAGTGTGTCAAGGAAAAATGAAATATCAAATACAATATGCAGTTGCCTTATTTTGTGTGTGTTTCTAATTTCAAGCAGGTTGTAAGATAGTTTAGTGATTGCATGAAATTTATATGTATGTTTCAGTAATCTCAGAAATTACTTTGCCCAGGGAAAAAATCTCTTGCAGTATTTTGTTTGACATATATGTAGAAATCATAATGGTATGCAATATCCTTTAATAATCAGAAATGTTTGCATTTGAAAATAACCTTCACTGTTTGTTTAGTGCAAAACCTTATGTACTTGCATAGAGAACTTCAGCAGAAGCTTTAGAGGTGGTGTTACCACTTGTACATATGCAGAAAAATATCTTAAGTACAATGATTAAATTATTTGAATGTGTTTGTAGTGACTTACAGTGCTTTTCCTTTTCACTCTAACAGACATTTTTCTTCTATTAAATACATTCTTGGATAAATACACCTATTAAAGTGAAATGCCTGTAGCAGTTACGTTACAAGCTGTATAAACTTTCATCGTGTATTATATATCTGTTAGTTCAAGTGTATTTACAAGGTTTTTATACATCCCTATTTTATACCTTCTCTTTTAATGGCAGTAATTTTGTGCACTTAAACTTGCTTGCAGTGAAATGCTTATTTTTAAAACCAAGCAAATGGAAAGCTTTGAATTTTTTTTGAGCTGTTTGCAGCCTATTTGATGAACTTTTGCCAACTTTTTGTGTCATTGTACTTGTTAGTACAGTGGAGGTTCTCTCCACCTGCTACAGCGTAAGATAATGGCAGAAGCAAGTCCTGTGTGAAGCCCTGATTAGCATGTCTCTCTTTCTGGGGATGAGTGAATAATAAAATTTCATCTGCAGTCTTTCTTCAGGTTGCTCAGCTAGAGAAGCAGCCAACACCATAGAGCCAGGCAGCTGCTGTCTCCATCCAGAGGACCCCCATTCCCAGTCCTACTTTTACAGGGGTTAGTGCTTTGGCTCTTCAGAGAACCTAAAGCCATTGCTGAGATTTATTGATCATGACACTGACTGCGAGATTTTTGTGAACTCTTTAGTATGCTAGAATTTAAAAAGTCCTGTGAACACAGAAACTGGCTACCAAAGTCAAAATCCCAGTTCTTGGAGATGACATAAACCTGTACTGTGTGGCCCTTACCCAGCTTGACAAAAGATGGCTTCTATGAAGGGGTCAGGAGGAGGACTGAACAACCATTACTTGTGATTTCAAACCCAGCATTCCAGTGAAACCTTAAGAATCTTGGTTTTGTGAATGAGATATGCAGGTAGCTTGTAACCTTATTGCAGACTTCTTGGACTTGATTTTTGGTTTAAATAAGTGAATTTTGATTAGTCCTGTAGTAATTTCTCTTTGCTGTTCATAGGTGTATAAGAAAATGACCCTCTTTGTCATCATTTATTTTGCATCTCCTTTGGAAAGAATCAAAATGGAGCTGAGCTGTGCATAAACCCCTGAGTCTTTAGGACCTGTATAAGGCATATCATATTGGTTTTGGGGATTGGATTTGTGTTTTGTTTTATGAAAAGCACTTTTTTTATGATGTAAACAGGTGTCCAGAAGTTGTCATGAAACATTACTTTCCATGGAAGCAGTTTTGATATCCTGGCACAGAAGATACTCAGGTTGATACATATGCAGTAACTTTTCATGTGCTTCGTGTGTAGCATGTGATACAGCCATGATAGTGATAGTAGTATAGCGTAAAAGCAGTTGGATAGTTTGTACAGATAGGAGCAGCAGCAATCACGTAAGATATATATTTATTACAGAAGCACACAGATCTCTCTTTAAATGTATGATACCTGCTTAGCTAGCCTGCATTGTCTAATCAGCTGTAAAAATTTGTGTGTTCTTGAGGTGGAAAAGAAAAGGCTATATATTTGACTCCAGCAAAACACACTTGCATTTGCAATGAGATTTTTTTTTTTCCCGCCAGCCTTGTGTTTGTTAATTAATTAACATTAGGGAAACTGCTACTGCTTAAGCAAATTGAAAAATTGTTCTCAAGCCTGTGTTTCTTGTGTCTAAATCCAGCATCTTTATGTAGCTGATTTATAATGTTGGGGACAAGCTTGTACCTGGAGCCTGTAGCAAGGCTTCTTCTATACAAATAAAATGAAGAAACATTTTTTTAACATTTTCTTCTTTAAGTAAAATTATGTATGGTACATATCATCAGGCTCTGAATATTAAAAGGTAATATTTGCTTAGTGTCAGAAAATATTCTGTCATATATAGCTGTCTCAGGGAAAAGTCAGATATGACTATGCTGCCCCAAGTGTTGGTGGAAGGAATTTCTGCAGCTTAAGCATAGAAACCCTGAGTACCCCTTTGACAACAAGTGTCAAGTCAGATGAGAGAGACCAGAAGCAAAGTTTTTGTGACAGGGGAAAGAAGTGAAATCGCTTAACTAGTGTCCAGCTTTCGAAAAGGTTCAGATTAAGACATAGCAGAAATGCAGTGTGGAGGACGTACTGCATCAAGTAATGTGATTTGGTAACCTTGTCACTACTCCACAAGAGCAATGTGATTGACGTAAAGCTGAGTACCTTACTCAAGTGTGTGAAGGGTTTAACCAAGTCCTGAATATCTTGCTGTTGCAAAGACACTAAGATACTCCAGTTCCAGAAACAGAAAGCAGCAAGTTTTTTCACTCTGGACTGGAAATAATAATGTCAAATTACAAGCATAAAGGGAAGCAACAATTTTGCGCTCCATGTCACATTACTTCCAGGTGGAACCACACGAGGAGGACAGAAGGGGGAATTTTGAGGGTTTTTTTGTTTGTGTGCACTTGTTAAACTTTAAATTTTGGATCTATAGTCTGATAATGTAATTGTCTCTCTTTGGGAAAAATTTATCAAGTAGATTTTAGTGACAAACTGTAGCATTCTTAAAGGCATTGCACAAGTACTGGCAGCACACTAAAAGGAACTTTTATTGACTAGCAGAGGAGACATCCTCAGAACTGTAATGACAGAAGGATAAGATCAGTTTTCTGCAAATATTTCTTTTGCTGTCCCAATCGTGTAAGCCTTTGTGATTATTAATATATTATTAGTTATTGCTGAAGGATCAGGAAGAGCAAGACAAAGTCCAGAGGAATTGAGGGAAACATGAAATACACTGTGCTGTCCAGCTCCATCAGGGTTAAAGCATCACTCAGTTACACCTGTTTCCTTACTTCAGAGTGAAAGTGGTCCATTTAAAATTAAGACAGAGGAAAGTTGTTTTTCTTTAAAGCCTTGTCCTCCCTAAGTCCAAAAAGTCTTCAAAACAAACTACTCAGTCAATGGCACGTGTACTGACCATATCCAGGGCAGCTTGAGAAACTTAGGACAAACTATAGTCTGGCCCCAAGCTGTATCCAGGGGTGCAGTGGTACAGTAGCCTCATACTTCACAGCTGCCAAATGACTTGTGTTGCAATTTCTTTGCCCAAATCTGTTGTCTAGATAGTGGAAGATGTACAAAGAATTAGCTCAGCTGGTTGGAGTGTGGTGCTAATAATGTCAAAGTCATGGGTTCGATCCCCATATGGGCCATTCACTTAAAAGCTAGACTCAATGATCCTTGTGGGTCCCTTCTAACCCAGAAGATTTTGTGGTACCTGTGGTATCAAGAAGCCTAGAGAGGGACTTCTTAGACCTGGATTTATTCGTCTTCTCACATATTTTTTACCTGCTGCTGGGTGTTTCATTCAGGAAGAGCATGCTGCCTGAAAGTCACCAGATATGGTTAAAGTTAGATGCTTTTGGCAGGATAAGCTCTCTTTGGGAGAACCCTTTTATTGCTTCACCAAAGGAATGGCATTTTACACCAACGAGAGAATTACCTGCCTCCCAGTTGGATTACAAGTAGTATACATCAGCCAGTTCATGAAAGCATGTGAGAAGTTCAGTTAGTAACGAGTATCTGAGTGCATCAAAGAAGAAAAAATAATTCATATCCATAGCATATTATGTGTAGTCTGTGACTTAAAGCTATTGATGCCTAAAGTTCTATGACATAGAAAAGAAAAATTAAACTGAGTTTGTAGTTGTGTCAGGCAGTGCACCAAGTAAAGATGAAAAGCATTAGAATCACAAGAAATCTGGATTGGTAGGGCAGTGTGTGCTGGAAAAACCTGTGTTCCATAAGCAGGTGACAGATTTTAAAATTTGTATGAAATACAAAGTCAAGTGTAGACAGATGAACACATTTTCCTTTATCATGGAAGCGTTATTTCACAGATCATGTCCTATGAACTGAAGAAGAGTAAGAATGTCTCTTATTTTCAAGTGATGATACTGTGCTTCAGCAAGATGCAGGGCAACTCTTATTTTTCAACAACTTAAATGGGAACTAAAAACAACTTAGCACTTTTCTAAGCTGCACACAGAAGTCATTGTGCTCCTGTTGCTGTTTTAAGTGCTTTACTTCTGGGAAGCACCACAAGAAATCCTGGAAATGCTGGGTGATCCATGTTATCCCAGTAATGTTTTACTGTGCCTAGAAATAGGTGGTCTAATAGTGTAAAGATGATGTACAGTGGGATCAACATGTAGGAAAATAGAATTTGTGTACTATATGATCTCTTGTTGAGAACGTGAAAAAATTTTCAGTCACTTTTCAAACATTTATTTTTGTAATAGATGGTATCAGCTGAGTTTTATGAGGTTTTTTTTCCAATTTAATTATTATGGATAATCACTTTTTTATGTCATATATCATGTTTCATTCTTTGAAAATCTGTAGCTTCTTAGCAGAGAAGCCAGGGTGGAGCCCTTAGGAGATGAGGAGATGCTTACTGAGAGAGAACAACTTTTTAGAATGTGTGAGGGGCAAACAAGTTGTGGAGGAGTGATGGCCAAGGAATAAGCCCTATGTAAAGCAGAGACCAGATGTCTGCTGAGAACAGTGGGACCCCAAGCTTCAGAGGGACTCTCCCTGGAGACCCAGAGAACACTGTGCAGGCTTTTCTGCGACTCTGGAAGTATCTGATGTGCTGAACTGAGAGCAAATCTATGAAAAGAGAATTGATTTGTGAAAATGTAGTAAACAAGGTAGAGATATGGTTATTCATGTATTTTGTTTTAACTTTCCTCATTTTGAGTTTTCTCCCCCCAGAAAAATCAGTTGTTCTAGTATCTATTCTAGTAAAACCTAGCTTTCCTACTAAAAGTCTGTTTTGGAGTGTTCACTATGGAAAAAAAAAGTTTGAGCAGCCTGACCTCCCAGCTCTGGCCAGGGCAGAGCCCGCTGCAGCACAGTGTGCAGTCAAGAACAAACCTGCATCCCTGGGAAGGCTCAGTGGCACCAAGTTCACACCTATTACAGATTGACAGATTACCAGTTTACACAGTGCTTCAGGATCTTCCCTGTGGTGTTGCTCATTTTTCCAGCATGCCTGCCTGCATGTTTATATGTAGGATTAGTTTAACATAGAGCACTTGATCATTAAGAAATGACTCACTGCTTTAAAACACAATTAATTTAGAATGTGATTAATGAAAGTAAGCTGAATCTATGCCCTAAAACATCCTTATTTTTACAAAGGTGCTTGGAAAATATGTAATTAAATTTAATTAAAATCTGATTTAAGATCCAAAGATAAATGGATGAAGGAGATAGTTTAAAACAAAACACTTGAAAGGTTTGCATTCTTTCAGTCTTTACTTTTGCAGAGTGTTTTGAAATAGGATTTACTGGAAGAACCATTTAATGAATTGAAGTTGTGGCATCTCTCTCGTATATGGGATTAAATATGGCTGTTTATTTGATGATTTGTAAAAGGTTAAGAAATGTTCTAAAATATTGCAAAAATAGAATTGAGGTGTCATATTTAAATATTTGATAACTGAAATTCATAAATTGGGGCCTAGGGGTTGTTAGAGGGCCTTTATATACCAAAGCAGTTTCTGTGTATGTTTAGATAACTCTTTTGTGCAAAAGATAGTACTTCAGTTTAGATCTGCTCTTTGATGCTGTTTTATCAACAGGAAAAACTAGTTATCTGTTTTCCAGTAGATAAATGTTTTCCAGCATTTCCCATTTTCCAGTCTGTTGTCCTGTGGTCTAAATAACTTCTTACATTTTGTGCTATTTTAGCTGGTATGTTTGGAAAGAACCTTTTAAATGCTGCACAGGATTTTAAGATTGCAACGTTTCTTATCATTTCTGTTATTCTGAGCAGTGGGAAAGCTTTGGTTTCACTGGTTGAAAACCAACTCTGTGAAAAAAAAAGCTTTAAAGAAAACTCTGAACATGTGTTTGTGTCCTGCAAAGTTAAAACAAAGAACAAATTTTTTAAGTGGAAATGCAACTTCAAATGTTTAAAATGTTTCTATTCTTTTTAATATGTAACAAATCTCCCCCTCCCATTCATGGTGGTACTTTCCGCTCAAATACAAAGACGTAATCTTATTTAGCCAGAGACTAAGATGATTTCGGTATTTGGTAGCAGTTAGTCGTTGTGGCTGCTTTAAGATTCTTGAGCATTTCTGATTTAGTAGGCTTCAAACCAGTTACTGATTGTCATTGAATCTCTGTGCTTTCATGTCTGTGAATATGCTCAGCTTCATGATTTTATTTTATTTTCCTCACTGAGTCAATATAATAATTCTCAGTGGTTTTGGGAAGCACAGCTGAGCCCATTTAGGAAGTGCTGTGTGATGCCTCTATATAATGGTGACTGACTGTGATTGTTTGCACATCACCTGAAAAAAGCCAAAATCAATGAAGACAGCTTGAAATTCAAAAAAACCAATGATCTCTAATAGGTCAAAATGCTTGCTTTTGTTTAAAAATTAAGTAATTGAACGGTACAGAATTTGTATCAGAAATGTTGCTATTTAAGAAAGATTGGGAGCTTCATCAAGTATAGCTTTCTGTATGTGTAATGGGACAGGAGGCCCAAAAATTATTGCTAAAAGTAAGTTATTGGTTGAAATAGCTTCAGATATCTCCCAGATGCCTTAGATCAATGTGCATGTGGACTGAGTGTACATATCAAAAAGCAAAGGAAGCTTAGAGTCTGTTTCGTCATGTATCCAGCTGGGATTGTGAATAGTCAGTGCTGAGAGAGCAGAGAAGCAGCAGAGAGAGTAATAATGGGATCTTCAGTTTCTCCCTTGCTGTCACATCGGGATGTTGTGACAAGTTTCAGTTTTTAGACATAGTCAATAACCAAGACATTGGTTGGTGGGGCTGTGAGAGGAAATGAGACTCTTGGCTTTGTCCTCTGTAGTGTTTGATTCACAAGAGGCACATCTCAGCAGCAACCATTGTATTCAATGTGCTACTGAAACAACAACAACAGGAAACAAACAGCAATCCACAATAGTGATCCACTTCAAGAAGAAACACTACAGAAAAATAAAGATACTTACTAAAAAGAACCTGAAAAAGGTCAGCTAAGAGAAGGAGGTTGTACCAGGTGGTGTGGAAGCTACTTAAGGACACCATATGTGATATTCAAGGCCAGCACCCACCACCTGTCATGCAAGCCTTGAGAAAAAGTGAGAGGAAGACAGCAGAGCTAGACAACAGAGTAAAGGAAGTTGTTAGAAAGAAGTAGGTGTTCTTTAAAAAGCTGAATTCACACCCAAATGATATATTAAACATATTTAAATGTAAAAACATGGTAAGACCAGCGAGTGAATGTTTGAACAAATGGTACAGAGAACTAAAACTGGCATTAGGTCTTCTGATACACCAGGAGCACTGTCTGCCAGTCTTTTGAGTCAGTGATTATAGTGTACAATTAATATTTAGAGATGCCTGTTTCAGGGAAGTTAAATAAATTCTTTACATTGATGTTAGCTGGGGGAAAAAACCTATGGAGAATCCTATGATGCAGCACTTCTTCCTGGGCTTTCTGAAAGGATATGTGAAATTGAAGTGATTTAACGGTCATGCAACAACATAAATTATAGAATAAAATCATCAGTACCGGGTTTTATTCACCTAAACTTTCTGAAAGAATACGAGAAAAAACATTGCCCACATTACTAGCAGTGGTGCATGTCTACTTGTTTTTCAAATTGCCTTGTTATCAGAGACTTTGGTGTTGGATAGTGCAATGCGAGTTTTTTTAAACAGTTCTTAAATCATCCAGGAGCCAAAAGCCTGTAATCCTGGTGTTTGCTTTAGGGAGTTCACCACAAGTTAAGATGCGAAATTATGTTTGTGGAGGCTTGAAAACCTGTGGTCTGCATGGGACAAATCAACATAAGGTTTGCAAAGAGGAAGTACACACATGACCCCAGGATCTTTGAAGAGCTAGGAAATATATGGATAAGGATGCTACAGCTGGTATGGTTTCCTTGAATCGCCACCAAGTTTTTGATAAAGCCCCTCACCAAAGAGAGCACATAGACATGACATGAAAGATAAAGCCCCAGAATAGGTAAGGACATGGAGAGAATGCAGCAGTTCGCAAAACAGGGAGGTCACAACTGTAGGTTTGTTCAGTAGTTGGTCAGGTAAAAAGAGTGATCTGTGATATCAGAAGATTTCCTGATGGTTACACAGATACCGACTGCTCTAAAGGCAAGAGCTGGATTCGGAAGAAATAACCAGTCAAAATTCACCTGCAGAATGGTGGGCTCAGAGCTGTTAACAAATAGGAGTAAGATTTTACAGTATGATGCATAATTGTGAAAACAACATTCCAGCACTCAGCAGCAATCAAAAAAAGCAAACAGAATTATGGCAGTTATTAGGGTAAAAAGTGGAAAAAAAAGACCATCATTATACCATTGTCTAAGTCTAAAGTTCACCTTTTCTTGAATGTAGTGTATGGCTAGTGTTTAATACAGGTTATAGTCCTAGGTAGTTGTTTGTTATGACCAAGTATGGTTCTTCCTATGGCAGGAATTTGATGTAACTTACGAGTAAGAAATTCATCTGTGTATATAGTCAGATAAACATTTAGGATCGAGGACTGATGCAGATGGTGATATCTGCGTTCGCTGATTATTGTCATTACTGTTAATTGGATTTCCTTAAAATCCAAGAGGTAATACTCTGTTGTGCAAACTTACGTAGCTTTTGCTGGTTTTATGTGATTTCTTCATTTGTGAGCACAAATAGTATAAATTAACAAATAAAAGTCCCTATCCTTAATAGATTCCAGTCTTTTGCAGTTTTGTCCGACATCACAAGTGTTGCAGATTAATAAAAGTTTTGAAGCTTTGAATTGGGTTTTCATTTTCTGATTTCAAATGATGATTTGAAACAGTTTTCCCCAAAAAAGAGTGTAAAAATATTAACATCATCTTGTGCTCCTGAGATCGTAGCAATATTGCTTTTATTCCAATGAACCATTACATTTTATTGCATTCACTAGCCGCAGCTTTTCACTGTTGGTCAAACTGTAGCTGCAGATATCTTAATTGGCACTAAACATACCATTCTTTTTTTCCCTTACAAGATCCTGAACCAAAATTAAATTCCTAGGCATTGACTGCATGGTACACCATGGAAAATCCATCCCGTATATCAGGGAGAAGAAAAGAGCTTAAGCTGCCTGGAAAAATGAGGAGAGGTTTATGTCCTGTTTAATCTGAAAAAATAGACAAACAAAACCAAAAAAAAAACCCCAGCAGAATTACCATGAGCTACATCCAGAAAGCCAGGTGTGGGACTTGGTGCTTGAACAGGAGAGCCAGCTGCCATTCTTGAGTCATGATGAACACATTATACAGATTTCTAAAGCTGAGAGGGTATTTTTTTACTATCTTTTTCTTGGTCTGCTTTATATATTTTTTCCTCGCTTCTTTTATTTTCTGTTCTTAAAGTTTGCTCTAATAATGTTCAAGGACCTGATTTTTAAAAATCTGTAGCATTGTCAACTAACTCTCAGAGCCAAGCTTTATTTTGGCGTGCTGTGAAACTTGGTATCCCCTTAGAGTTGCAGACACCTAAGTGAACAGCCTCCCATTTTTCGTTGCCTTACAGGATACTGTCCCACAAAGTTTCCATCTACCATTGTCTGAAGGAAACAAAATAGTACAGATAAACTCAAGGAAGCTCATCTTTTCCATCACATAGCTGCCAGCAGTGTGTTCATGCTGTTGGTTTGTCTGGACAGGAGGAAGTCAGCTGTTATTGAGCCTATGTTAAGCTTTGTATTTATTCTCTTTGTGTCTCCAGCTGCCCTGATGACAAATACAAGGTAACTTGCTACTATAATAGAAGTTAATGAATAAGAGTTAACTTATTAGGAATCTTGATGTCAACAATTATTTTTTTATTATTTTTTGGTTTTCCTTGAAGATAGAAACTGGATGTGCTGACTTTATCAGAATTCAATAATCTGTCTCTGTAAACTGAGTCGTCTTATTTCAAGTCTGTTTTTTGGTGTACTTCTGCCTCTGTTCTGTTAAAGAATCACGCAGTTTGAATGGAGGAAACATTTTAATCTTTCAGACAAGATAAGATAGGCTGTTAGAAAATGACTTTTTCTTTTACTGCTGGCTTTCATTTTCAGGCTGCTCATTCCCACTTCTATATCACTGTCAGTCAGCCTAGTGCGACTGTGCACCTGCATGGTAAGCTGCATCCAGAAAGTAATCTATGCTAAAACAAAATTTAACTCCAAACAGTTCCTGGGGAAGGTGTTCTTATTAAGGCTGAAAGAAATGCCCATGAAATTATGACTGTGACTGGAGAATGTACATGGGCATTCCATCAGGAAGACTCTTTACTCAGTCTGAGAGAGCACCAAGTGCAGGCTTAACAGGTTAGAGTCAATTGCTTCTGGATATTCAGATTATGTGATCAGTTAAGTGACTTGTGGAACAGAGATGGGTTTTAGGAGGGCAAAAGGTGACAGGCCATTAAGGAATCATCAGGTCTTGTGGAATTAGGACAGGCTGTAGGTGCAGTTGTGGCTAGAGATACTGTGTTCCAAAGGCTGATATTCCTATTGTTGTTGCTTAAGTACTTATTCAACATACTAAGATTGCTTGCGTAGTATATATTCCCTGCATTTGCTATAATTATGCAGCTTTGACATAACAAACCCTTTCTGTCAGTGGGAAAAATTGTTAGAACCAAATTTTTATCTATTGACGTTTTATCAGGCCTCCCTGCTGGTTTGAAATGTAGAGAATCAGTCAAAAGTTGCTTTGTTTGTGTTTTTTTAATGGAACAGTGGATTTTGTTAATTAGCAAAAGTCAGTCTCATGAGCAGGCTCATGTTACGAAACACCTTCCTCCATACCAATAATTTTTATAAAGTAGACTAATTCTTCTCAGTTCTTGCAAGCCTTTAGTGAAAATTCATTGTCTCCATTTCCTCTGTGGTTAATAGAAGAGAGAGAGATTAAGCCCTTCAGGTTGCATTTCCATGCCAGCTGGTATAGGATGAGGTAAACTGCTTTCTGAAGATGGTCATGTCTCGGGTTATCAGAGGGAGCATAGGTCTAAGTAAGCACTAAATATTTTCAGAGGTCTCAGCGTGCACTGAGTATTTTCAGACAGCTAAAGCTGTAGCAGGCAAATCTCACTGAACATGTTGTTTGTTAAGATCATTGTGTGGACTGTGACCTAAACTTTATAGTTTGTTTCTTGTACAACTCTTATTTGTATTTTAGCACGGCTGTTATAAACAGGTAACCTTGTTGGCTATATAAACAACCAGTTCTTGAATCCCATGTCCTGTGCATACCACACACATGGGAATTCAATAGCAAACTGTACTATAGTAAAACAGGGATTTTATTTTCTTCTTTTAGCTTGTGAAACTGTTCAGATTAATTGGATGTCACCTTGTTCTTTCAGGAGGAGGCAGAAACTAAGTCTATTTTGTTACTCTTTCTTTCAAGTCAAATAATACAAACCTTTTTGGAGTTTCTCTGGTAACTTCTGTAAGAGTCCTCCTCTTCTCTGCCAAAGTCTTATTATTCTGGGATTATGCTAAGAAATACAGCATCACAATCTTGAAGAGTACAACAGGTTTATATAATAGTTTCGGAATATTTTCCCAGTTATTTTCCATCTCTTTTCTTATGTATGCAAACAAGGTGTTAGCTGTTTTGATCACTGATACCCACTGAGCAAATGTTTTCATTTTGCTTTCCATACTGATGTACAGGTCTGGCTTTTGTTTTTCTTGAGCTGATAACACTTCACTCTAGCCCTAGCAGTGAGTTGTTCAGATTAATCCCTTTTGTGTGCATTGCTTTGCATTCATAAGCATCTAATTTCATCTGTTCCTGATGCTGAATCACTAGTAGCTCCCACACATGGAACAGTAGATACTAAACAGATACTAAAATACAGGGCAAAGAATGACAAAAACTGCTAAAGGACTGCCACTCTAACTCCTCCAGAGAACTATGTAGGGCAGCAGAGCCTTATGGTACATTTGTTTCCTGTGTTGGAGAAAAGTCAGCATAGTTCTGGTTTCATTTCAGTCAGGTATTTATTTTAATATCTCCACATGGGAAGACTACATTCATTCTGCATTTTGACAGCTTCACCATGGTCTTTTCAGACCTTCTGGTGTCCTGAGCTACCTAGGATAAGAAAACTTCTGGAATTGACACGAAATATTAATTATTTTAAGCCACGACTTGCCTCCTGTACTGTTTTTTTCAAATGGCTTCAAACCAGTTGAGGGTGTTTGGCTGCACAGCATGCTGTAGTTTTGGTGAAATTTGGTGATTCTCAGATGCTTAAAGAGCAAGTTAGGCCGCTTTGCTGAGAGCATAGATTAGAGTAGCAGTACTAGCACACAGTGAGGTCCAGGTTAACTGAGCACTGAGAAATTTTGCAAAACAATGTATCTATATTTACATTGAAATTCATCTATTATAACACAAATATTCCCACGAAAATCCAGATTAGATCTCAAGATGAAACATTGATGTTTTGTTTATAGCATCTTTCACCATTCATATCTGCCTTCAGTTCTGATATTTTATTCCTTCGGGATGACACAGACGTTTTTTTGCCCACATCCCATATGTCCAAATCACATATAAAGATATTTAGCTCAAATACCATGGGTGCGAAACATTCCACACTTTGGGTCCAGGGTGATGTTTGGCGTGTCTTAAACATGCCGTGGTGTTCAATTACAATACAGCAAATTTATTTTTATACAGCCTTCTTCATTGAAAGTATGGAAAATTGCTTTGCAGTGAGTCATCTGACAGCTAAAGAACTACAAGTCTGTAGTGATATCTGAAGAGAAAGTGGCTCAGAGCTGACAGAGTTCAAGACAGAAAAAGAAACAGAAATTAAAAAAAGGGCCTCCAACCATGGAGAAAATAGAGGCAAAGACTGGTTAGGGGGAGGAGTGATAAGAAAGCCAAACAAGCTGAGAATGTCATAGGCAGTTCAGGAGATTATGCATATCATCTTGAAACAAGCCTTGGGCTTCAGGTATCTCTCCTGTGTTACACCAGTGTTAGCCAAGCAAAGATTCTTTGACTCTGTGGGAATGATGTAAAGCAAATAAAAAAGAGTAGTAGGCTCAGTGCACTCTGAGGAATTTAGAAACATGCAGGGAGAGGTCAAGTGAAGGATAAATGGCTTAACTTTCTAGAACAAGACATTAGAATGTGGTAGTTTGACTTTGGCTGAGCACCAGGTGCCCACCAAGGCCACTCTATCGCTTTCCTCCTCAGCTGAACAGGGGAGAGAAAATAAAACTAAAGGGTCATGAGCTGAGATAAGGACAGGGAGAGATCACTCACCAGTTACCATCACTCACCTGGGCAAAACAGGCTTGATTGGGGGAAATCAGTTGAATTTATTACTAATCAAAATCAGAGCAGGATATCGAGAAGTAAAATTAAATCTTACAAACACCTTCCCCACTGCCCCTTCCATCTTCTTGGTCTTGACTTTATTCCCAATTCTCTATCTTCTCTGCCAGAGCAGCACAGGGAGATGGAGAATGGGAGTTACAGCCAGTTCATCACATGTTGTTTCTGCTGCTGCTTCCTCCTTGAGAGGAGTCCTTCCTCTGCTCCATTGTGGGCTCCCCGCCATGGGAGACAGTCCTTTATGAACCTCTCTATCATGAGTCTTTCCCAGGGGCTGCAGTTCTTCACTAACTGTTCCACCATGGATCCTTCGCAGGGTCACAAGTTCTGCCAGCAAACCTGCCCCAGTGTGAGCTGCTCTCTCCATGGGGCCACAGATCCTGCCAGGAGCCTGCACCAGCGGTCACAGCCTCTCTTGGACTTCCACTTGCTTCAGATGGATCTCCACTGTGAATCCCTGTGGGTTCCAGGGGCACAGCTGCCTCACCATGGGCTGCACTTCGGGCTGCAGGGGAATCTGCTCTGGTGCATGGAGCACCTGCACCCCCTCCTTCACTGACCTTGATGTCTGCAGAGTTGTTTCTCCAACATATTCCTTTCTGCTCTGGCTGCAATTATTTTTGCACAATGATTTTTTCCCCCTTAACTATGTTATCCCGGAGACATTACTGCCATCACCAATAGGCTCGGCCTTGGCCAGCCAGCAGCAGGTCTGTCTTGGAGCCAGCTGACGTTGGTTCTATCGGACATGGGGGAAGCTTCTGGCAACTCTTCACAGAAGTCACCACTGTAGCCCCTGCTGTGACCAAAATCTTGCCATGCAAGCTCAATACATAGAAGAACACTGGCATTGTGCACTCCATGTTGTTTAAACACGCGAGGATTTTGTTAGACCATGAAGTGAGAAATTTCAGTTAGTCAGGAATTATTGTAGACATGAATATGGACTTCAGCAGCAGTGCACTCAAAGGGAAGATGGGTTCTGGCAGTCTTCCTGGACTAGTGTTAGGAGGGCTAACACTCAGAATTGAGCACGTGGGAGAATCAGTCAGTTCAGGGTCAGAGATGACCTTAAAACTCAGGCTTTGTGTACAGAGATAAGATCTGAGTAAAGAAGCACAAAAGCTGTCTTGGAGAGCAAGAGAGACTTTTTTCCCGTGACATTTGAGGTTTTTGAAGAATTAGCTAGTAAGGAAACTGTAATGTAGCAAGGGAACAACAGAACCGAGGCAGCTGTTTAAGAGATTGGAGACGATTTGCCAAGGTCATTGTTGCCTTGCACACTTTTCCTATAAAGTTGATGTCCAAAACTGAGCTAACAGTAAGATATCCCAAAGGAGGAGGATGTTTAAGGAGAAGAAAGTAGTTGAGTCAGAAGCAGGTGCCTGGTGTTTTTAAAGCACAGCACTGTCATGAATGGATATCATCAATATAAACACTATGATTTGTTATAAATTGTGTGCATTTTCCTTGTGTTCTGGGTCAAGTCTGAAGTGGTGGTGTGGGACTCCTTGGGGACCTCTCTCATGCTGAGTCTCTCAGCCTGCATATACTGTTTTTTGTCCTGGGGATTCTTTTCACGTCACTCTGTATGGAACTATATTATCTACTTAAGAAAGTAAATGCAATGTAAAGTACGCAGCAGGAAGGAGAGTACAGTCTTTATAGAAAGCAGAAGGGAAACGAGCTTGTCTTCTTACTCAGTGTATTCAAAAAAGTTGGCTTTGACATTGTAGTAGTGAAAGACATTCTAATCATAAAAGTAAGGTTAGAACAACTCAGGTATCCCAGAATCTGATGGGTGTAATATTTCATTGTTCACAGTTCTAAAATGCTTATTATAGATTTTCTTATTTACAGCTCTCATGTCTCTTTTGAATCTGCAGAAGAGGAATATCAAGGGCAAACCAAGAGAAAGCGCATTCGAAGGAAGAAACAAAAGAGCAGTTTGCAAATATCTCATAATTTGCATGGAGAGCAAACGGATTCTGGGATGCAAGAGACTCTTGTTCAAGATAATTTACAGCTACAGCAGAGAGGCAGTCCCAAAATAAGCAAAAACAAGAAGAGGAAAATGAAAAAGAAGCGTCAGAAAGAAAAAAAGAGAGCAGCTGGCTTGGTAACAAAAACTACCAGTGTGGATTTTACATATCAGCCTGACAAAAACAACAGAGAAGAAGCAGCGGGCTTAAAAGACATGGATGAAAAGGCAGATAGCATTCTGGACTTCCTGCAGGCAACACAACAACTTTATTTTGCTGACAGTATGTACCACTCTTTCTCCTCTCTTTTCGTGAGTATTACAACACAGGAGAAAATGGATGTGCATTTATTGCTGCTGTTAAGTGGGACAAATCTACAAAAGAAGGGTCTCTCTTGAACTCGATAAGACTGTGAGTGCTTAGTATTTATCCCACTTTCTGGTGTATACATGAATATGTAAAAATCCACATCAACAGAAAAAAACCTGTGGTTTTTTGTTTCTCTGTTTTTGAAATATACATGATATTCCTTGCTCTTTTCTTAAACATTCCAATGCACTTGTGGCAGGTGGTTAAAATGGGCCAAATTCTTCTTTCCTCTGCAAGCAATCATCCGGAAGGATTACTTCCTTTCAGAGAACTTCAAATGAGGGCAATTGCTATCCTAAACTACTTTCATGCCTAGCATCTCTGAACCAACCTACTTTTCAGAATGTTCTCCTTCCCAGGAGAAGATTTTTTTTGTATTATATAAGCAGATCTAGACAGCATGCAAGCGGAAAGGGGATGATACTGTTGGCACTGGGAAAGTGTATTGGCATAAAACACTTCTGAACAAGATGAATGGGAACTGATGCTCTGTGCAACTGATGCTCTGTGCATATTCCATAGTACTTTTAAAAGGGTTGCGTGGATGTTATCCCTAGTGGCCTATCGAATGTTCATCTGGTCACTGTGAAGCTGAATGGAGAATATTAGCAGCTTACCTATCTGTATGGGTCCATCTTAAGTCAGAGCTGTTGGCTCCTAGTCCTGTAAAATTCATTTTAGACTACAGAATTACTTTAAACACCTTGTTAATATGACATTAGTGGTTTCATGTTAATTTTTTTCCAAGATTTAGATATAGAATTTTCTTTACCTAATGTTAAATTTATCTGCTGTGTCAGGTCTTTGTACTAAGCCTAGCATTGAAAATCTGTTGTACGTTTTGGCTAATGTATTTCCATCAACAAAAATGAGACTTCTACTACTTCACTGTATGGCTAAGTAAATGTAAGCTAAGTTACATGCATTTGCTGTAGTGGAAATCCAGAATAACTGAGCAAAATTGAAACTCTCCCGAGTTCTGCTGTTCATACATGACCCAGAACAGAAACCTGATCAGTTGTCCGCAGCTGTTTTGCATCTTGAATTTTAAGAAATAATGTTAGGCTTCCAGCTCTCCTGGAAATCAAGTTCGGGTTTTGGCAGTTTTTGACAGACTGACTGGCTCTGGTTTCAAACCATTAGATCAAAGTGTTGAGCCAGTGAGGACCTTGGAATCCACAGAGAGGAATTCTTAGGTAAAGGGAAGTTCATCTGCAGATAAGATGTGACATCCATAAATCAGAGTGTGACTAACTTTCTTGTTAGGCAAATCCCAGTTTAGATTTGACATTATCCTGTTTGCCTTTTCTAGCTGAATGATTTTAACACTCCCTGTTTCTTTTAGATAAAATTGGAAGCCATTACTTTTAGCAGAATTGTTGAAGGGTCATGTTGGATTATACTTCTAGTACATATGTTAAAAAACTGAACCAGGAAAATTCTGTTCTTCTCAGTTGGCTTGCTGATAAAAAACAGAAGAATTAAAGGGAGTCTGGTTAAAGGGACAGACTTTGCATTGTTACTGGAATAGAAGAATTTATGCTTTACTAGTGTATAAACAATGTATCCCCTTCTCTGCTGTCTTCGTGCTGTTATACCTGCATTTTAAATAAAAAAACATAAAGGTGCAATAGCAAGATAATTGGTTTCCTCCAGAAATACTTTGCCGTAGTTCCACAGAGTTTCCCTGTCTCCAGATGTGTGTGTATTTTTGTAATACATAGTATGTAGGAAGCAAAAACTCAGTGCTTTGGCCACATTACAGTTTCTTCATTGCACTTTCTTCCTCTGCTAATTTTGAAAATTTAGATTCCTCTTGCATTCCTGTCATTATGAATCCTACTGTCCTTTTTGCTTATTGAATTCTATAGTTTTCTCCTCTTACCATTGTTTTAACATTTAACAAAAAGAGGGAGGAGCAAACTGTTCTCTAGTACCTGATATTTGGTTGTCAGTTGTACTAAAGAGATTCTGTCTTTGAAAAGAAAGTATAATTAGGAAAATTTTTCTCTGTGCTCACTGAACATTTTTAACATAGTTTTCCAACTGTTTTTCCAGAGAAAACAGAATGTACAGATGCTGCTGTAAATTCAGCAACTTCCCAAGAGCTCTTACAGTATCTTGAATCTCGCACCATCTCTTCCTCAGATGTGACTCATCTACATCGGTTGAAATCCCTTGTATTGCTACAGGATATTGAGAGATTGAAGGATGCTTTGAAACAATTCCAAGAACAATCCATGATGCTTCCTGGTAGGTACCACTCAGTACCATTCAGTCATGTACATTCACTGATTTTTTTTGGGTGGATCAAAATTCACATCACTATTATTATTATTAGGCTGTAAATAATTATATAGTGGTAAATATATGCATATATAAGATTTGAAAGTATAATTCTTACCAAAAATACAGTAATTTCCCTGTTTCCCATTTGGTTACAATCAATATGGAAGCTTTTCTCACTTTGAAACAACTGCAGAACATAAGATGATTCAGGGTTTTGAACCAATATTTCTTAAATCTGAAGGGGTTTAAGATTTAATCATATTTAAAGCATATTTTCCCTCAGTAGACTTTTTAAATCATGGGAATTAACTTGTTTACCTTGGAGATTTCACTCATCCAGTTAAGGATTAATTTTACATGCATAACAATCAATAAAACCCATTATTTTATTTCTTCCTGGTCACCTACGTGCCTTCTTTAACACACAGGTTTTGCAAGCTAGGTTTTGATTTCCAGCTTTTTTTTTGTTGAAATGTAAACATCTGGTTTAAGTTTCTAAAAAATACCATTGATGATGTAAAAATGTAAATTCACTCTTTATAACAAATTATATTCTAAATTCATTCATAAAAAGAAAAATTACTCTGTTACTAAATCTTTTCATCCCTGAGGCACAAGCCTGATTTCATATATGCTTCTTCTCTTCTCTATTATAACCTCTATAATTTTAGTAGAATCTCTTCCGGTACAGTTAATAGTTGCTCAGGTGAGTGTGGGATCAGCGTGTAGTCCATAGAAGGTATGATGATTAATTTTCCATGTAGTCTTCATTTAAACAGTCATTGTTACTTGTTATTAGAACTTGTGTTGCAGCACCAGACAAATCTACAAGATGTGCTAAATTTTCTTGCCTCCCAAAGAATTTAGTCAGAATTGAGAGCATTTGGCTATGTCATTAAATAATCTCAGCCATTTTAGATTGTGCTCCAAGTCTTCTGAAGAGTAACAGCTGAGATGGTGGTAGTGTGGTAACAGTGTAAATAAGATCAGAGCCTTAGCAACAGCATTCAAAGAAGAGACAATTGCTTGTAACTTCATTAAATAATTTACAGCATGACAGTGGCTAAAAGATCCTCATCAAGACAGGAGCCTTACGAATGCTGTGTGTTGTAAAAGCACAGAAAAGAGAGAGTTCCAGCTTGTAGGGTTCAGAGCTGATACATTTTGAAAAGGACACTCCTAGAGAAGTACATATGTAAGGATAGATCTGGTTCTGATGGATGTGAAGCATCTACATGTACATGGGACAAAATCCTTCTGTGCATTTCAAGCCTACATTCTACAATCTTAATTGTAATCATGGGCTCACTGGATGTAACACACGTGTGCAAACCAAGTAGAACTCAGCTGGGATAGTGCTAATGGTCCTGGCCCTCTGTTGAACAACTTAATTCAGCTTCTGTCAATTAAATCAAAATGGAACTGTTGAAGTGACCACATTCAGGATATTCTTTACAAGCCTTATCCAAATTCCCTGCAGTACAGCTGGAATTCTGTTGGGTTTTGCAGCCCTGAGGCAAATTGCTCTCCTTACTTTTATATAGCAGAAATGCCCAACTAAAGAGAGAAAACAGAAGCAAATTAAAAACCATAATTTTGCGGTGCATGTATTTGTCACTTGAAAAAGCAGAAGACAATTTTCTGAGTGATTTTTAAAATTCATGGATGTTTCTGCTGATACAGCCTGGAATTGTTTACCCTTCCAGTTGATTTTTTTCCCAAGTAACTGTTGTCACTCCAGGCTCAATGATTTTAATCTTACTCTGAGTTCACAGAGATGTAACTGTAGTAGTTGATTTGATATTCATGAGGTATAACAGTGTAAGAAAGAGGAAAATACATTGTTCTAAATTATTAAAGGATAATTAAACACCTGCTAGATATTAATTTGCCTCTGCAGAGTTTAGCAATACATTCTATTTGTAATTCAGGAATTTCAGTGAATGAAAATAAAATGTTCTGAAATTTTAGTTTGAATTAGGCCTTTAATTATACTTTTTTTCCCCTACTTTTGGTTCAAAAATACATCATCATGTCCAGCATGAGTTTTTTACATTTTAGGTTTCATCCCCAATTAACAGGTGATAAAAGCTAAGAGGTATTACAAAAACTTGTTGTCTCAGGAAATTGAAGTTCTTTTTATAGAAATATAAGTCAGGACTGTTTATGAAGATAAAAATGTACATTATATCATCATAATCTCTTTTTTTTTTACAAGTTTTTCCTATTACCTTGGGGTTTTTTTCTCTTTATTTTTACTGGGGTGTGATGTACTAGAAGAAAAGATCATTCCATATTAATTTGTTTTAAACAACAACTTAATTTTAGGAAGGTGTATTATTTTTACAAAAGAAACATTATTTGCTGTCGTTCAGGAAGCAATACGTTAGCCCTTTTTCCCATGGTTCTGATTCTACTTAGAATGCCAGCATCAAAGGAGTTGTGATGGGTCTATGTTTTGTTCAGTTTCATCTTTAATTCCAGGAAGGGAAGAGTAAAACAAAAATGAAAAGCGATCCATCTCTTTCATATAAGCGCACATTCTCTGTTAGTAAAATTTACAAATTACACATACCATGATATGTCTTTTATTTCCTCATATAGATATAGATATATATATATATGTTACAGTTTCATCTAACCTTCCACTGGGGTTACCAAGTCCCACTTAGCAAGTGTATGCCTACTGATAATAAATTTGCTTTTCTTAGTAACTTTTTACAGACCCTTTAGAATAAAGCCATGGAGCTGCTTCAGGTCTGCAGATCACAGGTTGTAAACTGCTGGTTTAATTCCATGTTTTGGTATTTGCTTCACATCTCTTAGCGTGTTTTTCAGATTGGGAATCATGTTGCAACCAAAAGAAAAAAGAAACAATGAAGAAATAAGTTTCTGTTTTATCTTAAGCTTTAGATCCAAATATTTACAGTCATATCAAAGACATTACTAAGGATATTGAAACAGAAAAAATATTAACATTAGGTATTATCTTTAACCATTTAAATGAGAAAACATATTTTAAAAAGAAAATCTCTGTGGTTAAGAGATTCTTGTTGTTCTGTCTGTTTGTCATCCTCCATCAACTTACCTTGTACTTTGTACTTCAAGTTACTCTATGATCTTGTACTTTAGTGATCATACAAAATTGGGTTTGGTCAGGAGTGTTTGTGTGAACATAATTATTTAAAATGTCATTGTTCTCAGACTGTAAAAGATAACAAAATATCCTATTACTATTTCCATTTATTTGGTAGTCTTTAACTAAAAGTACTTACCTCTACCTGAAGTATTCTGTAAGTGCAGGGAAGAGAATGTTTAGAAGTCACATAGATACAGATTTCTCATGATGGGACCTTTGCTGATCTCTGTCAGAAAGCCAATAGCTGCTTGCAAAAGGAAGCCAGGGACCTTCATGATCCTGCACGGCGCAGGGGGCAGAGGCAAAGAGCTGTGACTGGAAGTAATGCTCCCTTTACTGGTTGGAAACTGTAGCTATTGAAATGAGAGCTACTTAATTCCTATTTCACATCAATTATTAAAGCATAGGTGATCGCCTAATTAAAAAAAAAGTCATTATCTCCTAATTTATGAGCTCATTTATGAACTTCTACTCATCAACTTCATTCCATTATCTATTAACATTTTCCTTTGTTATTTAGTTTCAGATGTCAAACATACTTTTCACTTGTTGCCTAGGAAATTATCGCTTATAGCAGAGCTCGAAGCTTCTTTTATCTGCCTTTTTTTGGAGATTTGTCCTTTATATATATGTCTTCTTTGCATGGGGAGGTACATTTTGCAGACCAGAAGTAATACAGTTACTGTGTGCCTACAGTGCAGAGGCTGGATGTGTAGAGGCCTTAAAATGATTAAGTTACACTTCTTTTTATGAAGTAATATTCAAGGAAGAGAAATTTGAAAAATACATTAGCATAACATTGTAGAATCACTTTAAATGTGATTATTATGTGATAAGTACTGTGGAAAGTCCTATCATTAAAAATCAATAAGGTCATATAGGTAATCTCTGAATTAAGACAGACATCGTAGCATTTTGAGGCTTAGTTGCATCTATCTGTACAAGATAACTCATTCTCAACTGGGGCTTCTAAGTGCCACTGCACATTCAATAATGATGTGTGAAAGTCCTCTTCAGACAGAAGGAAGTGGGAATGCCCTCTTCTAGCCTTACCTGTACCCTTACCGATCATGTTACTTCAATCTCCTTTTTTTCTGAATTATTGAATCACAGCAAATAGGACATTTCAAAATATAGGAAAAAAATTTTATCATACAAATGATGGACCTAAAATAAAGGGCATGTGCTTATATAGAAATTCATGCATATTAGTCTTCATGCTTCAATATCGACATTCCTTTTACTGAAATGCTGATATTGAATGGAAACAAATGTTCACACAAGTCTTTCATGTTCAGAAATGTCATGGAGATATTTCAGGAGCAATGTGTTTTTTTGTTTCAGGTCATACTAAGGTAGCCGCGTCTCTGTTTCACTACTGGATTACAGATATCCTGCCTGTGAAGAACAGGAAATAAAGCGTTGACTTGATCTGTATGCACAGGGTTAAAATTTAATATACGAACTCGTAACCAAGTAGCAATTGTTGAGGAAGAGCAGTGTCAATACACATTCTACACCTTCAGGTAAATGATTTTTTTTTCTGTGTTACAAACTCCAGAAGACAATAAACAAAGTAAAAGTACATGTGACTTTGTGTTGGGTTGGTCGAGAACAGTAATATGCTGTGTGACCAGAGTCTTCAACTAGATTAATGTGTACATTTCACTTTAGGATAAGGGACTTAACTGGAATGATGACTTTTGTATCAGGTATTTTGTTTAAGAAGTGTAGTATGACCTTTTTTGTTTATAAATTTATCATTCCTTTCTGGAAGTTACATTTCTTGACTTTTTTTATGTCTGCTTGCCTGGAAAACAGGATGATATTTATTTAAACCTAAGCAACAAGACATCTGAGGAATGTATTTTTGCTGAATAAACTGCTAAATTGTGGAAATAGGTATATTTCTACATGTGGGTCATGTAAGTACTGTTTGGATTTGTGCAGAAACTTGGATGGCATTTTCAGAACTGTTCCATGGCTCAGCCTGTTACAATCTGATGGGCTTCACTGACTGCAGAGTTGCGGGACTGGGTTCTCTCACTGATTACTGTGTAATCTGTCTACTACTGTGTAATCTTTCTGCAGTTGAATTTATCCATGTGTAGATAATGCTGTAAATAATATCCATGGTTGTAAAATGTTTTGGAATCATGAATTAAAAAATGCTTTGTAAGGAAGAGGCCCGTTTCTCAGCTGAGTCATTCATCTGATAGATAATACAGAGCAAACCATGTCTTATATCTTGGTGTGTTAGCTTCCTCATCAGTACGATAGGGGCAACATATTTATCTCCTCCAACACGAAGATGTGCTCCTGATGAGACTATATAAACATTGGACATTTTTTTGCTTTGTTTTTTTTATGTTTTGTTATATTGCTTGATATATCCTGTTGCAAGGCACTGATTTAGTGATGCTCAAATATTTGGAATGAAAATACAATCATACCTCGTTCTCATTAATTGAAGAAGTTACAAGGAGTTCAGTAACACACCAAAGCATTGCAGGCTCAGAAAAACTGGTCTTATTGCTATGGTAGCAATGTGCAGCTCTGAAGAACTTGGGTTTGGTCTGTATGTGCTAGCAAAGATGTATAAACCAGGCTTTGCAGAAGGGTGTTCTCAGCAATAATGCTCCTGACTTGCTAACACATAGGCATGAACTGTACCTGTGACTTCTCACTGAGATCCTGCGTGCCTCAGTCCCACATCTGGAGAAAGAAGAAAATACCACTTGAATGTGAAGCACCTAGATACACTCTTAACAGACCCCTGGGAAATTAATCACTTCATCCTCAGATTAAGGTTTGAATGTCACATAGTAAATGAGGCCTAGAAGCTGCAAAAAAAGGGTAACAGCAACTTATTAGGTAAACATCACCTGTCCTAAACACTGAATATGAAAAAAATAAATGAAGTCATGTAATTAAAGACAGAACTTCAAAACACAAGTACAAACCTGGACAAATAAGGACAACAAAAACCACTGTAGCACCTGCATTTCCTGATACTTGAGTGACTGTGCTGAGGATGTTATAAGGCTGCTACCTTGGGCAGACCCCAGGACCTGGCAACTCCTCCTCCTTGTCCTCTGGATTCTAGGCTGGTGCACCTGGAGGCCTGGATGTCTTTCCCTTGCACGCCAGTATAGGTGAGTGCAGCTTTCACATTTCCAAGTTCAGATGGTAGTGATGCTTAACATGTGTCTTGGGGACACACACACAACACTCGTGGATGACTACATGGGCCTTTCATCCCTTGAATACCAGCACAGACTCCCCAGCCTCTCTCCTATCCCTGCCTGGGTCCTGGGCCCTCTTACCTGCTCTACGGCTTTCCTACTCACCAGATACTCCAGCTTGATGTGCTATCACACATTCACACACTCATCTCACAAGCGTCCATGCACTCATGTCACAGCTTTGTTTATTACTTTAATTTCTCTTTATTATTTCCCTTTGAGTGCTTGGCCATTTCTCATAAACATAGAATGGTTTGAGTTAGAAAGGACCATAAAGATCATCAAGTTCTTACCGCGCTGCCATGGGCAGGGACACCTTCATCTAGACCAGGTGTTGCTTAATATTAAAGTGATTTTTAAAATACGACTGAGTTCTAAATAGCTGCATATAGATGAGCAGATTTGGATATCTTTGCCAAACAGAAGTATTTTCACAAAATCACAGAATGGGTAAGGTTGGAAGGGACTATGGTGAGGTCATCTGGTCCAATCTCTCTGCTCAAGCAGGGTAAAATTTTGTATTATCCCAGAATGTGAGTAAAATTTCTCAGGTCAAACATGTACTTTGCTTGAATCAGGTAATAATGGAGAAGAGATTACTTTCAGTCTTTCTTTTTTCCCTTTGCTTTTACCGCTGAAAGAGCCTTATATTCTGTATAGAAATCAGCTGGCCCCAGCAAAGCAAGCCTGGGAACAGTTTCACAGCATAACGAGTTAGTTGGTGATATCTGATGTCTTTGTAAATGACCTGCAATAGGAGCTGAAGCTTACACTTATCAAACCTGCCACTATTGCACTAACAGGGATTATGAAGAGTAGAGGATAAAGTATGTCAAAGAGTTTAGAAAACTGGACCAAATTCAAGCAGATAAATTGTAGAGTGTAGTTGTAGATAAATGCAATTGCATAAGAGCGTATTTGTTTCTGAAACAAACGTGCCAAACAACATGCTGATTTGCCACATACATAGGGACACTTAAGAGCAATATATGAAAGAACAGAGTAGAAAGCTCCTTCAACGTAGCAATGAAACATTTATTTCGGATTTTCATGCTAAACATAAATGGCAAAGGAGATGGCCTTGAATTTTTGCTTCTTCAGCATCATTCAGTTTAATGAATGTACAGAATCATATGGAATTTCTGAGGCATTGAAGAGTTTTTGAAGTGGACTTTGCATCAGAAAACTTCAGACGTAACTGTAGATGCACTACTGTCAGCATATTTCAAACTTCTGGGAAGACAGAACTTTATAATTTTGGTTTTAAAACCCACATGGACTCCAAGAGTAGGTAGCATTTAAGGATCAATTGGAAGGTAACTTGCATTTGTCTTCAAGAGTAAACTTTCTCATTTGCCTAATTGAGCACTGCACAGTAAGTAAGGAGCAGCAGCACCATGCAAGAGAAGCTGGGCTCTGAGTAGTCAGTGGTCCTTTGCCAGCACGTACAAGGAAGGCCACAGAGGCTGAAGTAATTTGAGGCATCTGTAGTAGTGAATAGCTGATCACTGCACTTGTATGCAAGGGTATGAGTTCAAAGCTATTATCGCTATATATAGGTACATGTTTTATTCTTAAAATTGCCTGTAAGACCTTAATTTTTCTCTTTTGTGGATATGTAATGTGGGAATCAATTCCTAATGTTACCGAATTTTACGGCTTTGTAAGTGGTGCAATATTTTATATAGTGCTTTACAATCATGTAGAGTTATAAATTCCTTAATATGTTTTCTATGACAGCTGGTTTTTCTCTCCTCCACCACCATTAAATAGGCTGAATCTCTAAACTGATATCTGGGGGGAAAAAAGACTTAAAAAAAAAAGTCAAGGAAGGAAAAGAGTGGTGAATGACAGCATGAAAGCAGAAGATTTTTAAGCTGTCTTTGACTGAAGAAAATATATTTCACCAAGTAATACTGGGTATGTCATAAAACCAGTACACAGATGTAGAGTGGAAGGTGGTGTGTGTCATGCATGTACAGTATGTTATGCATTAAGTCTAATAACAAAGAATGGTAGTGAAAATGACAGCAAACTGTATGATAGGGCAAATGTATTATATTTTATATTTAGGCAAACCTCACGTTATAGGTATGCAGGTTTTAAAATTAATTGCTTCAGCCCTAGATTGTACTCAAGGAGGGCTGCATTGCGCGTGTTTATGCAGCTAATTAAGCTTTGCTGTTAACTGCTTTATCCTCTGCATTGTATATAATTAAACTTCATTGGTTTAAACTGTTAGATATATGCTGAATTAAGGGGAGGGGGGACATATGTATAAAGAGAAAGCAGAAATTTAGAGATGCTGTATTTTTTTTATCTGCAAGGATCTAGAAAAAAGCTATGTATTCTCTGATTATTTGAAAACAGTGCATATGCACCACAGTCAGTGAAGGTCAAATATATAGCTTTAATAAGGATGTTCTCCAAGTTGAATGCCTTACTTTGTAGAATTAATAGTCTGCAGTCATTTTAATGAACTGCATACTCTTGTAAAATGAAAAAGCAAGCTGTAGTTCTCTTTTGTGTTATTACTGCAAGGTTACATCCTGGTGTAGGATGCATAATATAAGAAAAAAGGTGTCATCTAAGGTTGAAGAGGACTACACAAAAAGAGAGAAGGAATCAATCTGTGGTTCAGTACCTTCTTTTCTTTTGCATCAACTCTACAGTGCTCTAGGTTGCATCAAGTAGAGGCTGCTTTTCTTCACTTTCAAGATCTTTGCCAGTCTTCTCAGTCCCTCATTCAGTGCACAGATGATTGCTCTATCCCTGTCAGCCTCTGGTGTTATCTTCCCTCACCCATTTGCTGTATCTTCAGGTTTACACATCTGTCCTTTTTCCCACAATGCCTTCCACAGCTCTTTACAGTACAGTCTTTCTGTTGTCTTCCTTTCCTTCTTTAAAGCTCTCCTTTGCTGTGACACAGCTAGGTCAGTAGTGTGCTAGGACAACTGCCTACTGTGCTGACTAATGTTGCCTTATTGTCTGTTTACTCCCACATCAATCTGCCTGTTTTCTCCCATTTTCTCCTTTTCTAAGTGAGTATCAATTTGATACAGGATTTGCCCTGCTGCACAGCACCCAGCATGGCAAATTCCTATTACATCTGAGGTGACAGTGTGCTAGGGCAATGGAATAGACTTAACTACAGTTGAGACTGTGCTTGAACGTGTACGAAAGGCTGCTCATAGTTTAAAATGGCAATTTTACATTGCACACATGATTGGTCTAGTAAAACAGCAGCCTGGTTCTCCCTAGCAGGCTCTTGGGAGGCAGTGTTCTTGTGCAGCTGGCTAAGGAGAGCTTGGAGGCATGCAGGGTAGAATTCGTTTATCCTGACTTCAGATGTCTACAGTGGAGATGTTTCCATCTGAGTTGCCTATCCTAAAGAACTTTTTAATAACTGGGATAAAATAGATACTTGCATACCCCAATACAACTGATTGCTACTGGACATCTATTTTAGAGTAGGAACAATGGTACCAATGGGAGCGCTTAGATCTTTAGACTGTTACGGGAGCATAAACAGATAAATCAGATGTAAACATCTGCATTGTAGGCATCTGGGTCTTGTTAAAAAAGGGAATAAAAAAGATCATTTACTGCATCTGAGAAAACAGGAATCTGCATGTTTCATGACCAAAACATCACCTACTCCTGGTGCTGGTCTGTCAGTGGCAAGCTCCTTCAGCTTGAACAGGGCTGTGACCCCCTCTCCTTGCTGCTTTCATGTCCTCTTGGGAAGCTACTGCCTGGGAGTGGTAAAGGGAGAAGAGTAAGGAGCTGTTGTACAGCTGTGCATGGAACTCACCCACCACAAATTGAGGAGATTATTCTCCTTTTCTTCTTGTTCCCTTCATGGGATCATGCACAAAGCAGCCTCAACCGCTTCTCAGGTAGACTGAGTAAAAGCTTGCTGTGTGATTTATTCCTTCTTCCAGAGACAATAATCAAGTAGAGGTGAATATAAATGCACAAAAAAAAAAGTAACCACTGCTAGGAAAATCAAACTGATCACCCATTATGTGTGTTCTAGAGAGGGAATCAATAGCAAATATATTTTTTTTCAGAATCACAGTACTAATCACTGAACTCCCTAGACATAATGATAGCTGTTTGATCTCTGGCATGTGGGAGCTTAAAATGAAGGTCATGTTCAAATCTGATTGGAATTCAGGGAAAGCAGCTTGGCTTATTACGGTGACTGTAGTGCTGGATTCTATTTACATTGGTAAACAGTTTAAAATACCTGACTTGTTATTCAATTAAATCTGTGATTGCAAACTGACAGACCAAAGGTCATTGATTTTTTCCAACCACATTAAGCTAAGTACATGGCACAGTGTTTCATTAGCCTGTCTCCTTTAACATTTCACCTTAATTCAATTACCCAGAATAAAATTAATGTGTAAAATATTAAATAACTCTAAATTTCTGAATTATGAGGCATTGCAAGAATATATTCATCTCGATAGTTTCTGACATATATTTATTACTGTATGATTTACAATCTGCTAAGGATCACATTGTTATCCAGATGGCAAAAGTCAGAATTTTTTTTCTCTATAGTCATTCAGTGAATTGATAGATTCATAAAGGGTAAAACTGAAAAGGACATGAGATTATCTTCTCTGACCCCATCTAGATCCCTGGTCATAAATTTTCCCTTTAAGGTGAAGACCAGTCTGACAAAACCACAGTTTGTGGTTTTTGCTAAAGCAAGTCATCTGCAGAGACAGGCAAGCTTGATTTAAAGACATCAAGAAATGAAGACTTAGCCCCTTCTCTAGTCATTTATTTCAGTACTCAATCATTTTCACACTTAAAATCGTGTGCCTTGTTTTAAATTTGAATTTGTCTAGATTTAACTTTCAGCCATTAGTTCTTGGTATGCTTCCCTAGAATAAGCAGTCCCTCGCTAGCCACTATTTTCTGTCTGCAAAGGTTTTTGAACACTCTAATCAAGCTACAAGGCAGGATTTTTCTACCCTAAATACTATCTCTAAATTATTTGAATTAAGGTATTTTCTTCAGCCTTCAGTTTGGTTTTATGGCTTTCTCATACACTTTCTCCATTTTTTTTTCCCCACCATTTAGAAAACAAGTGTGCTGGAACTGAGCATAGAACTTCATTTAAAATCTCAGCAGTGCTGGCTTTCATCCTCACTGTTTCATTGGTTTGGGATCAACTTCTTGCCATAGTATTGTATAGGAAGTCCATGCTGAAATATTTTTCATAGTAGAAAAGTACTTTTGAAGATTTTTGCTTTCCAGGTTTTAGTCCTTGGTTCCATACTTTGTGTTTATAAATGTCTTTCTGTTTGGCTGTATTAATTTTTTAATTTTTTTTTTTTACTATGTCTAGTTTAGTAAATGATGGATCATTTTGTGTGCCTGTACTGCTTTCGTTAGTATCGATTATCTGTTAATCTTGGTGACATCTGCAAATTTTTCCAGCAATGATTCCATATTTGCTTCCAGATCTTTAGTAAAAATGCTGAACAAGTGTCCTGTTCTAGTACTAATCTTTATGGGATTCAAAGAGAAATAACCATTTTTGGTCCTGATTACCTCTTTGTACCTTCCTTTTGAAAACAGCTGAGATCATCTAGTGGATTTCTAATGTATTTAGCATGTATTTCTTGTATTATATGCTCTTTTTGTTTTGATCAGAAAGTCATGTGGCACGAAGTATAATGATTGTCAACAAGTATTTCTCTCGTTTTCTACAAGAGCAAGCTTTAATATTTTTTAGATAAGGGTAAGAGTCCAAACTAAAGGCACTGTACAGAAAACTGTAAAATTGTCTTTTAAAGTATGTTTAAGGGGAAGCAGAACAATTAAAAAGCATTCAAAGAAAATAGCCTCTCAAATTTGTCTTACATGTTTTCAATTTGTTGCTCTGCAAGGAATTAATTATGATTGTTGTGTAATATTCTTCATTTTTAAACATCAAAGAAAAATTCATATTGTTTTCTGCAAGATGTGATCTATAATATTAGTTATGAATGTGTTTAGTGTGTGTATTATCTGTTGTGTTGCATTTTTTTTCAAGCTGGTAATTGAAGAAAAATCCCTGCAATAAGTTCATTAACTACTGATGAATAAAACCCAGGTTTGAGACGTAGAAGTTTGCTTATGAAGTTGCATCCACAGTTTTATAGTGGGATATGTAAATGTTCAATTTTTTACAGAAACAGTTCTCTGGGCAGATTTCTGCGCCGCAGCACAGGCATGTTAACTTGTCAGTATCAGCATTTGCTATCTAAATCCTAAGCTCAGTGAAAGGATTCATCAGAGATACTAATTGAACTGTGGCTATATAAAGCCCTTGCAGACAAACAGCATAGAGCCATCAGCTCCCAGGTTCAGGCTCACTGCTAATACAAAACATGTCTTGCAGGATTCCAAATGATTCCATAACTCTCCCCTACACTGGAGGTCTTATGGGGAAAAAAAGAGCAGGATTTCTGTCACACTGCCCTGGTGTTATCCTTTCTTTCAGTCTGATTTCCTCATTCATAAGAAAAAACATCAAAGTTCAGTATCAAGCCAAAAGCAGTTTATGTGGCCTTGTCAAGGTACCTGAGGCACAAAGACTTTGCTCACTGTTTTGTTTCTAAAAGTCCCCATCTCATTTACTTTATTAATTTGCAAGGCCTTGCAGAGTGAAAAGTGGTCTCAAACTACTTTGCAGGTACCATGGGGTGAGATTTTGAAAACGGGCAGATCCTGGGAAGCAGCTGGCGACAGTGACTTACTGAGGTGGTGTGAACAGGAGGGAAGGAGACACAGGGCTGCATGAGTGTAGCTTTTCCCTTATGGGTTGTGATGGTGATTTGTAGACCTGTTCTGCTCTGTTCTGGACAGCATTCTCATGGATAGCCTAAGTCTTGCATGTCCCAGTGAGATTGGTGGGAAACTTTGAGGAAAAAGTCATAAAGATGGCATTGAGCAAATATTTCTAAGAGGATCATTAGTCTTTTGAATAATAACTAAGGGTCCTCTCTATCAACCTTGATGCACATCCAGTTGTCTGAGCCTGAACATAGGAATTACTGGTGTCCAGAAACCATAAATGCTTTGTTCAGCAGCCTCTTGAATGGCATTTTGTTTGAAGCCAACCAAAGAAGTAAAAAAACCAACCAACCAACCAACCAACTAACCAAAAAAAAAAAAAAAAACCCAACAAAAAACAGCAGCAACAAAAAAAAAACCCAAAAACCTATAATAATAAAAACCTGTAAACCTATTTTTTAGAAATACCAACTAGGCCAGTCTTTTTCTTTTTTGCTGAGCCCATAAAATGTCATTGTCATTCTTTGTGAATATCCAGGTGTTGTGGCTTAACCCCAGTCAGCACCTACTCACCATGCATCCAGCCACTCTCCCCATGGCAGGATAGGAGAGTGAATCAGAAGAGCAAAAGTGAGGATATCCTTGGATCAGTTGATGTCAGCTATCCTGCCTGTGTCCCCTCCCAAGTCCTTGTGCACCTCCAAACATCTCACTAGTGGGATGAGGTAAGGAACAGAAAAGGCTTTGACTGTGTGACAATGCTCAGCAACAGTGAAAACATCTCTGTATTATTGTAGTGGGTTGCCCCTGGCTGAACACCAGGTACCCTCCAAAGCCACTGTATCATTCCCCTCTGCAACTGGACAGAGGAGAGAAAATACAATGAAGGGTTCATGAGTTGAGATAAGGACTGGGAGAGATCACTCACCACTTATGAACATGGGCAAAACAGACTCAAATTTGAGATACTAATTGACTTTTTTGCTAACAAAATCAGAGCAGGATAACAAGAAGTAAAGTAAGTCTTAAAAGCACCTTCCCTTCACCCTTTCCTCCTTCCCAAGTTCTACCTCATCCTCCTCAATGGTGGAGGGAGACAGGGTAAGGGAGTTACAGTCAGTGCATCACAGGTTGTTTCTGCTGCTGCTCAGGGAGAGGAGTCCTTCCCATGCTCCCCGTGGGGTCCCTCCCACAGGAGACAGTCCTTCATGAATTTCTCCAGAGTGAGTCCTTCCCACAGGCAACAGTTCTACACAGACTGCTTTAGTGTGGGTCACTCTTCCATGGGGTACAGTCCTTCAGGCACAGGCTGCTACAGTGTGCGTCCCCCACAGGTCCTACCAGCAAACCTGCTCCAGCATGGGTTCCTCTCTCCATGGGTCAGCAGGTCCCTGCCAGGACCCTGCTCTGACACATTTCCCATGGGTTCACAGCCCTCTCTTGGGCACCCACCTGCTCCAGCATGGGTCTCCTCCATGGGCTGCAGGTGGATCTCAGCACTCCTGTGGTGCTCCTTGGGCTGCAGGGGCACAGCTGCTCCACCATGGGCTGTGCCACGGGCTGCAGGGGAACCTCAGCTTTGGTGTCTGGAGCACCTCCTGACCCTCCCTGTGCACTGACCTTGGTGTCTGCAGAGTTGTTCACATGTTCTCACTCCTCTCTTCCCTGGCTGCAAATTTCATCTGCGCAATACCTTTTTTTCCTTCTTAAATATGTTACCACAGAGGTGTTAGTATCATTCCTGATTGACTTGGCCTTGGCCAGCAGTGGGTCCATCCTGGAGCCGGCTGACATTGGCTCTACCGGACATGGGTGGAGTTTCTGTCAGCTTCTGACAGAAGCTACCCCTGTAGCCCCCCGCCACTGCCAAAACTTGGCCACACAAACCCAATGCAATTATCAGCCCTGGTTTTGGCACAAATTCAAAACACAAGCCCACTTCAGCTATTGTGAATTAACTTTAATCCAGCCACCGCACTCCAAGATATATGCCTGTAATCTGAAAAACTTGCCCAACAAAAGCATTCTACTCACAGTTGTTCTTTCTCTTCTCTGGGTTCTAGTATGAGTCCATGGACCTGAATATTATCTCAGCACATGGAATGGCGTGCTTGCATTGCCATTATGCCCTGTGGCGTTATCCATCCCCTTTCCCAATCCAGCAGTCGGTGCTTTTGAGCAAGAGTCATTACAACCAAGCATGCTGTTCTCTAGGATGCCCTAAGGCAGCGGAAATGTCTGCAATCCAACTCTCAGCTCAAGAGTATTGTGCACCAGGATATTAACTATAAAACTGACAATATTGCTTTGGTGCAGAGGCTTCCTCCAGGCACCCACAAGACAGACGGCTTTATCAGTACACAGCCATTCACCTCTGCATTGCAATTGAGAAGTAGTACAAGGAAATTTCCAACTATCTTTGCTAAGCAATTTTACAGCTGTCTATGTGAAATTAAAGCACGGTCTCTTGGTTGTGCTTTGCATTTTTATGGTGACTGGCAATCTTTTTTCCACAGTGCTACACTTAGCCCTCCATTGAGTTTTTAGTGTTCACAAAAATATGTGACACTAAGTTAATGAAGATGAGTGTTTCAGACTGTAGGGAATGAAGGAAAGGAGAATTCTGCATAATCTGTATAATTGGACACTTCCGTAGTCCTTGTAAAAACAGATCTTTTCTGGCAGGGAGGGTCTTTTGTGTAGAAGTTCATAGGAATGACTTGATCTGCACCTCATGGAAAGTCTTTGTAGAATGCATGCAAAGGGCAGCTTCCAGCTCACAGCCTGTCAGTGGCATTCCTCCTGAGCTGAACTTGGGTTCACAGCTCTTTGAAGTGGTATGAACCAAGGGCTGAACCAGTGTGTTTTTCCGTAACTGAGTGTCTGTCTTTGGCTAAAGTGAGTGGGAATCCACAACTACATCTCTTAAATTGGAGTGATTTTCCATGAGAGTCAAAACTTGTCAGAGAGAAATTTTACGATGAAGAAGTCAGGGCATTTGCACCCCTGGCAGTTGTAGTACCTGTGCTCCAGTTTCCAAATAAAGTTGACATCAGCCTTCCATAAGGAGAGGTAAGACTGAAACATGCTTAAGAGAGTAGTACCACCTCACCGTCAGGGGAAGGCAGTGAGCATAGATTTCTATAAGCTGTGAAATGGAAGTTTAGACAGCTCTGAAAGTAACTTCAAGGTGGGACAGTGTGTCACAGCAGTTCCTAATTCACAGCTCTGCACTGAAAGCAGTCTCTCTGCCTCCAAACTGGGGAAGTCAATGTCTGATAATAAGTAAATATCTTGTTGACAAGACTATGATGCAGGAAAAGAGGTAATAAACTCAAAGGATTATTTTCTTTACCTTTGTATATTAATGCAGTGAATCCATATGGATTTCCTGCCTTGAAGAAGAAATGTTGAAAGATTGGAAGAAGTGCTCCAAGTGAGAAGAAAAAGTCCCAACACCTTGTATTTCAAACCCTTCATTTGTCTGCAGGTCCGGGAGGACTGTGGAAGTGTTGGTAAGAACACAGTAACATGAGAGGGAGAGGAATTCATATAGAGGAGGTAGGCAAGCCAGGAAGAAGAGTAGGACACATGCAACTTGAAGGTGCCTCTTTGCACATTCTTCATAAAGAAACTTTTCCTGCTTTTCTTTGTACACTTTTTGCCCTATTCTGTAACTTTTCTAAGTCTGCTTCATCCATTCAGAGATGAGAGAACAAAAACTGCCCTTGTTATTAAAAATAGTTGTTCACCATTTTTTGAAGTGTGCTTTGATGTGTTCTCTAGTCCTTTCAAAATAATTCAGTTGCTTTTTTGACCCCTTAGTGGGTATGGAGCTGATGTCTTTGTGGAATTGTTATTTTATTCCCGAACAGTCCTTATCAGTTTCATTAATTACGTGCACCATTTTGCAATATCCTATATGGAATTTCATCTGCCATTTTTTCACAAGTTGTCCATGGTCATGGTACTTTTCTGCAGCTTTGCACAGTCAGCTTTTGATTTTACTCCCCGTGATAACTGTAGTGGAATCAGCACTCTGTTCCCCCATTATTCATCACCTTTTCCAGGTCATTTAAGACTTTGCTGAGCAGCACAGATCCTGGCAAAAAATCCTATGGGATTGCATTGGTGATTTCCTTCCAGTGGGAAAACTCTGCATTCCTGCTTTTACTTTCCTATTTTTTAATTGCTTATTCATTCGCATGAGGATCTTCTTAGCCCATGAGTCTTCCTTTTTAAGAGCGCTTTTTGTCTCCATTGAATTTTAAAAGTGCACTTTAGTACAGTGTCTGCTTTTTTGTCAATTCATCAAAAAATTGTCTTCCCTTTATTGATGCTTAGTGGAGTGCGTCCCAATATATTTTTCCATGTTCTGCTCATTCTCTTTCCTGCAATGGCTCCTATTGACTTGCTGAACAGGGAAATCATGTTCACTCATCTGTAGTTCCTCAGATCATCCTTGGAATCCTTTGTAAAAATTAGTCATTTCTCCACCTTCCCATCCCCTGACACACAAAATTCCCTGTGACAGGTTACACACCGCAGCTTGCAGTTGTGTTATTTCATCCTTCAGTTGGTTTAGAGCTCTTAGGTGAATTCCATCTGATCCTAGTGAGCTGTTAGTGTTGTGCTGTGGGAAATGCGATCTCTGAAGAGAGAACTCCGTGCTAAGTCCAGTGGGTCGTACTTAAGTGCAAATGCTCACTACTCTGCCCTTCTTGTTTTGATTTCCACTCCTAGGTAATTTAAATTCTCTTTTAGTAATTTCTGCTTGACCTCGCAATCAGACATCTATGACACTTTATCAGAATAAAGACTACCTAATGAAAAAGTAAGTGAAAAAGTAAGTGTTATAGAAATGGTGGTCTTTGGATTAATCTATTTTTAATGCTTTGTATTGGTAGATTGTTTCA